>CM065425.1:9573683-10173683 GCA_033060865.1 Dorcus hopei
CCTCGATAACTCGAGAACAGTTGGGACTAGCGGCATAAACGACCCCATATTTGAAATCGCCGCGTCGAGATCTATAAGGTAGGATCAGTTCCGAAAAGTTCGAGAAAATGTTTTTCGAAAAATTTCCGACCAAATCGTCGGAAAAAATTTGAAATTTTCTACACAAAAACCTCGATAACTCGAGAACAGTTGGGACTAGCGGCATAAACGACCCCATATTTGAAATCGCCGCGTCGAGATCTATAAGGTAGGATCAGTTCGAAAGGATTCGAGAAAATGTTTTTCGAAAAATTTCCGACCAAATCGTCGGAAAAAAATTTGAAATTTTCTACACAAAAACCTCGATAACTCGAGAACGGTTGGGACTAGCGGCATAAACGACCCCATATTTGAAATCGCCGCGTCGAGATCTATAAGGTAGGATCAGTTCCGAAAGGATTCGAGAAAATGTTTTTCGAAAATTTCCGACCAAATCGTCGGAAAAAAATTTGAAATTTTCTACACAAAAACCTCGATAACTCGAGAACGGTTAGGACTAGCGGCATAAACGACCCCATATTTGAAATCGCCGCGTCGAGATCTATAAGGTAGGATCAGTTCCGAAAGGATTCGAGAAAATGTTTTTCGAAAAATTTCCGACCAAATCGTCGGAAAAAAATTTGAAATTTTCTACACAAAAACCTCGATAACTCGAGAACGGTTGGGACTAGCGGCATAAACGACCCCATATTTGAAATCGCCGCGTCGAGATCTATAAGGTAGGATCAGTTCCGAAAAGTTCGAGAAAATGTTTTTCGAAAAATTTCCGACCAAATCGTCGGAAAAAATTTGAAATTTTCTACACAAAAACCTCGATAACTCGAGAACGGTTAGGACTAGCGGCATAAACGACCCCATATTTGAAATCGCCGCGTCGAGATCTATAAGGTAGGATCAGTTCCGAAAGGTTCGAGAAAATGTTTTTCGAAAAATTTCCGACAAATCGTCGGAAAAAATTTGAAATTTTCTACACAAAAACCTCGATAACTCGAGAACAGTTGGGACTAGCGGCATAAACGACCCCATATTTGAAATCGCCGCGTCGAGATCTATAAGGTAGGATCAGTTCCGAAAGGATTCGAGAAAATGTTTTTCGAAAAATTTCCGACCAAATCGTCGGAAAAAATTTGAAATTTTCTACACAAAAACCTCGATAACTCGAGAACGGTTGGGACTAGCGGCATAAACGACCCCATATTTGAAATCGCCGCGTCGAGATCTATAAGGTAGGATCAGTTCCGAAAGGATTCGAGAAAATGTTTTTTCGAAAATTTCCGACCAAATCGTCGGAAAAAAATTTGAAATTTTCTACACAAAAACCTCGATAACTCGAGAACGGTTGGGACTAGCGGCATAAACGACCCCATATTTGAAATCGCCGCGTCGAGATCTATAAGGTAGGATCAGTTCCGAAAGGATTCGAGAAAATGTTTTTCGAAAAATTTCCGACCAAATCGTCGGAAAAAATTTGAAATTTTCTACACAAAAACCTCGATAACTCGAGAACGGTTAGGACTAGCGGCATAAACGACCCCATATTTGAAATCGCCGCGTCGAGATCTATAAGGTAGGATCAGTTCCGAAAGGATTCGAGAAAATGTTTTTCGAAAAATTTCCGACAAATCGTCGGAAAAAAATTTGAAATTTTCTACACAAAAACCTCGATAACTCGAGAACGGAAATGACGAGCTCAATAAACGACCCCATATTTGAAATCGCCGCGTCGAGATCTATAAGGTAGGATCAGTTCCGAAAGGATTCGAGAAATTGTTTTTTCGAAAAATTTCCGACAAATCGTCGGAAAAGGATGAAATTTTCTACACAAAAACCTCGATAACTCGAGGCTTGGTTAGGACTTGTGGCATAAACGACCCCATATTTGAAATCGCCGCGTCGAGATCTATAAGATCGGATCGGACTGGAAGGACTTCGAGAAAATGTTTTTTTTAGCAAAAATTCCGACCAAATCTTCGGAAAAAAATTTATAAATTTTCTAAACAAAAACCTCGATAACTCTATAACGGATAGGACTAGCGCCATAAACGACCCCATGTTGAAATCGCCGCATCGCGGATCTATAAGATAGGATCAGTTCCGAAAGGATTCGAGAAAATATTTTTTCGAAAATTTCCGACCAAATCGTCGGAAAAGATTGGAAATTTTCTACTACAAAAACCTCGATAACTCGAGAACGAGGTTGGGACTAGCGGCATAAACGACCACATATGTTGAAATCGCCGCGTCGAGATCCTGCCAGGTAGGATCAGTTCAGAAAGGATTCGAGAAAATGTTTTTCGAAAATTTCCGACCAAATCGTCGGAAAAAGATTTGAAATTTTCTACACAAAAACCTCGATAACTCGAGGCAGTTTAGGACTAAGCTGGCATAAACGATTATATTTTGAAATCGCCGCGTCGAGGTCCATAAGATAGGATCAGTTCCGAAAGAGTTCGAGAAAATTTTTTTCAGAAAATTTTCCGACCAAGTCATCGGAAAAAAGATTTTGAAATTTTCTGAACCTCGATGGCACTCGGGAACGGATTTGGGACTAGCCGGCGCATAAACGACCCCATATTTGAAATCGCCGCGTCGAGATCTATAAGATAAGATCGGTTCGAAAGGTTCGAGAAAATGTTTTGCCAGAAAATTTCCGACCGATAATCGGAAAAAGGTGGGTACTTCTGCACAAAAACCTCAGTAACTCGAGAACAGTTGGGACCTAGCAGTACATAAACGACCCCATATTTGAAATCATAACGTCGAGATCTATAAGATAGGATCAGTTCCGAAAGGATTCGAGAAAATGTTTTTTTTCTAAAAATTTCCGACCAAATCGTCGGAAAAAAAATTTGAAATTTTCTACACAAAAACCTCGATAACTCGAGAACGGTTAGGACTAGCGATACAAACGACCCCATATTTGAAATCGCCGCGTCGAGATCTATAAGATAGGATCAGTTCCGAAAGGATTCGAGAAAATGTTTTTTTTCGAAAAATTTCCGACCAAATCGTCGGAAAAAAAATTTGAAATTTTCTACACAAAAACCTCGATAACTCGAGAACGGTTAGGACTAGCGGCATAAACGACCCCATATTTGAAATCGCCGCGTCGAGATCTATAAGATAGGATCAGTTCCGAAAGGATTCGAGAAAATGTTTTTTTTTCGAAAAATTTCCGACCAAATCGTCGGAAAAAAAATTTGAAATTTTCTGCACAAAAACCTCATTAACTCGAGAACAGTTGGGACCTTGGCAGCATAAACGACCCCATATTTGAAAATCGCCGCGTCGAGATCTATAAAGATGAGATCCGGTTCCGAAAAGTTCGAGAAAATGTTTTTCGAAAGGTTTCCGACCAAATCGTCGGAAAAAAATTTGAAATTTTCTACACAAAATCTTCGATAACTTGAGTACGGTTAGGACTAGCGTTAAACGACCCCATATTTGAAATCGCCGCGTCGAGATCTATAAAGATAGGATCAGTTCCGAAGGAGTTCGAGAAAATGTTTTTTCGAAAATTTCCGACCAAATCATCGGAAAAAAAATTTGAAATTTTCTATTTTTAACCTCGATAACTCGAGGAGCAGTTTATGACTAGCGATACAAACGACCCCATATGTGAAATCGCCGCGTCGAGATCTATAAGATAGGATCAGTTCCGAAAAGTTCGAGAAAATGTTTTTTTTCAGAAAAATTTCCGACCAAATCGTCGGAAAAAAGGTTGAAATTTTCTACTAAAAGCCTCGATAACTCAAGGGCGGATTTAGGACTAGCAGCATAAACGATTATATTTGAAATCCTTAAATCGAGATCTACAGGTGGGATCAGTTCCGAAAAGTTCGAGAAAATGTTTTTTCGAAAAATTTCCGACCAAATCGTCGGAAAAAATTTGAAATTTTCTACACAAAAACCTCGATAACTCGAGAACGGTTGGGACTAGCGGCATAAACGATTATATTTGAAATCTGTCGAGGATCTATAAGATAGGATCGGTTCCGAAGGATTCGAGAAAATGTTTTTTTCGAAGAATTTCCGGCAAATCGTCGGAAAAAAAAAATTTGAAATTTTCTACACAAAAACCTCGATAACTCGAGAACAGTTGGGACTAGCGGCATGATGACATCCATATTTGAAATCTAACCGCGTCCGAGGATCTATAAAAGATGAGATCAGTTCCGAGGGTTCGAGAAAATGTTTTTCGAAAAATTTCCGACCAAATCGTCGGAAAAAATTTGAGGTACTCTACACAAAAACCTCGATAACTCGAGAACAGTTGGGACTAATGACTTGAAACGAGCCCCATATTTGAAATCATACGCGTCGAGATCTATGAAGGTAGGATCAGTTACAGAAAGGATTCGAGAAAATGTTTTTTCAGAAAAGTTTCCGCGACCAAATCGTCGGAAAAATTTGAAATTTTCTACACAAAAACCTCGATAACTCAGAGCAACAGTTGGACAACCCCTTTGGCATCAACGGCCCCCATATTTGGAAATCGCCGCGTCGAGATCTATAAGGTAGGATCAGTTCCGAAAGGAAGTTCAGGAAAATGTTTTTTTCGAAAAATTTCGACCAAATCGTCGGAAAAAATTTGAAATTTTCTACTACAAAACCTCGATAACTCTCGAGAACAGTTAGGACTGTAGCGGTACAAACGACCCCCATATTTGGAAATCCCTTACGCGTCGAGATCCTATAAGGTAGGATCAGTTCGAGAAAGGATTCGAGAAAATGTTTTTTCAGAAAAGAATTTCCGACCAAATCGTCTTGGAAAAAATTTGAAATTTTTCTGCACACAAAGAAACCTCGATAACTCGAGAACGGTTAGGACTAGCGGCATAAACGACCCTATATTTAGGAAATCGCCTTGGCGTCTGAGATCTATAAGGTAGGATCAGTTCCGAGAAAGAGTTCGAGGAAAATGTTTTTTTCGAAAATTTCCGACAAATCGTCGGAAGGAAAAATTTGAAATTTTCTGCAAAAACCTCGATAATGCTCGAGAACGGTTAGGACCTTGGCAGTACAAACGACCCCCATATTTGAAATCGCCGCGTCGAGATCTATAAGGTAGGATCAGTTCCGAAAGGATTCGAGGAAAATGTTTTTTTCGAAAAATTTCCGACAAATCGTCGGAAAAAGAATTTGAAATTTTCTACACAAAACCTCGATAACTCGAGAACAGTTGGGACTAGCGCCGGCATAAACGACCCCCATATTTGAAATCGCCGCGTCCGAGATCTATAAGGTAGGATCAGTTCCGAAAGAGTTCGAGAAAATGTTTTTTCTCCAAAATTTCCGACCAAATCGTCGGAAAAAGATTTGCAATTTTCTACACAAAAGCCTCGATAACTCGAGAACGGTTAGGACTAGCGGTACAAACGACCCCATATTTGAAATCGCTACGCGTCCTTGAGAGATCTATAAAAGGTAGGATCAGTTCCGAAAGAAGTTCGAGAAAATGTTTTTTCGAAAAATTTCCGACCAAATCGTCGGAAAAATTTGAAATTTTCTACACAAAAACCTCGATAACTCGGAGAACGGTTGGGACTAGCGATACAAACGACCCCATATTTGAAATCGCCTTAACGTCCGAGATCCTATAAAGGTAGGATCAGTTCCAGAAAGAGGATTCGAGAAAATGTTTTTTCAGCGAAAATTTCAGAAGAGCCAAATCGTCGGAAAAAATTTGAAATTTTCTACACAAAAACCTCGATAACTCGAGGAACTTGGTTGGGACTAGCGGCATAAACGACCCCCATATTTGAAATCGCCGCGTCCGGATCTATATAAGGTAGGATCCAGTTCCGAAAGGATTCGAGAAAATGTTTTTCGAAAATTTCCGACCAAATCGTCGGAAAAAAATTCAAAAATTTTCTACACAAAAACCTCGATAACTCGAGAACCGGTTGGGATAGCAGATATACAAACATGACCCCCATATTTGAAATCGCCGCGTCTGAGATCTATAAAGGGTAGAGATCAGTTCCAGAAAGTTCGAGAAAATGTTTTTTTCAGAAAAATTTCCGACCAAATCGTCGTCGAAAAAAATTTGAAATTTTTCTGCACAAAAACCTCGAGTAACTCGAGGAACAGTTGGGACTAGCCCATTCTGACGACCCATATTTTGCAGAATCGCTTACGCGTCAGAGATCTATAAAGGTAGGATCAATGATTCCGAAAGGATTCGAGGAAAATGTTTTTTTCGAAAAATTTCCGACCGATCGTCGGAAAAAAATTTGAAATTTTTTCTACACAAAGAAACCTCGATAACTCGAACGGTTAGGACTAGCGGCATAAACGACCCCATATTTGGAGAATCGCCGCGTCGAGATCTATAAGATAGGATCAGTTCCGAGAAGGTTTCGAGGAAAATGTTTTTCTGAGAAAATTTCCGACCAAATCGTCGGAAAAAAGATTTGAAATTTTCTGCACAAGAAACCCCTCGATAACTCGGGAACGGTTGGGACTAGCGGCATAAACGACCCCATATTTGAAATCGCCCGCGTCGAGGATCTACTCAAGAGTAGGATCAGGTTTCCGAAAGGATTCGAGAAAATGTTTTTTTCGAAAAATTTCCGACCAAATCGTCGGAAAAAAAATTTGAAATTTTCTACTACAAAAACCTCGATAACTCGAGAACAGTTAGGACTAGCGATACAAACGACCCCATATTTAGAAATCGCCGCGTCCCAGAGATCTATAAGAGTAGGGAGATCAGATTCCGAAAGGATTCCGAGAGAAATGTTTTTTCGAAAAAATTTCCACGACCAAATCGTCTGGAAAAAAATTTGAAATTTTCTCACACCAAAAACCTCGATAACTCGAGAACGAAAGTTGGGACTAGCGGCATAAACGACCCCATATTTGACAATACGCCGCGTCGAGATCTATAAGGTAGGATCAGTTCCAGAAAAAGAGTTCGAGAAAATGTTTTTTCGAAAATTTCCGACCAAATCGTCGGAAAAAAATTTGAAATTTTTCTACACAAAAACCTCGATAACTCCGGAGCAACAGTTCTGGGACTAGCGGCATACAAACGACCCCAGTATGTATATGCCAAAATCGCCGCGTCGAGATCTATAAGGTAGGATCAGGTTCCGAAAAGTTCAAATGTTTTTTCGAAAAATTTCCAATGATCAATCGTCGGAAAAAATTTGAAATTTTTCTACACAAAAACCTCGATAACTCAAAGGAGAATTCGGTTGGGACTAGCGGCATACAAGAACGACCCCATTGTATTTGAAATCGCCATAGCGTCGAGATCTATAAGGATTTTAGGATCAGTTCCGAAAGGATTTCGAGAAAATGTTTTTCTCCGAAAATTTCCGACCAAATCGTCGGAAAAAAGGAATTTGAAATTTTCTACACAAAGAAACCTCGATAACTCGAGGACGGTTGGGACTAGCCCGGCATACAACGACCCCCATATTTGAAATCGCCGCGTCGAGATCTATAAGGTAGGATCAGTTCCGAAAAGTTCGAGAAAATGTTTTTTTCGAAAAATTTCCGAATAAATCGTCGGAAAAAATTTGAAATTTTCTACACAAAGAAACCTCTGATATCTCGAGAACCAGTTGAGACTAGCGGCATAAACGACCCCATATTTACAGAAATCGCCGCGTCGAGGATCTATAAGGTGGGATCAGTTCCCAGAAAGTTCGAGAAAATGTTTTTTCAGAAAGATTTCCGACCAAATCGTCGGAAAAAATTTGAAATTTTCTACTACAAAAGAAAACCTCGATATCTCGAGAACAGTTGGGACTAGCGGCATACAGAACGACCCCATATTTGAAATCGCCGCGTCGAGATCTATAAGGTAGGATCAGTTCGAAAGGATTCGAGAAAATGTTTTTCGAAGAAATTTCCGAAACCAAATCGTCAAGGAAAAAGATTTGAAATTTTCTACACAAAGAAACCTCGATAGCTCGGGAGCAGAACGGTTGGGACTAGCTTGGATAAACGAGCCCATATTTGAAAATCGCCGCGTCAGAGATCTATAAGGTGGGATCAGTTTCGAGAAGGATTCTGAGAAAATGTTTTTTTCGAAAAATTTCCCGACCAAATCGTCGGAAAAAGGATTTGAAATTTTCTACACAAAACCTCGATGGAACTCCGAGAACAGTTGGGACCTATTGGCATACAAACGACCCCATATTTGAGAATCATACGCGTCGAGATCTATAAAGGTAGGGATCAGTTCCGAAAAGTTCGAGAAAATGTTTTTCGAAAAATTTCCGACCAAAATCGTCGGAAAAAAATTTGAGAATTTTCTACACAAAAACCTCGATAACTCGAGAACGGTTCAGGACTATTTGCATACAAACGACCCCATTGCTATTTTGGAAATCGCCGCGTCGAGATCTATAAGATTGGATCAGTTCAAGAAAGGATTCGAGAAAATACTTTTTATCGAAAAATTTCCAAAGACCATCAATCATCGGAAAAAAATTTGAGAAATTTCTACACAAAAACACTCGATAACTCGAGAACAGCAGTTGGGACTAGCGATATAAACGACCCCATATTTGAAAATCGCCCGCGTCGAGATCTACTAAGGTAGGATCAGTTCCGAAAGTTGGAGAAAATGTTTTTCGAGAAAATTTTTCGACCAAATCAGTCGGAAAAAAATTTGAAATTTTCTACACAAAAACCTCGATAAATCGAAAACGGATTTCGGACTAGCGGCATAAACGACCCCATATGTTGAAATCGCCGCGTCCAGAGATCTACTAAGGTAGGATCAGTTCCGAAAAGTTCGAGAAAAATGTTTTTCAGAAAAATTTCCGATCAAATCGTCGGAAAAAATTTGAAGTATTTCACAAAAGACCTCGATAAATATCTCGAGAACAGTTAGGACTAGCACGATACAAAGGAAACGACCCCATATTTGAAATCGCCGCGTCAGGAGGATCTATAAGGTAGGATCAGTTCCGAAAGATTCAGAGAAAATGTTTTTCAGAAAGAATTTCCAGCCAAATCGTCGGAAAAAGAATTTGAAATTTTCTACACAAAAACCCTCGATAGCTCGAAAACGGTTGGGACTAGCGGCATAAACGATCCCATATTTGAAATCGCTTGGCGTCGAGATCTACTAAGGGTAGGATCAGTTCCGAAAGGATTCTGAGGAAAATGTTTTCTTCCGAAAAATTTCCGACCAAATCGTCGGAAAAAAGAATTTGAAATTTTCTACACGAAACCTCTGATAACTCAAGGAACAACGGATTGGGACTAATGATACATAAACAGTCCCAATTGCATCGATGAAATCGCCGCATCTGAGATCCTATAAAGGATAGGATCAGTTCCAGAAAAGATTCAGAAAAAGAAAATGTTTTTTCGAAAATTTCCGACCAAATCGTCGGAAAAAAGGAATTTGAAATTTTTCTACACAAAAACCTCGATAACTCGAGGAACGGTTGGGACTAGCGATATAAACGAGCCCCATATTTGGGAAATCGCCGCGTCCGAGATCTACTATAAAGTAGGATCAGTTCCGAAAAGTTCGAGAAAACGTTTTTGTCGAAAAATTTCCGACCAAATCGTCGGAAAAAAAAGATTTGAAATTTTTCTACACAAAAACACTCGATAACTCGAGAACGGTTAGGACTAGCGGCATAAGAACGACCCCATATTTGAAATCGCTTACGCGTCGAGATCTATAAGATTGGATCAGTTACGAGAAAGGATTCGAGAAGATGTTTTTCTGAAAAATTTCCGACCAAATCGTCGGAAAAAATTTGAAATTTTTCTACACAAAAACCTCGATAACTCCGAGAACAGGTTAGGACTAGCGGCATAAACGACCCCATATTTAAGAATCGCCGCGTCGAGATCTATAAGGCCAGGATCAATTCCAGAAAAGGATTCAAGAAAATGTTTTGTCGAAAAATTTTACCGACCAAATCGTCGGAAAAAAAAATTTATTTCTATATAACGAAGACATAGTTGGACTAAGCGGCAACATTATATTTAAATCTGCGTGAGATCTCATTCGGGTCGGTTCCGAAAGTTGGAGAGAAAATGTTTTTTTAATTTGACCAAATCGTCGGGCTTTGAAATTTTCTACACAAAGAAACCTCTGATAACTCGAGAACCAGTTGGGGACTAACTGATACAACGACCCCATATTTGAAATCGCCGCGTCGAGATCTATAAGGTAGGATCAGTTCCAGAAAGAGTTCGAGAAAATGTTTTTCGAAAAATTTCCGACCAAATCGTCAGGAAAAAAATTGAAATTTTTCTACAAAAACCTCGATAACTCGAGAACAGTTAGGACTAGCGGCATACAACGACATTATATTTGAAATCGCCGCGTCAGGATCTATAAGGTAGGATCAGTTCCGAAAGGATTCCCGAGAAAATGTTTTTTTTCAGAAAATTTCCAACCAAATCGTCGGAAAAAATTTGAAATTTTCTACACAAAAAACTCGATAGCTCGAGAACGGTTGGGACCTAAGCGGCATATAACGATCCCATATTTGAAATCGCTTAGCGTCTAGATCTATAAGGTAGGATCAGTTCCGGAAAAGGATTCGAAAAAATGTTTTTTGTCAGAAGAATTTCCAGGAGAGCTGAAATCGATCGGAAAAAATTTGAAATTTTCTACACAAAAACCTCGATAACTCGAGAACGGTTGGGACTAACTGGCTATAAACGACCCCCATATTTAGAAATCGTCGCGTCGAGATCTATAAGGTAGGATCAGTTCAGAAAGGATTCGAGAAAATGTTTTTCGAAAAATTTCCGACCAAAATCGTCGGAAAAAATTTGAAATTTTCTACCCCAAAACCTCGATAACTCGAAAACGGTTTGGGATGCTGGCAGCATAAACGACGGCCTCTTTTGGAAATCTGCCGCGTCGAGGAATCCTATAAGGTAGGATCAGTTACATGAAAGGATTCAGAAAATGTTTTTCGAAAGGAATTTCCGACCAAATCGTCGGAAAAAAATTTGAAATTTTCTACACAAAAACCTCGATAAATCGAGGAAACGGTTAGGACTTCAGCGGCATAAACGACCTCGGCATATTGTTTGAAAATCATGCCGCGTCGAGATCTATAAAGGTAGGATCAGTTCCGAAAGGATTCGAGAAAATGTTTTTTTTCGAAATTTTTCCGACCTAATCGTCGGATAAAATATTTGAAATTTTCTACACAAACACCTCGATAACTCTCAAGGAGAACGGTTGGGACTAGCGGCATAAACAACCCCATATTTGGAAATCGCTTCGTCGAGATCTATAAGGAGTAGGATCAGTTACGAAAGGATTCGAAGATGTTTTTCGAAAAATTTCCGACCAAATCGTCGGAAAAAGGAATTTGAAATTTTCGTACACAAAAACCTCGATAACTCGAGAACCTTGTGGGACCTAGCGGCATACGAAACGACCCCATGTTTAGAGAATCGCCGCGTCGAGATCTATAAGGTCTGGATCAGTTCCGAGAAAGAGTTCAAGGAAAATGTTTTTTTCAAGAAAAATTTCCCGATCCAAATCGTCGGAAAAAGGAATTTCAGAAATTTTCTACACAAAAACCTCGACTAGCTCGAGAACGATTGGGACTAGCGGCATACACGACCCCTTATTTGAAATCGCCGCGTCGAGATCTATAAAAAGAGTAGGATCAGTTCCGAAAAGTTCGAGAAAATGTTTTTTGTCTGAAAAATTTCCGACCAAATCGTCGGAAAAAATTTGAAATTTTCTACAAAGAAACCTCGATAACTCGAAGGAACGGTTAGAGACTAGCGGCATAAACGACCCCCATATTTGAAATCACCGCGTCAAGAGATCTATAAGGTAGGATCAGTTCCGAAAGGATTCGAGAAAATGTTTTGTCGAAAAATTTCAGACCAAATCCATCGGAAAAAAGTTTGAAATTTTCTACACAAAAACCTCGACTAACTCAGACGAGAACGGTTAGGACTAGCGCCATAAACGACCCCATATTAGAAATCGCCGCGTCGAGATCTATAAGGTAGGATCAGTTCCGAAAGTTTTCGTGAAAATGTTTTTTTTCGAAAAATTTCCGACCAAATCGTCGGGAAAAAATTTGAAATTTTCTACACAAAGAAACCTCGATAACTCGAGAACAGTTTGGACTAGCTGCAGCATAAACGACCCCATTGCTTTGATCGCCGCGTCGAGATCTATAAGGTAGGATCAGTTCCGAAGAAGATTCGAGAAAATGTTTTTGTCAGAAAATTTCCAAACCATAATCGTCGGAAAAAATTTGAAATTTTCTACCACATAAAACCTCTGATAACTCGAGAACAGTTAGGACTAGCGGCATGAAACGACCCATTATCTTGAAATCATACGTCGAGGATCTATAAGGTAGAGATCGTTCAAAGGTTCGAAGAAAGATATTTTTCGGTTCTGACCAAATCGTCAGACAGGCCTCTGGAGTTGGTTGGACTAACATTCTCTTTAAATATACATCAGAGATCAGGTGGATCAGTTCCGAAAGGATTCGAGAAAATGTTTTTGTCGAAAAATTTTCGACAAATCGTCGGAAAAAAAGATTTGAAATTTTCTGCACACAAAAGAAACTCGATAACTCGAGAACGGATTGGGACTAGCAGCGATACAAACGACCCCATATCTTGAAAATCGCCGCGTCTGAGATCTATGAAGGTAGGATCGAGTTCCGAAGAGTTCGAGAAAATGTTTTTTCAGAAAGGAGATTTCCGACCAAATCGTCAAGGAAAAAAGATTTTAAGAAATTTTCTACACAAAAACCTCGATAACTCGAGAACAGTTGGGACTAATGTTCATAAACGGCGCCATGTTTGAGAATCGCTTCGCCGTCGAGATCTATAAGGTAGGATCAGATTCCGAGAAAGAGTTCGAGAAAATGTTTTTTTCGAGAAGATTTCCGACCAAATCGTCGGAAAGAAAAGATTTGAAATTTTCTACAGCAAAAACCTCGATAACTCGAGGAACCGGTTAGGACTAGCGGCATACACGATCTTTTATTACATGTTGAAATCGCTTAGCGTCCTGAGGATCTATAAAGGTGGGATCGGAGTTCCGAAAGGATTCGAGAGGAAATGTTCTTTTTCAGAAAAATTTCCGACCAAATCGTCGGAAAAAATTTGGAAATTTTCTACACAAAGAAACCTCGATAACTCGAGAACAGTTTGGGACTAACAAACATTGAAATCGCCGTGGAAGATCTGCCAGATGGATCGGTTCCGGGTTGGAATGTTTTTCAAAATTTCCGGTAATCGTCGACGTTGATGCAAAAAACTATGATAACTCAAGACGGTTCGGATACTACCTTTCCGGCGACCCCATATTTGAAATCGCCGCGTCGAGATCCTATAAGGTAGGATCAGTTTCGAAGAGGATTCGAGAGAAATGTTTTTTCGAAGAAAAATTTCACGACCAAATCGTTCGGAAAAAAATTTGAAATTTTTCTACCGAAACCTCGATATCTCAAGGAACAGTTCGGACTAGCGATACATAAACGGCACCCCATATTTGAAATCGCGCTTAACGTCAGGATCTATAAGGTGGGATCAGTTCAAAGAAGGATTCGAGAAAATGTTTTGTCGCAAAAATTTCGACCAAATCCGGTCGGAGAAAAAATTTGAAATTTTTCTACACAAGAAACCTACGATAACTCAAAGGAGCGATTTGGGACTACGCCGCCACAAACGACCCCATAGCTTTGAAATCGCCGCGTCGAGATCTATAAGGTAGGGGATCAGTTCCAGAAAAGTTCGAGAAAATGTTTTTTTTCAAAGAAAGATTTCCGACCAAATCCGTCGGAAAAAATTTGAAATTTTCTACACAAAAACCTCGATAACTCAAAGGAACGGTTAGGGACTGACGCCATACAAACTGACCCCATATTTGAAATCGCCGCATCGAGATCTATAAGGTGGGATCAGTTTCAGAAAAGTTCAGAAAATGTTTTTGTCGAAAAATTTCCGACCAAATACGTCGTCGGAAAAAATTTGAAATTTTCTACACAAAGACCTCGATAACAGAGAACGGTTCGGACTAGCGGCATAAACGACCCCATGTTTGATATCGCCGCATCAGGGTCTATAAGATTGGATCAGTTCCGAAAAGTTCGAGAAAAGGATCTTTCGAAAAATTTCCGACCAGATCGTCGGAAAGAATTTTAAAATTTTCTACACCAAAACCTCGATAACTCGAGAACAGTTGGTTTGTGGCATAAACGACTTCCCTTATTTGAAATCGCCGCATCCACAGGATCTATAAGATTGGATCAGGACTTCGGAAAGGATTGGAGAAAATGTTTTTCGAAAAATTTCCAGGCTAAATCGACAGGAAAAAATTTTAAATTTTCTACACAAAAGCCATGATCGCTCTAGAAGGCTTGAGTTGGGACTAGCAGCATAAACATTACCTGACCCCATATTTGAAATCATGCATTAAAGATCTATAAGGTTGGATTCAGTTCCAGAAAAGATTCGAGAAAATGTTTTTTTCGAAAAAATTTTCCGACCAAATCGTCGGAAAAAAATTTGAAATTTTCTACACAAAACCCTCGATGTAACTCGAGAGACGGCATTCATGAGACTAAACAGCATAAACGACCCCATATTTGAAATCGCCGCGTCGAAGATCTATAAGGTAGGATCAGTCTCCGAAAGGAGTTCTGAAAATGTTTTTCGAGAAATTTCCGACCAAATCAGGCTTTGAAAAAAATTTGGAATTTTCTACACTACACAAAACCTCGATAACTCGAGAACGGTTCCAAGACTAGCAGCACAAACGACCCCCATGTTTGAAATCGCCGCGTCGAGATCTATAAGATTGGATCAGTTCCGAAAGAATTTGAAAATGTTTTTTTTCGAGAAATTTCCAAAGCCAAATCGTCGGAAAAAAAAATTTGGAAATTTTCTGCACAAAAACCTATGATAACTCGAGAGCGGATTTAGGACTAGCGGCAACAAATCGACCCCAGTATTTAGAAATCGCTTACGCGTCGAGATCTATAAGGGCAGGGATCAGTTCCGAAAAGGATTCGAGGAAAATGTTTTTTCGAAAAATTTCCGACCAAATCGTCAGAAAAAATTTAGAAATTTTCTACACAAAAACCTCGATAACTCGAGAACGGTTGGGACTAGCGGCATAAACGACCCATTTGAAATCGTCGCGTCGAGATCTTTAAGGTTGGATCAGTTCCGAAAGGATTCTGAAAATGTTTTTTTTAGAAAAAATTTCCGACCAAATCCTCGGAAAAAAAATTTTAAAATTTCTACACAAAAACCTCGATAACTCGAGAACGGTTAGACTAAGTGGTGCAACCGACCCTAGCTATTTGAAATCGCCGCGTCTGAGATCTATAAAGTGGATCAGTTCCGATAAGGATTCGAGAAAATACTTTTTCGAAAAATTTCCGACCAAATCGTCGGAAAAAATTTGAAATTTTCTGCACAAAAACCCCGATAACTCTGAGACACGGTTGGGACTAGCGGCATAAACGACCGCATATCAAAACCATGATCATTCCAAAGATCGAGAAACGTTTTTCAACGACCGATATTTGAAATCCTTGCCGCGTCGAGATCTTATAAGACTGGATCAGTTCCAGAAAGGATCTGAGAAAATCTTTTTCGAGCCAAATTTTCCGACCAAAAATCACAGTCAGGAAAAATTGAAATGCATAAAACTGATAACGCGAGAATAGAATTAGCAACATATTTGAACCGCGTCGAGATCTAGCAGATCAAATTGAAAGACTGTTTTGAATGACTAACTGTCAAAAAATTTGAAATTTTCTGCACAAAACCCTCAATAACTCGAGAACGGTTTAGGGACTAGCGGCATGAAACGAATCCGCCATATTTGAAATCGCTGCGTCGATGATCTATAAGGATAGGATCAGTTCTGAAAAGAAGTTTCAAGAAAATGTTTTTTCGAAAGAATTTCAAATCAAATCGTCCGGAAAAAAATTTGAAATTTTCTACACAAAAACCTCGATAACTCTCTAAAGAACGGTTGGGACTAGCGGCATCAACTACCCCATCTTTGAAGAATCATACGCGTCGAGATCTATAAGACTGGATCAGTTCCGAAGGATTGGAGAAAATGTTTTTTCGAATTTCCGACCAAACCGATCGGAAAAAAATTTGAAATTTTCTACACAAAAACCTCCGATAACTCGAAAGAACGAGGATTTAGGACTAGCGGCATAAACGACCCCATATTTAGAAATCGCCGCATCGAGATCTATAAAGGTAGAGATCTAGTTCTGAAAGGATTCGAGAATATGTTTTTCTTCGAAAAATTTCGACCAAATCGTCGGAAAAAAAGATTTGAAATTTTCTACACCAAAACCTCGATAACTCGAGAGAATTGGGACTAGCGGCATAAACGACCCCATATTTGAAATCGCCGCGTCGAGATCTATAAGATAGGATCAGTTCCGAAAGTTCGAGAAAATGTTTTTCGAAAAATTTGACCAAATCGTCGGAAAAAATTTGAAATTTTCTACACAAAAACCTCGATAACTCGAGAACGGTTGGGACTAGCGGCATAAACGACCCCATATTTGAAATCGCCGCGTCGAGATCTATAAGATAAGGATCAGTTCCGAAAGGATTCGAGAAAATGTTTTTAGAGGAAAAATTACCGACAAAATCGACGGAAAAAAATTAATAAAATTTCTCCACAAAAACCTCGATAACTCGAGAACGGTTGGGACTAGCGGCATAAACGACCCCATATTTGAAATCGCCGCGTCGAGATCTATAAGGTAAGGATCAGTTCCGAAAGGATTCGAGAAAATGTTTTTTCGAAAAATTTCCGACCAAATCGTCGGAAAAAAATTTGAAATTTTCTACCCAGAAACCTCGATAACTCGAGAACGGTTAGGACTAGCGGCATAAACGACCCCATATTTGAAATCGCCGCGTCGAGATCTATAAGGTAGGATCAGTTCCGAAAAGGTTCTGAGAAAATGTTTTTTCGAAAAATTTCCGACCAAATCGTCGGAAAAAATTTGAAATTTTCTACACAAAAACCTCGATAACTCGAGAACGGTTGGGACTAGCGGCATAAACGACCCCATATTTGAAATCGCCGCGTCGAGATCTATAAGGTAGGATCAGTTCCGAAAGGATTCGAGAAAATGTTTTTCGAAAAATTTCCGACCAAATCGTCGGAAAAAAATTTGAAATTTTCTACACAAAAACCTCGATAACTCGAGAACGGTTGGGACTAGCGGCATAAACGACCCCATATTTGAAATCGCCGCGTCGAGATCTATAAGATAGGATCAGTTCCGAAAGGATTCGAGAAAATGTTTTTCGAAAAATTTCCGACCAAATCGTCGGAAAAAAATTTGAAATTTTCTGCACAAAAACCTCGATAACTCGAGAACGGTTGGGACTAGCGGCATAAACGACCCCATATTTGAAATCGCCGCGTCGAGATCTTCAAGATAGGATCAGTTCGAAAGGATTCGAGAAAATGTTTTCGAAAAATTTCCGACCAAATCGTCGGAAAAAATTTGAAATTTTCTACAAAAACCTCGATAACTCGAGAACGGTTAGGACTAGCGGCATAAACGACCCCATATTAGAAATCGCCGAGTCGACATCGATAAGGTGGGATCAGTTCCGAAAGGATTCGAGAAAATGTTTTCGAGAAATTTCCGACCAAATCGTCGGAAAAAAATTTGAAATTTTCTACACAAAAACCTCGATAACTCGAGAACGGTTAGGACTAGCGACATAAACGACCCCATATTTGAGAATCGCCGCGTCGATATCTATGAGATAGGATCAGTTCAGAAAGGATTCGAGAAAATGTTTTTTCGAATTTTCGACCAAATCGTCGGAAAAAAAATTTGAAATTTTCTACACAAAAACCTCGATAACTCGAGAACGGTTAGGACTAGCGGCATAAACGACCCCATATTTGAAATCGCCGCGTCGAGATCTATAAGGTAGGATCAGTTCCGAAAGGATTCGAGAAAATGTTAATTTTCGAAAAATTTCCGACCAAATCGTCGGAAAAAAAATTTGAAATTTTCTACACAAAAACCTCGATAACTCGAGAACGGTTAGGACTAGCGGCATAAACGACCCCATATTTGAAATCGCCGCGTCGAGATCTATAAGATTGGATCAGTTCCGAAAGGATTGGAGAAAATGTTTTTCGAAAAATTTCCGACCAAATCGTCGGAAAAAAAATTTGAAATTTTCTACACAAAAACCTCGATAACTCGAGAACGGTTAGGACTAGCGGCATAAACGACCCCATATTTGAAATCGCCGCGTCGAGATCTATAAGGTAGGATCAGTTCCGAAAGGATTCGAGAAAATGTTTTTTCGAGAAATTTCCGACCAAATCGTCGGAAAAAATTTGAAATTTTCTACACAAAAACCTCGATAACTCGAGAACGGTTAGGACTAGCGGCATAAACGACCCCATATTTGAAATCGCCGCGTCCGAGATCTATAAGACTGGATCAGTTCCGAAAGGATTCGAGAAAATGTTTTTCGAAAAATTTCCGACCAAATCGTCAGGAAAAAAATTTGAAATTTTCTACACAAAAACCTCGATAACTCGAGAACGGTTAGGACTAGCGGCATAAACGACCCCATATTTGAAATCGCCGCGTCGAGATCTATAATCTAGGATCAGTTCCGAAAAGATTCGAGAAATTGTTTTTTTTCGTTAATTTTCCGACCAAATCGTCGGAAAAAAAATTGGAATTTTTATACACAAAAACCTCGATAACTCGAGAACGGTTAGGACTAGCGGCATAAACGACCCCATATTTGAAATCGCCGCGTCGAGATCTATAAGAAAGGATCAGTTCCGAAAGGATTCGAGAAAATGTTTTTTTTTCGAAAAATTTCCGACCAAATCGTCGGAAAAAAAATTTGAAATTTTCTACACAAAAACCTCGATAACTCGAGAACGGTTAGGACTAGCGGCATAAACGACCCCATATTTGAAATCGCCGCGTCGAGATCTATAAGGTAGGATCAGTTCCGAAAGGATTCGAGAAAATGTTTTTTTTCGAGAAATTTCCGACCAAATCGTCGGAAAAAAAATTTTGAAAATTTCTACACAAAAACCTCGATAACTCGAGAACGGTTAGGACTAGCGGCATAAACGACCCCATATTTGAAATCGCCGCGTCGAGATCTTTAAGACTGGATCAGTTCCGAAAGGATTCGAGAAAATGTTTTTTTTCGAAAAATTTCCGACCAACTCTTCGGAAAATTAATTTGTATTTTTCTACACAAAAACCTCGATAACTCGAGAACGGTTAGGACTAGCGGCATAAACGACCCCATATTTGAAACCGCCGCGTCGAGATCTATAAGGTAGGATCAGTTCAGAAAGGATTCGAGTACTTGTTTTATTTCGAAAAATTTCCGACCAAATCGTCGGAAAAAAAATTTGAAATTTTCTACACAAAAACCTCGATAACTCGAGAACGGTTAGGACTAGCGGCATAAACGACCCCATATTTGAAATCGCCGCGTCGAGATCTATAAGGTAGGATCAGTTCCGAAAGGATTCGAGAAAATGTTTTTATTCGAGAAATTTCCGACCAAATCGTCGGAAAAAAAATTTGAAATTTTCTACACAAAAACCTCGATAACTCGAGAACGGTTAGGACTAGCGGCATAAACGACCCCATATTTGAAATCGCCGCGTCGAGATCTTTAAGACTGGATCAGTTCCGAAAGGATTCGAGAAAATGTTTTTTTTTTCGAAAAATTTCCGACCAAATCGTCGGAAAAAAAATTTGAAATTTTCTACACAAAAACCTCGATAACTCGAGAACGGTTAGGACTAGCGGCATAAACGACCCCATATTTGAAATCGCCGCGTCGAGATCTATAAGGTAGGATCAGTTCCGAAAGGATTCGAGAAAATGTTTTTTTTTCGAGAAATTTCCGACCAAATCGTCGGAAAAAAAATTTGAAATTTTCTACACAAAAACCTCGATAACTCGAGAACGGTTAGGACTAGCGGCATAAACGACCCCATATTTGAAATCGCCGCGTCGAGATCTATAAGACTGGATCAGTTCCGAAAGGATTCGAGAAAATGTTTTTTTTTTCGAAAAATTTCCGACCAAATCGTCGGAAAAAAAATTTGAAATTTTCTACACAAAAACCTCGATAACTCGAGAACGGTTAGGACTAGCGGCATAAACGACCCCATATTTGAAATCGCCGCGTCGAGATCTATAAGGTAGGATCAGTTCCGAAAGGATTCGAGAAAATGTTTTTTTTCGAGAAATTTCCGACCAAATCGTCAAAAAAAAAATTTGAAATTTTCTACACAAAAACCTCGATAACTCGAGAACGGTTAGGACTAGCGGCATAAACGACCCCATATTTGAAATCGCCGCGTCGAGATCTATAAGACTGGATCAGTTCCGAAAGGATTCGAGAAAATGATATTAATCGAGAAATGTCCGACCAAATCGTCGGAAAAAAAATTTGAAATTTTCTACACAAAAACCTCGATAACTCGAGAACGGTTAGGACTAGCGGCATAAACGACCCCATATTTGAAATCGCCGCGTCGAGATCTATAAGACTGGATCAGTTCCGAAAGGATTCGAGAAAATGTTTTTTTTTCGAAAAATTTCCGACCAAATCGTCGGAAAAAAAATTAGAAATTTTCTACACAAAAACATCGATAACTCGAGAACGTTTAGGACTAGCGCAAAAAACGACCCCATATTTGAAATCGCCGCGTCGAGATCTATAAGGTAGGATCAGTTCCGAAAGGATTCGAGAAAATGTTTTTTTTCGAGAAATTTCCGACCAAATCGTCGGAAAAAAAATTTGAAATTTTCTACACAAAAACCTCGATAACTCGAGAACGGTTAGGACTAGCGGCATAGACGACCCCATATTTGAAATCGCCGCGTCGAGATCTTCAAGACTGGATCAGTTCCGAAAGGATTCGAGAAAATGTTTTTTTTCGAAAAATTTCCGACCAAATCGTCGGAAAAAAAATTTGAAATTTTCTACACAAAAACCTCGATAACTCGAGAACGGTTAGGACTAGCGGCATAAACGACCCCATATTTGAAATCGCCGCGTCGAGATCTATAAGGTAGGATCAGTTCCGAAAGGATTCGAGAAAATGTTTTTTTTCGAGAAATTTCCGACCAAATCGTCGGAAAAAAAAATTTGAAATTTTCTACACAAAAACCTCGATAACTCGAGAACGGTTAGGACTAGCGGCATAAACGACCCCATATTTGAAATCGCCGCGTCGAGATCTTTAAGACTGGATCAGTTCCGAAAGGATTCGAGAAAATGTTTTTTTTCGAAAAATTTCCGACCAAATCGTCGGAAAAAAAATTTGAAATTTTCTACACAAAAACCACGATAACTCGAGAACGGTTAGGACTAGCGGCATAAACGACCCCATATTTGAAATCGCCGCGTCGAGATCTATAAGGTAGGATCAGTTCCGAAAGGATTCGAGAAAATGTTTTTTTTCGAGAAATTTCCGACCAAATCGTCGGAAAAAAAATTTTGAAAATTTCTACACAAAAACCTCGATAACTCGAGAACGGTTAGGACTAGCGGCATAAACGACCCCATATTTGAAATCGCCGCGTCGAGATCTTTAAGACTGGATCAGTTCCGAAAGGATTCGAGAAAATGTTTTTTTCGAGAAATTTCCGACCAAATCGTCGGAAAAAAAATTTTGAAAATTTCTACACAAAAACCTCGATAACTCGAGAACGGTTAGGACTAGCGGCATAAACGACCCCATATTTGAAATCGCCGCGTCGAGATCTTTAAGACTGGATCAGTTCCGAAAGGATTCGAGAAAATGTTTTTTTTTCGAAAAATTTCCGACCAAATCGTCGGAAAAAAAATTTGAAATTTTCTACACAAAAACCTCGATAACTCGAGAACGGTTAGGACTAGCGGCATAAACGACCCCATATTTGAAATCGCCGCGTCGAGATCTTTAAGACTGGATCAGTTCCGAAAGGATTCGAGAAAATGTTTTTTTTCGAAAAATTTCCGACCAAATCGTCGGAAAAAAAATTTGAAATTTTCTACACAAAAACCTCGATAACTCGAGAACGGTTAGGACTAGCGGCATAAACGACCCCATATTTGAAATCGCCGCGTCGAGATCTATAAGATTGGATCAGTTCCGAAAGGATTGGAGAAAATGTTTTTTTTCGAAAAATTTCCGACCAAATCGTCGGAAAAAAATTTTGAAATTTTCTACACAAAAACCTCGATAACTCGAGAACGGTTAGGACTAGCGGCATAAACGACCCCATATTTGAAATCGCCGCGTCGAGATCTATAAGGTAGGATCAGTTCCGAAAGGATTCGAGAAAATGTTTTTTTTCGAGAAATTTCCGACCAAATCGTCGGAAAAAAAAATTTGAAATTTTCTACACAAAAACCTCGATAACTCGAGAACGGTTAGGACTAGCGGCATAAACGACCCCATATTTGAAATCGCCGCGTCGAGATCTATAAGGTAGGATCAGTTCCGAAAGGATTCGAGAAAATGTTTTTTTTTCGAGAAATTTCCGACCAAATCGTCGGAAAAAAAATTTGAAATTTTCTACACAAAAACCTCGATAACTCGAGAACGGTTAGGACTAGCGGCATAAACGACCCCATATTTGAAATCGCCGCGTCGAGATCTTTAAGACTGGATCAGTTCCGAAAGGATTCGAGAAAATGTTTTTTTTCGAAAAATTTCCGACCAAATCGTCGTAAAAAAATTTGAAATTTTCTACACAAAAACCTCGATAACTCGAGAACGGTTAGGACTAGCGGCATAAACGACCCCATATTTGAAATCGCCGCGTCGAGATCTTTAAGACTGGATCAGTTCCGAAAGGATTCGAGAAAATGTTTTTTTTTCGAAAAATTTCCGACCAAATCGTCGGAAAAAAAATTTGAAATTTTCTACACAAAAACCTCGATAACTCGAGAACGGTTAGGACTAGCGGCATAAACGACCCCATATTTGAAATCGCCGCGTCGAGATCTATAAGGTAGGATCAGTTCCGAAAGGATTCGAGAAAATGTTTTTTTTCGAGAAATTTCCGACCAAATCGTCGGAAAAAAAATTTGAAATTTTCTACACAAAAACCTCGATAACTCGAGAACGGTTAGGACTAGCGGCATAAACGACCCCATATTTGAAATCGCCGCGTCGAGATCTTTAAGACTGGATCAGTTCCGAAAGGATTCGAGAAAATGTTTTTTTTCGAAAAATTTCCGACCAAATCGTCGGAAAAAAAATTTGAAATTTTCTACACAAAAACCTCGATAACTCGAGAACGGTTAGGACTAGCGGCATAAACGACCCCATATTTGAAATCGCCGCGTCGAGATCTATAAGGTAGGATCAGTTCCGAAAGGATTCGAGAAAATGTTTTTTTTCGAGAAATTTCCGACCAAATCGTCGGAAAAAAAATTTGAAATTTTCTACACAAAAACCTCGATAACTCGAGAACGGTTAGAACTAGCGGCATAAACGACCCCATATTTGAAATCGCCGCGTCGAGATCTATAAGGTAGGATCAGTTCCGAAAGGATTCGAGAAAATGTTTTTTTTCGAGAAATTTCCGACCAAATCGTCGGAAAAAAATTTTGAAATTTTCTACACAAAAACCTCGATAACTCGAGAACGGTTAGGACTAGCGGCATAAACGACCCCATATTTGAAATCGCCGCGTCGAGATCTTTAAGACTGGATCAGTTCCGTAAGGTTTCGAGAAAATGTTTTTCGAAAATTTCCGACCAAATCGTCGGAAAAAAATTTGAAATTTTCTACACAAAAACCTCGATAACTCGAGAACGGTTAGGACTAGCGGCATAAACGACCCCATATTTGAAATCGCCGCGTCGAGATCTATAAGGTAGGATCAGTTCCGAGAGGATTCGAGAAAATGTTTTTTTTCGAGAAATTTCCGACCAAATCGTCGGAAAAAAATTTGAAATTTTCTACACAAAAACCTCGATAACTCGAGAACGGTTAGGACTAGCGGCATAAACGACCCCATATTTGAAATCGCCGCGTCGAGATCTATAAGGTAGGATCAGTTCCGAAAGGATTCGAGAAAATGTTTTTTTTCGAGAAATTTCCGACCAAATCGTCGGAAAAAAAATTTGAAATTTTCTACACAAAAACCTCGATAACTCGAGAACGGTTAGGACTAGCGGCATAAACGACCCCATATTTGAAATCGCCGCGTCGAGATCTTTAAGACTGGATCAGTTCCGAAAGGATTCGAGAAAATGTTTTTTTTCGAAAAATTTCCGACCAAATCGTCGGAAAAAAAATTTGAAATTTTCTACACAAAAACCTCGATAACTCGAGAACGGTTAGGACTAGCGGCATAAACGACCCCATATTTGAAATCGCCGCGTCGAGATCTATAAGGTAGGATCAGTTCCGAAAGGATTCGAGAAAATGTTTTTTTTCGAGAAATTTCCGAAAAAAAAATTGAAATTTTCTACACAAAAACCTCGATAACTCGAGAACGGTTAGGACTAGCGGCATAAACGACCCCATATTTGAAATCGCCGCGTCGAGATCTTTAAGACTGGATCAGTTCCGAAAGGATTCGAGAAAATGTTAATTTTCGAAAAATGTCCGACCAAATCGTCGGAAAAAAATTTGAAATTTTCTACACAAAAACCTCGATAACTCGAGAACGGTTAGGACTAGCGGCATAAACGACCCCATATTTGAAATCGCCGCGTCGAGATCTATAAGGTAGGATCAGTTCCGAAAGGATTCGAGAAAATGTTTTTTTCGAGAAATTTCAGACCAAATACTCGGTAAAAAAATTTGAAATTTTCTACACAAAAACCTCGATAACTCGAGAACGGTTAGGACTAGCGGCATAAACGACCCCATATTTGAAATCGCCGCGTCGAGATCTTTAAGACTGGATCAGTTCCGAAAGGATTCGAGAAAATGTTTTTTTTCGCAAAATTTCCGATCAAATCGTCGGAAAAATTTTGTGAAATTTTCTACACAAAAACCTCGATAACTCGAGAACGGTTAGGACTAGCGGCATAAACGACCCCATATTTGAAATCGCCGCGTCGAGATCTATAAGGTAGGATCAGTTCCGAAAGGATTCGAGAAAATGTTTTTTTTCGAGAAATTTCCGACCAAATCGTCGGAAAAAAAATTTGAAATTTTCTACACAAAAACCTCGATAACTCGAGAACGGTTAGGACTAGCGGCATAGACGACCCCATATTTGAAATCGCCGCGTCGAGATCTTCAAGACTGGATCAGTTCCGAAAGGATTCGAGAAAATGTTTTTTTTCGAAAAATTTCCGACCAAATCGTCGGAAAAAAAATTTGAAATTTTCTACACAAAAACCTCGATAACTCGAGAACGGTTAGGACTAGCGGCATAAACGACCCCATATTTGAAATCGCCGCGTCGAGATCTATAAGGTAGGATCAGTTCCGAAAGGATTCGAGAAAATGTTTTTTTCGAGAAATTTCCGACCAAATCGTCGGAAAAAAAATTTGAAATTTTCTACACAAAAACCTCGATAACTCGAGAACGGTTAGGACTAGCGGCATAAACGACCCCATATTTGAAATCGCCGCGTCGAGATCTATAAGGTAGGATCAGTTCCGAAAGGATTCGAGAAAATGTTTTTTCGAGAAATTTCCGACCAAAACATCGCAAAAAAATTTGAAATTTTCTACACAAAAACCTCGATAACTCGAGAACGGTTAGGACTAGCGGCATAAACGACCCCATATTTGAAATCGCCGCGTCGAGATCTATAAGGTAGGATCAGTTCCGAAAGGATTCGAGAAAATGTTTTGTTTCGAGAAATTTCCGACCAAATCGTCGGAAAAAAAATTTGAAATTTTCTACACAAAAACCTCGATAACTCGAGAACGGTTAGGACTAGCGGCATAAACGACCCCATATTTGAAATCGCCGCGTCGAGATCTTTAAGACTGGATCAGTTCCGAAAGGATTCGAGAAAATGTTTTTCGAAAATTTCCGACCAAATCGTCGGAAAAAAATTTGAAATTTTCTACACAAAACCTCGATAACTCGAGAACGGTTAGGACTAGCGGCATAAACGACCCCATATTTGAAATCGCCGCGTCGAGATCTTTAAGACTGGATCAGTTCCGAAAGGATTCGAGAAAATGTTTTTTTTCGAAAAATTTCCGACCAAATCGTCGGAAAAAAAATTTGAAATTTTCTACACAAAAACCTCGATAACTCGAGAACGGTTAGGACTAGCGGCATAGACGACCCCATATTTGAAATCGCCGCGTCGAGATCTTCAAGACTGGATCAGTTCCGAAAGGATTCGAGAAAATGTTTTTTTCGAAAATTTCCGACCAAATCGTCGTATTAAAAATATGAAATTTTCTACACAAAAACCTCGATAACTCGAGAACGGTTAGGACTAGCGGCATAAACGACCCCATATTTGAAATCGCCGCGTCGAGATCTATAAGGTAGGATCAGTTCCGAAAGGATTCGAGAAAATGTTATTTTACGAGAAATTTCCTACCAAATCGCCGCAAAATTAATTTGAAATTTTCTACACAAAAACCTCGATAACTCGAGAACGGTTAGGACTAGCGGCATAAACGACCCCATATTTGAAATCGCCGCGTCGAGATCTATAAGGTAGGATCAGTTCCGAAAGGATTCGAGAAAATGTTTTAGTTAGAGAAATTTCCGACCAAATCGTCGGAAAAAAATTTGAAATTTTCTACACAAAAACCTCGATAACTCGAGAACGGTTAGGACTAGCGGCATAAACGACCCCATATTTGAAATCGCCGCGTCGAGATCTTTAAGACTGGATCAGTTCCGAAAGGATTCGAGAAAATGTTTTTTCGAAAAATTTCCGACCAAATCGTCTGATTAAAATTTGAAATTTTCTACACAAAAACCTCGATAACTCGAGAACGGTTAGGACTAGCGGCATAAACGACCCCATATTTGAAATCGCCGCGTCGAGATCTTTAAGACTGGATCAGTTCCGAAAGGATTCGAGAAAATGTTTTTTTAGAAAAATTTCCGACCAAATCGTCGGAAAAAAATTTGAAATTTTCTACACAAAAACCTCGATAACTCGAGAACGGTTAGGACTAGCGGCATAAACGACCCCATATTTGAAATCGCCGCGTCGAGATCTATAAGGTAGGATCAGTTCCGAAAGGATTCGAGAAAATGTTTTTTTTCGAGAAATTTCCGACCAAATCGTCGGAAAAAAAATTTGAAATTTTCTACACAAAAACCTCGATAACTCGAGAACGGTTAGGACTAGCGGCATAAACGACCCCATATTTGAAATCGCCGCGTCGAGATCTTTAAGACTGGATCAGTTCCGAAAGGATTCGAGAAAATGTTTTTTCGAAAATTTCCGACCAAATCGTCGGAAAAAAATTTTGAAATTTTCTACACAAAAACCTCGATAACTCGAGAACGGTTAGGACTAGCGGCATAAACGACCCCATATTTGAAATCGCCGCGTCGAGATCTTTAAGACTGGATCAGTTCCGAAAGGATTCGAGAAAATGTTTTTTCGAAAATTACAGACCAAATCGTCTGAAAATAATTTTTTAATTTTCTACACAAAAACCTCGATAACTCGAGAACGGTTAGGACTAGCGGCATAAACGACCCCATATTTGAAATCGCCGCGTCGAGATCTTTAAGACTGGATCAGTTCCGAAAGGATTCGAGAAAATGTTTTTTTTCGAAAAATTTCCGACCAAATCGTCGGAAAAAAAATTTGAAATTTTCTACACAAAAACCTCG
This sequence comes from Dorcus hopei, assembly GCA_033060865.1. Classification (NCBI taxonomy): domain Eukaryota; kingdom Metazoa; phylum Arthropoda; class Insecta; order Coleoptera; family Lucanidae; genus Dorcus; species Dorcus hopei. The sequence continues at coordinate 9,601,511 of CM065425.1, forward strand.
ATAACTCGAGAACGGTTAGGACTAGCGGCATAAACGACCCCATATTTGAAATCGCCGCGTCGAGATCTTTAAGACTGGATCAGTTCCGAAAGGATTCGAGAAAATGTTTTTTTTCGAAAATTTCCGACCAAATCGTCGGAAAAAAAATTTTGAAAATTTCTACACAAAAACCTCGATAACTCGAGAACGGTTAGGACTAGCGGCATAAACGACCCCATATTTGAAATCGCCGCGTCGAGATCTTTAAGACTGGATCAGTTCCGAAAGGATTCGAGAAAATGTTTTTTTTCGAAAAATTTCCGACCAAATCGTCGGAAAAAAAATTTGAAATTTTCTACACAAAAACCTCGATAACTCGAGAACGGTTAGGACTAGCGGCATAAACGACCCCATATTTGAAATCGCCGCGTCGAGATCTATAAGGTAGGATCAGTTCCGAAAGGATTCGAGAAAATGTTTTAATACGAGAAATTTCCGACCAAATCGTCGTAAAAAAATTTGAAATTTTCTACACAAAAACCTCGATAACTCGAGAACGGTTAGGACTAGCGGCATAAACGACCCCATATTTGAAATCGCCGCGTCGAGATCTATAAGGTAGGATCAGTTCCGAAAGGATTCGAGAAAATGTTTTTCGAGAAATTTCCGACCAAATCGTCGGAAAAAAATTTGAAATTTTCTACACAAAAACCTCGATAACTCGAGAACGGTTAGGACTAGCGGCATAAACGACCCCATATTTGAAATCGCCGCGTCGAGATCTTTAAGACTGGATCAGTTCCGAAAGTATTCGAGAAAATGTTTTGATTCGAAAAATTTCCGACCAAATCGTCGGAAAAAATTTGAAATTTTCTACACAAAAACCTCGATAACTCGAGAACGGTTAGGACTAGCGGCATAAACGACCCCATATTTGAAATCGCCGCGTCGAGATCTATAAGGTAGGATCAGTTCCGAAAGAATAAGAGAAAATGGTAGTTTTCGAGAAATTTCCGAACAAATCGTCGGAAAAAAAATTTGAAATTTTCTACACAAAAACCTCGATAACTCGAGAACGGTTAGGACTAGCGGCATAAACGACCCCATATTTGAAATCGCCGCGTCGAGATCTTTAAGACTGGATCAGTTCCGAAAGGATTCGAGAAAATGTTAGATATCTAGAAATTTCCGACCAAATCGACGGAAAAAATTTGAAATTTTCTACACAAAAACCTCGATAACTCGAGAACGGTTAGGACTAGCGGCATAAACGACCCCATATTTGAAATCGCCGCGTCGAGATCTTTAAGACTGGATCAGTTCCGAAAGGATTCGAGAAAATGTTTTTTTTCGAAAAATTTCCGACCAAATCGTCGGAAAAAAATTTGAAATTTTCTACACAAAAACCTCGATAACTCGAGAACGGTTAGGACTAGCGGCATAAACGACCCCATATTTGAAATCGCCGCGTCGAGATCTATAAGTTAGGATCAGTTCCGAAAGGATTCGAGAAAATGTTTTTTTTCGAGAAATTTCCGACCAAATCGTCGGAAAAAAATTTGAAATTTTCTACACAAAAACCTCGATAACTCGAGAACGGTTAGGACTAGCGGCATAAACGACCCCATATTTGAAATCGCCGCGTCGAGATCTTTAAGACTGGATCAGTTCCGAAAGGATTCGAGAAAATGTTATAATTCGAAAAATTTCCGACCAAATCGTCGGAAAAAAAATTTGAAATTTTCTACACAAAAACCTCGATAACTCGAGAACGGTTAGGACTAGCGGCATAAACGACCCCATATTTGAAATCGCCGCGTCGAGATCTATAAGGTAGGATCAGTTCCGAAAGGATTCGAGAAAATGTTTTTTTTCGAGAAATTTCCGACCAAATCGTCGGAAAAAAAATTTGAAATTTTCTACACAAAAACCTCGATAACTCGAGAACGGTTAGGACTAGCGGCATAGACGACCCCATATTTGAAATCGCCGCGTCGAGATCTTCAAGACTGGATCAGTTCCGAAAGGATTCGAGAAAATGTTTTTTTTTCGAAAAATTTCCGACCAAATCGTCGGAAAAAAAATTTGAAATTTTCTACACAAAAACCTCGATAACTCGAGAACGGTTAGGACTAGCGGCATAAACGACCCCATATTTGAAATCGCCGCGTCGAGATCTATAAGGTAGGATCAGTTCCGAAAGGATTCGAGAAAATGTTTTTTTTCGAGAAATTTCCGACCAAATCGTCGGAAAAAAATTTGAAATTTTCTACACAAAAACCTCGATAACTCGAGAACGGTTAGGACTAGCGGCATAAACGACCCCATATTTGAAATCGCCGCGTCGAGATCTTTAAGATTGGATCAGTTCCGAAAAGATTCGAGAAAATGTTTTTCGAAAAATTTCCGACCAAATCGTCGGAAAAAAATTTGAAATTTTCTACACAAAAACCTCGATAACTCGAGAACGGTTAGGACTAGCGGCATAAACGACCCCATATTTGAAATCGCCGCGTCGAGATCTATAAGGTAGGATCAGTTCCGAAAGGATTCGAGAAAATCTTAATTTACTAGAAAATTCCGACCAAATCGTCGGAAAAAAAATTTGAAATTTTCTACACAAAAACCTCGATAACTCGAGAACGGTTAGGACTAGCGGCATAAACGACCCCATATTTGAAATCGCCGCGTCGAGATCTTTAAGACTGGATCAGTTCCGAAAGGATTCGAGAAAATGTTTTTTTTCGAAAAATTTCCGACCAAATCGTCGGAAAAAAAATTTGAAATTTTCTACACAAAAACCTCGATAACTCGAGAACGGTTAGGACTAGCGGCATAAACGACCCCATATTTGAAATCGCCGCGTCGAGATCTTTAAGACTGGATCAGTTCCGAAAGGATTCGAGAAAATGTTTTTTTTCGAAAAATTTCCGACCAAATCGTCGGAAAAAAATTTGAAATTTTCTACACAAAAACCTCGATAACTCGAGAACGGTTAGGACTAGCGGCATAAACGACCCCATATTTGAAATCGCCGCGTCGAGATCTATAAGGTAGGATCAGTTCCGAAAGGATTCGAGAAAATGTTTTTTTTTCGAGAAATTTCCGACCAAATCGTCGGAAAAAAATTTTGAAATTTTCTACACAAAAACCTCGATAACTCGAGAACGGGTGGGACTCGCGGCATAATCGACCCCATATGTGAAATCGCCGCGTCGAGATCTTTAAGACTGGATCAGTTCCGAAAGGATTCGAGAAAATGTTTTTTTTCGAAAAATTTCCGACCAAATCGTCGGAAAAAAAATTTGAAATTTTCTACACAAAAACCTCGATAACTCGAGAACGGTTAGGACTAGCGGCATAAACGACCCCATATTTGAAATCGCCGCGTCGAGATCTATAAGGTAGGATCAGTTCCGAAAGGATTCGAGAAAATGTTTTTTAGCGAGAAATTTCCTACCGTATCGTCGGAATAAATTTTGAAATTTTCTACACAAAAACCTCGATAACTCGAGAACGGTTAGGACTAGCGGCATAGACGACCCCATATTTGAAATCGCCGCGTCGAGATCTTCAAGACTGGATCAGTTCCGAAAGGATTCGAGAAAATGTTTTTTTTCGAAAAATTTCCGACCAAATCGACGGAAAAAAATTTGAAATTTTCTACACAAAAACCTCGATAACTCGAGAACGGTTAGGACTAGCGGCATAAACGACCCCATATTTGAAATCGCCGCGTCGAGATCTATAAGGTAGGATCAGTTCCGAAAGGATTCGAGAAAATGTTTATTTTCGAGAAATATCCGACCCAATCGTCTTACAAAAAATTTGAAATTTTCTACACAAAAACCTCGATAACTCGAGAACGGTTAGGACTAGCGGCATAAACGACCCCATATTTGAAATCGCCGCGTCGAGATCTTTAAGACAGGATCAGTTCCGAAAGGATTCGAGAAAATGTTTTATCGAAAAATTTCCGACCAAATCGTCGGAAAAAAAATTTGAAATTTTCTACACAAAAACCTCGATAACTCGAGAACGGTTAGGACTAGCGGCATAAACGACCCCATATTTGAAATCGCCGCGTCGAGATCTATAAGGAAGGATCAGTTCCGAAAGGATTCGAGAAAATGTATTTTTTCGAGAAATTTCCGACCAAATCGTCGGAAAAAAAATTTGAAATTTTCTACACAAAAACCTCGATAACTCGAGAACGGTTAGGACTAGCGGCATAGACGACCCCATATTTGAAATCGCCGCGTCGAGATCTTCAAGACTGGATCAGTTCCGAAAGGATTCGAGAAAATGTTTTTTTTCGAAAAATTTCCGACCAAATCGTCGGAAAAAAAATTTGAAATTTTCTACACAAAAACCTCGATAACTCGAGAACGGTTAGGACTAGCGGCATAAACGACCCCATATTTGAAATCGCCGCGTCGAGATCTATAAGGTAGGATCAGTTCCGAAAGGATTCGAGAAAATGTTTTTTTTCGAGAAATTTCCGACCAAATCGTCGGAAAAAAAATTTGAAATTTTCTACACAAAAACCTCGATAACTCGAGAACGGTTAGGACTAGCGGCATAGACGACCCCATATTTGAAATCGCCGCGTCGAGATCTTCAAGACTGGATCAGTTCCGAAAGGATTCGAGAAAATGTTCTTTTTCGAAAAATTTCCGACCAAATCGTCGGAAAAAAAATTTGAAATTTTCTACACAAAAACCTCGATAACTCGAGAACGGTTAGGACTAGCGGCATAAACGACCCCATATTTGAAATCGCCGCGTCGAGATCTATAAGGTAGGATCAGTTCCGAAAGGATTCGAGAAAATGTTTTGTTTCGAGAAATTTCCGACCAAATCGTCGGAAAAAAAATTTGAAATTTTCTACACAAAAACCTCGATAACTCGAGAACGGTTAGGACTAGCGGCATAAACGACCCCATATTTGAAATCGCCGCGTCGAGATCTTTAAGACTGGATCAGTTCCGAAAGGATTCGAGAAAATGTTTTTATCGAAAAATTTCCGACCAAATCGTCGGAAAAAATTTGAAATTTTCTACACAAAAACCTCGATAACTCGAGAACGGTTAGGACTAGCGGCATAAACGACCCCATATTTGAAATCGCCGCGTCGAGATCTTTAAGACTGGATCAGTTCCGAAAGGATTCGAGAAAATGATAATTTACCAAAAATTTCCGACCAAATCGTCGGAAAAAAAATTTGAAATTTTCTACACAAAAACCTCGATAACTCGAGAACGGTTAGGACTAGCGGCATAAACGACCCCATATTTGAAATCGCCGCGTCGAGATCTATAAGGTAGGATCAGTTCCGAAAGGATTCGAGAAAATGTAATTTTTCGAGAAATTTCCGACCAAATCGTCGGAAAAAAAATTTGAAATTTTCTACACAAAAACCTCGATAACTCGAGAACGGTTAGGACTAGCGGCATAAACGACCCCATATTTGAAATCGCCGCGTCGAGATCTTTAAGACTGGATCAGTTCCGAAAGGATTCGAGAAAATGTTTTTTTTCGAAAAATTTCCGACCAAATCGTCGGAAAAAAAATTTGAAATTTTCTACACAAAAACCTCGATAACTCGAGAACGGTTAGGACTAGCGGCATAAACGACCCCATATTTGAAATCGCCGCGTCGAGATCTATAAGGTAGGATCAGTTCCGAAAGGATTCGAGAAAATGTTTTTTTTCGAAAAATTTCCGACCAAATCGTCGGAAAAAAAATTTGAAATTTTCTACACAAAAACCTCGATAACTCGAGAACGGTTAGGACTAGCGGCATAAACGACCCCATATTTGAGATCGCCGCGTCGAGATCTTCAAGACTGGATCAGTTCCGAAAGGATTCGAGAAAATGTTTTTTTTCGAGAAATTTCCGACCAAATCGTCGGAAAAAAAATTAGAAATTTTCTACACAAAAACCTCGATAACTCGAGAACGGTTAGGACTAGCGGCATAAACGACCCCATATTTGAAATCGCCGCGTCGAGATCTATAAGGTAGGATCAGTTCCGAAAGAATTCGAGAAAATGTTTTTTTTCGAAAAATTTCCGACCAAATCGTCGGAAAAAAAATTTGAAATTTTCTACACAAAAACCTCCATAGTAAAATATCAAAGTTGAAATTATTACTGTAGTTTCCTCTCAAACAGTTGGACACTTTGTAAAAAAATTAGATGTTTATTTCATGTCTCACCAGAGATATCATGCTTCAAACTTTGAAAAAATCACAAATTTTCAATTTTTAAAAAGTCATAAAAATTAAAGGGCACATTTATCAGTGTTATGAGTCTAGCTATAGTGAATACAATAGTAGATGTAATTGTGATTAAAAAATCAACTGTGATATACCACCCCTTCGTCGTAAACTTAGGCTCCAAAAAGTGGCATTTGTTAAATTCCGTTGCCAAATTTTAAGGAACGTTTTCACCTATAGGGAAACAAATAAGGCTTTTTATGCTGAGACACAAATTTAAAGAGGAGGAAATGCTGAATAAAATGGTCTTTATTGCAGTGCTCTAGCATAATCCAATCCTAAGAAAAATAAGTTTAATTCAATTAGTCTGTTACATACAGCAATACAGCAACACGAAATCAAATAGAAAACCCATTTAGTTGCGTGCCATCAGCGCTGTATGGACCCCCCATCGGACGTGTATCATCCTAATTTTTTATTCCGTGTTAATTACGTTTTGCTAAATCAATCATTTTACTATACGACGACATTTTTCAGATGGCTTCGCAGCCTTCAACGCCTTAAAAGAACGAAACCCCTGCCTAAAAACCCTACTCGCCATCGGCGGTTGGAACCAAGGCTCAAAACGCTACTCCGTGGTACGTACGTAGATCACGCGCCCCCACAAAGTTTGCTAATTTTTCTTTTCTTGAAGATGGCCGAAAACGAAGACATGCGCGACTCATTCGTCGACAGCGTCATGAGGTTCCTCGTGACGTACGAATTCGACGGCCTGGACTTCGATTGGGAATACCCAACCGAAAGGGGCGGCATTCCCGAGGACAGGGAGAATTTCGGCCTGCTACTCAAACAGCTTAAAGAGAGATTCACCAAATGGGGTTTGCTCCTTAGCATTGCGGTCCCGATTTCGATCACAACGGCCGGCAACGCCTACGACATGGATGTCATCCGCGAGTAAGTTGGGTTTACTTACGTAAATGTGTAGCAAGATCTAAACCCCCCCAATTTTACAGCTACGTAGATTATGTTTTGGTTATGGGGTACGATTATACGATGGTCGGCTCGGAAGTAACCGGGTTGAATTCACCCTACGCCCCCGTGGTAAGCGCCATAGTAATTGTTTGTCCCCCCCAAGTTTTTTTAAGTCTTTTGCTCTTAGGTGGAAACGATTGAGTTTTGGACGGGGCGCGTTCCTTCAAGCAAGGTGGTGTTTGGGGTGCCCGCGTATGGAAGGTCTTTCACTCTTTTGGACCCACTCAGGAATGGACTGGGCGCTCCGACTAACGGCACAGGAGTTCCCGGCACTTGGACTCAAGAGGGTGGATTCTTGAGCTATTACGAGGCAACTATTTCAAAAGAAACTCGCACCGGAGTTAACCGTGGGTTGGTTTCAGGTGTCGCAGAAGGTGCGCAGCGCCTCGTACACGAAAGTGTCAGTTGGTTCGCCCAGCTGGAATTACTACGCCTATTCCGGAACGGATTGGTTCACTTACGAAACTGAAGATTCATACTTGCGAAAAGTAAGGGGGTGAGTTGGGGGGGTGAGAGTGTGATCATTGATGGATTTTTTTTTTGTAGACGGATTATGCGTTGAGCAATAACCTGGGGGGGATGATGGTGTGGTCCATCGACGCAGATGATTTTGACGCGTTGTTTAGCAACGGGCGGACTTTCCCCGTGGTGCGCACCATAAACGAACGACTTTTTGGATTGGCTTAAGTTGAAAGCGACTTAATAATAAAGAGTTCTAATTTAATTCTATTTTGGCCTGTAGTGTACTTGGATTTGGGGCGTGGGGGTGGGGGGCTTAAACGAACGCAAAATATTATATTTTGTTTGGCATTTGAATTGAATTTATGTGTTTTAATAATTTCAATTATATTAAAAATACCGAACTTGTAATATTTCGAATGGCCCGAAATGTTTGAAATGCGTTAATTACGTTGTAATTCTGCAAAGCCGAAAGACATGCGTTTGTGCATTCTTCGATCACGTTCGGCAAACACGTTGTTGGATTTAAATAAAACGTATATGGGGGATGGGGATTCGGATGGAAATCCTGCGTCCTCGTCCTAAATGGCACTCGCGCGTGCTTCGTTAGTTATGTGATGGCAAAAAAATTAATGCAAAAGTTTAAAACGTAATGCCCCCCCAAAAATAATTGCATTCGTACGCGTGCGGCATGGTTGATGCGACACTCCTCATACATCTTCGAGACGTAAAATACATTATTTCTGCTTTTGCCCCATATATTTCCCTAAAACCTTTGCCCCGTCTTCTGTAATGGAAATCATCGATCAATTTCTTGGAAAATACATCAGCGAGAGACATTGTTATTACTATCTATTTACCCCCCCGCCGCCGAAATCCACTGCGTAAATTTGACGGCCCCTTTTTATTTACTCAGGCGCAAGCCGGGTTTAATGAGGAGTTATTCGATTTAATTTAAATTTGCGCAAAATAAATATTCAGGTCGCGGCCCAACTATAAATCCGCGCTGCGCTATTTCGCGGAGGAATCAATTTTCCTCACTTCCTGCGGCAAAGTTAAATATTATGCCGAGGACTAGTCGTTTGTTAAGACTTCCTGCTGCAATAACAACTGATAGCGCGCGGCTTTTATATTCTTTCCCCGACGGCTCTGTTTTTATTGTACGCCATAATTTAGCAATAAGAGACACGCCAATAAGTGGCGACGTATAATTTTTATAGTTGACCTTTTTGTTTCGTTCCGGGGGCGCGCGGCAGCGCCGTTATTAAAACCGGAAAGACGTATGAGTTTTGTTCGGCAACTTTAATCGCCTTTCCTAATGGCTTCGGCAACTTTATTTTTTAATATATATAAACATAGCACCCTCGTAATTGCGGCCCCTCGTGAAACGCAATTACACCACCGCCACCGCTCGATCCGTCGGCAATACGAATCGCAACCCTCCCCTCCCCTCCGGAATACTTTTGAAAAATACGTTTCGTCGCTGGTGGTGGCCGCCCGAAACTTTGTGAAAACGTCCCGCGGGATCCACATAACCTCTGGACTGTGAAATGGGGGTCCCATTAGTTCCCTGTGGGAACTCCGGGGCGTGCTACAATGGTATTGAGTTTGCGGACCGAACCGAAAAGATTTCCGCCAGAAATCATATAAAATTTACACTTTGATGCTGCGTCAATATTTATTTTATTTAGCTCGCCGCCGCGCCGCCGTCGATAGATTTTTCAAATTCTATTTCACTGCAGAACTTCTCAATCTTTAATACTCCGACGACACACATAAAGGAAATTCCCATATTACAATATTATTAAACATTTAAGCAATTTATATTAGACGACGATGGCCGAACTCGAGTCACTGTAGCTTAATTGGTAAAACAGGTGGCATGGAACCTAAACCTAAACCTATCATCTTTATCATCCGATTCTAATTTATATTAGACGATGATGTTCGAACTTCGGGTGGCTATAGCTTAATAGGTGGAGCATCTGGCTCACGAAACCAGAAGGTCTCATTGTAGACGTTTTTTTTTTCAACATATGGAAGATAAGAACATGTTTACACATCTCTTCATTACATTGTTCAACTTATTTTAATAAATAATGGTATTTTAATTACTTTACTTTCGTGAGCCAATAACATTGATGCATAAATGAGACCTACCTGGTTAGAAAATGTTGAAATGTGCAAATTAAGCTCATCTCACGTCCGGCTAACTAGTGGAGATGGGCTGGGTAATTTGAATTTGCACGAAATGAAATAAAAATCACCAGCAATGCACACTTGTTTTTATTTATGTCTTAAAAAAAGGGTAAACCAAGTTCCACACAAAAATTTATTAAATAAATGAAAACAAAATGCAATCAAAGCGCAGTCGGTTAATCTGACAATGCAGAACGTCGAGAATCAAGTGACATAAAACGCCAAAGCGCGGAACAATCGGATCCGTTTGTTCGTTACAAAATTATTAACTTAACTGGCAAAAAAAATAATTTAATTTCGCATATCAACCTAGTCGGCACTAGAATGCGTTCAAGATATTAAACGAAGAAGAAATATAATAAGGTAAGATCCGACTTTCAACATCCAGCCGTGAATGCACGTCAGCTGATTCCGGGGTCGTCAAGACCTTCGAAACGTGAATAACAAGATGCGTGTCCGGTGTAACCGCTTTCGTGAGACCACTTTCGTTCCGAGGAACGCACCCTCTTGCGGCGCGGCGTGATGAACCTCGTATTACCCCAAACACCAAGATGGAGGCCAAGGTCGGTTTACAACGGCGCCGTCAGCTTTTTCAGCAAGGACACCACGAAGAAGATCGCCAGGCGGCTCCCAGTTAGAGGAACTCCTGTGAAACGTCCGGAATAAATGGGGGGAAGAAAAACCAAATACAAGTAAAGCCTAAGTAAAAGCGGAAAACACGGATTACGTGCACAACGTGATCCTACAAACATACCTGTCGTAAATTCGACGGAAAAGCTTGGAGAGGCCTAGGACTCGCCGCAAACAATTATACCCGGCGTCACCAAATTAACTTTTAACCTGACTGCCTCAACCTTACCTTGACCAGATGACAAGTCTGCGTTGTATCTTGAATTTGAATGTTACGGGTGATGTCATTTTACTCCTCTTTGAGACGTCGTGACCTTGAAGCTCCTGACTTTCCATCTTCTCTCTGCGCGTTTAATACTCGCCGCGATTTTTCTGCACCATATTTAAATGAGACTTAAACTCGGTATTTAATGGTACGGTTCGGGCTTCAGGAATCGCACGGTATATTGTCACCAAATTTACTTTTAACTTGACTGCCTCAACCTTACCTTGACTAGATGACAAGTCTGCGCCGTATTTTTCACCAGCTTTTCCCCTCGGCTAGCAACAGAGAGAAGGGGGTGGGTAAATTACGACGCTACAAAATTAAGGGCGTGAGGACGGACGATAAACCCAGCTGATTGACAAAGACCTCGTCGCGTCGGTGTCCCCGACTTGGTCGTGCAGAAGGCCAACACAAACTCGAGGCTAAACTTGACTCACTGATACGTGAAGGTGGGTACGCAAACACGCACTTAAAGTTGACGAATTTATGTTTTATTCAACAACAAGTCAACGAGAAAATGCAAGAAACAAATTACATTAAGTTGAACATGAAATTATTCAAGACAAAGTTTACTCGAAGGTGCAGATTTCAATAAATCTAAAGTCATTAGTTTAATTTATATTAACGATTTAAATCTGTAAATGCGACACTGCATTTAGCCGAAATTCGCTCTCCGAAAAGATCTAAGCCTAAAACTAGGACTAGAAGACTAGTACTATGACCAGAAGCCTGAATGGAAAGAAAGAAAATTCGTTAGCGGCCAAAATGGCGTCAGACAATTCGCTTATTTTTGCCTGGGTTTTGGAGTTTCCCGAGTTTGGTATGGGGTTCAAAATATCCCAAAACTCGTTCGATGGTGCACTCGGAAATTCCGGCCATAAAGAAAGAACAATAATTAAATATTTATGGATTACGAGTATTAATGTTACGAATTAAATACGGAAATGTCCTTAAATTACTTTTTATTTAACTAACTTATTTTAATCATCATAATTATCCTAAGACCTTTAATTATTTTAATTTAATCTTAACATTAACTTTTTGATCACTTTATTTAATCTTAATGAACTTATTTAATCTAATCCTACTTATGCATTCTGAGTAAATTGATTTAAATTTATTACTACAAATTACCAGACAACCTATTGTCGCGATGAAGGACGGCTGCCTCCACCATGTCACGCTAAGGGCCTCCACCATGTCGCGCTAAGCCTCCACTATGTCGCGATGGTGCGTCCTTAGCCTTCGGAGTTGATTGGAGTGCGTAGGTTTATCAGAGGGTAGAGCTTTAAGACAATGATTTAAAAAAATCAATACCTCTTTATTAAGCTAAATAATTAATTTAGTTGAGAGTGGTTTGTCCGTTAAAATTGGGGATGCAGTCCTGGGTCGTTCGCGGCGACTGGGGTTGTTGATTCGTCTAAGACGGAACAGCGAGCGAAGTTTCCTTAGCCGGGGAAGGCTGGCGAAGCTAGAGGCCGATCCGTGACTGGAGTGGTTGGTCAAGGTCGGTCTCGGTGACAACGTTCCTTGGCTGGAGTGGAGCACGACACGTCCTTGCTCAGCCTGGACGGGGTGATTTGGTTGGAACAGCGTGGCCAGGGTAGGTCTTCTCTTGGACAGCTGGCGAGGGAGATGGTCCTCGTTCTCTTAGGACGGGTTCGGCGGCAGTGGCAGACGATGTGGCTGCAGCGACGCTGATGCTGGGGTGGCTACGACGGCGATGCTGGGCGGCGGCGACGGCGATGTTGGGGCGTCGGCGACGGCAATGTTGGGGGTCCCCTTGTGAGTTGGCACTAGTGCCCACTGAGTCGGTCCGGGTAACCGGATGTTGCTTTTGGACGAAGTGACGGCGGTTCAGTCGCTTGAGGTGTCGGGCCGAGAGCACGGGGCACTAGTATCCGAGATGAGTTGTAGGTAGCCATCGTTTGAGATGTCGGACCCCGATGTGTTGAAGCCTAGGATCCGAGACGAGAACCGATGCAGACCACACGCCTGTTACCCTTAAAACTAGCCTGTCTAGCTGCCCTATCCCATACACGCGGATATGCGTGTATGGGTAATGGATGCTGGGGTTAGTATTAGATGTGTGGGAGAGATTCGCGTAAGCGTTCTCGACGGTTACTCATCAAACGTAGCTAGGGAAACCTTGCTGACATGAGTGCTAGGGGGAGGGGGAGCCCACCGGTCCCGGCCGGTCCCCCTCATTGGCGTTGGCCTCCTAGTGACAGTGTCATAGCTGGCGGACAGCGGGAGTACCGTGCCGGACGGCGTCCCGCTGGCCATTTCTCAATGGGAGATAGGCTGACGCCTGGGTGCCCTTGGTTGTCGAAAGACACCAGAGAGAAATCGGTTGAGTCGGTCCGGTGGCTGCCTAACTACCCGACTGACTTCCCAATTTTGGCCCGCATTTTAAATACACGTTTCTTGCCTATTCGAGCGTTGTATTTTTTGTCACCAGCTTTGTGTCTGTTTGCGTCATTCGTATACGCTAGTGTACGCCGTGGCCCCGTTTGTAACAAATTCCGCTGATGTGTTATTATGAAATGTGAACCTTTATGTTATATCGGTTACCTCCTTATTGTGTTTACATTTCGACACGGTCGCAATTTGCCCTCAATTACACAAGTTCGCGTTTAAATACTTTTTATGTTTTTTATTCGCGGAACACAGAAAAACTCCTCGTGGTTTTTAGAAAATTCCCCCTCGTGACATTAAATCCACAAACGTTGAACCTGACACGGGTGGCTCGTGTAAACCGTCCTTGAGTGGGTGTCTCACTCTTACCAACCTGACATGGGTGTCTCGCGTAATCGTCCATGAGTGTCTCACTCAATGCCGTCCAACCCGTCCGATTCCCGGAGCCCAAATAATCAGCGAATGTGCTTAAGTATTCACTTGATTTTTATGGATCGTTGTCAAATGCATGAAAAATAGTGAGCAGTGACGTTGTTTACATCAACAATAAAATAACCCATACTCAAGGATTAACTCTAAACTTAGACTCATGCTATTTTCATACAATATCATTCCATACAATTACAGAGCTGTAAAGAGCTACGAAGTCATAGAATTACATAGTTGTAGTCATACAATTACAGAGTTACAAAATTGGGCAATTATAGCTTTAGAGCTAGATACAGTTATGGAAATATTTTCATATAATTGCAGAGCTATAGAAATATAAAATCGTACTGTTACAGAGCTATAGCCATACAACTATAGAGCTACAAAATAGAATTACAATTACAAAATTATGAAACTATTTTCATACAATTATAGAGCTAAGGATCCGTACACTTAAAAGCTCTATAATTATACGACTTTTTAGCTCACAAGTCTCACAATTATAGAAGACCTTTAGTCACACAAAGCTATACAAATGTAAAGCTATACAACTATAAAATTATAGAGCTTTAAAGTCATAGGGCTGTAGAACTATAAAGTCGCACAATTCTATAAAGTCACACAAATATTCTGTGACAACCATTCGCTTAAGCATTCTGAGTAAGTTGATTTAAATTTATTACTACAAGTTTCCAGACAAACCTTGGAACTGACACGGGTGTCTCGTGTATACCGTCCTTGAGTGGGTGTCTCACTCTTACTAACCTGGCACGGGTGTCTCGCGTATACCGTACCTGAGTGGGTGTCTCACTCAATGCCGTTCGACCCGTCCGATTCCCGGAGCCCAAACCGTGCAGGTTTGTCGTTAGTGTCCGGGATGTAAACATTTCAAGTTGTAAATATGTACATAGGAGAATGTTTACTGTATTTTTTAACACCGTGATTACGATTAATTTCATGGTTTATTTATGCATACGAATAGTAAGTACATACTTACTTTAGTTAATTAAAAGCTGTTCCATACATTTTATACATTTCTTCCCGTATTCTGTGGCAACCATTCGCTTATGCATTCTGAGTAAAATCTAAATTTATTAGCGCAAGGTTAAATTGAATTCTTTTACTACCTTTCGAACTGTGATGAATATGAAAATAAATTTTCTCTGAACAGTTGTTTGCAGGAATTTTACGGCGAATCGTAAATAAACTTTTTTAAATATAAAGAACGAAGTAGAATCGTAAAATAAACAAATGAAACGCTTTGGTGTACTTAATCAATCTTGCTACATTCTGATTGTGCATGTGATGATAAGTTGAATGCAAAATCACACAATCGCAGTTACATTAAAATTCCTATTAAATCTCTGCGCTACGTGTACGAGATAAGTTAGTTTTTAATCAGCAACTAAATCATAAACCAGACTGCTCGCTTGACATGTTTACTCGTTGCGCATCATCAGTCATAGTTAACGATACGTTGCGCGAATCGCGCGCAACTTTTTGCGTCCGTAACAAAGTTTAATGTAGGTAATTAGTGTCAAACAGCAGGGACGTAGCAAGCTGAACTAATGCTGTTTAACACAAGTTAAATGCAGCTATGCTCCAGTCACTCTCGTACCCCGTCGTGATGTATATGGATGTCACTGCAATACCGAGATACTCCCGACTCCCGAGGGAACCACACGGTCTCTCATTAAAATACGGCCCCAATTACGAATGTGTCGCCAAAGAATTTTCGGCGGCTGCAAAGTGTAAAGTCGGGCGGATTTAATTCAAAAATAGTTCCGGCTAAAAAGTTGCCGAATAATCGCATTAAGTGCTTATGCTCCGGGTCTCCGGTGAAGTCATGCGATGCTGCCGCTCTATGTCCGGCGCGGCACTTCTATAAAACAATCTAATCAGATTGTACGCAGATTACACAGAAACTTTTTTAATTCAAGTTTGTTAAAGAGGGTTTATAAGCTATCTGGGATTACTGGGAGAGGGAATTTGCGCATTGGTTCTCAAGAATTACCAGCTGACGACTGAGATAATGCGAACCCCCAACGTTTATTTAGGACGGTTTTGTTTAGTTTATTGTTAACCATTTCAATCTGCGTTCACTTCGAATTAAAACATCAAACCACCCTAATTAATTCTTTTTTTTTTGTTCTTAGTCATCATCTGTAACGTAGCGGCGTCTAACAGGGCATTCGTTACCGTTTTGTTGGTTGCCTACCCCCCACGATATAGTAACGTCCCTTCTTACATAAGTTAATGTAATGTAATGGTCGAAATGCATATACTCTTCATCTCGAAGAACCAAAGGTAGCAACGGCATGTATCAACAGGACATTCGTTTCTGTTTTGTTGGTTGCCTATCCGCCAGGATGTACTTAAATACATAAGATGAACTAATTATTGGTTATTGCGAAAGCACTTATTTCGTAAATAAAATTTTGTTTTGTCTGCAATGCAAATGAGTTACGCTCTCGAGCACAAACCCGAAGCACGGTTTAAAATCAAATTTGCAGTTTGTGCTTTCGGACGAATTCTAGAATTTATTATGCAGTACAACATGTAATCAAGCTAATGTCAGTCGAACGTTTGGGTAGGCACGATTTGCATTCGGCGAAAAAAAAAAAGAAACGAAAAGCTTAAAGCTTCGCTCCAAGGCGAAAAGAGAGCCCGGCGCCAGAAGTGGAAACTAATGACACAGAAAATGGAATCACTTTCGAATCCATTTGTTTCGGAGTAGATACGGGCGGGCCAATTGCAGGTCTGCTGAAAATTAAAGCGAATCCCCGAGATGATGTCACGCGCCTCAAATGAACTTCCGCCAGTGAATCATCCAGGATTTAATCGCCCTTCAAATGTATATAAAAAAAAAGGAAACCGAAGAAATTTTTCATTTGAGGACGAGGGATTGATTTCGTCAACGCGGATCGTAAATAGTTGAAAACCCGAGCGCGTAACGACGTTGTGCTAACAGTCCATAAAACAGTGTTAAAACACGCTGTTTTTAATTTCCCTGGAGGTGATTTCAAATTTCCAACTTTACATATTGCGCCAGGAATATTTGCAGAACATAAAAAGCTCTTGGGGATACAATCAGAGGTACTCTCAAAATTTATCACATCTTAATAAGTCATGTGACTATTGGATGCAGATGACCAACAAGTTTGCAGGAGAATTGCTTTCTCCAATAAATTAATCGTCAAACAGAACAACATACGTTCGACCTAACAATGCATAATGAACTCGCTTTTAATTAAACTTCGGTCGAGTATATACATACACAGTTCGCAGATGACTGCAAATCGGTTTTTGCTTTTTTTTTCTCTGTTCGATATCGAAACATAATCTCCACGCCAATGTTCGGAAGTTCCAAACTGACGTAACACGGACAGATACGCGGGTCCGGTAATTTGACGGTATTAGCCGGAATTATCGGTTGATGTTATCTTCCGTCGGAGCCTTAATTAGAACGTTTCGAGCGACTGGCCGGCATACGTGCCTGTTGAATGTGTCTGCCAGACTGGAAGAAGTGCCTTCGGAAAATAATTTAACGAGGGAGTTAAAGCGCAAGAGTCGAAACTACTGGCGAATTGAGGAAGTCTTTTCCTGGCTGTATTTAGTCGGGGCTCTTTATTTAGAGATTTCGAGGAGAAGCTTCAGGTTGCGATGGACTCTCTTTAAACTATCAGAAATAAAATCGTCTTACGGCAGACTTGCGCCTAAATTCTTACAAATGTGGATGTAACACGACGGCTTAACAATTAAGAATTGAAAAATTATCAAAGGGATGCACAGAAAATAATGGCCGAGGGGAAAGCTGAAAGAAACTTGAAAATTTCAAATAGTGTTGTAGGCCATCATTTCATTAAGTATAAAATAATTTGTATCACAAAATCTTTTAAGCGGGCACTATACACTTAACGTTTCGCAGTCGTTCGACAGCTTCGTCAGACTGCGAAACGTTAAGTGTATAGTGCGCGATTTAGTGTCCGCTTAAAAGATTTTGTGATACAAATTTCATCGGACAAGAACCAACTGTAAATATAAAATAATTATTTCATGGTTTTACTAAGTGAAGCCATAAAAAAGATGGACAATGGCGCGGAAGGCTTCTCATAAGCCTCTATGAGGATGACATTCAGAAGGAAACGATCCTTGAGGAAGTGCTTTGAGAGCGCATATTGAATAAATCATCCGCCCGCGTGTGCATGACTCGAATGCGCTAAGCGACCTGTGCTCCGTTCCTTTACCTGCTACCCTCCATGAGTGGGTGTCTCATTCTTAGCAACCTGACACGGGTGTCTCACGTATACCGTCCTTGAGTGGGTGTCTCACTCTTACCAACCTCACACAGGTGCTTCGCGTATTATTATGCTTCTTGGTTAAATACTGCGAAAATAAGGAGTGTGTTATGATTTAGTTTAAAATAAATTAAAATTTACATCGCAAACGTAATCGCATAATCACCGGCGAGGATATCCGATAGAGTTCATAAAACTAACATACAATAAATAGCTTCTGTCAGATTGTCAGTAGGTGTACTATACGATTGAAGGTTTAGGAACGAATGTTATGTAATACCGTTTTTAAGGAACCTCGGTCCGAAGCATACAAGTACAGTATTACAAGGCACTTAAGGCCACAGTTTAGCGCCGCATGCAATTAATAACAGTAGTAAATATGGGCATGGTACGATACCGCACTTCTCTGAGTTTGGGTCGTCTAGAAGGTCACAACTTACGACGCTGCGCTGGTTCGATTCCAAATTCATGCGGGAACCCAGATGCTTACGAAACATGACACGGAATCTACATAAACTCCCGAACCTCCGCGGTGTTTGTCGATACTTGGTACTGCCTACTGCTTATTGTTTACTGCTTACTACTTGCTAAGTGAAGAAACGCGACGATAAGTAAAAGAGTTCGACGAATTTAAAGTTGAATCAAAAGGCTTGCCCCTTTCTTTTTAAGATAAGGGCCTATTAAAAATAAGCGACGCGTCTGTTTATACAAATGAAGTCGGAGTTCATGAGCGCAGAAAATCCCCAATATCTATCAGGTGGTCTGATTCAAGTACAAATTACATAATTTAGCTTTTACAGCGGACAATAACGGCCAACGCTCAGGAATGTCGCGAGTACACAAGATGGCGACCGGAATGTTTTTATATTTTTGCAAAATCAACAAAATGAAACAAACGCCGACACGCCCCTTCTTGCTCCAAATTCAAAAATAGCTGATCTACACGCAAGAGGAAAGAAACAAAATAAAAGACCTTAGAGTTTGTAATCAAAATAGTGCGAAGCCACATCAGAACTTTAGAGTTTGTAATCGAATAGAGCATTCAATGAAGCCACAATTTAAAAACACCCTTAAATAAAATCGTTACAGTATATCGTCCCTGAGTGGGTGTCTCACTCAGTGCCGTCCGACCCGTCCGCTTTCTGGAGCCCGAACCGTATCGTCAGTGTAGGTTTGCCGTTAGTTAAACCGTCAGGGCTATAAACATTTCAAGTTATAAATATGTACGTAATTATTATGAGAACGTTTACTGTAAATAAAGTTCTGTAGTAAAGTGTTTTTATTCCGTTGAACCTGGACGTCAGCGAGCAAACTCGAGTACCAGACCGACGTCGACAGAGAGCAACATCAACTTCATCGAGAGGAAGACGATACGTTACAGGCAAAATGATGAAGTGTCATTTAAAAAGCCTCTATGGGGAGGACAGGACATTCAGAAGGAAACGATCCTTGAGGACGTTCTTTTCTAATAAAGAAGAAGATCAAGTGGCGTGATGACATTGGAAGCTATAAAGAAGAGTCAGAAACAAAATGCAATCGAAAGTCAGTAACTTGACGGCTGAGGAAAGTCCTTTCGTAATGAAGGACGAAACGTGAACAAAATGACGAAGTGTCACTGGAAGTCATGAAGGACATGGACAATGGCACGGGAGTCTTCAAGTTAATTTAAAAAGCCTCTGGGGAGGAAAACGATTCTGGAGGAAGACATTTTATTAGAAAGAAAATTTAATCCAAAGCAGAAAAAAAAGCTTTAACCATTTTGTAATAAAAGACGAAACGTCGCGTCGGTAGAAGAAGAACAAGCGATGAGATGCCACTGAAAACCTGAAAGAAGATGTTCATCAATTTTCCGGAAAGCTCATTGAATGCATTTAGTGTGTTCCTTGTATCATACTTGAGGGGTTTTAGAAATTTTTAGTCGAATGGAAAAAGTCACGGGTACATTTTTCAGGAATCTGTCGATTCACCTATCGATGGGGGCTGAAAGTTGTTACGTTCAAATCTCGCGCCACAACATCGTGGTGATACAGTCTCATTCTACTGCGTTTTAACACAGTTGGCTACGCTGTCCCTTCCCCCATTTACATCGCTATAGGGGAAACCTGCGTGAGGTAAACGCTCAACATTCATAGGCTATGAAGGCACCATGTGACTCTCAGGTCGCCTGTCATTGGTTATGGTCGGTAATCCCCACGCGCGTCGAAGCGACCTTCTCCATCTTCAATCTCGTCGCGTCCTTTCTTGTTCGGAGCGTTGTGCCAGTGAGACGTGTCTTGCGTGTGCGTTAAATCTAACGGAGTACTTGCTCATTTGGAGGAGTAACTCAATTGCGGCTTTGTTGGAAGATACGTTGACACCGCCGAACATCGATTGGAGACAGTTTTTAATCTCCTTGCCAAGCCTGAGGCCCCTGTTCTCTCAGGTAAAATATGACGACGTATGCCGACGAGTAAGCCAACATGGCCGCTAACGAAAAATCATTTCTTCTATTTAGGTTTTTCTGTTTGGGCGCAAGTTACAGCGCAGGCTTGTGTAATCCCCGCACGCTTTCACACGAGGGTGTCGCGTTTGTACTGAGTTTTGGTGCAGCGACGAACTCCAGCTGTAGTCTGCCGTTCTGCGAGTAGCGTGGGTCCGCCATTTTGCCGCAAACCAGTCACCGGCTCGGACAGGACCACTAGATGGCGTGTTGACAGCCAACTTCACGACAAAGTCGGTACACTGACAGATATCGGTCGCGAAGTAACCATTTAAATTTATTGCGCATGCATTTTTAAGAGCGAATTAAGGCCTCTTCATGCAGATAAGTGAATAAGCAACCTTTTGTAATTGCGTAAAGTGTTGTGTATTCGATTTGCTTAATTAAACGTTTATAATTTATGTTGTGTGTTCTTGTTTAAACTTTCACGCACACCAGTCAGTGGGTAAAGTCTCGCCTCTGATTATTAGTGTTTCATTTTCTGCACGATCTGGTCGATTGGAGACGTCGACTGATCGAATTGCGTTTAGCTGATCAATTGTCTTCTGGCGCCCTTAATAAGTTTACCTCCTTCAATTAACCCGCCCCTTTCTTCACTGTTGCTAGCTGGGGCTCAGCTGATCGTAGCATCAGCAGAAGCTTGTCATCCGAACCGTGGTAAGTAGAGGCAAGTAAATTTAAACTTAAAATTTGGTGACAAAGTGTGAAGAAATCTGTAGTTTTTTTGTTGAGCTCAAACTGATCAGTTCGAATGATGTTCATTCATTGAATGAGGTATTATAATAATGTTCTCTCTCCTTCTCTTTTTTTTTGATGGGTCTAATGGATAATTGTGTCCAAAGACAATCGCATTTGGTCGTAAGCTTTTTCAAAATTGCATGAAACTTCATAATTTCTTTGTTATAGTGTAAATTTCCGTCAAAAATAAAAGGTTCCAATATGGCCATTGAAACGGCTATCCGCTCCTTGTCGCGTCAATCCTTCTCGATTCTTCGTTAGTATTGATTTGTCGAGAAGGGCTATGATTGGTCAGTCTGGGGCATGTGACTTCCCTTCCTGCTTAGATTTTTGGACTTCAGGACTAAGTCAATATTCCGTTAGACACACTGGACTGCTATTGCTTTATTTCTAGTCTGGAGCCATTTTGGTTACTGTTTCCTTAAGACCCGATTGTACAATCACGGTTTAACTTTAAACTTTGTTTTATTCCCATAGCATCAATTGTAAAGACAATTGTTTCCAAACGAAGTTTAAAGTTAAACCATGATTGCACAATCGGGCCTAAGAGTTGGGTGAGAAAAGCGAACGGAGCTGAGATACATGCTTTTCGAAGCCTGATTTCTGCATATAAATCAGGTATTTATTGCAAGCAAATTCTGGGCGCAGTTCAGGCACTAACGTTGGTTTTCGTTCTTTTATTATTTAGGCTTCTACTTGTGGCTAGTCTTCGCTGAGATGTTCTTGTCGCACCGGTAAAGTCCACCCCGGTCTATCGAACTTGCTTTCGCCAACCCGTTTGATTTCCAACGATCAAAAGTGGGAGACCCCACACCGAAACGAAACGGGGAATGACATACCAACGCCGTTCCTAGAACTTTGTACCAGGACATCTTCCTCGAGGCTTAGGCAGCAAGTGTGAAGTGCGATTAGATATTATAAGGTTGGATATTTTGATTTACTTGTAAGGACTTGGAAATATTTACCGCAACCAATCATTCATTTGATGCGTGGTGGTAGATTTATTTTGTTTTGCTGTTTACTTGTTATGTAAACGAGAAGCAGCCCCCCCGCACTTTGTGCTTTGAACGTCAGAGTTTTACTCATTCTTGGGACCTTTTACGAAAGATTTGACGATTCCTTTCTTTTCTAAATAAAAACAAATGTGTATTAACTGGTGACTATTTTCTTTTTTAATTACTGCCCCCCCTTTGTTTCTGGGTTTCGCATGAACCTGCCCGTCCTATTGATCTAGCCGGCTTTGGGACGAACTTAATTTGCCCTCCCAAAAACTTGGAGTCTTCAGGTAAGTAGCACCTTCCTGTTATTATTTTTCCCCTCGCTCTTTTTGCCCAACTTTTTTTTAAGTTTAAAACTATTCAAGTCCTTATTTATTTACTTCCCCCTGCTTATTAAAAATATCAACCAATTTCTTGCTCGCATCGATTCATTTAATGCGTTCTTCCAAAATCTTGGACACTTTCTTTCAAAACACAGTCTTCTCGTCTTACCTTATTTGCAGTCAGTTCTGTCATTTCTTTTAGTTGTTGTTTGCGCTGAGCTATTTCTTTGCATCCTCTCTTCAAATATCGGTTTCTTTGCTGTATCAATAGTTGCTTTAGCCTGTCTTTCTCAAGAATCTTGTCCCCTTCCCCCAAAATCCTCTCAACTTTGCTCTCTTACCTTTTCCTTTAGCTATTGCTTGCGCTGAGACCTTTCTTTACATTTTCTAGCATCTTCTTTTCAAATGTCAGATTCTTTTTTTTTGAATCAACAATTACTACTCGGCCGCTTTTCTTCTCCTTTCCTCAAAATTCTCTCAACTCTAGTCTCTCGTCATCCCTTTCGGTTGTTATTTGCTCTTTCTTTATGACTTTTAGCATATTCTCTTCAAATTTCAGTTTATTTTTTTGAATCAGCACTCACTGCTTGGCTGCTTCTCCTTTCCCCAAAATCTTCTGAAGTCTACCCTTTCGCCATTTTTGCCGTGTTTGCGATGAGCTGTTTCTTTAGGTCTTCTGGCATCCTCTCTTCAAATTTCCGTTCCTTTCTCGAATCAACGGTTACCGTTTGGTTGTCTTTCGCAAAAAAATCTTCCCTTTCTCCTTCAAAATCTTCTTAAGTCCGCCCGCCCTGTTGTCTTTTCTTGCTGTTATTGTTTGCGCATGTTTCTCCTTTACATCTTCTCTTTAAATTCGCGTTAATGCATTTCTCAAAACGTTCCCCTCTCTCCTTCGAAATCCTCTCAATTCTGCTCTCTTGAGCTCCCATTGCTCCATTTGTGGTTTTGTGCAGATCGAACGTCTCTGCCTTAACACTCATTAACTTTTTCATTATCGATTAACTTTTTCCTATAATACTAAAACAGTTATGAATGATTTTCTTCCCACGTCCGGGAACGTTTTGGGAATTAATTGAGGTTTGATCATTGCCGACGCACCTGGTCTTCAACTTTCTTCTCGAGGGGCTTTCCAAAATCCTCTTCTTCATCTGTAATTGATAGAAGTCGGCTAGGGTTTTCGTAGTCCAGGAAACTTCTTCAAATTTCCCTCATCCATCGTGACTTACACAGTCCTTCGATGGAACTCAAAATCATCGACGAGAAGCCCATTGGAAGATTGACTAAACCATCACCCTTTCTTTTCTTTTCTATTACTTTGTTACGTTTCAAATTTCCCGCCAAAGAAAATGCGGAATCCAGACGATATCTGGCCCGCTTTCGATAGTTGGCAAACCCGTACCCCTTCTTTGCTTCTTCGAAGTTTATTGGTGGATGACGCACCACGTTTTCGTATTCTGGCAACCTTCGTCTGCCACAATTTCGCCTCGTTGAGGTCCTTTCTTTTTCGAAGTGTATTACAAGTCAGACGTAATACGGAGTTCTTGCTCTTTGGGAGGAGTAATTCATTTGCGGCAGTGCCGGAAGATTTCGTGACACCATCGAAGACATTTGGGGATAATTTTAACTCCAAGTCCAAGCCTGGGAACTTATTAGCCCCAGGTAATGTAAAAAGTGCAATGGCGTGTATCAAAATGGCTGCTAACGAAACCTTTTCCAAAAAATTTTGTGCAAATCAGTTTTGATTACAGCGGATTCCTCGAGCAGGCTGTTTCAGGCCTAGTTGGGCCTTCGTCAGCAGAACCGCAGCTCGAGAACTCCACTGCAAACCAAACCGATCTGTCCTAGGTTATTCGCAAATACTGCAATGTCAGGTCAAAAAGCGATCGAAAGATGTCGCTACTTAAAATGTTCGAAACCTTTTCCCTTTACATTCAGGCTTTTCTGTTTGGGCGCAGTTTTCTGGCGCAGGCTTCTAGGCCTAGTTCTCCGGTGGCGCTTCTGCCCTGTGAATGTACCGTGGCCCGATCGTGGAAACCTGACCAGCCATCTTGACGATCCCAGCGGATCCAGTTTGAACCAGTTTGTCGACGCTACCCTCGAACGACAGAGGGCGTCGTAACTACCCACCGGCCACCGCGCTTCGGTTGGTAACGTAGACCCTGACGCATGACTGTCAAAAGATTAAGTATTCCAACCTTAACTTAATCTGACGTTTTGCGGATCGATCGGTTTATATTTTATTCATTTCTCGTGAATAGTTGAATAGCGAGGAAGAATTTCGAACTACGTGTTGCGCTGCGTTTACCGTAAGGAGTTGTGTTAACTTTAACTTCGAGTTTAATTTCTGCGTTCATGCACATCAGTGAGTAAAGTCTCGCCTCGTCTCGTATTTATTGTTGATTTATTTCTGCCCGATTTGGCCGACTGGAGACGTCGACTGGTCGATTACGTTTTGGCTGGGAATACAGTCTTCTGGCGCCCTTTAATAATTGTCAGTGGTAAGTAAAAGGCAAGTAATTTAAACTACAAATTTGGTAACAACTTATTTCATTCTTTTGTCTTAGAATCATCTTCACTCTTTCCTTTCCGACAGATTCCAATGGAAGAGTGTTTCTTGCCAACGATTTCTCTGCATACCAAACCATTGTCTTCTTCTACTCTTTTCTTCTTCTTTCGATCTTTTCTCTTATATACCAGTTTCTCTATCGCCTACCTCGCCCTCTTATTCCAGAATTGCCTGTGTCGTTTTCTTCTTTCTTCCAAGTGGATCTCATGGAAGATTTTTTCCATAGGCTTTTTGGCATTCTAACCAGTTGATGAACCGCGTCTTCTCTTAACTGTTCCTTCGTTTACTGCTATGTTTGCCTTTGGTCGTTCATGCGAGGGGCGATTCTACCAATCTTCTTCTTATCTCTCCACGACAACGAAATTAAATAACCATCCAATTGTGTTTTATTTTTATTTTTTTTTGTTTGATTTTGGTGGACCTTCCAACGAACTTAAATCCAAGTTTGCTTATTGTCATTAATATTTTACTGGGCGTCCAAAAACTTTCCGTCGCAACCGCAATAAAACATTATGTTTATTTATCCGGGGTGGGGAGAGGGGGCGGCGTAAAATCGTAATTGTGTGTGTATTTGCCGATATTTCGTCGGGGCGCGAGTGTGTTCGAAAGGGTCCTCGTTCTGCACGTTCCGCCGGGGTATTTTATGGCCCAAACAGAGATTTAAAGCTTAGGTCAGTGTTTATATTCAGCTCAGTGGGGTAGGTGAGCTAACAAGGCGACCGGAACTTGCATCGTAAATACTTAAACACCTGAATGCGGCCACTGCCGCCGCCGCCTCACAGCATCACCAAAAGAAACATTTGCATACTGCTGCGGCCAAATTTACTGCAAATCTTCGCGCATGACTTTATTATCAATGCGGGGATGTCCCCCAATTAGTGCTTCAAATAAAAGTATTCCGATTGCTCGGTTGTTATACTTTCAGCTGTTTGATAGTACGACGTTTTTAATACGACCATTCATCAAGGTATCAAAGCATTCGAGATCGTCGTCTGACAGCCATGGTCTTATTGAAACAGGTTATAAGATGATTTCCGTTCACCTCCCGGGAGACAAAGTTGGAAAGCCTGCCCTATTGATCACGGCTAACTTTTCTGTTTTTAACGACTTGGCATCCACGACCTGACTGAGGTTGAGCTTCCGCGATCCGTCTCTTTAATCCGCTTTCTCGAATGTTCCTTCCGAGTTATAAATGTAAGTGCTCGATTTCGTTTTATTAAAATCATTCCCCCGCATCGATGTTTGTAGCGGACGCCCCCGACCGACGACCGACGGATAGAATTATCTAATTTCGTCGTCGCCGAATCAAAGGCCCGCGCGCCCGTTGTTTGTTCTGTAATTTCGACGAGAGTAAATTACAGAGAGCTTATTTTTCAATGCTTTGTGTTTTGAGGCGCGAGTAGTGCCTAGATATTTCGTTAATGGTAGAGTAAATAAATTTATGACTTTCATGGTTTTCACGTTATCACGAGAAATAGAATAATTTTGTTACGATATGAACTGAAAAAAAAGGATGTAGCCAGATCTTGAAACTTGAAAATTTCAAATAACGTTGTAGGCCATCATTTGAGGAAGCCCTATATAAGTGCTTTGAGAGCATGTATTGAATAAATTATCCGCTCGCGTGTGCATGACTCGAATGCGTTAAGAGACGTGTGCTCCGTTCCTTTAGCTGCTACCGTTCTTGAGTGGGTGTCTCACTCATGCCAAACTGGCGCGGGTGTCTCGGGTATAACGATCTTGAGTGGGTGTCTCACTCTTAGTAATCTGACACGGGTGTCTCGTGTATACCATTCTTGAGTGGGTGTCTCATTCTTACCAACCTGACACGGGTGTCTCGTATATACCGTCCCTGAGCAGGTGTCTCCTCCAGAGTTATAAAATAAATGTAGGTGCTCGATTTCGTTTTATTAAAATTGCATTTTCCATTATTCTGAAGGTCTTCTTCTTCTTGGTATGAGATGATATATAGTTTGATATTTTCTTGAATCTTTTGTACAACTAGAAAAATAGTAACAGTAACGAAATGAAAAGAAGCACTTGCAGTAAAGACATCACGAAAGTACTTGAGCCGTGAAAAGAAGGAACTTGTTTACGTAGTGGCTGCTTAAAACTTTTAATTAAATTCGCCGCCGCCGTTGCACTGCAACAAATTGGCTGACGTCAAAAGCTGTGCGTTAATTGGCCAGCATAATTATTGCGACCCTTTCGCTCGTTAACTATTTACCTACACACAGACGAACTTCGTTCATAGAGTAGGTACTTAGTAAATAGTTATCGAATCGTCAAAGTACTTTATTACTCGTCCTTCCGGCACAAACAAGTTTGTGGAATGTATGCTGTACCAATTCCGAATGCAACCGAATTATTTGCACTTGCTTTGTGCGTTACACATAATAGGATGCAATGTCTAAATTAAAATGTAGGTACCACTTCACCAGGTGATACCCCCTGCGAACAAAATAAAATAGTAAATTTTACGTGAAACGCGAAACTGTGTAACAAAGTTTAATTAATAATGAACGAGTGTGCAATCCATCCGGCGATAACGAAATTACGGCCGGTAACCGAATACATCGCGACAAATTCGACGGCTGCATGAAAATTTAGTTTAATCGAATTATACACGTCAGACAATGGAACGGCGACAAAATGAAAACCATTAAAGTTAAAAATGAAGTGATATTCGTCCCCTTGAGACGCGCGAGAGCGCATTGCTTGGGGGCATTAAACTGCCACATCACCGATGTAGTTTGTTAAAAGCTCAGGAATTGTTGAACAATGTTAGCCCCAGTAACTTTGTGATTGCCGCCGCCGTCTCCGAGGACCATAAAACTTACTGGGGCGTTACTTATATAAATTTTTGCTTGCCGCACACTGTGGCTGAAAAGTTGGGCGAAAAATTTTATCACCGGCACTTTTTTTCTTATTTCCTACTTCAACTACTTTAAACTTTAATTGAAGATCTCGCAAAGTACTCAGTAAATTTACTAAGTCTATAATAATCAGTGAATTCTTAAATGTGCTTAAGTGTTCACTTCAAATGCATGAAGAATTAGTGAAAGCAGTGGCGTTGTTTACATCAACAACAAGAAACTCATAACTCATACTCAAGGATCGCCTGTAAACTTAGACTCATGCTATTTTCATACAATATCATTCCATACAATTACAGAGCTGTAAAGAGCTATGAAGTCATAGAATTACAGAGTTGTAGTCATACAATTATAGAGTTACAGTCAATTCAACGATGCCAAATAAGAATCGACATTCATGTTTAATTCCACAGCCACCCAGGACTACAATAATTGTTGGACACGCGCAAGATTTATTAAGTAAGGAGGTTGCCTACTCAACAAGGTCGCGTCATCATGCCTGCCCTGTCTGCCGTTGTCAGATCAGCTATGTTTAATTTTACGATTTTCTGTATTAAAAGCTTGTAATTACATAATTTTCCGTATTTTTCTTGTACACTTACGCCATGTCCTAGGTGGACGGGCAACGCGGGCGGTGCGAACGACGCGTTTAGAACGGGCGGGCATTTTAAGAAACAAAACTTTTACAAACAGTTTTTAATGTCCAACGTGAACGCAATTCAAAAGCGGAAGGAACGGGCGGTTTTCAATTGCGTTCACGTTGGACATTAACAACTGTTTGCAAAGTTTTGTTTCTTAAAACGCTCGTCCGCTCTAAACGCGTCGCTCGCACCGCCCGCGTTGCCCGTCCAGCTAGGACGTAGCCTTTATAGTTTGTAGTGCACTTTAGTGTTGCGTTTGTGTTATATTAATATCTTGTTAGTTTGTTGGTTGGACGTGTTAAGAAAAAAGACAAAAATATAATAATTATCAAGCGATTTTACCAAAAGAATTGGTTCCTTCTTTTTGTGGGTTGAGAGTTTTTATGAAAGAATTTAATTTTTGACTTCATTGAGTTACAATTAAAATAGAATCCCAGAAAACCGCATTAATTGCCTTAAATCAATGATGGAACTATTTGAATTGGACAGGCAGAGTGACGTAATTCCTGCGCTTAACGCCAGTCGCTGACTGGATGAAGTTAATAGGCACCTTCTAGTATATAAACATAGGACACGCGTTACATTCCAAGTTGTAAATATTGTAACAGAAATGTAAAATCTAGTTCATCCGCTCTGCATGAATTGCATCATCGTGGCAGCCGGCCGCAGAGAAAAATGAGTCATCAACACCTCCACAGACTACGTCAGTGGAAAATAGGTCAAGTCAATTCATATAAATAGATCGATTTTTCAATTACGAGTGAGTTCGACAAGATCCTCATCGAAGTGCCCGAACTCCTGTCATCTAAGTAAAGTGCCGCTACAGTTGATCATGTAAGAATATTTGTAACCCCAATAAATGTACCTGATGTATTTTGTGTTACCTTAATTCTGACTACGCCCTGCAACCCCTTAAGTATACGTTACTTCTTGGTACAAACTTGATTACCAAAAAGTAAACGTTACAATATGTAAATATTACTGTGAATAAAGTTGTGTTGCTAAGTGATCGACGTGTTTTTATTTACGTTGAACCTGGACCCGAATCGCCAGACCGACGTCGAGCAGAGCAACGGAAACAACACCAGAGAGAGAAAGACGACCCGTTACACGTCTTTTATTACAAAGACTTCTTCATGGCTGCTGCTGCTGTTGTTCATTTAGGATGTAAAACTGCGTTCTTTCCTTTTTTCTTTAATGGATAAATGAGACAATAAGGAGGACTTCCTTGTTGCTGTCGCTGATGCTGTTGCTTCCTAGAGAGTCTTTCTTCCTTCTTCATTTCTTATTATTGTACCTTTCGTCTGCAGATATTTTTTGTTTCAAATTCTTTGTCACCTCTGCGTTCAGGTAACTGTAATCTTTCTCTGTTTTCGTCATGTGTTTATTAATTCCAATTTTCAGTTCGGTTCCAAACAGAGGCGGTTTGAATTGAAAAGAACGAATGTCGCCCTAAAGTCACGAGCGCCTTTTTAAAACCGAAAACCGAGTACAAGATTGTTAATTAAACTTGCCTTTTGTTTACTAATTTTAATTTTCACTTGGATTTCAAACAGATGGCGACGGATTAATGGGGACGGTTGTTAAAAGATGTCACCCTAAAGATACGTGCGCAGTTAAATTGAATACTAGATTAATGTTAAAAGTTGTCACTTCTTTGATATTCCAATTTCCGTTTCTGTTCCAAACAGAGCGAGTTGATTTGATAACAACGATTGTCAATAGATGTCGTCCTAAAGTCACGGGCGTGTCAATTGGGAAAAAACTCTCTTTTTAAAAGTGAAAATTGATTTTACTTAAGTTGGGTACAGGATTGTTGATTAAAATTGTCTTTTGTTTACTAATTTTAATTTTCACTTCGGCTTCAAACAGAGGGCGTCAAATTAATGTGGACGATTGTTAAAAGATGTCGCCCTAAAGTTCTGTGCGCTAAGGTTAGAAGGCACCACCCACCATTCATTTCCGCGGCTCTTTCATCCCCCCAATTAAAAAGGACGCGATGAAACGCTAAGAAGAGAAAGGATAGATACATAACAAGTTATACTGTTGCTAGGGAGTTTATGAATGAATTTGATTGACCCCAAATTAAAAAAGGTAGAAAGTTGGCGCTACCTTCTCAATACAGCAACCTTAATGTGCGCAGTTAAAGTTAAATTGAGTACAAGATTAATATTTAAAGTTGTCATTTGCTTATTATCGTAGGAAGGGCTGGCGTGAAAGTTGAAGACTTTCCCCGTTTGTAACCCTTCTTCCTTCGGTAGCGTAATTTTAGCAAGAAATTTAACTCAGTATGTTAACCAAAATAAAATTGAGAAAATTTAGAAAAAACTAAAGTAACGGAGTTCGCTGCCACCACCGGAGTTTAAGGGAATTCCGGACCCTAAAATGCTCAATTAAATTACATGGCCGATTAATAAAATCCTTCCGAAGTAGGTCCTTTCGGGCTGGAATGGTGCAAGGGCGCATTATATCCGCAATCTACCCTACTAGGAATAAAAGTCAACTGTGAGCTCAAAATAGGGTATATTGAAGCTAATTTTGCTCAAAACGACAATATATGAAAATTCCTGCCTTTTAGGAGAGTAGAACGCAGAAGCAGAGCACCTCTTAGAGCTTTCTTCCTGTGGTTTGGTTAGTTTCTTTCGGGGAAAGGGTTTCTTCTACGCCTTCTTTTGCACCCACACCAGAATATTAAAATGAAAACTCTCGCGTATAAACATGTACCGATTGAATCAACTCAAGTTAAAAATTAATGAACTTTAATCAGAAAAATTGACATTAAATTTAAGACGAGGCTAGGTGAACATTAATTAATTTTTTAGAGACCTTCCTCTTCCCTGGGCCATCGTTTACAAATTCAAAATCTTCCCCCTCTTTAATAACTCTCCCGGGAGATGCTGCTCTCTCGCGGGCTAGTCATTCAACTTCTCGAAGCGAAATGCATTCAAAGTTACATTAAATTAATAATTAATTACAATACTCACTCTAATTACTTATTTATTTAATTATTGAACGAGAGAGAGAGACCCGTTGCACTTGTACGGGTTTCAAGATCGTGAAATCAAAATTTGCTCGAGTAATCAAACATCAAACGAAATAAAGACCTCCGTAGGACGGGACCGGAGTTCTCGATCAATTACTTTCAAAAAGAACATATCATTAAATATTCCTTTAGGATCCCTTAATTGTGTACAAAAGGAAGCCTGTTTTTTTTTTTCAGGGGGCTGGTTGCAACTCGGCCGGCTCGCTCCGCCGATCAAAGCGCCCACCCCCGTCTGCAACATTGCACAGATCTAGTTCCGACGAGTTTTATTCGCCACATCCTCCGCCACTCTTTCGCACATGTAAAGTAAGAGAGGTGCACAAAGTTTGGCAGAGAGTTTAATGAAATTTTAAACGGGGGAAGGTTTGATTTCAGTGAATTCGAAAGCTTTGAGACTTTTGTTAACGTAGGGTTTCGGTTGCATGCCTTTTTATGTTATTTTCTGAATTCTTCTTTCAATAAACTAAGAAATCTTATTTCTTTTAATTAATTGATAAGTATAATTTGGGCGGGATTTATTGGTTGGTACACGGTGAAGCCCTCCCGTTCGAACTTTCTAAACCAAACCCTATAAATACATGGTAATTTAATTTGTAATACTTTTAATAAATGTATTATTTAATCTGGCTACGTCGCTTATTTCGATTTATATCGTAACAAGATAAACATTTACGGTTTCAAGTTCAAATAAAATCAAGGTTACAACCTAATTTTTAAAGATTAAATTTGCAGTAGGTAGGTACAAGATTTTCTCCTCTCCTTGAACCACGGCAGGATGCAAAGCAGTTTAAGCGAGCACATTATCCTGATATAAGTAGCTCGGTAAGAAGTGTCTTGAGCTTAATATATTCTATCAGTGATATTCGCCATCCCCGAAGTGCCATAGTGGGAGCCGTACGTCAGAAAATAAGGTATCTTGGAGATACTGTGCGCTTGATATACTCACTCAAGTACGCCCGAATAATCATCGATCGAACACGTTACACAAAAGCAAATCGTTATTGCCCTTGAATGAACCCGTCAGAAAATAAATTCGCGAAACTCTTTTTATATTACGCGCCAGGGCAGGTGTCTCGTGTAAATTATGGAGCGTTTTCTATAAATTTAAAAGGCGTTCCCCGTGGGAAGTTAAATTCTTTTGAGTCCGACGCCGATGAAGAATTTACAGCGCAAAGTAAATTAAGCGAGGACGTGTCTTCGGGAGATGTGTCGCCGGTTGCAGGCGCATTATTCACCTTAAAAATTACGTTCCATCGACCGCTCCGGACTAATTTGAAACAGGACCAAAACAAAACGCGTCGAGGAATGTGCGCCACAAAGGTAGATCGATTTTATATTGGGCCATTATCCTTGGCGGAGTAAATTTAATTCAGATGTGCTCAAGTAACATTATTTACTTCTCGTTGCGTTTCTTAGGATAATTGGGCACTTTACACGACTTATTCGTTTGGGTTTCCAATGAATAAAGTTCTTTGATAGGAGGGAAAGTCAAACAAGACCCGTTTTATATAAAAATTTACTTATTCGCTTATTTTTATCTGAGTTATCAATAAGGGTTGAAGTTATGTAAATTTCTTCTGTGCATTGCCGTTGTCTTTGCAGTCCAAAAAGTAAGAAAGTTGAAGCAATAAACTGTGGAGACGATAGATCAGTAACGATTCTTCTTTCCAAACAAAAAACACTTTCCTATCCTTTGTCCTTACCTCTCCCATAGATAGGACCTCGGTCTGTCTCCTTTGCGCTTTGATTTAGAAATGTGTCGAATATAGAGTTACGCGGGAAAAAACTTCACTCTTATCGCATCTGACGCCGGCAGAAACCGATGAATCGGTAAGTCAGTACTTTTCTTGCAGAATCGTCAAATGAAGAGAGCAGAGAAATTAATAAAAGCCACATCTGTCTGCATCTGGCGGCGGCTACTCCTCGATTAGAAGAAGCTTCGCGCGGGACAGAAATATTTAAATTCAATCGACTCACGTGATGCTGGCCATATCTCCCAAAATTACGGGATACGGGAGGCCTTAAAAGCCGTCGCGGGAGAGAAGAATGGCAGTTCTCTTCCGGTAAACTTGACTCTGCACGTTTGCTCTCGTCGCTGATTTTTCTTTTCAAAGTCCGGTTTGTTTTTCGTGAAGAATCCCTCCGACGACATCGCTGCAATAATTTAATTTGACAAAAATATGCAAAAGAGAACCGAAATAGACAACATTAATTTTAAGAGTAACGTGAATAAAAAAAAACAATAAATATAAAAAGAAATAATTCAACAAAAATATTAAAAGAGAAGTGGAATATGCAAAAAATACGATTAAGTGAAATAAAAATAAACCCAAAAAAACAGTAAATGGCAAAAACTGTACAAAAAAGACAAACGACAAACGTAATACGGCTAAATACGGAATTAGGCGAATGGACAGAAGAAGATTAATAATTCCTTTTTGGTAAGGAGCGATTGAAAATCAGAAGACTATTAGTGAACAAAAATACAACTATACGCGAAACATAAAAATTAATCTCATAGAAGAACTGAAATCTACGACAAAATCACAGAAATATATTTCAAAAAGGTCGACGATTTCGTCCAGCGGAGAATAAATGAAACTTAAAAAGAAAACTATCGCAAAAAAATTAATGCAATAAGGAAAACAAAACAAAAAAACAAACGGCATGGAAACGTAAGAATGGAATGGAATGAACGAAAAGCAAATGATTGTTACAAAAATAAAAGTAAAAAAAATGATTCATTGGTTTTCCCAATTTTTTTTTACTTATTCAGGCTGCTTTTTAACCTCATACAAAAAATGAAACCAGTGAAAATTGACATTAAAAGTAATAGAATGAAACAGTTTTTGTATAACAATTGATTAATAAATATTAGAGGTAATACATGTTTTGGCGAACGATGAAACAGTTTAATAGTCCCAGGCTTATTTTTATTACGTAATTACGTAATCGGAGAAGTATGCTGGTGTCAGCGTCGGCTATTTAAGTGGGTCAGTTCTCAGCCGCACTTCGTCGCAGATAACGGTGTTGAAAACATGGCCGAATTTTCCAATAATGTTATTGTGGACATGATTTTAATTTACGACGAATGTGATCAAAATACGTTGGCTGCAAGACGTTTGTATGCACAGCGTTACCCAGATCGCCCTTTGCCTTTGCAAGGGATACGAGAAATTTGTTGTTTAGTGAATTATTCGTGAAGAACAATTACACCCGTTCCATTTTCAAAGAGTGCAAGCTCTGATGCCCGCAGGTTACATCCAACGCATGCGATTTTACCGGTGGTTACTCCGGAAACAGACGGACAATCCGAACTTTTTTTAATAACATTCTCTTTGTAATATATGGTATCAAATTAATGTAAAGAATAATCGAGTTACTGTGATTTTGTAAAAAAAGCAATCTTAATTACAATAAATAAGAAGTTGTGTAAAAAACGAAGTGTCATTTCTTCTACTAGAAATTAATTAATTCTAAAGAATAAATATAGATACACAACACTCTTCACCGACGAATCAAAGTTTACAAGGGATGGTATGTTTAATTTTCCACAACATGCATGTGTGGGCAGAAGAAAATCCTCATGCAATGCGGCGCCGCGCCGTAGTTTTCAAAAAACGCTTTTCGATCAATCTGTGGGCAGGTATGTTAAACGTCACTTTCATCGGTATGTTTACGTCTCGCGCAGGGGGAAACTTCGAACACTTATTGTGAGTGAAGGTCACCGTTCGTTGCGTCTAGCGGTTCTAAACGTTTCACAATAAATTGCCGGATGTCTGTATGATTTTTTTTTTCGTTTTAATTTTGGTGTATTCGTGAGAATATCTGTTACCAAATACGCCATTAATTTTTTTTGTACGTACTTGAAGAACACCCTGTATATTATTGATGATTTCTTGGGCAATTTTTGGTCGATCTTCTTTTGTGTTTGGATCATCTACGTTACCCTTCACATTTCTATATCGTTTGTTTCGCTTTCCTTTCATTGGTTTATTGTCGAATTTAATTTTCGCATTTCATTTACTCTTCATGTTTAGTTACTTCTTTTGTTCTCTCGTCAGCCTTGCATAATCTGATTGACATATGTTCTTTGTTTCTCGTTCATTTATTTTCACCGTATTTCGTTGTTTTTTTCTTTGGAATTTATTATCGTTTTATTTATTTATACGTAGCCATCTTACAATGGATGTGCTTATACATGTCAATAAAATCCACATTACAAATTAATGTTGTTCTTTTATTTTATATTATGGAATTTTTTTAGTGACTTTTGAGTTGGTCGGATCTTCTTTTGTTTTTGGGTCACCTTATTCTTTTTTTTCCACGTCGTTTCTTCTGCTTTTCTTTTATTGAAAATTTTTTTGGCATTTCAATGACTCTTTCCTTTTTCATTCTCTTGTCAGTCAGCCTTGCAATATTTGACCTGTTTTGTTTTTGATTCATCCTTTTTCATCATATTTGGTTGTTTTTTCTACGGACTTAATTTTATTTATCTTTAACAATTTCCTCTTTTAACGTTCCGCCGGAGAAATGTTTTATTTTTATAGTATTATCGAATTTTTATTTGTTTATTTTATTTTATTTTATTGGAGTGACAGGTGTTTCGCGCACTCTTTTAATTTTCTGTTAGTTTTATTTTTTAATTTTTTTTTACGTCCCCGTTGGTCGATCTTCTTTTGTTTCTGGATCGATATTCGAAAAGTTTTTTGGCATTTCATTTTCTTTTTTTTTGCTCTCTTATCAGCCTTGTTACACTGACGTATTTTGTTTTTCTTCATCTTTAAATACAGTTTTTTTAGTGAAATTCAAAGTAGAATTAAAGACTCGTTTAATTTAAAAAGTAGGACAGAGAGAGAGAAGAACAGGAGAAAACAACCCCTTAAAACCCCTTCGCGTAGCGTCCTTACACACCTATTTAAGCTTGCCTTTATTTCCTGGAATTTTTTTAAATCTCTATTATTTTCTCCTATCTTCTTATTACATTTTTTCTTATTTGTTCGTAGTCTTCTTGATGCTCTTTTTTGGTTCTTAACCATATTGTTTATTTGCGTATTTTCCTATTCCTTATCCTTCCCCCCCTCTTTACTTCAGCTAGCCATTTGAACCTCTGTGCCTTTTCTCTGTCCTGTTGATTTCCACTTCATTATTCCACTTATTTAAGTCCGCCATTATTTTCCTGGTATTCAATCTCTATAACTCTATTCAACTTTCTCCTATCTTCTTATTATATTTTTTCTTATTTGTTCGTAGTCCTCTCGACGCTGCTTTTTTTGTTCTTTTTGTATATTTTGGTATTATTAAATTCTTTGTCCTTCCCCCCTGCCTTTTCTCAGATTTCCCTTTGCTTCAGCTAGACATTCGATCTCGCCCTGTCTCCTTTTCTCTTTGCTACTGGCTTCCATTTTTTTATTACATTTTTATTCTAATTTTCTCTTTTCATTTTTCTGTAATTTTGCCTCTGTCCAATATCTTTTACTTTTCACATTATTTTTTATATTTTTTCTTCTTTGGTCGTAGTTCCTTTTCTTTGCACTCAACTACTTTAACCTTTTCCTCAAGTGCTCTCCGATTTTTCACTTTTTTTTCTTTTCTTTCTTTGCCAATCGTTTTTCTTTCACCACCCCAACCGTTCGGTTGATTGGCGTTCCATTTTCCTTCCACATTTTCTCCTTCTTTATTTTCTCCCGCGTGATGTTTCCTCATTCAGTTCAAAGCAAGGCAAAAATCTTGATTTTTTTTGGATTTAAGCACTCTAGTCTTTTCCTCAAGTGCTTGACGGCAGCTCCCATTTCTTCTTTGATCAAAATTTTTTTCGTATTTTGTTTGCTCCCAACTACTTTGGCCTTGACCCTCAAGTGCTTCCCGATAATTCTCATTTTTTTCTTTTCTTTTGTAGCGACCACAGCGCCACGTGCGGCACATCTCTATACTATTGCCACGCACCAAGCTCTAACACCCTTCCACACCACACTCGGCCCTTCTACAAGATGGCTGCCGGGGCTATATAAACGCGTGCAGAGCAGCCCGAAGATCATTCTGCCCCAGCCAGCTGCAAAGTTGGAACCTCCTAACCAAAGCCAGCCGCAAGGTCGGACCTCCTAACCAAAGCCAGCCGCAAGGTCGGACTCCTCGCCAAAAGCCAGCCGAAAGGTCGGCGCCGAGGAATCTAGCCTCGCACATCCACCACTTGCAACCTTTGCACCAGGACCTCTACGAGCTCATCTCCGTGGACATTCCAGCACCGACCTACCACCTGGTGTGCCGTAGCTCAGTCCACCCAGCAGACCCTCGGTTGGAGATAGTGCGATGCGCGTACAGATCCTTGGGGGAACACAACGAATTCCCTGAACCGGAGGATTTGGGCAATCTCTTCCCCGAAGAGTAATTACACACCGGGTATGCAGTAACCAAGATCGCCCACCGAACACATAACCACCAGGCGTTCTGACATATTAACATCCTTGTATTATTGTTATTAATAAAGACATTCTTTTTGTGTTTATGACAATCAGTTGTTTGGCTAAAGAATACGACAACCCCCAAACTTTCTTTACCAATACTTTTTCTTTCACCGTTCGGTTGATTGCTTCTTTTATGATGTTCCTTTTTCTCCTGCGTGAGGTTTCTCCATTCAGTTCGCTACAAGGCAAAAGTCTTGCTTTCTTTGAATCTCCTTTTACCGCATTTTTAACCACTTTAGCCTATTTCCCCGAGTGCTTATCGACCGTACCCATACTCTCTATGAAGTCTCTACGAAGCAGCAGCAGCGCGGTAACAGGTAGAAGATCAGCAGCTCTGAAGAAGTTCTTCTGTCGCAGCGAAGAACGAAGCGTCTGCAACCAGTTTCACAGGAAGCCATGCAGATAAAAGAACCAATCGTACTTTTCTTTTTTTGACCAGTTTTTTTCTCATTGTTCAGCTGATTGCTCTTTCCGTTGTGACCTACCTGGTTATGGTTACAAATGTTGAAATGTACAAGTTAAGTTTATCTCACGACCGGCTAACTGATGGAAATGGGCTGGATCATACGCAATCCCAATACAAAGGTTTGAATTTTTGAAATGAAATAAAATCACCAGTAATGCACACTTATTTTTATTTATGTCCTGAAAAGGAGTAAACTAAGTTTCACGCAAAAATTTGTTAAATAAATGGAAATGAAATGCAATCAAAGCGCATTCAGTTAATCTGACAGTGCAGAACGTCAAGAATCAAGTGACATGAAACGTCAAAACGCAAAACAATCGAATCCGTTTGTTCGTTACAAAATTATTAAACTTAACTAGCAAAAAAATAGACAACAGATAATAGATAACTTCGCATGTCAACCTAGAATGCGTTCAAAATATTGTTACGGTAATAATTTATGTAACATGAAATAAGGGTCGTAGCTCAGTATAACAAAACAACTAATAACAACTATAATTGAAGGGCTCGGTGCAAAAACCGGTCAGCTCCATTTTCTTAATCTTACAGTATCAACGAAAAAGGTTTTATTAAGAATGTAATAGGAACATTTTAACAAAAACACACAGCTCCATTTATACATGCATTTCGGTTACTAAATTCAGTAGCTGTCCGGGTATTGTACCGAAAGTTGCGAAATGTTTTATAGAGCCAAATCCTTTCAAATGTCATTCTCGCCTAAAAGTGGAGCTGACCGGTTTTTGCACCAAACCCTTCAATTACTTTCATCTTTTATTTTGGTCACTTACATACAATTTACACTACATGACACTCTGACTAGATGTCAATCTAATGCCGCTAACGTTCGGCTTATAGCGTATTTAAAGGGTTTTGTTCCCCGGGTTGCCTTGACGTTTGTCTTCGGATGTGCACACGGCACGACATTTACCTTCACGTGTACACGAATGAGTCATACGCCTTGACATTTAGATTTGCACACGGGTATTACATAAATGCAAGTGAATCAAACTTATGTTTATAATAATGTTTCGCTCGACTGATTTTTCGCAGCTGCACATTCGTTGGTGGTCTTCTCGTCCTAGTTACAATATTAAACAAAGAAGAAATACAATAAGGTAAGATCCGACCTTCAACATCCAGCTGTGAATGCACGTCAGCTGATTCCGGAGTCGTCATGAGCTTCGAGACACGAATAGGAAGCGTGTCCAGTGTAACCACTTTCGTGATACCACTTGCGTCAACCTCAGAGACCACTTTCGTTCCAAGGAGCGCGCCCTCGATGTGCCGCGATGTGCGGCGTGATAAACCGTCGTATTACCAGACACCAAGATGGACGGCCAAGGTCGGTTTACAACGATGCCATCAAATTTTTCAACAAGGATACGACGAAGAAGATCGCCAGGCAGCTCCCAGTTAGAGGAACTCCGGTGAACGTCCGGAATAAATGGGGGGGGGGGAGAAGAACCAAATACAAGTAAAGCTTAAATAAAAGTGAAAAACACGGATTACGAACCGACTGATGTATAACGTGACTCTAAAAACATACCTGCCGTAAATCCGATGGCCAAGCTTGGAAAGGCCTAAAAGAAGGCCTAGTATTCACGGCAAACAATTAACAACTGAACAATACCTTTTACTTTTTCCCTCCAACAAACACCGTTTAATGAAAAATTTATACAGAAGCGAGAATGACTCTCAATGCACTATTTGCAAAGCGGAATCTCAATCGAGTTGGCGTGCGACGTGAACGTTTCGCGGGTGGGGAAGAGGTCCGTTGGCCAATGACTATGGAATAGTCCAAGTTCCAAAGGTCAAACACTTTCGCCAAGATACAGGGTGACTCGAAAGCTAGAAATTATTCGCAACGGGTTTTCTCACCGTAACATTGTTACATTCTTTTTTACCGATTATTTTTCTTGCCGCAGCCCGCTTGATGCCGTCTCAGCTTCCTTCCACATTTTTCTCTCTAAACTGCCCTTCCATTTTGTTGTTGTTTCTCCACTCAGTTCATTACATGGCCTTGTCTTCTCTGATGCTTTGTTTGGTAACTATAATTAAAACCTTGGGGTGCAACTGTTTTCGGTTGAAATGGGTGGGTACGTGATTTGTGATACGAGTAATTTTTTCCCCAAATGATTCAAAATGGCTTAATGAAAGCTCCCGACTTGGGGTTAGGCGCGTTTTTGCCGTGACGATCACGTTTAAGACCGGGCGGCGTTATCTGGGGCTGAGTCTAAATTTGTTCAGTCGTCCAAATCGATTACGACAAGGTAACTACTTCGGTGGTGAGAAACCACCCCCGTCTCGCTTTGCCCAACATTTCCAACTATGTAGTTTTTATAAATTTAGCATCTCGTGTGGAATTGCAAGCAGACAATAAAACGACTCTACTAATTAGCGCTTTCTAAAGAACGCGTTTCGTTCTGCAGAGCGTAATGTGCAACCTAAATTAATTTCGCGAAAGCAAAACAGTTTCTTTTAATGACGAGATTAACAACGAGCGGCAGAGGCGTACGTGAGCGACGTTAACTAACGTGGAAATAATATTTTATTCATGGATCCACGTTAAAAATAGGATGGAATGGAAAATGCGTGCTTAACTCGGATTTTTTATTACTGTTATTATTACGCGGTTGCATCACAGCCAACCCCTTTGGAATGACGCGGGTTAACTACTCTAGTTAGTTGAGTGAAACACTACCCACCCCCCAGTTATCCCTGCAATTTTCGCTCGTAACACCGCTTCTTTCAATTAATTCCGATTTATCTGTCACTCTTTTTTCAACGTACTAAAAACATTAATTATTCTCCACCCCCCTCCCTGCCCCCAATTTTATTATCACCGAGAATGCATTCGCTTTTTTGCGGGGGATGAAGTAACACACTGAGATTGTGTAATTAATTATATCATGTACAAATATTTTTTCTATTAAGTGGATGATGATTCTTTTATACAGGGTGAGTCAAATTTTGACGGGTAACAACGTACTAAAAGGAATAACAAAGTCTCGAGTCGGATTTGGTTTCAGGAAAACTTATTTCCTTTCGAAATTAAATTAGGGGCGTAATGTTACTTCGATGTAACTTCTACACGTGCCGATTTAAAATTACCCGAATTTCCTCCGCACACCTGCCCAACGAGATACGTAATAAATTCGTGCAGTGCGAAACTTGGACGGATCAATTTTTTTTTTTTAATGTTGGTTTTGCGTCCCTCGCCCCCAGCCCCCGCGAGTTTGTCCTCAAGCTTAAAATTATTCATCGGTCGTGTAGCGTGCGGAATTCACATTTTTAACGGGATTTATGTCCGTCGCGGTAATACATTTCTTAACATGTACTTACGGCCGACTGTTTTGCGATAAATCTTGATAAACATAATGTTAGCGTTATTTATGAATTTCATAGCGCAGTGCATCGCTTATGCACTCACATAAATTAAGGTGCGCTTCGAAAGAACAATAAATATGCGACTTAACGCCGGGGGTGCTGCGCAAAAGTCGCTCGGGGGAATTACGTCGCAAGTGCGTCCCCTATGTCACAGGTCACAGTTTGGCTTAAATAAATATTGAACTGCTTCGATCTGAACTACATCGTTATTAAACGAGCTTTCCTAATGAAGCTTCTGCGCTTGACGTCAAACGAGACAGTTTGTATTCACCTCTGTCGTCTGGAATAACCGCTGCATGCATATGTATGTATTGGATGATGGATCGACTTCATCCATTTTGAAACAAAAAAAATTGCTGGACACAAGACGTGCACAATTTATCGTTGTTCATTTCTGTAACTAATTTATCTCGAATATTAATGAAATTGAACGAAACATGCCAACAATGCGGTACAAAATGTAACTAATAAAACGTTGTTAAAAGCTATCAGCTTTTAAAAGAAAGAAACATTATATTTCGTTTTCTTTTTCAAATTCTAAATAAAATCAGTATCGAAGCTATCGGGTTGTTACGTACCTGAAGGTTGCAAATTATGGGAGAGCAAACTAAGATCGTCCCCAATTGTCGGCTATCTCATTGGGCAGGCGAGATCCTACGACACCCTAGAAGCAAAGGGGCAGTAAATAAAAATAAATAATGGCCACCAGTTATTGCGCACTGGTCTTTATTTAAAAAATTAATAAATGAAAGAGAAATTCGAATCTAGAGTACCAAAGCGCAGGTATAATTTAAGTATTCAAACTTTACTTCAGTCCAGAAATAGACGTCCGAGTGTCACTGTCAGCGTGTGAAGCCTCCTTAGCTTGCGTAGCACATCATAGAACTGGTTGGCGAAACTGCGTCCGGTCGGTCGATAAAAGCAAAGCCTGTTTAAAAGAACGAGAAACAACGTTACTATCCACACAACGCACAGCATTCGTTTGCCATAAATACCTGATTTATTAGTAGTGATCAGGTTTCGAAAAGCAATGAAAGATAATTGTCTTTCACGTAGAGTGCTTCTTGTCAAATCGCGAAGTTCGTTTCCCTTTCAAGTTGCTACCTACTTGGAGGCCAGCAAATTAGTGCGAGGGACCGACGTTTCTCCAACACCTCTCGATAAAGCTCTTGAAGATGGGAGGGTTCGACGTAACCCCAAAGCAAAAGGTGGGCAAAGTGAACAAAATAAAAAGCACCAGCTGTGCACTCTTGCTTTTATTTAAAATGCTCAAAAATTTGGTAAAAATAATATAATAAACAGAGTTAATAAAAAAATGATCCAAACGGGGTCCAGTTATACGAACACGCAGGTGATTAAATAATCTGACAAGTTAGAATTTTTCCGTCCAACAGATCTGTTTTTCGTTTACAATTAACTTAAAACAAATTTAATTATGCACAACAAAATGAGAATAAAAATTGCAACGCCCCGGAAATTGAATCAACCCGAAAGCGTAATTAAAAAAAAAGAATAATTGGAGTAAATCCGACCTGTAATCAGGATTCGGCGTATTGACACTCGGCTGTCAACAGTGTCGGAGCGCCCTCTTCCGGTGGTTAGCGTCGTAAGTCGGTGTAGCAGCGTCGTCTTGCAGGACGAGTTCACTTTCACAGGTGGGGGGTAGACCAGGTTGCGAGGCTTAAATCGATATAAAAGCCGGAAACCAGCCTTTTCTTACGCCCTCAAGGGTTATCCCGCTTATACCAGATAGGTAAAACTACTACAGGAACTCGAGCTAGAAGCCTAATGGAAGAAAAATATACGCGTTATGTTTCGACACAGACACAAAATGGCTACAAACATACCTGTTCCTAGTTTCAACGACAGGACAGGATTTCGAGAAGCTTTTTGTTTCAACGAGCTTGTAATTCCCTCACGTACGTTTGCCAATCTCGGAGTAATTCCGATTCCGTCTTCCTTCACAGAATCTCGTGAAAAGGGAGCACAAAAATAAAAATCACAAATAAACGAGCCGTACGTTGGGAGCTCTGAAGACAGAGTGACCGCGAGCGACCGCCGCATTCTTCCGCTACCAAAAGTTCAGACAGGAGTGGTTAGGATTGAAAACAGATTTAACCAGGAAACAGAGTGAAATGGAGATATACTCTATGCCTAAATCACGCATAATCTAACTGACGCAATATTGCACAACATTGTGAAATGCGACGACCGGCACGTAGGCCAAGTCTGGCCGTTAGATTCCCACGTTAATATAGGGTGTTCGGAAAAATAT
This sequence comes from Dorcus hopei, assembly GCA_033060865.1. Lineage (NCBI taxonomy): Eukaryota > Metazoa > Arthropoda > Insecta > Coleoptera > Lucanidae > Dorcus > Dorcus hopei. Next base: position 9,645,694 of record CM065425.1, read on the forward strand.
TATGAATAACTTAAATGAATTTTTCAACCGTAACAAAGTACACACACTTAAGAGAACAGCACAAAAACGACCGGAGCCAAAAATAGCGCAAACGCACTTCAGTATGTGTGACAGAATACCGACGAAGTCCTACGCGCTACGCAATCTAGGGAGGATCAATCACCGACTTTCCGCGGCGTCATGCAATTGAACCACGGTTTTTATGACTATCTTGGTCATTCTAATGGACTTTTGTACGTAATGGTATTTTACACTGTAATACCCGTTCACAATCACTTAACGTAACGTAAATTAATAATTTGAATGCACTGTTTGTTAATGTAAACGAAGTAATTCTAACTTTAAATGATTTACTGTTCATGATTAAACACATTAATTAGTTTCAGTTTCGAATTTCAAATACTTACATTAAAACAAAACGCTTCAAACCTGTATTTGGAGGTTAATTTTGTTACGTTAAGTCATTGTGAACGCTGTTTAACAACTAACAATTAATGGAAAACCGTATTAGCAAGTAAAGGAAGATACGAAGAACTGGAAGGAAAACCATGCACAAATTCAACTCCCCTTGGATCTAAGGGCAATTTAATTGGGATGGAGATAATTGTTGGAAAATCTGCAATCGAGTTTCACTCTGATTGGGGCAGTGTTAAATAAAAAAATTTGCCAATCCGAAAGAATACAAGAAAATGACGCAGAGCTCTTCTTTTACGAAAAATACTTTACATGGTCCGTTGCAGCGAGTGCATGCACTATAGTGGGCCATGTACGGACACGTAATGAACATCGTGACCCAGCTGGCCGACTGTGAGTGCTTCGTCATCCCATAAAAATTCCGCTATCTGGCGATGTCTCTTCCGTGCAGCTTTAGGCCTACCCATCTACTATTGCTGTGCTATTTTGATTATTGTTACAATTTCAATTTGAATGTAAGCCTCAATCAAAAGTAATGAAACGTTCAAAACCGAAACGCTTTAGTCAGAGTGCAACGGTGCCGAGTCAGAGAGAGCACAACGTGTTGTGGGTGGGTCTTCGGACATCGGAAACATTCGTTCTCCATAAGGCTTCATCTCACTCGGTATCTTTTCTCTCTGACTACAGCGTTTCGGTTTTGAACATTTCATTAGTTTTGATTGAGGCTGTACATACCTCGAGCCAAGGGCACAATTCGTTGTAGTTGTTAGTGATTGCTTTTTCTATCTACTTTGACCGTTAATGGGCCTCAGTGTTTTGTTCCTATTTTGTGAAAATTTAAAATTGTTACTCTTTCACTTCCTTGTTCGCAGATGCAAGAAATTTCTGGTCTAAAAAATGTTCTCAGACAGTTTGCTTCAGAAGTCGAAACTAATTCAAGTAAATGTCTTTAGAGTACTCCTTCTTCTTAGAAAAGAAAGCACTTGCGCTTGCTCTTGGTCGAGTATTTTACTCCCGCCTATCACCCGCGCTTGCCTGAGAAAGAGCGACACTTGTCCTCGTCTGTTTTGTTTTATTTTTATTTTTGGATGAGAAAATCCAATCGCCAAGAGAAAAAAAAACCAACAAGGAAAATTAAGTCGATTATAAGAAAACGAAGACTAGAATGAAGAAGGACGGAACGTGAGGAAACAGATGAACAAAAAACAAAAGAAGATCGACGATTGCTACGCGGATTTTCAGAGAATAGAACGACCAGCAAGAGAACAGAAGAAGATCGTCATTTTTCCGGCGCGCGTGGGGTGAGAAAATCCAATCTCTCAAAGAAAAAGCAAAAGAAATTAGAAGGTCGAAGATCAAGGTCAAACAAACCCAACGCAAAAAAATGGGAAAAAATCTTTAAAAAATTTAAACTCCAAGGACGATGAATCGAAGTCAAGAACAGTGGTTCGAAAAGGTTAAAGGTCAAGGTCGACCCAACCCAAGGCAAACATCTTTAGAAAACTAAAATTTCAAGAAACGACTCAAACATAGGTAAAATGCGAACAAACTACGGTTGTCAACGAAAACTACTCTTTTAAATTATACCAACCGCATACAGCCGAAAATTCTCTCTCCGATAAGCATGCAATTATTGTTCACGAAAGAAAGATAAATAAATAAGGTTGAACGTCAAACGCACGGCCTCGCCGCCAGGACGCGACTACGTTCATCTGTCAGTCGAGCCACGGAGTGAAGTTGGCACTCACGACGCCATCTGTGGGTTGTTTCTAACGTCGATGATCCGGTTCAAGTCGGATTCGCAAGTTACGTCGTCGTAGAAACGCCGGAATGGATTTCTTCACAGGGGAGACGAGTTGGCTCGATACGATAAGTCGAAATGATACTTCGAATTGTCCATGAACTGATAATGGAAAGTCGCACTAAAAGCCTGAAGAGAAATGAAAAGCGTTAGCGTCCTAAAATGCCGTTCGGACAAAGCGCTGGGTTTTACCTGGGTTTTTAAAGTATTCCGGGCTTGGTATGGGGCTAAAAATACCCCAAACTCGTTGGGTGGTAGTCGGGAATTCCGACAAGGCCGTGGATGAATTCTCCCTACAGAAAGAGCAAGAACCCCGAGATTACACTAATACACGACAGCACCTTACGATGGCCGAACGTAGAATGAAACGGGAACGCGAATCTAAGATGGTGGACGCTGAATAACGCGCGAAAATCGCAAGAGGTAACCAATGGCGAACCACGGTATAGTCACGTGGTGTCCTACTTCGAATGAGCTTCGTGATAGCGGGGTTGCCAAAGGTATCGAAACGCGGCCTAGACGTCGCTTTGTCGCCACGTTTTCTTAGCGGCAAATTCGAACGTAACACGAGGTTCAGAAACGTCAAAGGTCAATGCCAGAAAAATAGGGGAAAATCTTTAAGAAGTTAAGTTTCAAGAGACGAGGTTCGGAAAGGTCAAAGGTCAATGTCAACTAGGCCAACCAAAATGGAGAGAAATCTTTTAAAAAAATTAGAAACGATGGTCCGAAGAGGTCAAAGATCAAGGTCAACACAACCCAAAGCAAATAATGGAGAAAAATTCTTCAAAAAACTAGAAATTTCAATAGACGAAGTTTGGAAAAGGTTAAAGTTCAAGGTCAAATGAAGTTTCAAGGTCAACCAGCACAAGTCAATCTAACTCTGCTCAGACCAAGAATGAAAAAATATATAAAACTGAAAGAGTTTAATATCTAGATGCGGCGAGGCTCCCCAACGGCGAGCGGCCCTTATAGGGCGAAGCGCTTTCTTCTTATTTCTCTGCGGATTTCGTCGAAAATGATATATTTCAACTAATGCGATGGTCGAAGGCATTCATTAGATTATACGAGAACAAAAATAACTCGAATAAAGAAGGACGAGACGCGAAGAAAAAAAAATCTTTAAAAAATTTAAACTCCAAGAACGATGAATCGAAATCAAGAACGGTGGTCCGAAAAGGTTAAAGGTCAAGGTCGACCCAACCCAAGGCAAACATGGGGGGAGTCTTTAGAAAACTAAAATTTCAAGAAACGAGGTTCAGAAACGTCAAAGGTCAAGGCCAGAAAATAGAGGAAAATCTTTAAAAAGTTAAATTTCAAGAGGCGAGGTTCGGAAAGGTCACAGGTCAATATCAACCAGGGCAACCAAAATGGGGAGAATTCTTTAAATAAATTAAAATTTCGAAAACGAAGGTCCGAAGAGGTCAAAGATCAAGGTCAAGCCAACCCAAAGCAAATATTGGAAGAAAATTTAGAAAAAATAGAAATTTCAATTGACGAAGTTCGGAAAGGTTAAAGTTCAAGGTCAAATGAAATTTCAAGGTCAACCGGCACAAGTCAATCTAACTCTGCTCAGATCAAGAATGAAGAAATATATAAATCTGAAAGAGTTTAATAATGTCACGATGTCATTATCTGAGGAAATAAGTAAATTTAAATTCATTTCGTAATTATTGCAATCATGTGCATTTCAAAATTATGCAGAATCAGCATCCATTGAAAGTTAAGTAGAACAATGTCGCGATACACATACTCGCATAAACGCAAGCTATGCGGAATGCAGGTGTGTTGTTTACATGTGCCAAGTAAGATCGAGACAATTAGAACGCTTTAAGAAAAACAAATTTGGCAAGGATCAATTGATGCTGATGCGGTTTAGAACTTTGGACTTTGATCGAACCCCGGCCACCAGAGTAAAGGAACCAATTGTGACGTAGAGATAGGGATGTATAAAAGATCGACCCGCAGGTCAGGAGGGGAGTATTAAATCGGTAGTATTAAAAATGGGTAGTAGTCGGTAGTAGCAGTATTAAAGTAGTGAAGAGTATTAAAAGTAGTTAGTTAGCAGTTAGTAAGATAATTAATTGGACAGTAAATTGTGAACGAGTGCGCGTAAAGCCGAGACAAGCGAGTGAGCTCTCCACGAGCGCAGGGCTGGCCGGCTGGGCCAAGCCCTTTCCCCCGAGAAGTAATGTAGAGTTAAATAAAAGTAAAAGAGTAGGATTAGATTTAAAATAAGTGCATAGTGATCAACAGTAAACGTAAGATTAAATTAATATGAAAGGCTTCGAATAATTTATAGTTTCAAGTGTTAAGTTAGATTGAATAAAATTAATTTAAGGACATTTTCCGTATCTTAATTCTCATAATCGTAATTCGTTAGCATAAACTAAATTAATACTTTCCTCGTTCGCGACAATATCAAGGTTAATAGAAATTTCAAGGGCAACCCGTTAGCCGACTCACTAGATGCCGCGAGGCTCCCCAACGGCGAGCGGCCCTCCGCAAGCCTCCTCAACGGCGAGCGGCCCTTATAGGGCGAAGCGCTTTCTTCTTATTTCTCTGCGGATTTCGTCGAAAATGATGTACTTCAACTAACACGATGGTCGAAGGCACTCATTAGATTGTAGGAGAACAAAAATAACTCGAATGAAGAAGGACGAAACGCGAAGAAAAAGACGAACAAGAAACCAAAAGAAGATCGACGATTGTTAGGCGGTGATTTTTCGCGAATCGAAAGACCGACAAGTAAACAGGAGAGAAGAGACTGTAACATTCGACGAATGAGAGGAACAAACAAAAACATCGAAAACGAAACAAGTATCATTTGTATCACACGAAAAATTAATGCGTCAAAAAGAAGGAAAAACAGAAACAATTAACTAGAAACTATGTCCTGTAACTAACAGTACGTTTTCTGAAATGCTACTTACCCAATTTTTTAAATCGGATTGTACTGCCACGCCATCTCTAGATTGTAAGACTAATTAACACTTCTACCACCTAGAGAACTGTAGGTGAATTTCGAAATGCCTTAGATTTGTAACAATATTGATTCGCCAAAGTGAATCCTCTAGAGTCTAGATAGAGCCCAGATCGAGGCTTTACAATCAATAAAGGGCACAGCCACCTGTTCTAAAAGTTTTTATAGCAAAGTTATTATTGAATAAGAGGCTTTTTTGTTATAGTAATTTCCCGTGATTTATGTTCCGCAAAGTTTTAATTTTCTTACGTTTGCAGAATTCTTTTAGAATTCTAGAATTCGAATAGAATTCTTTACGCTGCCTCTTCCCGTGGGGGTATCAAACAGAATCCTGCTTTACGCGATGGAAAAAAGCCTCGTGATTTTACGTTTTCCTTCAGGACATTCACTTCCTAATACGGCCTGTTGTGGCTAGATGGCGACAGGGTGTTCATTCAAGATTTATGCAAGTATAGATTTTCTTCCTTAATTTTATGATAATTACGAAAGCAATTAGCCATCATTTTATAAATGCATGCATGCATCAAGTAATTTTTCTGAAACTCAAGCCAAGTTATTATTTTAAATAAAGAGAAGACAAGTTGTCAATTGCATCTACGTTGAGAACTCCTTATACTTACCCCAGAGTCTCCTTCAGAAACCTCCACCGTATTGAAACTACTTAAGATAAGAGTTCATTTCGTCTGGTAAAACTTGAGTGCCCCCAAAATAAATAAATAAATAACAACTTTCGTAACGTACTTACCTACCCCAAAAATGCTACTTTTTGTTAGGCAATTGTGGTTTGTGTGAGTTACTCAAATCTTAACTCCTTTTTTCTTAAAAAAAAAATCATGTTGGGGCTATTCAAAAACGAAGTTGTTGATTACGTAAACTCCCGTTCTTCAGAGTAATGAATATTTTCGTTACTGAACGAAAAAATTAATTATCTAAAAGCCGACCGCCCGCCCCCCTCGGTGGTAACAAATGCCCGGGAAGATATCGATTTGATTTAGGGCGAATTCAGTATGCGACTTGGTTGTTTATCTCTCATCAAAACTTTATTAATGCGGCCATAAATTTCAGATTGCACGCAGATAGGATCGCGCTCAACAAGTGTTCGGTTTCATCAGGCGCAGATGTTCGGTTTCTAGTTTTGTTTATAAACGGGCGTAGATAAGGCCCGGGCATTAGGACGCTGGAAACTCCGGAGAACGGATATCAGGGCCCCCGCTTATTTATTGTGCCGGTCATGATTCCGCTCCGTGATAAATATTGATAATTTAAGAGCTGCCGGCGGTGGTCATTAGAACAATCCGAAAACCCCCTTGCAGGACTAAAACTGATTTTCTCTGTTATCCTTCCAGAATGCGTATACCTATATTATACAATTTATTATTCCTAAAGACTTCTTCGTATTTGTTGTTGTTGTTGTCGTCGTCACAGTACTATTGCAGAATGCTTTCTTATTTATTCATTTTGAGTCCTGGTAATGCAGTCTGGAAGAGCCCGGAAGCTTAATATTAAAATATTGATTTTCCTGCCTGCAATCTGCTTTAAATATTGAGGTTATTGTGTTGTGAGATATTCTCGGAGTTTTAACCGGGATAAGGAAAGGCTCATCTCGCAAGTGAAAATATTTCGCTCCTGTTCAGTTCAACTTAATTTTTCTCTAAACGGTTTCAAGCTGCGCCGCTTTCTTATTCAATTCATCGGTTTAACGTTATTATGAGGTGTTTAATTTCATGTAATAATTTAGCGAGTTGTCTCCAAGAACATCATCTATTATTCAACAATTTGCCCATGAATAATTTAAACCCACCTACCAGATCACTTTAGCGGCGCATATTTCAAGACCCAATTGATATTGATAACGTAATCGTTCAGATTATATCAGAACTGCCTCCGCACCCACAGATTCCTTTCGAATCCTTCTTTTACGTGCAGCTTTGTTGATTGCCCTTTCCTAATTCTTACAAAGCACCTATTGTGAGTCATTACGTAAGCAAATAGTAAATCCTGAATTATTAATTAATTAATTAATTAATGTCCAAGCAATAGGCACACTTTTAGGCATCCTAAAAAAATAGACGTTTAATAATTTCTCCTTTTTCGATTAAAAACAATTATAGTTTATTTGAGTTACTCTTTTGTAATATGCGACTGCAAGGTGGCGGCATCTGTGCGAGTCGCCTTTCGATCCCGCTCATTTAGGTCACTGGGGTGACTTAAGTTGCCTATCTAGGAATACATTTTTTTTACGTAGGTTTACAGAATCTTCGAAAGACGCGCCCCAAGGCTGTGGCGCAATGCCAGAAGGTGTGTTAGTGCTTTAACGGAAACCCTAAAGTTGGAGTTGGTTCGACTGGGCACCAAAATTAAAGTCAGCGTAAGTAACAGTAGTTGAGAAATTCCTGGCGCCATCTCTTTTTCAATATGGCTCCAAAAAATTGATTAATTTTGCTTTCTGTGTCTGAAAGCTGCTAATCTTCGATGGACGAATTAAGTTCGTCCCAAATTGCCGGCTAAGCTCAATGGGACGAGTCGAGGTCATACGAAACCCCGAAAGTAAAGCCCTCCATACACCTGCGAACAAAGTTGTTGTGCAAACAAGGTCACCCATACACTATACGCAATATTATGCAAACTCCAGTTGCTTTTGTCGTGTACCTACGGAAACATGCCGTCTGATGACGGTATAAATCAATGAACTCATTCAAAAATTACTGCACAATGTGTCGTACAAAGCTCATACACAACTTTGAACTTCTGCAACTAGTTGCACAGCACGTCAAACAACACCATACACTATACAAATGTTTGCACGACAGCCTGTTGCGCAATTTGTTCGCAGGTGTATGGTGGGCTTAAAAGGGCAGTTGCTACCTACCTGAGCAAATAGGCAGAAGTTTTAACACCGGAGCGAAATATTCCGGTGCTGCCAGCCAACTTCAGTGGGACGGGGGGGTTCAAATCCAAACCGCGAAGGCCATTTCAAAATAGGCGCCACTTAATTTTTTTTGTACGGGGATCAGTGAAAAATTAAGAAAACACGTTACGTCCAAGACACGTTGATTTTAATCAAACAAACACCACAAGAAACACAGACAAATAAATAATAAATGGAGAACAAAAGAACAAAATTACTTTTTAAAATACTAGTGATTTGTCGTATCCGAACTTCGCATTAATCTAAATTACAATTAACCAAACACGTAAAGAAAAGTATCTCTAGTTAAGTGCGCACGACAACGTTCGTCTACTTATATCCCATTTACAACAGAACGAACAATCATCGGTGATTCACGGAGAAGTGTACGCAATAAGTTACATGTTTAATTGCGGCAGCTTCAAGACATGAAACGGAAATTAAATTCGCGTATTACTGCTCGAAAATATAATTGTAACGCTCCGACCTGTTTTTCCTCTGATGTCCGATTCGTTTGTCGGTATCTTCGCGGGGAAACAGCGGCGTCACTCGGTGTTGTGCCGGCCTCCGCGTAGAGGGGCAAGGGGAACTTCCAACGTCGTAGTTTACAACGCAATCGCAGGACCGGATCAGGACCAACTTCCGTAACCTCCCGCAGAACAATCTACGTTAGATTAGCGTCTGATACGAGAATTCCTGATAAAATAACTCCCAACGAAAAGCCTATAATCAATGAAATAAAACGAACATAAAAGTCAAATCGAGAGTTGCTTCGTATAGAACTTACCCCGGTATTTCACCGAAGCTGGGACAAACCACGGAACACGCGGTTTTTCCTGTCTCACAAGTGAGTCTAATCAGAGTCGGCAATTAGCCGTAGATATGCACTAACATCCCTTCGATGTAATGGCACACACAAATAACGTATTTGACGAAAAGAAAGTGCGACCCAGGAGACGGCAAGTTTCGTTCTGACAATGGCGCAACATTTCTCGTTTGACAGAAAAGGAACGATTATAAACAAGCGAGACACCTTCTAATTTTACCACCGGGGAACTTTCTTAGTAACAGTGGGAACCAATCGGCTGAAAGGGCAAAGATCACGCATAATACGCGTCGCGAAGTAGAACTTCGTCACAATTTGTCCGACGACTCACAATTGCCGACTCACAAACGCACGATTTTGCCCCTAAATAAGGATGGATTACTTATATAAAATGAATTTGTTTAATTGAATGAAGGTCCTGTTAATGGAAATATGCTGGAATGTAATTTTAAGAAAATTACGCCGGCGAAATACAGTGGATTCCTACACCGAATGCAATGCGCACAACGACGCGTTCCAAGAAACACTCCGGAACGTCGCATTACGCGTGTACAGGGTGTGTTTAGAACAGAAATCAAAAAAGAACGGGAGCAATGCATATACATGGTGTATTCGGAACAGAAATAGAAAATGGACTGTAACACAGTAAATCAAAAGTAAATGAAAGTCGCCAGTTATTGCACACTTGATCTGGAGTATCTAAACGCCAGCGTAAGTTACATAAACAACCGAGTAAATAAACAACGCAAGACTCCTGACGTTCCAAAGACAAAGTGCGGATCCGCTTTCCGTTAACATAACAAAACAAATAAACTACGAAACTAAATAATTATATCATCACGCGTCACGAAATACTCTACTTAGATGTGGCAAATTAAATTGAATTCAATAATTCGCATGATCCGACCTTTATGCTCCTGAAGGTGTGTTCACACCAGCAAAACCCGTGCAGGTGTCGCGACCAAGGCAGAAGGCTGTCGCAGCGGCATACGACGTCCTCGTGCGGACTCGCCTTAATTGGGAAATGGGGTGATTGAGTCGAGTCTAGTCAAGTCCGACCGTTGAAAAATATACTGGAACGCAATAAAAAAAGCAACACCTCGAAGGAGTTGGAATTTTGTGGTCAAAGTTTTAATTATATATTGGGGACATAATTGGTAACAGTTGATAAATATTTGGAGAAGAAACAAGAAAGAAAAAGAAAGATATACACATTCGTTTAGCCTCCGTGATATGGAACGAATCAAGTGGTTGATGTCCCCTTGAGGGATCTCATCCCAAGCGATCTGCAGCTGGAGCCGGAGAGCTTCCAACGTCTGTGGGTGACGAATCAAATTATTGAGTCTTCTACCTATCATATCCCATACGTGTTCAATAGGCGAGAGATCGGGACTCCTCGGAGGCCAGGGTATAACAGCTACATCGGATGTCTCCAGAAAGTCTAAAGATATGCGTGCTACATGTAGACGGGCGTTATCCTGCTGGAAAAGATGCCCAGGATGATATCTTATGTAAGGTACCAGATGGGGCTCTAAGACATCGTCAGTATAAAGCTGGGCAGTCATACTGACCTGCTTCCCTAAGCAATGGCTCCCTATACCATCACCCCAACAACATGGTGGACATGCCTTTCCAACGCAAATTGCATTTGACGCCGTTCTCCACGTCGTCTTCTGACTAACATCCGGCCATTGTGCATCCCTCAGGTAAAGCGGGATTCATCACTGAAGACGACATAATTCCATTCTTCGTCCCAGATAATTCGTTCTCTTCACCATGCTAGACACTGCCATCGATGTTCAGGTGTCATAGGTGATCTGTAGAATCTTAGGCCGAAAGAGCGCATTCTGTTGTAAACGGAACGAACCAATATCTGCAAACCATTGGTTTGGAATTGTCCTTGTAGAAGACATTCTGTCTCTTAGAGCCATTAGTCTCAATCTTCGATCTTGGCGCTCATTGGTTAGTTTGGGTCGTCCATTGCCTCTAGCTCTACCTGTTCTTTGATTTTCCATCCAAGCTTTCGAAGTTCTAGCGATGGTAAACACATTTCTGCCCAGAAGAGTTGCAATTGCACGAAACGACATTCCCATCTCGTGCAATCCAACAATTCGATCTCTATCCAACTGACTAAGTTGGACAAATCTTTGAACTCTTCGTACCCTAGGCATAGCTGTGACAATGATGCATACAACTAAGTCTACTAAGCAGTCCACTAGATTTAACAAAAACATTTTGCTGCTTTCACCAGCTTCTTCCCTGTTAAGTTTGAGCACAAAATTTCAACTCCTTCAAGGTGTTGCTTTTTTTATTGCATTCAGTATAGCTTTGTCAACACCAACAATATCCCAGCAAGATAAAACCGCAACTCGAAGCTTACGGTAAACCTAATTAAACCTAAACTGCGCACAAGGTTTGTTTGTTAATCCTACCTGACTTGCATGCAGAAATCAGGCTTCGATAAGCATAGAAGAATGTCTTTACTTGCTTAGAATGCACTTGTTAAATCTCGGAACAATATCTTCCGTTTAATATTCGTTCAAACAAACCAGCTTGATAAATCCACAAAATGGCTGGAAAGCTCACAAACGATTCTGCACGTTAAGCGTGAAGCAAACCAGCGCGGTCGACCGGTCGTGTTAAGAGATGACGGTTGAATTACGCAGGAGAGTGAGTGAAATAGAACGTTTCCGTATAGCGTAGGTTATGGATTTTGTCTAGTTGTGCTATACTTCGAAATCTGATGCAACGAAAGTAAACGAGTAACGTATCTTGATTCACACACAATACAGAGTGACCCGAAATACTTATAATGAGTTTTTAATGAGTGCTCCTTACAATTATACAAGAAACTAAAAGACACTAATTATAAGTAATTCAGTTTAGTTGTTAGTTTTTAGCAGATTGTTTAGCAGTGCACTGAAAACTCTTGTAACAAAAGTTCTAAATTGCTTGAACAAGTGTCAAAACGGTAGTAAAAATAAACGAAAATTGACACCGATGGGTTACAACAAAATAGCAAGAAAAAGTAAGCGGAATGCAACCAAGAGATGTTGTTACCAAAATAAAGAAAAATAACTTAAGTGGTTTGATCACATAATAAGTGAAGAGCCCAGCACAAAATTAACAAGAATTATGGACGTGCGAAGATCAACAAGGAAGAAAAGAGGAAGGTCACAGAGAAAATGGAAAGAAGGTTTTCAAGATTCGGACTATGGTAACAGCGGGAGTGATCCGGTGATAAGACAGTTGCTCAAAGTCCGGAAAGCGTTACTCCCCTTAGAGTAAACAAGATTAGAGAAGAAGGAAAAAGTCAAAAGGCGGTCGAAAGATTTCCAAACGAGCCGTGCACAAAATTGAGAAGCATTTTGAATGGGCGAAGATCTACAATACCATGGCCGCCCAGGCCAGGCCATCGAGTTCACGGAAACCCAACCCAGCCAATCACCGCCGCACTTGCCAATTAAACTGCGTTCCTCTTTGTCCCTAAAACCTGCTGCGGCGTCATCACTTGGCACTCCTTCACTTAGGTCCCGTTGTCAAAAAGTCCGCTTAGGCCCACGTTGTCCAGTAGGTCCCTGTTCTCCTCCTTCTCTTTGATCCTAAGAATGCCTTCCACCATTTTGGTGATCTCTGTCCAGTTTTCAGCGCTCTCAGGCATGAATCCCACGATGTTGTGCGGTGTTAAAAGTCATCCAGTCCGGATTTCGGCATTGGCCCTTAGTGTTTCTCACCGGTTGCATATGAAGAAGGTATGCTCAGCAGTGTCAGAAGGACATTCAAAGTATTGACGTGATGGAGAGTCAACTTTTTTAACGCTCGGAGGATCCGTGCTCGGTGAGGAATTGGGTCAGGTGATAGATGTGGTCTAACGTACCATGCGTCAAAATCCTGGCCCACTGCGCCTTCGTTGTATTTATCAACCTCATTCTCCATGTCAACGTAGTCTTCTTTGCTAGCACCGTAGGACTTATCTCTTTCTATCGCCAACAGGTCAATGGGTATAACTCGTGCCAGCAGAGAAGCTGCTGGTCCTGTACGCTCTGCATATCCTTACTGCATAAATTTGTGGCATTTCACTAATTGTTTGCCTACTAAATATGCTTTGGCCCAGATTGGTGCGGCGTAAAGAACGATTGGCCCGATGGCTAAGGTGCCCCGCAGTTAGTTCCTTGGCATCAACCTTGATAAGGATGTCGCAGCCATCTGCTCTTCAAAACTCCCAGGCACTTAACAGCTTCCTTGGGAATAACGTCTACATCATCAAGCTTAAGACTTAGCGGTCTATGCTTCTTTCTGCCCGAGGGTAGTTCTGCTCCTGTTTTATCAAGGGCTAGTTCTAGCTTAACATTGAAGAGTGTAATTTGCTTTGTATTCTAATTCCTCTTCCGTTTTTCCCGTGACTACCGCCGCTAAGTCGTCAGCGGAGGCTAGTAGTTCCACCCTATCAGATGTCCTCAGATTTAGAATTTCGTCAAAGAGCAAAGGACCCAAGACAAAGTCGCGGCGAACCCCGCACGTCATCCTCGTTTTGAGGTTTGCTTCCACCTCCAAGAACTTGTTATCAAGGTAGCTACGCACCATACGTAGAAGATGTTTCCATTCAGTACTTCCCTCTTGATCAGGTTCCAATAAGCGCTATTTTTTTTATCTGTGGTGGTTGCCCGACGGGGTCCTAAGTCCAAAGACTTGTCAGGATCTCAGGAGCGGGAGTGTATTTGAGTGTGTGTGAAGTGTTCCATGGCTTTGTTACTTCCAACCTTCTCGTCGGTCTAATTTTATCCCCAACACTGAAGGGTGCCTAAAGTAGATACCGACCACCCCTGTGAGAAATCCCGAATGCGGTTCGAACCGACAACCATGCGATTGCAAGGCCTGTCCCTTACCATTGGACCGTTCAGGCGTTAAAGGCGTTATTAACGTCAGTAGTTAATTAATAGACAAAATTTTCTGGTCTTCAGGGTTTTTCCCCTCTCTAAAATCAAACTGACGTTTCGAAATACTCTTGCTCCGATCAATCATCTCCTGGTTAATCCTGGCAGCCAATAGGTGTTCGAGTGGTTTGCCAAAAGTGTCCAGCAAACGGATGGGTTTATACCAGGTTTTTCTCTGGCGTTTTACTATTAACACCAATCGAGCCATCTTTCAAATACCAGGAAAACCCCTATTTCCAATCTTCCGTTCATCATGGTCAATGAAGCCCAACTACTAGTTTTAGGATTTTAGTAGGAATACTGTCTCTACCTGGGGCTTTACTATTTTTCATTTTGTGTGTGCGTGGCAGTCAAGATCTACTTATTTCTAAAGGGACCTATCATCTTTGGGCCTTGAAGAGAACATCCATCCAATTATTTGTAGTTGTCGACCAGGATCGCCACACTTCTGTAGCTTTTCCCCCAGACGTCCCCTTCAATATCCTCGCGCAGTTGTTCCCAGTTGTTCTTTTTCTTTAATAATGGCGCTCCTTAACTTGTATTTGGCTTCACTGTGTCTGCTCTTAGATCTCTCTCAATCCTCAAGGGATTTCGAGGTGTTTTTGGGCCAGCTCGGCGTACTCACGCGCTCAGGGTCTTTATTGTAGGACGAAGTAGTGAGTTTCGAAAGCAACAGCTTCCAAAAATCGGTACCAAAAGAGTATCCAAAACAGTATTATTAATAACAAAATGGTTAGCCTAACATTACCTGGATTTTAGGAAAACCAAGCCCTGGCAGGGTTGTGAAAATCACCCCAAACTCGTTTAGCGACGCACTAAGAACCTCCGACCACGTCGAATTCTGGTTTTCCTAATCTTCCTTAATAAAAACTTCTATAACTTCAATCAAAATGACACAGTCATCACCGAGAAGTGAAGTGTTAAAACAAGCTATACCGGATGACGCGAGATGATCTCAGGCGCCGTCAACCTGAACCAATCAAAAACCATTGTTTGTTATGGTTTTAAAATTTATTATAGCTCTGTTCCAACCACGTTTAAGAAACCCTCATAATCAGTTGCCCACCGAAATAAGATCGATGTTGTCAACTTTGTCAAGCGTAAAGCTTTGATGAGTGCATGCTCTTGACGGTTTCGAAACCGTGACAAAGCGTGGTTGAAACTGACCTTATAATTACTATTAGTTTCCAAGGTCACCCTGTATATTGTGGGAACCGAGAGTACATTGCTGGTTTTCTTTCATTTCATAAGATTGCAAAGTATTGCACAACTAGACAAATGTAATAGCCCACGCATTACTGTATTGTTCTGAGGCCACGCGAGAAGCGCGTGAAAACGTGTGCGCGGCTTTAAGCCCGTGACGTCAGAAGCGGAGCCCGGCCGTGCGTTCCAGGAACGACGGATAATTGAGGACGTATATAAAGCATGCCAGGACGACACTGAACTAGAGCTCGTCTAACGCTGTTGCCGGAAGGTCAGACTGGACGAACGCTGAGCTGGCACTGCTGCCGAAAGATCAGAGTAGTTCCAGTCGATCTAACATCGCCATTGAGAGACCCGCCAGGGAAGAGTATGGGCACCGCACGCAGTAAACCCAGTCGTCTCTCTAGAAGCGGATTCCACCACCGGTACCACGAAGCCAACACGACGGAAATCAAGCCGCTGATCTTCGCCTAGAGGCAGAAACTTGAAAAATGCACATCAAGGCAATTCCGACACCTCCACTTCATCGACCAGTTCTCAACCAATATCCAACACTTATCAGGCAAGGATAACATCGTGGCCGACACTCTCTCCAGAACAGAGGCGATCACTCGAGTCATAGATGATGAAGCACTCGCCAAAAGTCAGCAAACCGATGAAGAATTAACACAAATACTTCGAAACAACACTACGAACCTAACACTGAGGCAAATTCAACTTCCAGGATCTACCGGTTCGTTACACTGTGATACATCCACAAACACAATCCGCCCTTTCGTCACATAAGCATTCCGGACACCAGCCTTTACCAGCTTGCATCAATTACCGCACCCCGGAATTAAAACCTCAACAAAGTTCCTCACCCAAAAATTCGTCTTGTCAAATGACTGCAAACAATGTCCAGTCATAAATCATCGGGTACTCACGCGCTCAGGGTCTTTATCGCGTGGCTTAATTACTTTATCGTATCTTAAAGGCCACTTATCTTGAAGAGAGTCAGTATGTTGGCTAAAGTTTGTCGTTTGGCCCCCTTATTTCCTGAGATTGTAAATTTTCGGCTGTTTACAAAAGAGTTAAGTTTTGCTGAACAGGTCCAATGTTCACACACAAAGAAAAAACGATTTATAAAAATTAATTATACAGTAATTACACAACAAAAAATTTCGTAAGTGCTTAAGCGCCTATGGATTTTAATGCACGGATTCGTTTCGAATTCTTTTTTTAAGTGTAGCTCTGTCGATCGCCCTTTCGTAGTACTTACGGAGCATATTTTGTGAGTCATAGTTCGATAATATAACGCAAGTAATAAGGTGACTCGGCCGCTCTCAAGACATGAAAATGTCTTCGTGCATTATTTATTTAATAGAGCACAACGAGATAAACGATGCAATTACCAAATTACCCATTGTTATAAGGCGTGCGGTGTAATCGTTTCTTGCGAACTCGACTAAGTGTATCCCATCCTATCCAGTGATGCTCGACAATATGTTGCGCACAGTTTCGATTATTTTGCTGCTGATTATTACGTGAGTAGATATAAAATATTTTTTATACGTACGAAAACGAAAAGAAATGTTTATTTCAGCATTGGCAACGCCGACGTCGAGGAAGATAAACGCGACGTCTTGATGGAGTTGCTTGCGTCCGACAAGTATGATCATCACATTAAACCTATGGCCAGTAATAATTCAGGCAAGTAACTGAGAAAATAATTTGATTAAAAATTACCCTCCCCCCTATTATTAATTTCTCTTTACCTATATTTTGTTGTAACGTAATTAAAAGCCATAATCGTTTTTCCCCAAACAACCTGTATAACAGAATGACATTAATATATACATATTTGATTCTTAAAAATGTTCCACTTGCACTTAACAAACAGTAAAAAAAAAGTCGAGAGGATTCTATAAACTGTCCATCATAAAATTCCATAAAACAGACTTCAAACAATCCTATTACGTAATAACAACCGGAAAGAGCTCATAAAAGAACTGCTTTCCCCTACAGTAAAAGACCGCCCCGAACTTCCCATCTATAATAGAAACGTAAAAGCTCCTCTTTATTTGCGACTTTTAACGGCGATGAAGTGCGTTTAATGAAACAGTTAGTTACATAAGTGACAATTTTATGAATACTCATAGAACATGTCCGGGTTGTGATTGGGACGAGCAAAAAAAAATTCCCAATTCACGTTTTCTGTTTTCAGGCAAATTTCAGGCAATCTCATTTATTCAGGAACTCGGCAATCTATTTAATTCGCGTCAATCGCCCGCTCCATAAACACTTCTTACACAAATATGTTAATGTGTTTGTTTAGGACGTGCGTCCGTGTATTAATTCCGTATATAACTCCCACATTTACACTTTCGCCCCATCCGCGTCCGTCGATTTAAGAGAGCCGGCGAGGCAACGGGGAAAATAAAATTTTAGGTGGTGTTTTGTAACACCCCCCCCCCCCTCCCCGTATCGATCCGCAAGCGATTTCGAACAATCAACGGTGAAGGAAAATATCGTTAATCGAGTTATCAACAACTTTAACGGTCTAATGCGTTTTCCAGCGGTTTGTCGGGAACAAGGAGAGCGACGGAAGCGCCCCCCTCCCCCCCCCGCGCCGATACTGTCTTAACGCCCTTTCTGGAAACTGTTCCACGTTAATTGCCGAGTTTAATGTTACAATAACCGCCGGTAATGAATGGGGGCCCCCCTTGTAAAATTAGTATTACTTTCAGAAACGCCCACGACTGTAAGCGTCAGTTTGCACGTCCTATCCGTCAGCCAGATTGACGATCATAGAATGGCAAGTACAAGCCCCAAATTTGTGTATCTCTTGTAAATGAAAATAATTTGTCTTGAAGCTCTTCAGTTTGGAACTGTACTTCCGGCAAGAGTGGAAGGACGATCGCTTGGGGTTCAACGACGAGGAGTTTAAGTTTCTCGACTTGGACGATGAGCATAGAATTTGGCTGCCTGACATATTCTTTCCGAACGAATACAAAAGTTATTATCATGATATTATGGAATCGAATACCTTCGTCAAAATCATGACCGATGGAACCATATCAACCAGTTCCAGGTAAACACTTCACTATATTCAACTCAAAACTCTGCTCGAAGCCCTTTCCTTGTCTATCAAAAATTTCAGTCGCCCTTAAAATCATTCACTAATCAATGAAATCCTATTTGATTTTGATGCATTTCATTACTTTATAACACTAGTACGAAAAAGAACTCAATTCTAAATTAAAACGAGTATCAAAATGGTTCTTTTTCGTAACTTTCGTGCTTGCACATTTTTGAATTGTATTCATTCGTCATGGTAAGATTAAACCTCAATTATTTTCAGAATAACTTTAGTATTAAGGTGCCCCATGAATTTCTCAAAATTTCCCTTCGACAAACAACACTGCGTGATGGATATACAAAGCTGTAAGTACAATAGTCTATTACTCTATTGTAATTGAGATTGATACTATTGGAGTGTTTAGTCCAAGTTAAATATTGTACGTAGCACAAGTTAAATAATGTAATTGGCGTAAATTGGTGTAATTTTGTTAAAGTAATATAAGTTGCCATAAAAATAACAGTTTTAAGAGAGAGAGAGAGTAACGTTTTTACTTCCTGCAGATAAGTGGAAAGCGGACGATCTTCTTCTGGAGTGGAAAAACTCGACTCCGGTGACGGTGTCCGGCGAAATACTCGCCCCGCTCTTCACCATCGACAGTTTTGACACTCACGGAGGATTAATCTCCTCCGAAACAGGTCAGTGAATTAATTTCGCCCGTCAGAATCATCCCCCGGAAAGAAAAACAAATCAATTTTTACACTTTTAATACTTTTGCCCCTTCATTCTTTAAGTAAGAAATTAAATTACTCCATTAAAGCATACTGTCACGTTAAAATACTCTGAAGCCTTTACCATATCAAGACACGAAAAGATTGTTAAACAAAATTTATATTTCGGCGCTCACACCATGTCAAGATACGGAAGGGACATATTCCGCCTTGTTACCTTACAGGAAACGTTGTTTCCTAAAAAGAAATAAATTGTCCTTTTCTAAGTGCGCCTTCATCACGTTACTTGTAAGGGAAATATAGTCAACGTAGTTATGTTATAAGGGGGTCGCCAGCACGTTACGTTTTCCCTTATATCGAGCACTCGCTTGCAGGGCAGGATATTGGCGAACGAAACGTAATAATTAATTTAAATTTTACATTACCTCGCCTCTTTGCACCACACTCGACCAAACGCCGCCCCCAAGGACCGATTCAGAAGTCACAAATAAAATTCACCAAATACTTTAAACTAATTATATTAATGAATACTCTGGAAACTGCCTGTCGACTGTTTCCGACTATACAACTCATTGATTAACAACTAATCAACTACTGCCCCATTTGATTTACAAATTTCTCTTCTTATACCACCCGTGCCGGATGCCACAAGGTGGGTTTCGGGTCCAAAGATCGATGTTCCAAAATTGTCAGCGTCACATTTAATGAGCGATCACTTTAATTGTTTTGAATGAAATACGAACTCTTGTGTAGCATTCTTAAGCACGTTCAAACAACTTGGTTTTCATTTGTCAGCATGGAACTCCCTCTATTAAAACGTTAATTTTGCATAAGTTCCATCGACCGAAAAAAAATTCGACCTGCAAGCGAAGCAGACGTCGGTAATTCATGCTAGACAACTTCCGCGGCGATTAAGCCTGTGTCGATGACAGTACTTGTGAAATGCTAACTAAACAATTTTGTCAGTTAAACCTAAAAATACGCGCGTTAAATTTTGTGCAACTCAAAAAGTAAAAACGAATTTAGAAAATAATTTTTCAAACGTGGAAATACAATGGGGGTTGATAAAATACAATAATAAGTTCTGCGACAGGAATTAAAATGCACTTCACGTGAGGATGACACAGGCTGCAAATTATGGGAGGGCAAACTAAGATCGTCCTAAATGCCGGCTAGCTGAAAGGTACGGGGGGCGAGGTCATACGTAACCCCAAAGTAAAAGGGCAGTAAATTAAAAATAAAATAAATAAAAGTCACCAGTCATTACACACTCGTCTTTATTAGTGCAACGGTTATGCATGTAACAAAACTAAAACATGGCAGGATTAAATTAAATGAACTATAGACATAAAGTACGTAGAACCTGAAGTAATGTTGAAACTCGAAGCACGAATCCGTTTTTCGTTTACTAAAATTACCAAATAAATTTGCAAACTAATTACCACGTCAACGCCTCAATCAACCATTCGCTACATCGCGACACAATTATAAAATCTTACAAAGAAATGTTGTCTACGCATGCGTCAAACTTTACTTCGGTCCAGAAGTAGACGTCCGAGTGTCACGGTCAATGGGCGGCGCCAGCGTCTCCGTGTGAAGCCTCCTTAGCTTGCGGACCACGCCATGGAACTGGTTGGCGGAACTGCCGAAGTATGCCAGCAGGGTAAACCCCAAATACGATCCTAATTACAAGAACGAAAAACAACATTACAACCCAAACCACGCACAGAATTCGTTTGTCATAAATACCCGATTTATTAGTGGTGATCAGGCTTCGAAAAGCAATGAAAGATCTTTCACGTAGAGTGCTTCTTATCAAATCGCGGAGTAAATCTCCGTTCGTTTCCCTTTCAAGTACATACGCTTAAGGGAACAACACAATAATGGCCTGAGCCAGAAATAGCGCAAATGCGCTTCAGTACGTGTGACAGAACAATGACAAAGTTCTACGCCTAACGAGCAATCTAGGGAAGATCAATCACCGAGTTTCCGCGGCGTCATGCAATCGAACCACGGTGTCGACGGCCACCTTGGGACATTCTAGATTCCAACGGACTTTTGTACGTAACCAATAATGCCCGGCAGGGGGGGAACCCTGCTAACCGAGACGTGGATCCAACGGCTTCGGCCGTAGGTGACCATTGTGGACGTTTGATAGAGTCCCTATGGGGGTGACGAGCCCACCGTCCCGAGTTGGCATACCAGCGCCTGGTTTGCACGAAACTTAATCTGCAGGACGCGTTTTAGGACGTGGCCGAACTTCCAACCAGTGAAGTTAACTGGTACCGTGGGGACCGGAGGATATCCTCCCCTCACCTGGAGTGGAGTGTGTAGAGGGAGACCTCCGCCGGTCGACTGGGTTGGACTCACGGGGGCAGTCAGTGCTCGCAAGCCCGCATGCTTGGACTAGGGATGATGTCCATCCATCCCGACGAGTGAACTGCGGATCTCAGTTCCGGCACTAGCCTGGTTAGCTAATAGAGATTAGATAGGTCTCCCTTGACCAGAAGGGGCGAGGGGCGTGCACCCCGGACCACTCTGGTACTTTTAAGTGCCAGCCACCGGAAGGTGGGCCTACCTCTGCGCTGATTGAATGTATCTCAATCCGATGGCCCTGGTTGGAGCCTAAGCGGATAAGGGCTAGTCGCTTAGGAACCGCTTGATGAGCGTACGGTGTGCATAGGGGATTTGGTATGATCTGATCTGGTCGGTAACCAATAATGGAAAGTTGTACGAGCAAGTAAGGGTGAAACGAAGAACTGGAAGGAAAACCGCACCCTCGGATCTAAGGGCAATTTAATTGGGGTGGAGATAATTACTAGAAGATCTGCAAGTAATCAAGCTCCAGGGAGGAATGAATCTCGTTCTCTGACCTTAATTTTGAGAGGGTCTGAAATTTTGAGTTTCACTCTGATTGGGGCAGTGTTAACGAAAAACTTTGCCAATCCGAAAGAATCCAAGAAAATCATAATTTCAATCGCACGGATAAAGTCCCAATTACCAACGTTAACCCAATATCCCCAAAAGGCTTGGTTTGTTTTGGCTCATATTGGAACAAGGAGCTTTCTGAGTTGATTGAGGATAAAAGAAGGAGCGTTCGAAAAGACACGCAACTGGCAACACTTGAAATGAAAAACGAAAAGAAAAATAGGCAGAAGGCAAGGTCTTTTGATGGAAAAGGAAAGAATTTAGCTGCTACACGTCTCCCTCCATGAATGGCACTCAGGTGCCACCTGTCGATGGCCATTAATGGCTAAGAGGGATGAACATCAAATAGGTTAAATAGTAAAGAGAGCAAAGTGCCACTTTCGTCTTAAACTGAGGTTAGAAAGAAGCGTTTAAAAAGACGTGCAACGATTCTAAATTGGGAAGACTTGAAACGGAAAAATAAAGGACGATAGGTATGGGGTTGTAGCATCGAGGAAAAATAAGTCGAGGTCTTTTGATGGGAAAGAAACGAATAGTGAAGGAGGACCAGTATTTTGAACGTTTTCTTTTTGCTCATGGCATTCGGCGATAGAGAAAAAAGAGGGCAAGATCTTTTGATAGAGAAGGAAAGAATTTTGCTGCTACGACACGTCTCCATCCATGTCGGTGGTCATTACTGGATAAGAGGGAGGAATATCAAGTAGGTTAAATAGTAAACAGAGCAAAGTGCCACCTTCGCGTTAAACTGAGGCTAGAAAGAAGCGTTTGAAAAGACGTGCAGCAATTCAGAATTAGGAAGACTTGAAACGGAAAAATAAAGGACGATAGGTATGGGGTTGTAGCATCGAGGAAAAATAAGTCAAGGTCTTTTGATGGGGAAGAAACGAATAGTGAAGGAGGACAAGTATTTTGAACGGTTTTTTTTGCTCATGGCATTAGGTGGTGGAGCAAAAATATAGAGAAGGAAAGAATTTTGCTGCTACACGTCTCCATCCATGAATGGCACTCAGATGCCACCTGTCGGGGGCCATTACTGGGTAAGAGGGATGAATATCAAGTAGGTTAAACAGTAAAGAGAGCAAAGTTCACGTTAAATGAGGCTAGAAACAAGTGTTTGAAAAGATGTGCAGCAATTCTGAATTGGGAAGACCTGACATGGAAAAGTAAAAGACGATAGGTATGCTTGTAGCAAAGGGTAAAAAGATTTATATTCTGTCTGGCAGTCAGGCAACCGTAAAGGCACTCAAAGCACACTGCACAGAGTCCGTTTCCATATTATGGGAATGTGAGCAATCTCGCAAGGAACTGGCCAAGGGCAATAAAATTACCCTAAAATGGATTCCCGGCCATGAGAGTATAGAAGGGAACGAAAGAGCCGATAAACTTGCTCGAACTGGTTCTGAGACTTCCCCCGTAGGTCCTGAACCTTTCTGTGGCCTGAGCAAGTCACAGTGTAGGAAAGAGACTGAAAGGTGGCTGGATAGGAAGAAAATATCCTAGTGAAGTAATGTCCCCGGGCAAAGACAGGCGAAGAAATTTATCAAGTATTCGCCTGAGATTGCTCGAAAGAATGAAATAAAGACTATTGCAGGTCTTTTCACCGGCCACTGTCCTCTGAGGTATCACCTTAAGAACATGGGCTTGGTGGAATGTGAAATTTGCAGACTATGTGAGTCGGAAACAGAAACAGCTGAGCACATACTCTGCAAATGTAGTACATTAACAAGACTTCGGCTTAGTCACCTTTTTTTTTTTTTTTTTTTATATAGAGGTTTAGAGAATCTCTTAGACACCTCCGGATACCCGGATACATCAACCCCGGAGGCGTGTTGGATTCACCCCTGCCTTTCTGCAAGAGCGCCTACCAACTAAACTCCTTTCCTCTGTTCGCACTCTGCGCAGCGGGGACCACCCTTCGGCATTTATTTCTTCCACTGTGCATGTTGTCAATTCCTCTTCTCTCCTCTTCGCTCCTCTTCGCTCCTCTTCACTCCTCTTCGCCCCTCTTCTTTCCTCTTCGCTCCTCTTCACGCCTCTTTGCTCCTATTCGCTCCTCTTCTTCTTTCTCCGTTTGATTCTCTTCTAGTCCCCCGGCTGCGCAGCTCTTCTTTGCAGTTCATCTTTGCATTTTCTAAACATTATACTTCTGAGCATATTCGTAACTATATTCCATGAGCTCTTATCTTGGATGATTGTATCCGCGATATTTTCTTTAGTGATGTTGTAACCCAATTCGATATTCGCCGTGTGTCGGAATTCTTGCCATCTCGGGCACGCAAAAAGCGAAAGTTCTGTGGAATCGTTCTCCTCATCACAGTAGGAGCATGCTACTGTTTCCCTTTTCTTAATACCCTTAAGATATTTCCCGAAGGAGCCGTGCCCGGTCAGCGCCTGCGTAATATAATAATCGACCTCTCCCCCCGGTCTGTTACACTATTTGTCTACATCTTTAATTAGAACCTTGGCCCAGCCCTCGTAAGCTTCCCAGCGTCTTTGCCAGGCTGTAAACATCTCTTTCCTGGCCGTGGCCTTCGCTTGGTGTCCTTCTAGGTATACCTTCCTTCGTTCCTCTACTTGGAGTGGGGGATCTCAGCAATCACTAAGACGGCCTCAGTCGAGACCGTCCTATACGCAGACGCTACCCTAATGGCAGAAAGTCTGTTAATTCTTTCCAGCATGAGCTCATGGTACTTGTATTTCATTGCGCTCTCCCAAATTGGTGCTGCATACAATATAATTGAGGAAACTACTGCTGCGAGTAGCTTCCTTTTTTTGGGTTAGGTCCTCCAACGTTCGGCATGAGCCGCGCCAGAGCCATGTATGCCTTTTGGGCCTTTACCGTTGTCCCTCTCACATGTGTTGTCATTTTAAGGTCTCTGTCGAGACAGACCCCTAAATATTTGACGTGTCTCTTAGAGGTTATCACGTCATCTCGCAGGGCCATCCCTGTTAGATTTCTTTTTCCAGTTAGGATCACAGTTTCGGTTTTATTTCCTGCAAGTGTTAGCCCCATGGTTTCCAGTGTATTTTTAACATTCTGTGTTGCATACATGGCCCTCTCCTCTAACAGTACTACGGTCTTAGCGCGAATCACCACTGCCAGATCGTCCGCATACGCGATCGTCGTGGAACCAGCACCCAGTTCTAGTTCTAGAATCTTGTTGTAGAGCACGTTCCAGAGGGTGGGTCCAAGGACCGATCCCTGTGGAACGCCGCAATTGATCTCGGTTCTTGTTCCGTCTGGAGTAACAATCGCTCTTTCTGCCAGGTATGAGGACAAGATTTTGATGATCGCCGGCTTGATTCTATATCCGTGCAGGGCAGACATGATCTGCCTCCAGGACGCAGAATTGAAGGCATTTTTAATGTCAAATGCTATCATTATACAGTATTCTCTGTTTTTGTCGGCCTTACTTTTGATTTGCTCAACTATTCCCCGCACCTCCTCAAGGGCGCTGAGGGTGGATTTCCCTTTGCGGAAGCCATGTTGACTGTTACTCAGTATGCTTTTATTCTCAAGATCTTCAATGAGTCTCTCTCTTATGAGAGTTTCCAGAACTTTCCCTGTTATGTCCAAGAGACAGATAGGCCTGTAGGCAGCCTCGTCACTATTGTCTTTTTTGGGTTTTTCTATGAGTGCCAGTCTAGCAGTTTTCCATATTCCCGGGAAATAGCCGCTTTTCCAGCAGTCATTATATACGTTCAGATAACCTTCCGGATTGGCGCCTATTGTTGGCTTAGTCACCTAGAAAGGGTGAGTCTGACACCTGACGAGATGATACCAAAGCCTCTTAGGAACATTCTACAATTCGCTGATAAGGTAGGGTTCCTAGGAAATTAATTACTTGGGGGGTTTGAACAAAAGATCAATATGGTCGCAGTTCTGAAAGGCTTATAAAGCCCATCGCCCCCGTAGTACAATACAATACAATGTAGCATCGAGGAAAAAGAAGTCAAGGTCCTTTGATGGTTTCTGGCAAGTCTCTAATACTTTTGTATTTAACATTTTTTTAAATGTCTAATTATAAAATGTATAGGTCCGTTCAAAGTATAAATACAAACCCTGTACGTTAGTGTTATCCCACCGCTGCCACCACTTTGTTATCCCATAGGGAAGTAACTTTTTTCGTTTCTTTTTTTAAATACAGGTTCTTACATGGATGTGTTGGCAATATTCAAATGTAAAGCGTAATAAAATTTGTTAGCGATTGCAAAATAAATAAAAAAAAGAAATCCAAAATAGAAGAAAAATGTTTCCAGCGAGCAGCAGCAGCGACGAAGAACGACAATTGGTTCTTTTCTTTCCAATTTTAATTTCTTTTACTTCTAATCTTAACGTTAACTTCACTATGAGGAAAATTGGTGGAAAGCTTTCATTTTGGGACAAGGAAGAACATCAACAGCAGCAGCGGTACAACCGGAAGCTGAAGCCTTCAAAGTCATCTGAATGCCACCACTGCGTCTGTCGTTCTTTCTCCTTAGTCTTCCTAGTTAATCTGTATTATAAAAATGAAGGGAGGATCTGCAAGGACTTTCTTGAAAACCGTGTCAGCTTCAGCAAACCCAAACTTGTTTCGGCACGCGCTGATAAATTCAGGGGTCAATATAATATACCGCTTGTTTCTTCGAAAGTTGAAGCAAGTGCGCGCGCATTTTCAACTTAAAACCAAACATATGGTATGCAACTTTGATGAGAGCAGGTACCTGAAAACTTTCACGTTTTTTTTTTCTTTGTTAAACACGATGCAAAAATTGTGGCTTACGTTTTGCATAATTTCATAAAGTAACTTTTAATTTTTTGTTAAAGCTAACAAAGTAGGTGGTGGTGCTGTAGTAAGGAGGGCAGCTTACTTTTTGTACCCGAATTGAATTCAAACTTCGATTTCCCTTTTTTTTTTGTTACAGGAACATATTCAGAACTGACCCTCGACTTCGTGTTCGCCAGAAAACTCAATTACTTCCTGATCCAAATTTACATTCCGTGCTGCATGATCTTCGTAGTTTCGTGCCTGGCGTTCTGGCTGAACACGAAACTTATGACGGCGAGAGCCCTGATAGGTAAAAGAAAAGAAACTTTATTTAAATAATTTAGCCCCGGCCCGTAATTGAATTGCCTCGATGATTTTAATTGAATTTGGCTGCTCGCGCAAAGTCGAAACTATGCAAGAATTCGTCGTAATATATATTAGGAGGCGCGCTCTTTTAATTGCAGCAGCAAAGTTTTAATTCGAACTGTTTTTTTTTTTTTGGTGTGGTTGCAGGAGCTTCGAGTTTATTTTCGCTGGCGATACTGGTGTTCAATTTCAATGTTCAACACCCGAAGGTTCCGTACACGAGAGCAATCGACGTGTTCACCGGCGTTGTCATGACGTTTGTATTCGGAGCTTTAATCGAAACCGTCATCGTTCATGTATCCGAATCGAAAGCAAACGCCAACCTCGAAAACAAAGACCTTATTAAGGACGACGTCGAACAGGTATTTTTTTCTTGTTTTAAAATTTCCGTCGACTTAATTTGAATTTAAGAGGATTTTACACCACCTGAGTAAGCGTCCTAGAAAAATTATTATATTCTGGGTTTATCGCCCTGGGGTAATATCCTTGAGTATTTCATTCCATCTGATTTATTAGATACGGGCTTCCTATAAACGCTCACGTCATGAAATATGCAGTTGTGAAATTCAAAAACTGTCCATAAAACATTTTTCTTCATTAATTCCGCAATGTCCGTGTTTGTACATTGTACTTACAACACGTGATGGCGTCCCACTATGTTAACAACAAATCAACAGCAAATTTAATAATATTTTCTGATTCATCGCATGCAAACATGCATTTTACAATTTAAAAAAAAAACCAAATACATTGTTTGCGCCGCATATTTCTGTTTATGATGGCCGCCGTTGGTGTTTTAATTCGAAATTAATCCTTTGATTCGCGCGAGGATAATTCGGTTTACGAATCAATTAGGTTTTCATTGCGCGCTCAAAGAAATTCCAGAGTGTTTAGTTTTGTGCAAATTCACGCTTTATTTTTTTCTTTAAATTCGGTTAAACCAACGGTGCAGGTCGATACGATCAAATTAATAATGAATGCCAAAACGTAACCGGAAATTATGCATTTCGGTTTGTTCCATTTCTTTCCTCCGTTTCACAATCGTCAATTTGCAATAAAACAGTGCCTCCTTCTTTCTTAGCAAAGTATTTGACCAAGTTACCCGAAACGCATGACTGTACTAAATCCAAAACCACTAAACGAAAGTAGATCGGTTAATTAAACGCAGGATTAGTCGAAATTCGCTCTTTGATAAAATGCAGCGTGTCGAAGCAATTTATAAACTAATGCGGTGCGAACCCACGCCATCCAAAATATGTCCTGTAGGTCGAAGGTCGCTCGTAATTTTCCAGCGCACCTCTTGGACGTTGACGGGAGCAAACTCAATGCACTGCGTAAGCGCCTTCTTTCGGTCGGATACGCAACTGCTTCCAAGTAGGTTGATTTATTAACCGATGAAGGATATTCCACAGGGCGTCAAGAAAATTGTACGCAGAAACGTACAAGAAAAGCGCACACGAAAAGGGGTAGGTACACGAAAACGTACCTACACCAAAAGCCTGAATTAAAAAAAAACACGCAATTAGTAAAGAGCCTTTAACCTAGAAGTACCTGGAATTCAATAGAAGATAATGAGAAATATCCGAAATTCGTTCCGTGGTGCTCCAGGAGATTCCGACAACGTCGAAGATGAGTTCTTCTAAATTTTCTTAGCAAAAACCCCGGTAAATTGAAACACATGACACAGACAGACAGACAGCCCCTTATCTACCCTGAACGGTACGAGCGGTACCTGAGCAAGTTAGCCCTTAACCGTCTCGGGCCCCGACCAGAGCCATCGGATTGAGATACGCTCAATCAACGCGCAGGGAAGCCCACCTTTCGGTGGCTGACACTATAAAGTGTCGTCCTGCTACCAGACTGGTTCGGGGTTGCACGCCCCTCGCCCCTTCTGGTCAAGGGAGACCTATCTAATCTCTACTAGCTATCCAGGCTAGTGCCGGAACTGAGATCCGCAGTTCACACGTCGGGATGGGGTGGGCATCATCCCTAGCCCTAGCATGCGAGCCATCAACCACTGCCCCCGTGAGTCCAACCCAGTCGACCGGTGGAGGTCCCCTCTGCTCGCTCCACTCCAGAGGAGGGGAGGGTATCCTCCGGGCTAACCGATCCCCACGGTACCAGTTTGCTTCACTGGTGGGAAGTTCGGCCACGACCGAACAAGTCGGCCGAGTCCTACAGATTAGGTTACGTGCAACCCAGGCACTGGTGCGCCTACTCAGGACGGTGGGCTCGTCACACCCATAGGAACTCTATCATACGTCCACAATGGTCACCTACGGCCGAAGCCGTTGGATCCACGCTTTAGTAAGCAGGGTTACCCCCCTGCCGAGAAACACATGACACAGCACCACCATCGTCGAACGAGTAAGTGACGCCTTGAAACAAAACGAAACAGGTTGACGCGGATTAATCGCAGAGGAAGTCAGCGCCGACCAACAGCAATCGTTAGTTATCCACATGCCTACAATGCCGACAATGGGTTAATTCCGACGATCGATAATTTCGAGCTTGCGCCGCAGCGCTCGGTGAAGTCAGGCTTGCCACAATAAACTTTAAATTGATCGAAATTCTCAAATGTTGCCATCATATTTCGAATGAGATTTCGATATTCTGCCTCGTAGAGGAAATTAGTCTCCTTCGGGCCGATTTATTTTCACAAGAAATTTAACCGTTTAATAAGCAGTCCCCCCCTCGGCGCCAGAAGGGAAGAGCATCGGAAACTGCGACGTTTGTCCGAAAATTGTAAAGCCAAGTTCAATTAAAAGGAAGAAAGAAGAGAACTCGGCTCAAACTCGTTCTTCTTGCACCAAGAAGCACCATCTTTGTAAACTCTGTTCTTTTGTCTTATATCAGGAACTTATAACGTACAATTTTGGCTGAAAAATCACATTTACATTTACTCAAACATCCGGGAAGTGCTACCTACCTGAAGGTCAGCAAATTGCGCGAGTGACTTTGACGTTTCTCCAGCACCGCTCGGCTAAGCTCTTGGAGAAGGGAAAGTTCGACGAAATCCCAAAGCAAAAGGTGGGCAAATTGAATAAAACAAAAATCACCAGCTGAGCACACTTGTTTTTATTTAAAAACGCTCAAAATTTGGTCAAAATAATAAAACGAATAAGGACGCCGCGTTAAAATGAGACGTCCAAGGTAATTGAAAGTAATTAATAATCTTTCCGACCTTGTGACCACAAATCCGGCGTAAAAGCAAACAATTGTCAGTGGTGAGAGAGCGCCCTCCAACGGCGGTCAGGTTTGTCATTGACGTAATTCGGCACAGGTGTTGCGTCAACAAGTGGCGTCGTGTTGAAAGGTCAGGTCCATTTTCACGGGTGGAAGGGAGGTCGTGAATTAGGGGGACAACCCGATTCCGCCCTTTTCTTTCGCCCAAAGGGATGTCGGATAACTCACGGAAACTGAAAGCCTAGTAGAAGAGTTACCCGCAGAACATTCGCACAAAATGGCCAACAAGACATACCTGTTCCTTATCTCAGAAGCAGGCTTTCGTAAAGGTGAAAAATGAGCTTGGATTCGCTCGGCGTGCTTTAACAAATCTCGGAGAAGATTCCGTTTCAGGTTTCAATCACAAAATCCACATGAGAGAAACACAACCCAACCCAACCCAAAGGGATGTCGGATAACTCACGGAAACTAAAAGCCTAGTAGAAGAGTTACCCGCAGAACATTCGCACAAAATGGCCAACAAGACATACCTGTTCCTTATCCCAGAAGCAGGCTTTCGAAAAAGTGAAAAACGAGCTTGGATTCGCTCGGCGTGCTTTAACAAATCTCGGAGAAGATTCCGTTTCAGGTTTCAATCACAAAATCCACATGAGAGAAACACAAAGATTTTAATCACCGACACAAACAAAAGGTCAGCACGCCACGAAGGACAATTGCAAGAATGACCGCGAAGCCGAGGGCGGCGTTCTCTCCGTACTAAACGCTGAGATGAGGGTCGTTACGAATGAAATCAATTTTAGCCGGGCGACAGAGTGAAATGGAGAGATACAGTAGGACGAAATAACAGCGTATGTTCTAATGACGTAATATTGAGATATATGAGGCAAGTCACGTGGACCAAGCCTGGCCGTTAGATTCTCACGCAAATGCAGGGCGATCGGCGAATACCGTAACGGAAGAAAGTTATTTTTGAGATGAACGTAGCGCCAATTTTATCAGGTGTGCTTTGATTAAATACTTCATTTTTTTCTCGTTTAAATAGTATGGGTGGAACTATTTTCCCCAAGCTGCAAAGCCCGGAGTTTCATGAAATTAAAAATAACTCGATTGTGAGCCTGCAGTAAGCGCCATCTCTCTGTCTCTACCACGAACGAACGTTTCTATGCTTTTTTGTTTTGTTTCATTTATTTAATTTTTTTTAAATTTCGTTTACTCATTGAATTCAAATCAATTCAATTTAGATAAAGAAAACATAGGATTTAACAAACATTCAGGAAGAACGTTATTTGTGAGACGAACGTAGCGCCATCTTTTGGTTTACAATTTTACCAGGTTTGATTTGATTAAATACTTAATTAATTGATTTATTTTTTTCGTTTGAATAGTCATAGCCAGAACGATTTTTTCGAAACTGCGAAGCCCGGAGTTTCATGAAATTAAAAAGAACTCGATTCAGATCCTACAGCAAGCGCCATCTCTCTGTCTCTACCACGAACGAACGTTTCTGTGCACTTTGCTTTGTTTCGTTTATTTAATATTTTTCTTATTTCGTTTACTCGTTTACTGAATTCAATTTCGATCAAGAAAGCGTAGGATTTGACAAACATCCGGGAAGAAAGTTATCAGTGAGACAAACGTAGCGCCATCTTTTGGTTTTAGTTTGAGCGGATAGTTTACAATGTTACCAGGTTTTGATTTGATTAAATTCTTACTTTTTTGTTTTATTTCATGCATTTATTAAATTCAATTTAGATCAAGGAAATTATAGGATTTAGCAAACATCCAGGAAGAAAGTTATTTATGAAACGAACGTAGCGCCATCTTTTGGTTCGCGAGGATACCTATTGTTTACAATTTTTTCAGGTTTTGCTTTGATTAAATACTTACTTTTTGGTTCATTTCATGTACTTAGTAAATTCGATTTAGTTCAAGAAAATCATAGGGAGAAAGTCATTTGCGAAACGAACGGAGCGCCATCTTTTGGTTCGCAAGGATATCTTTTGTTTACAATTCTCCTTTGATGAATACTTACTTTCTTTTTCTTCGTTTAAATACTTACAGCCAGAACGATTTTCCCCAAACCGCAAAGCCAAGAGTTTCATGAAGTTAAACAAAAAAACTCGCTTCCTGCAGCAAGCGTAGCGCCATCTCTTTCCCTACCACGAACGAACGTGCCTCTGCTTTTTTGTTTTATTTCATTTTATTTAATCAGGCTCCTTCAGGCCGATTTATTTTCACAAAAAATTTAACCGTTTAATAAGCAGTCCCTCCCCCTCGGCGCCAGAAGGGAAGAGCCCATTAAGTTCAATTTAAATCGAGAAATTAATAGGATTTGACAAGTAAGTAATCATTCGGGACGCAGAAGCGTTAGCCTACAGCGCCATCTTTTGGCTAGCAAAGGATACAATTGTACTGGATTTGTTTTGACCCATCATTTCATTTGTAATAGTCTCGTTTTCTTCTTTCTCTTTTTTGTTCATTTTTCGTCGCTTAGCTTACACAGTCTTACATTCGATGATAAAACAACAATAAAACAAGAGAAACAAATTTAAAAGAAAATAAAAGAACGCAAAAAGTAAAAAAAAATGTTGAAGACAATAAGTCACAGATAAATAAACAGTATTTCTAACTTTGAGGGTCTCACACAACATTTTTTTTTTGTTTGATACTTTTTGTATGTGCCCTTAATTTAATTAATTGAATACTTTGTATTGATTTCAGATTGATAAACAATTAGAGAAGCGAAACACGATGTTGCAAATGAAGAAATGGTTCTTCGAGAATCACCAGTCAATAAACGACATAGACGCAGCCTGCAGGGTCCTCTACCCCCTGTGTTTCCTCATCTTCCTCGCCATTTATTGCATAACTTACGCATCCATCCCCGAACGCGCCATGAGACCATACGCCCTCTAAACACCCCAGCTTATGTTTTTATTTATTTAATTTTATTAAACATTTCGAAGTAAAGCTTGAGCTTAATGTGAATGTTGCGGGGCGGGCTTCCGGAACTGCGTCATATTACGTAACCCTCGTGGGCAGCGCCGGAAACCGAGAGAATGTGTTTGAAACCCTAATTAAGTCTAATAATTAATCAAAACTCTAGTGCGTCGAGTCTATGCGTCCCCTTTGATTTGATCAGCGTACTCCGGAGAGGTGGTAGTTACCACTTACGCTGAGTATTGTTTGGGGGGTAGGTTCGATGAGGATGAGGATGGGGGCGGCCAATCTTAATAATTGGATTGGAATTGCGAAATCGATTTAATCAAAAGCAATTGTTATACTTAACAAATAAACAGGGGCGACTATTAAAAGAAAAAAAAGAGTGGTTTGAATTTAAATAAAATTAATTCGGGGTTAGCTCTAAGACATACTCAAATGATGCAATTTTATTCGCCGATAATAGAACTATATTTCAGGGTGGATTTCCGAAGACGTTGAGGTAATGCGAATTACTTCTTCATCTTGACCCCCCCGCCCCCCCGCGCCCAACCATTGGGGGTTGAGATTATCCTGAGTAAAGTGAAGTATGAAATATGACGCCGGCGCGAATAAATTTAACTTGTATACAGAGTCAAGTCGGGGGGGCGCACAAAGGTCTTTCGTCTGGGGTGAGGAGGGGCTAATTTACGAGGAAAATCTTCGGGAAAAAACCTGCAGGCGATAAACGTCAATTCCAGCTTATTACTTTCGACGTAAATTTAAATTGCCTTCATTTAACCTGCGTGCTCATAATATATGTATAATGCCCTTGGCTGTGCTCATCACGTGTCGCTCACCGGGGGGTTCTCCCAATCTAATTTGTTTGGTTATGCCTTGTATATAGCCTACCCCCCCCCGCCGCCGCCCTCTCCCCATAAGCGAAACAGGAGACTTCATTTTTCATTTAATTTTTTCCTTTTCCGAATCAGTCGGCGAGCTGAACGGGATTTAATCGTCTGTTTGCGTGCCCTCATCCAATGGATGATTAAGTAAGTGTGTCGGCGTAACTCTTCCTTCGAGTTTACGATTTTCTGAGTCATTAGATTTGATGCACGGCTTTAAGTTTAATTCGAACCGAACGTCTTTTACGAATCACAGTATGTAATGCCATCGCTCATTCTATACGTAAGGGCTTCAAGTTAAACATCGCCCGGCTTGATGTATTGCCTCGTTTCACTCTGTTATTTAGGGCGAACATTTATAAATTCGTTGCAGCCTTCGTCTTGGTATTCTCCAAATAAAATTGTTCCACGAAACATAATTAGAATGAAGGAGTATAATTGTATTCTATTTTCTTTTGTTTGAAGGTACCGTTTGATATCAAGGACCAAGCTGAAAAAGTAAGGCGCAGTAGACGCAGTCTTTTTTTGTTTTGAAAATTGGGCGCATGTAAGACCCCATAAAAAAAGGGGCAAATGCTCAGAAATAGCTTCAAAATGACGCCCAAAGAAGTTTATGTTTCTTGTAAAAATAATAAAGTCAGATTATTCAGTTGTGAAGAATGCTGCCTTCATCCCAAACGGAATCCATCAAATTTTACTGAGAATTCCACGTCCGTTGAGGATGTGGGATTATTTGGAATACGTTGGTAATGTCTTCATTGTTAACCTCAGGTCTTGTTCAATTTTATGAACTTCACCATCGCCGGGTTGATCAAAGGTTCGTCCGATAAGATTGCCCAACGCTCTTTTCCATTTTCAATTTTACGCACATTTGCAACGTCTGCCTTTCTTCAATTTGTTCAATATGGCCATAAAATTCGCCATAATTTCCCCCTGGCATTCTTTTGATGAGCTAGAAAGTGCAAGACATCCTTCTGTTGCTTCACTTAGTCTGTCTTCTCTTGCTTCACTTTCTTCTTTGTCTCCAAATGCGACCCAGCAACTTTTTTGTTATGACTTCAGCTCCAGAAGCAACCGTTTGATGAGCCAAATTCGAGAATGATCTGTTTTGTTTCACTCTCTTCTTCAAAGGAAATAATTCCTGGCTGGAAAGTAGTAATTCGAGAATGGCATTGGGTCGTCGTCACTGTTGTTATCCTTATTGGTCGTTTTTGGCGCAGTCTGTGGTTCTCTCATTTGCAACAAATGGTTTTCCCACCGCTTCAAAACATACCACAAGCCATTGGGTCGCTTCGAAACATCCCAGAAGGTCGTTATCGACTTATTGGATATGTTTGGTGTACTCCGTGGTTCTTCCACTTGCAGGAAATGGACCACCCATAGTTTGAAATCATCCAAGAAGGTATGAGGTCATTATCTCCATCGTCAGTCTTATCGGTCGTATTTGGTGCAGTATGTGGTTCTTTAATTTACAACAAAAGAAAAAACCCAAAAGCCATAATAAGACCTAATGAGTCTACTCTGTGGTTCTTTTACTTCCAGTAAAAGTGTCTTCCCGCCGCTTCAAAACACTCCAGAAAGCATCGAGTCGTTATCACCATCGTCAGCCTTATTGGTCGTTTTTGGTGTAGTCTGTTGATCTCTTTCTTGCAACACGTGGTCTTTCCGTCGCTTCAAAATAACCCAGAAGTCAATTGGGTCGCTTCAAAGCAGCCCAGGAGGTCGTCGGCACCGTTCTCAACTTTCTAGTCGTATTTGCTGTAGTCTGTAGTTCTTCCACTTATAATAAACGGGTCCTTCCCACCATTTCAAAACATCCCAGAAGATCATCGGGTCGTTGTCATCATCGTCAGCTTAATCGGTCGTATTTACGGCGGTCTGTGGTTCTCTAATTTATCGGAAATGGGTTTGCTCCTGCTTCTAGACATCTCATAAGTCATTGGGTCGCTTCAAAACATCCCAGAAGGTCGTCTTCAATGTTCTCGGCTTATTAGTAGTATTTCTTCCACTTGTAGTAGACGGGTCTTCCCACCATTTCAGAACATCCCAGAAGGTTATCGGGTCATTATCATTATCGTCAGTTTTATTGGTCGTACTTGCGGAGATCTGTGGTTCTCTAATTTACAGGAAATGGTTTTGCTACTGCTTCGAGACATCTCAGAAGTCAGTGGGTCGCTTCAAAACATCCCAGAAGGTCGGCGTCACTGTTGTCGACTTATTGATCGCATTGCTGTAGTCTATGGTTCTTCCACTTGCAGAAAATGGGGCTTGCCACAGTTTTAAAACATTCTCGGAAGACATCGGGTCGTTGTCACTATCGCCAGTCTTATTGGTCGTATTTGGAGTAATTTGTGGTACTTTAACTTGCAGTAAATGGGTCTCCCTAACGCTTTCAATCATCCCAGAGAGCGTCGGGTCCTTGTCGCTAACGTGAGTCTTATTGGTCGCATTTGGTTCAATCAAGTCTTCATCACCATTGGTCGTTTTTGGTGAAGTCTGTAGATCTCTTTCTTGCAACACGTGGTCTTCCCGTCGCTTCAAAACAATCCAGAAGTCAATTGGGTCGCTTCAAAACACCCCAGAAGGTCGTCGTCACCATTCTCGATTTTTTAGTCGTATTTAATGCAGTTTGTTGTTTTTCCACATGTAGCAAATGGGTCTTCCAACCATTTCAAAACATCCCAGAAGGTCGTCGGGTCCTTATCAGCATCGCCAGTTTTGTCGGTCGTATTTGGTGCAGAATGTGGTTCTTTAATTTACAACAAAAGGTCTTCCCACCTCTTCAAAAATCCCCAAAAGCCATTGGGTCGCTTCAAAACATCTCAGAATATCGTTGTCACTGTTGTCGACTTATTAGTCTACTCTGTGCTTCTTTTACTCGCAGTAAATGGGTCTTCTCGCCATTTCGAAACATCCCAGAAGGTCGTCGGGTCATTATCACCTTCGCCAGTCTTATTGGTCGTATTTGGGGCGATCTGTGGTTCTCTAATTTACAGGAAATTGTTTTCCTACTGCTTTGAGGCATCTCAGAAGTCAATGGGTCGCTTCAAAACATCCCAGAAGGTCGTCGTCACTGTTGTCGACTTAGCGATCGAATTTGCTGTAGTCTATGGTTCTTCCACTTGCAGAAAATGGGGCTTCCCATAGTTTTAAAACATTCTCAGAAGCTTCGGGTCGTTGGTCAGTCTTATTGGTCGTATTTGGTGTAGTCTGTGGTTCCTTGACTTGCAGTAAATGGGTCTCCCCACCGCTTTAAAACAACCCAGAGGGCGTCGGGACCATGTCGCTAACGTTGGTCTTATTGGTCGTATTTGGTTCAATCTGCTTTACAGGAAATGGTCTTCCTACTGCTTCCTTCCCTTCTCAGAAAGGCGTCACCGCTGATGCCAGCCATATTTATCGTATTTGGTGTAGCTCCTTGCAGTAAATGAGTCTTTCCCATCGCCTCAAAACATCCCAGAAGGCATCGAGTCGTTGTCAGTCTTATTGGACGTGCAGATTCTTAACGAATGGCCTTCCCAGAGCCTCAAAGCATCTGAATCAAACGTTCCTCTGGCTTCAACGTTATCATTTTTGGGGACAATACCAGAGTCATTCATCACAGACAGACAGACAGCCCCTTATCTACCCTGAACGCTACGAGCGGTACCTGAGCAAGTTAGCCCTTAACCGTCTCGGGCCCCGACCAGAGCCATCGGATTGAGATACGCTCAATCAACGCGCAGGGAAGCCCACCTTTCGGTGGCTGACACTAAAAAGTGTCGTCCTGCTACCAGACTGGTTCGGGGTTGCACGCCCCTCGCCCCTTCTGGTGAAGGGAGACCTATCTAATCTCTACTAGCTATCTAGGCCATCAACCACTACCCCCGTGAGTCCAACCCAGTCGACCGGTGGAGGTCCCCTCTGCTCGCTCCACCCCAGAGGAGGGGAGGGTATCCTCCGGGCTAACCGGTCCCCACGGTACCAGTTTGCTTCACTGGTGGGAAGTTCGGCCACGACCGAACAAGTCGGCCGAGTCCTACAGATTAGGTTATGTGCAACCCAGGCACTGGTGCGCCAACTCAGGACGATGGGCTCGTCACACCCAAAGGAACTCTATCATACGTCCACAATGGTCACCTACGGCCGCAGCCGTTGGATCCACGCTTTAGTAAGCAGGGTTACCCCCCTGCCGGGAGTCATTCATCACAATGATTTCAGAGGTACTTTCGTATACACCAGCTACCAATTCTGAAGATCATCTTTTTGGATAATCTGCGACGTATATTTTGCGTTGCCAAGCAACGAGTTTTTCGTCCCGAGACCTGAAGATGCTCAAATTTACTGGCTGAAACGGGTGTATGATACTTATTTGGATAACATGGCCGTCATATGGTACTTTGGTGTTTGCTTTCCCAAAATAGGAAGGATTTTTTTATTTGCTCGCAGAAGGAAAAGCAGAATCTTTAGCAGCCTTCCAGATATTTACTCTTTTGAATACAATAATTGCAGATGCTTTAGTTCTTTTGTCCAGCAGTGCTGGGGGCTATTAAAACTAGAATTTTCACGTCTTGGCCCACTCGTAATTTGAAGGCACGACCTTGATCTTGCACCAATATTTTTGATTCTCGCAAGATCGACTTCAAACCTCCTCCTCAAACGCGAAGGCTTATTAAGAAGACCTAATTCGTCCAAGGACAATTGAAAGAGGTCAAAACATTAGTCGCATAGGAAGAAGATCGATTGCCTTTGGTGATTCCTTCCAGTGGTTTATTCTAAAACAAACTAACGCGTTTCAAGATGATTTTCACTTAGGTCGTTGCCCACAAGATTCATAACTTCACTTTTTCAAATTTTGATGACATTGGCGGTCCTTGGAAGAGTAAGGCAACCTTCCTGTCATTTCGTTCAGCTGTCCTGGTTTTCCTGTGACTTGACAAAATGTGTCTGGAAAATGGAAAATTTTTGTCTCTCTATAAATGATCTGTGACCTGGCAAAGTGCTTCTAGGCTGTAGTGTCGTTTCAGCTTTCTTTTCTATAGCAGTTCATCATCTAAAGAATCAAGGGGTAGATGTAATATAGAATGGGGTTGATGTATTGTAAATGACTTTTTGCAAGGACAAATGTGAGGTAATCCTGAACTAACGGTATCAACTGGCCAAAGACCACTAGTTGGATTCGACAAAGCGAAGAGCAGATGTATTCTGTCAATAAAATAAATTTGTACGCAGCAACTTTTCCAACTATAATTAAAGCATTTGGCGGAAAATCAAGCGGCTCCGATCATACTCATTTCGATAGCTGCAAATTCAGCCGAAACAACAGCACGCAACAATTAATTAAATTTTATAGTTGCAGCTGAACCTGACATGAATGATAATAAAACGCGCTCGCGGAAATATCGTTTGAATATAACAAAATTCAATAGCGCGTTCGTTACCAACAAAATTAAAAAAAAAAAAAAATCGAAGCGATTTCATCGTTATTCGAATGTGAGAATTTCAGAATCAAGGAAACAGCTGATTGTATATCATCCAGCAGGATGAGCAGGGTAAACCGTTGCTGTGCGATATGCAACACAATTAGTAATATATTACGTCGCTTAAAACTGATTACGCCGGTGGTGGTGGTGGTGGTGGTGACTACCCCCTCCCCCCTCCTCAAAATGGAATCGCTTTTATTGCCAGTGACTTGTTTCCTTCGCAAAGCCGGACAACTACAACTGCATTAGCGTTGGAATCCTAGCCAAATACAAAACCAATTACGTCAAATAAACTTGAGGCGATTGGCCTTATCTGGATCCTAAGTAGTTCGTTCGGTTTCGTATCGGTATCAAGTTCCGCGAGTTTTATTTGGAACATTAGATTTACGATAGGGACCCCGGAACTCGTTGTTTCAAATTTATCTACGCAAGGAATATAAAACTTTACAAACCGTATTTTTATAAGTACGGGCGTTCTGGTTCACTTTCTTACAGAGATTTTACTTGGACGCATGTATAGTTGCCTATAGTGACTTTTGCTAGGCGTTGCCTTGTCGTATTGTTACTTACAAGCTGCGTTTTAGAAAACTTTAATGCTAGAAATTTTAGTTACAATTATAGTGCCAACACTTAGCGAAAGTCGCGATAGGCAACCATACATACAAGTTTGATAAAATACGTTGTTATCGGGAAATCGGGAAAAAGTAAGTAAAATTGTTCATGATGAAAAATAATTCGTTTTCAAAATAGGCACCCCGACGCCTTACGTAACCTTTATTCAGAAGCAATACCATCCAGTATCAGTCTCTCTACGAAAATATGCTACCTACCTGAAGGTTGCAAATGATGGGAGGGCAAACTAAGATCGTCCCAATTCCCGGCTAATTCAATGGGACAGGTGCGGTCATACGAAATCAAGAGACAAAGGGGCAGTAGATAAAAATCAATAAGAGTCACCAGTTGTCTTTATTTCAAAATTAAGATAAATAAATGCAAAGCAGACAACGTTCATTAAACCAAAAATTTAGATTACGAAGAACGGGGTCCGTATACATACCGCGTATAAATCCCGTAATCAAACTAACAGTATGTATGCGACATCATATCGCTCAAAAATTGCGAAGCATAAAATAAAAGGTTGGAAAATATGAATTCGACCTTAAGACATCTAAACTGACTTCACACCTGTTGAACTAGTGTCGAAGTAGTCGTCCTGTGTCCTCGTATGTTGTGATTACCTCTTTTGTAGACGATGCCAAGCATCAAGTTGTCGGAGGCAAATTCGCGGGGGGCTCGGCGGTGCCATAAGAATTTCCTACATTGGGATCAAGATAACTCAGCTCCAAATAAAGCCACGAGTAGCAAAAGAAAACACACGTTACGACCTAAAATTGCGCATAGAATTCGCTGACTATTCATGTGTAGAAATCAGGCTTCGATAAGCTTAGGAAAATGCCTTAAGTTGCTTGGAATGCCTCAGTCAGATCACGGGTTAATAACTTCCGTTCAACATTGAACCACCAAACATTTCAGTCTGATGAATTCACAACAGTGGCTCAAAGGCCTACAGCAAAACGATGTGCGCTCTCTGCGGTTGGCAAAATTACTGGCGCGATCGTACTGGATTCGGCGCTGAAGTGCACAAACACAGGCAAGGTGTCACCGAATTTACTTTAAACTGACAGCCTTAACTCTTCCTTGACCGGGTGACAAATTCTGCTGTCTCTTCCACCAGCTCGGCTAGCAACAGTGAGAAGGGAGTGAATCTAAATTGACGTTAAATTATTAAGGGCGCCAGGACGGATTCAAAACCCCAGCCGATAGACAAACAACCACGTCAGTATCCCCGAACTGATTTGATTGGGCAGAAGGCCAAAACAAAAATAGAGGCTACGTTTGCCTCACTGGTACGTGAATGTAGAAATCATACACAACCTTAAAGTTACTTAGCGTTTGCTAGCAAAAGTATCAACGATACGTATGTGTCAAAAAATAAATACTTACATTGAGTTATCGGCTTAACTAAATAAATCTAAATCTCCGTGATAAGTATCCAATATTTATTTCTAATTAAGATTACAGTTTGTACCTGTCAGCGTAACCATCCGAAATTCGCTCTCCGATAAGGCATGCAATAACTGTTCAAGAAAAATAAATAAAGAGACACTTCAAAACTCACGACCTTGCTGTCAGGTCGAAGCTACATTCATCTGTCAGTTAGGCCGCGAAGTGAAGTTGGCACTCACGACGCCACCAGTGATCTGGTTCAAAGCGGATTCGCAGGAACGCTTGAACTGGTTTCTTCGCAGCGAAGGCGAATTGGCTCGAAACGGTACTACGACTTGTCCGAAAATTGTTAACTGAAAGTTGAAGTCGAACAAAAAGCTGAACTGAAAGCCTGAAGAGAAAGAAGGAACGGATCGTTAGCGTCCAAAATGGCGTTAGACAACTTGCTCAATATTTTAGCTGAGATTTGTGGGAATCCCAAGCTTGGGATGGGGCTGAAAATACCCCAAAACTCGCTCGTTGGTGTGTATTCTATTCTGGCAGGGCCGTTGTTAAATTCTCCTCACTTTCAGAGCAAGAATTTCGTTATCACAATACCACGCAACTATACACCAAGAAAGCGTAATGAAAACTGAACAAAGGCGCTAACGTAAAGCGGAAGGACGAGGAACTTATGATTATGACGCCAAAAGTTTTGAATTATAA
Source organism: Dorcus hopei (assembly GCA_033060865.1). Taxonomy (NCBI): domain Eukaryota; kingdom Metazoa; phylum Arthropoda; class Insecta; order Coleoptera; family Lucanidae; genus Dorcus; species Dorcus hopei. The sequence continues at coordinate 9,687,778 of CM065425.1, forward strand.
TAACCAATACGAAAGCGAGAATTCAAATAGACATTTCCGGTACAGGTTAACAGTGTTGTCGGATGTTCGGACAACGTATACATACAAGAGATGTTGCCAGCTCGCTACAAATGCGTCGCGTAATCGCTGCGATGAAATTAACCTGTAACAAAGGGAGGGGGGGACTTACCTGATCCATATTGACCAGCCGCAAAATTCCTGTGAAAGTCGATATTAACGGCTCGCTTGGCCAAAAGCGTTGCCTGACGGAATTTTACGCTTAACGGAAATTTATACACTAACAAATAATTCATTTCGAAAGTAGGCAACCTGCGGACATATTGTCACGAGGGGGAATTTTCTAAAAACCACAAGGGTTTTTTTTTCTATGTTCCGCGGATAAAAATCATAAAAAGTATTTGAACGCGGACTCGTGTAATTGAGGGCAGCTTACGACCGTGTTGAAATGTAAACACAATAAGGAGGTAACTGATACGTAAATGTTCGTATTTCATAATAACACATCAGCGGAATTTATTTCAAACGGGTCCACGTGCTTATACGCGCGTATACGAATGACGCAAACGGACACAAAGCAGGTGATGAAAAAATGTAACGCGCGACTAGGCAAAAAACGTGTATTTAAAGTGCGGGCCAAAATTAGGAAGTCAGTCGTTTTCCACCGGACCGACTCAGGGGGCACTAGTGCCAACCAACGAGGGGACGCCAACATTGCCGCCGCCAACGCTCAACAACGCCGACGCCGCCGCCCGCTTCATCGTCGTCCCACCTCAGCATCAGCACTGCTGCAGCCCCCATCGTCTGTCACTGCCGCCGACCAACACTGCCGTTCGTCCTAAAGAAGTACGAGGACCATCTCCCCCGCCAGCTGCCGAGAGAAGACATCACCGTAGTTCTGCACTGGCCGCCGCTGTTCCAACCAGATCACCCCGTAGGCTGAGCAAGGACGTGTCGTGCTCCAGTCAAGGAACATTGAGACCAACCACGCAAGTCGCGGACCGGTCTTGAACTGCGGCAGTCTTCCCGGCTAAGGAAACGTTGCCCGCTGCTCCGTCTTAGTCGAATCAACAACCCCAGTCGCCGCGAACGACCCAAGACCGCACCCCAAGTTTCACGGACAAACCACCCTCAACCAAATTAATCATTTACGTAAATAAAGAGGTATTAATTTTGTAAATCATTGTCTTTAAAGCTCTACCCTCTGATAAACCTACGCACCTCAATCAACCCAAAGGCTAAGGACACACCGTCGCGACATAGTGGAGGCTTAGCGCGACGTGGTGAAGGACCTTAGCGTGACAATATTAATCTTGTTAAAATTAAAAGCAAGGAAAATTTTAGCCCCAAAAAGTCGTCTTAGGCCCTACAATCATCGGACTTAAGAATCCCGATTAAGCATGATAATCTGGAATAAGACGACTTGGTAATAATAACATCAATTTACTTTTATACTTCAATTAATTTTTTTTTAATAAAGAAATAAACTTGTAATGAATTCAAAGCCACTGGAATACAGAATATATATGTATATATTTTTTAACTTCAAAGCTGAAACTGTAAGTGTGATTATTTACGTATTCTGCGCAAATTCGTCGCCGCAATAAAACGACGTCATTCCAGCCGAAGTTAAAATAAATTCCTATTGACTGCAAGCCGAATGGGAATTCGAAATAACTTGCAACTTTCTTTTGGTCCGTCGGAAGTGTAAAGTTTATCTTCTCCTGCACCAGCGAAATTTTTGCTCCCCCTGCGAATAGAATAGTTTAGCGACGCTTTTGTGCAGCGCTAAGTTCATTAAATTTAAACGGACTTGCTGATTAGATTCGGATAACGTAAACAAGTCAGGTCCCATTGTGTTCGTTTTTGAATTCGAGTTCCGTTCGTGCAAAATTGTTGTTTGTGCATTGTGCAGAGATGAATTTCGACGAATATAAATATTAAGCGCGAAAGACATTTGGATGAAAGAAACTGGGGGGGGGGGTCAACTATCCCTTAGAACGCCGGTCGATACCAATTCGAATGCGTGTAACTACGACATGTCTCTTCTTAGAACATGTGTCGGGAAAGAGATTCTGGTTAAGGGTTGCTGCGTTCGCAGGATAAAAAGCACCGATTGCTTATCAGCGTCGGGGATAAAAAAACCCCCTGAAGGAAGAAAAGTTTCAGGATTCAGCCGGGCCGAAAGGGCCTCGGTAAATGAAATTTATTTGCTGCTAAAGTAATAGATGTCGCGCATACATTTCGTTACCAAAAGATCCTTTAAGGATTTAAAGAAAATGACGAATGAAAAATCCACACATATACACCCCCCGCCCCCCAGATATTGCGTCGCCTTCTCGACGGAAACAAATCAATATATGCACGTGACGTCACAAATATTTTATTTTATTAGCCCCCTCCCCCTCCCCCAAGTTTGCATCTACGCCATCAAATTAAACGCCAGGCGCCCTCGTTATCCTTTTTTCTTTAATAAAATCCGGCGAGTTAGTTTAATAATTAGCGAAATTTGGCTGGGCGAAAATAAATTTTCGGATAAACATCAAAGGGAGCTTAAAGCTCACGCTGAGGCGATTTAAAAAGCCTCGGCGAATCGATGGCGATCGGGGGCACGCAGTTGCCGAGCGATTCGAAATATATTCGAATTGAAATATTAAGCTCGTGTGTTAAATTAATTTGGCGGAGTTAGGTAATCGGTCCGCTCATTGTCGGGTAATTTACCGTGAAACTACCGTCGGAGCTGGAATTACTTTGAAGACTGGAACTGGCCGGGGGAATTTTCCGCGATCGTTCTGGAAAGCCCTCTTGCATCTTACGACCGACACTCCTGACGGATTCAAGTCGACGAAGTTGAAACACTAAACCCCCAAAGGATTTTTAATTGCTTCCTAATTGTTGTAAAAAGAGCACAATATTTTAGCAGCAAAATCCAATTTTTTTTGTCCACCTTGTACATACAAGTCGAGAGCTCCGCTTTAAATCTTTGAAAAAAAATTTTTCTGTGTTTCGCATTTATAAATGAATGATTTTGTTTTGACTCATAAAGATTCCTCTTTATTTGTTTTAATAATCTGTTTTGTTGAAATATATCTATAGATTGACTTGTTTTGCATGTGTCACAAAAACATTAAAAAAAGTTTTACGTTTTTGTTTTATCTAATCAGTAATTTTTTTGTTTTATTGTCATTTATTTATTGAATTAATTAATCGATACAATTAGGTCTAAATTGTTTTTATCATTTGCTTCGCCCCACAAGGATTCGATTTTTATCGATCCCTTATCTTTTCATTTTGTTTATTTGTTTTAATAATGATTTTTATTTTACTTACTATGTAATTGTGTCGCTTCGTAATTTATCAAACTTTCTTCAAGTTTCCTTCAGGTTTACAGATTGATTTGTTTTATTTTTTATGTACTTAGTGGTTGCGTATTGAAGCCTCTATCTTTCTTGTTTTTTTTTTTTTTTATCAAAAAATGTATTTCTATAGTAAGTATTTGCGAAAAATAATTTTCCTGTTTTCCTTTTTTTTGTTTTTAATATTAATATTTTCATTTATTTATTGAATTATTTAATCGATACAATTAATTCAAAACTGGCTTGATTTATCATTTGTTTGGTTTCATCATCGTTTCTTTCTCTTTTTTATTTTATTCTTTCGTTCTAATAATTAATTTTGTTTTGCTTTTTTAATTAATCAAAAGTAGTTCGTATTACAAAAAATATTTTGTTTTTTCTGTTTCTCTAAGTATTCGGAAACCGTTACCTGACAGAATCGATCATGTTAGGGTCCTATTTAAAAGAATGAAACTGACCTTCATTTCACCTTGACGCATCACCTCAAGGTCAAGCAAATGTTACACTTGCAACCTACAATTTTTACCTGACACATTTCTTCGTATCTCGCTTTATATTTTTATACAGGATGTTCTTTAAGTTCGTGCAAAAAATTAGTGTCGTATTTGGTAACAGATATTCTCACGAATGCACCAAAATTAAAACGAAAAAATAAAAAAACTCATACCGACATCCGGCAATTCCTTGTGAACTGTTTAGAACCGCTAGACGCAACGGACACAATAAGTGTTCGAAGTTCCCCCCCTGTGCGAGACGTAAACATACCGATTATAGTGCCCTTTAACATACCTGCCCACACATGCATGTTGTGAAAATTAAACATACCATCCCTTGTAAACATTGATTCGTCGGTGAAGAGAATGTTATTAACAAAGTTCGGATTGTCCGTTTGTTCCCGGAGTAACCACCGACAAAGTCGCATGCGTTGGAGGTAATCTGCGGGCATCAGAGCTTGCGCTTTTTGAAAATGGAACGGGTAATTGTTCCTCACGAATAATTTGCCAAACAACAAACTGCACAACTGACGCAAAGGATTTGCTATTTGGCAAAGGGCGATATGGGTAACGCTGTGCATACAAACGTCTTGCTGCCAACGCATTTTGACCACATTCGAAGTGTATGACATTGGAAAATTCGGCCCTGTTTTCAACACTATTATCTGCGATGACGCTGATACAATAGCATACTTCTCCGATTACGTAATTACGTAATAAAAATAAACCAGGTGCTATCAAACAGTTTCATCGTTCGCCAAAAACATTTATTATCTCTAATATTTATTAATCAATTGTTATACAAAAACTGCTTCATTCTATCATTTTTAATGTCAACTTTCACTGGTTTCATTTTTTGCATAAAGTTAAAAAACCGTCTATATACAGTGAGGTGCAAAAGTAACGCCTAATTTTTGGAAAAATCGAAAAATGTTAGGTATTATGTAGGGTGCCCCAAAAAAGCACTCGATTAATTTTTTGATCAGTTTCTTTTTTTTTAATAAATACCAATCCCGCTCTTTTTTCGCAATTTCTGATTCCTTGTACAATTCTAAACGTCTTTTATGTTTTGTACACTATGCCGTCGGCGTTCTTCTATTGTTTTTCGTGAAGTTCAAGGCTTGTGCAATTGTTTTTGTCAAAAATTGTCAACATTTTTTTGTCTTTCTTCTTTTATCGCTCGACATATTCCATTTCAAATTTTTTAAAATTTATTTGAATTTCCAGATTAGAAAGTTGAAGCTTCCGTCAGCGTTCTTCCATTGTTTTTCATGAAATTCCAGACGAGCAATTGTTTTTGTCCAAAAATTTCCATACTGTTTTACATTATTGTTTGACATCTTCGATTTCAGTTTCTTTTTTTACTTGTTTCGAATTAGAATGTTGGAATTTCCGGCGGCGTTCTTCCATTGTTTTTCATGAAATTCAAGGCTTCTGAAATTGTTTTTGTCAAAAATTGTCAATGTTTTTGTCAAAAATTGTCAATGTTCTTGTCCAACACTTTTCAGCCTTCCTTCTGTTATTGTTTGACTTCTCCAATTTCAGATTTTTTTACTTATTTCGACTTCCAGGTTAGAAAGATGATGTTTTTGTTAGTGTTCTTCTATTGTTTTTCGTGAAATTCCAAGCGCACAATTGTTTTTTGTCCAAAATTTTCAAAACTTTGCTTCCAGAATGATTTTTATTTGTTTCGAGTTAGAAAGTTTGAATTTGCAGCGGCGTTCTTCCATTGTTTTTCGTGAAATGCAAGGCTTCTGCAATTATTTTTGTCAAAAATTGTCAACGTTTCTTCTTTCATTGCTTGACATTTTCGATTTTCGATTTTTTTTAAAATAATTTCGAGTACCATGTTAGAAAATTGGCTTCAAGGCTTGTGCAATTGTTTTTATCAAAAATTGTCAACTTTTTTGCCTTTCTTCTTTTATTGTTTGACATCTTCGATTTTAGAATTTTTTTTTTAACTAACTTCGAGTTCCAGCAATTTTTTGTCCAAAAACGTTTCTAATAATATTTGACTTATTTAATTCATTTAGAATTTTACAAGGAATTCGAAATCGTGAAATAATGGGGGTTGCCTTAAAAAAAAAGAAAAACAAAGTTGATCTTAGCCCTACTGCTTGGGACATCCTATATAAAATAAAATAAAAAAAGAAAATTGCCGGGCCCGAGAGATTTTTCCAAAAGTTAGGCGTTTTTAAAATATAGAATTTGTCCCTACCTCACAGTAGTATTTAAATGTCTCAATTTAAATTCCACACCCTGTATAAAAAGTGCTTTCAGAAATTATTTTTTGGTCTAATTTATCACATGGAATGGATTCTATTTCAATCAGATCCAGCAATTCAGTTCGACGTCATTTTTCGCAGATAACAGTGTTGAAAACATGGCCGAATTTTCCAATAGTGTTATTGTGGACATGATTTTTTAATTTACGGCGAATGTGGTCGAAATGCGTTGGCTGCAAGACGTTTGTGTGCACAGCGTTACCCAGATCGCCCTTTGCCAAATAGCAGATCATTTGTGTCAGTTGTGCAGTTTGTTGTTTGGCAAATTATTCGTGAGGAACAATTACCCGTTCCAATTTCAAAGAGTGCAAGCTCTGATACCCACAGATTACCTCCAACGTATGTGATTTTGTCTGTGGTTACTCCGGAAACAAACGGACAATCCGAACTTTGTTAATAACATTCTCTTCACCGACGAATCAATGTTTACAAGGGATAGTATGTTTAATTTTTGCAATATGCATCTGTGGGCAGGTATGTTAAACGGCACTTTATGTTTACGTCTCGCGCAGGGGGGGAACTTCGAACACTTATTGTGGGTGAAGGTCACCGTCCGTTGCGTCTAGCGGTTTTAAGCATTTTACAAGGAATTGCCGGATGCCGGTATGAGTTTTTTTATTTTTTTCGTTTACAAGGGATGGTATGTTTAATTTTCACAACATGCATGAGTGGGCAGGTACGTTAAATGGCACTTTAATCGGTATGGTGAAGGTCGTGCGTCCGTTGCGTCTAGCGGTTCTAAATATTTCACAAGGAATTGCCGGATGTCGGTATGAATTTTTATTTTTTTCGTTTTAATTTTGGTGCATTCGAGAGGATGTCTGTTATCAAATACGCCATTAATTTTTTTGCACGAACTTGAACAACACCCTGTATGTTTTTAATGAAAAGTTTAAATCGCGACTTCCTGCGATCTCTTTTTGACCTAACATCGAGCTACGCTTCTGCTGACGGGACCCCAAATAGGGCCGAAACAGCTATATAGAAAATGCTCGAGAAATCCACTGCAATCAAAACCGATTTGCAACATAATTTATATGTGTATACTTCTAGAAAATAATTTTGTTTTGTTTTCTTTTGTTTTCTCTTCGTCTTTTGTTTAATTTTGTTTGTTTTTCTTTTGTCTCGCAGTTTGTCAATGGCAGTTCCCTATTACAAAAACTTATTTTGTTTTGACTTTCTATTTTTCCTTTGACGTTTGGATATTGTAATTTACGTGATTTTCTTTTGTTTTTCTTCTTCTTTTGTTTAATTTCGTTTTGGTTTTCTTTTCGCTTTGTCTTGTTTCGCAATTAATCAATTGTACGTAAGTTGTTCCTAACGCAACAACTTATTCTCTCTTGATTTTGTGTATTTTTTTTTAGACGTTCGGAAATTGTCACTTCTTACAATAGAATCGATCGTCTTTTGTTATTTTTTTTTTGTTTTATTATTATTGATATTTTATCTGACGTCTGTGTTGTTATTACTTTAATAATGTTTTTATTTGACCCTACCGTTTCTTGTACTGTGTTTGATACTTACTATTTTGAATGTTTTATTCAATTTTCACTTATCATTTGTTTCGGTTCGCTTGCTACGTAACAAATCAAAATATATGTTTAACTGTATAGCCATCGCCTAACAATAAGTTGGCAACATTGGCTGTCTGTCATTTTTTAAGTTTTGATCCCGATCGCCAAGTTATCACAAGTTGTTGCAGTTCCAGTAGCGATTAAAAAAAGTGTTGCTTGACGTCCAACGCTCCTCTTCGGTGTCTGTTTTCGCACGCCATCTACCAGCGTCTTCCAGAATTAAATCGTCCAGTTATTTCTGTCTCACCCTGTACTATAGTAACAAATACATAAAAAAAATATAATTTCAAATCTTGTTATTAGCTTGATCTTACATGAGGGGGTGTTAACTCCAAATTGCACTTCGACTCTAATATTATTCGTTGTCAGGAATTACCTGAAAGTCCGTCGAGCGAAACTCTCGCAGTAACCAGGAAACAAGGGGGTCTCATACGTCCTTTTCAAGGGGATGCGATTGTGCGCTGGATGAACTCTCGGGGGGTTGAAATAAGGACGAGTCGTCGGACACTTTTATTTATACCAACTTACTCACTTACAATCGGATATGTATAAGTAGGTTAATTTATTTTACAAACATTAAGCGAAACAAACAAGTCCTCAGGTTCTATTCGCGCACCACATAGTTTTGTTTTTTTTTTTTTGTCGCTATTTATCGGCCTATTACGAATGAAGACATCAACAATAATAACTAGGGGATTCCGTTTAACGCGCTCCACGATCCACCGTGATTCAACAATATTTTATTTATTCGTTAATTTTTTCCTTTTTCGTTTTGTTTCTAATTGAGAGGACGTTGCGGGGAAGTAATTAACGTGCAGTCAACGGAAAGGGGGAGACGTATAAAACGGCTTGTCCGAATGCGAATGGTATAATGAAATCGTTATTTACTTTGTAACAGTTTGCTTCCTCAACGTGGAGATAATGGAAATCGGAATGAACTATCAGCTGAGCGGACCAGGCTGATATTTCAAGCAACGCTCTCAAACGTGTGTGCAATCAAGCTGAAGGAACTTGGAAACTCACATAATCAAGCGCAGGCTACGCGAGTACCTATGTTAAAATAAAATTACGAATTTGGTTCGCTCTTAAAGTTTGTGGGTATCGATCTAAATGGAGGTGACTATACACAGTGTAATATCGTTGGGGGAACGAAAATATTGTTGAATCACGTCTGTAATAATTTTTTTTTATTAACGTGTGGGCCTCTTCCACATCCAACAAAAATCCGTCACTCTATTTTATTTACACTAGAACAAAGTCCGGAAGTCTATAAAAATATACAGTCGCTTAAATGTACAGAAACAAACAAGGGGGGTTTTAGATAAGATGTCACCTGAAAACAAACAGTGTCACTAAAACCAGGCGCAGGGCGAAGCAGTGACAGCAGACGGAATTTGCTGGGGATTGCGTCTCTAACTCTAAGGGTGCCGGAGCGACACTAGGAAATAGCCAGTTCTCAGACGGTTCCTCCTCCGCCACCGCCGCAGCCGCCAGATCTGAAAAGTCGACTCTGTAAGTTTATGTATTAACGTGCACAAGAGCACAGCAACTACGAGAGGAGGCAACTTTACTTTTAAACTCATGATTTATCGTGCCCCGACCTACTTTAACTTTGCATGCCGGAAATTTAATAACGCCTTCGAATCAGCATTATAACAGAACGCCAGTTTAACAAAACTGATAATGCCGGGGCAACAATCTACTTGTACATCTTAAAATTTCAAATATAAACAAACATACTCGTGAACTTGTTTTTAAACCTCTACTACATACATCTCTTTAAAAAAAAGGTTGATATAAAGTTCGCAAAGTTCACTGATATGACGCAGAGAGTGTGTAAATCAACGGTTAATTAATAAAAAAAAAAAATTTAAAATAAAGGGTCTAGATGGCCAACCATGGACGTTACCTATATTTTTTTAATAGGTCTATATGAGTAAATGATTTGTTTTGTTTTGTCTTGGAGTGCATGACACATATAATTTTAGTAGTTATTGAGTATGTCAGTCAACGATTAATTAATAAAAATAGTTCGAAGATAAAGGGCGATTAAAAAATCGTTTTTGCAACGAAATTTAGTGGTCACCGATAGACGTCACTCACCGATCACCATGGTCTTTCAAATACCTACAATGCCATCCATGGACGTTGCGTATATTTTTCATACGTCTACTTACGAGTAAATGATTTGTTTTGTTTTGCCTTGACGTGTATAATACAGGGTGATTCATATTAAGTGTAACAAACTTTGGCATTTTGTTGGAGAGGTCATTTCAATTGAATAATGTTATATGTACCTAGGTCCTATTTCACTTCGTTACAGAATTACAACAGATATTTAAAAAAAATTACAAATGCAAAATTACAATGCTGGTAATCACGCTGCAGAAAGTTTTTAAATATAAATTATAAATTCAAAACATAATGTTTGTAACACGCCGCCGTGCCACTTTGTTTACTGACTTTTATGGACAACTAAATAATCAATAAAACTGTCCAAACAAAAAACAAATTAAACTTATTGCCAAATTAAATAACTGAACCGAAAACTGAACTGAAAAGTTTGCGAAGAACTTCCAAGAAGGTCAACAAAAGGTTTTATTACTTCCTGGAATTTACTGCCGGCGCTAAAGGAAATACTCTACTGACCTACGTTCTGATGCGACCCTTGCGGAACCCGCAATAACCTTATAATATTTATACCTCGTGATCGTCAATGCAACACTTGGCCTTACGTTGTTGTAACTCAATTCTTTTGGTGCGCCGGTGAATAAACTTGAGAGATTAAGGAATGAAATACGTTTAAATAAAATGCGGAAATTAGATTTAATTAATTGTTTACTGAAAGAGAAAAAAAAACTCCTTGTACCGACCACTGCGGGATCTGATGCAATGAGCGTGAAAACCCTTGCGTTTCAAACCAATGCAGAGAAACAAAATCACGCCTACTCCACTTTTCCTGTCCCCATACCCATAAATTAAGTAAACTCCAATTAGCTTGTCAGACAAGGATCGGCGGGTGGTCTTTCGCAATTTGAAACTTTCCTGGCCCTCTTCCCATCACTCAAACTTACAAGCATCTATTTGACATTTTAATGTATCCGGTACTTGCGATTGAAACATTAAGCAGACAAAGCAATGTAATTGATCCCCTTTCTATAACTGACATGTTCTAAAATTTAGTGTGACCAATTCATACAAAAATCTGAACCGACACAAAGCTAAAATGTCACGCTGACTTGTTTATGACGGCAGAGAACCAGGAGTGCCATTTGAGTAAGGCCTAACGTTACAAATTTTTATGACTCGCGCCGGGGGTTTCACTCTCCTGACAGGACCGTGGCGCCACGAACAGGATCCCTTCCTGTTCTGAGAATCTGAACATGTGTTTGTTATTTCCAATTAAACAAGCATAACCCGATTTTGTTTAGAAAAACAAATCACACGGGGCCAGATCCGGCGAATACGGTGGATGTTCCGGTAAAGTAATGCAGTTTTTGGCCGAAAACTGCTTTACGGAGCACGCGTGAATCCACAAATCTGGCCTTCTCCTTCAAACTTGAACTTCAGGAAGACTTTTCAAAACTTGCAAACAGTAAAGCTGGTTAACTGTCTGACCATCAAGAAGCCACTCAATGTAGATAACATCTTGGGTATCGAAAAAGACCATCAACATTGCTTTGAATTAAGATTTGCTCATCTTTTTTCACTTTTTGCTCTGGGCGAACTAGGGGATTTCCAATGCATTGATTGACGCTTAGTCTACGGGTCATATTGGAAAATCCATGTCTCATCACATGTAATGAGCCTTTTCAAAAAGTTTCTGTCGGTTTCAATGCATTCGAGGAGTACAAGTTTCCTTTTGATCGAGCGTGAGGAGTTTCGGCACCATCTTTGCACTTTTGACTTTTTCCATGTTCAGTTCTTCGTGTAAAATCAGTCTAACTGTTTCTTTATCGATGTGCATTAATCCAGCAATAGCCCAAATGCCTAGCTGATGTTCTTTCCGAACGACATCAGCAATTTTTGCAATGTTAGCGAAGTGCCAGGACGCCCGCACCGTTCTACATCTGCAACGTTCTCTGTCCCCTTTTTACATTTTTTATAGCACTCGAAAACTTGTGTACGCGATAGACAATTACCTCCGTAAACCTTTTGCAAAGTTTCTTAACACATTCCTTTGCAGATTTTCCGAGTTTCAACAGAAGTTTCATATTAACACGTTGTTCAGCTCTAGCGTTTAACATGATTCCATCGCGAGGCACTCACAAGATCTGCTTTAATCAACGATTACACGGGAACTAATGTTGCTACAAAATTGGCTTTTTGCACATAAAAGGAAGGCTGGATACCTGTCAATATTTTATCCATTCTATTGTACTTGAACTGTCAGGGCCTACTAAAAAGAATCAGACCGGGTATTTAATAGTCAGACCTCGTATATGTATTTTTCGTACGTCAACTTATGAGCAAATGATTCGTTTTGTTTTGCCTTGTCGTGCTGTTACAGTTTATTTTCCGCCTGTGTACGAACACACCCTGTACAGTACACATTTCAACGTTACGATCTATTTTTAGCACACTTTTTCGTTTTGTTTCCCACATTACGCGTAGGAATTTACAATTCCTCGCTCGTGTAATTTACCCAAAACTCTCTTTCTAACATGCTTTTCGCTAAAAGCTTCAGATTAGACGAATAAGTTCATTATATAAAATTAGCCCCGTCCTTGTTTAGGGTTGGAATTGCGTTTACGCGGTGTTTATTTGTCCAATTTAAAGAGTACTACTTTGTGACGCGGACGACGACGGATGGTCGAATTCTTTTGTTTTAAAAAACATCCGCACCTGAAACCGGTGCGTATGTCCGTAACCCTTGCCCTTTATTTTGATTGGTTTCCGCTGATGTCACATTCTTATGTTATTGGTACGATTGAAACAGACCACCGTTCATCTCACTTTATACCGTTTTCTACCCCTCTCGATTTTGCAAAACGCCGGAATTGCCACTGTGTTGTCGACCGTCAGGTGATTTGCGTGTCGTTAGTTTTGTGGGTTCCCGCTCTAATTTCTCTTGGAGGAAGAGAATAGATCTTACGGCTGTTGGCCGACTCTGATTAATTTACCTGTACGAGAGAGTTGACTGTGTGCCAACTCGTGTTCAACCTACGTCCTATTCTGACTTAGGTAAGGTTTACCCCATCGTTTTGCATTATCTTGCAGTTCACGGTCATTTTGCTCCCCTTAGGCTTTTCGTTTTGGCTGTCCTTTCTTCGTTCGGACGACTATCCCGTGCGTGCGACATTTACTGGGATCATCATACCACCCGTAGTACCGTACCGACCCCCCAGTGCGCGGACTGTTAAACCCCGCAAGGAGACCGACACTCTGAGGAGCAGCGATGCCGCTTACCGCTTTGCAACGGTGGAACGCCCCTGACTCGACAGACGTATGAATGCTACGTAATCAGGTCGGATATTTATGTTTATTTATTCTTGTGTTACGGTGGTTTTGATGTTGTCACTTTCGCACACGTAAATTTTGCGTGTACTCGCGAAGTAAACTCCATTTCGGAGGAGTTCACCTTTTCTCTTGCGTTACGCTTACTAAACGTAATTCATCGAACGAGTACTTCGGCGTTAGAATAAGTGAATGTTTTTTATTTAACTTTGTATTAATTTCGGATCCGAATTGTTAGGATTTACTGTTTAACGTTAGTTGTGTTGTTCACCATCTGATTTAATTGATTACTTGTGATCAATCTTTTAACAAACTTGTGTTCATGCTTTGGACGCATCGTATTTTTATTAATTTTTACGCGAATTCCTTTCAAAAAAAATTAAGTGGCGCCTATTTTGGATTGGCCTTCGCGTTATGGTTTAAGAACCCATTCCCGTCCCACTGAAGCTGCCGGCGACACTGGATCAATTTCGCTCCGGTGTTAAACTTCTGGTTATCTACACAGGTAGGTAGCAGTGCATAATATAAATGAGTAATTATTGAGTGTGTAAATCAACTGTTAATTAATAAAAAAATAATATGAAGAAAAAGGGTGATTAAAAAATCGTTTTTGCAACGAAATTTAATGATCACCGACAGACGACACCGATCACCACGGTCTTTCCAAATGGCCATCCATGGACATTACATATATTTTTCATACTCTACTTATTCCATCTAATACAGTAATCAACACGTGCAGAATGGTATTTATGAATACATGCTTCACAGTCTGGATATTTTAATAAACAATTACCGCAAACAATTTATTTAACTAATGAAACTGTGTAATATTAATATTCATTTGGACTCGATGAGAGTATCATTTATTTCTGCAATCTGAACATAATTTAGCAAATAAGTACAGCTATTTATTCAAAATGATATTTACAAAACTTCAAAAGGCATTCGTAATTGAACCATATTTCGCAGCGGCGTTAATCAAAACGTGCGTATGAGTTAATTTAAGCTATACGTTTTCCTCTTCATGATTTCCCTTTATCTAAAATTTTAAAAATCATACGCTACTAATTAGAGCTGCATTATTAAATTATATTACGTATTAAAAATTATTTTTACCTTCTTCCTCCCTTATCAAAACATTCAAAACTAACCCGTGCTGAATGTTCAGGTGTTTTTCTAGTTCTCTTGACATATCGAACGTGAAATAAATTCATTCTGCAGTTTAATTACTTCAACAAAGTCATTATGTACTTCTCGCATGTGTCTGTATAAGTTACATCCTCTAGAAAATGTTTTATTGCACGTTGTACACGTCTTTGAATCCATTCTATTTAACAGAAACACGGTATATACATGTATTTTAAATTTTAGCAATATTGATATCCCTGATAATTTCGGCACCGAGTCACCCTGTCTCTAGCCGTTTCTCAGACGTCACCGATCACCATGGTTTCTCGAGTATCTAGATGACCACCCATGGACGTTACGTATATCTTTCATACGTCTACTTATGAGTTATTATTTGTTTTCTTTTGCCTTGGCTTTCCGTTTGACGTTTAAGTGCTTATAAATTTGTTCGTTGCAACAAGTCCCCCTGAAGATGTTAGAATAGGCAACCAATCAATCTAATCGGAAATAACTTCTGATTTACTAAAAGCACGTAAGTAGAATGGGTTACCTATTTTGCCTAATTTTAAGGAGTCGCGTTTTAAAATGGGCACCTTATCAGTCATGCTGAAATTCTTCACGTCTTCGTAATTGCAATTACCTTTTCAATACTTATTGTTTTATTGGATGACCTTGGGAAAAAGATTGGAGGAAAAGATTATCGACTGAATCGTTCGTAAGCTTTTTTCTGCAAACGAACAAGTCTACAAGCTTCTCAATGGTCTCTGCGCGAGCTTTGCTCAAGGGCCTTGTTTTCTCTTCTTCTTTTTTTTTTAATCAAGCATAAATTTCACACATCGATTCGTTTTGTTTTGCTTTTGTGCAACAGAAAAGTGACCGTAAGTGTCAATTTTTGACGCAATGACAAGTGTTCTATTGTGAAATGGTAGTGACTGTCAGTATCTTTGTATGGCGACGTGTGTCACGTGCGTTAGATTTGCCAAATTGATTGAGATCTATCACCCCCAACAAGGTGACCAAAAGATATTGTCGCGTTAATTAATATTACAATTAATTTGCGAATTACGAATTATGATTTACGTGGATTAAAATTACGTGAAAGTCTTTCGATCTAATTTTATTTGTTTAGTTTGTTTTGTTAGTTTGTTTTAACATAATTATTCTAAGACCTTTAAATTATATTTAATTTAATCTTAACTTGAATCACTTATCTTTAAACTTAACGATCTAACCTTAATTTTAACTTTACTTTAACTTTACGTTACTTTAACTTAGGGGGAGGGCCTGGCCCGAGCGGCCAGCCCTGGTTCGTAGAGTCCACTCGCTTGGCTTTGTTTACGCGCACTTGGTTTTACACTAATTACTTCACGACTATCACCTGACTAACTAATACTTAATTATAATGCCTGTCTACCTCCGGATCGATCTTTTATACATTTCTTAAATCTACGTCACAATTGGTTCCTTCGCTCTGGTGGCTGGGGGTTCGGTCCAAAGTACAAAGTTCTAAAGGTGTCAGCATCAATTGACCCTTGCCAAATTTGTTTTCTCAAAACGTTCTTAATTGGCGCATGTAAACAACACGCTTACATTCCGCAGTAGGTGGAATGCGAGCACGTGTAACGCGACTTGTCCTACTAAACGTCAATGGGTGCTGATCGCGCATCATTTTGAAATGCACATAATTGCAATAATTACGAAACGAATTTAAATTTACTTATTCTCCCAGATAATGACATCGTGACAATATTTTTATTTCGTGACGATTCCTCCATTTTCTTTTAAAAATTATATTTATTTTGCTTCACCATTTGTCTTGCTTCACAATTAATCAAATCTAATTCATATTTCAAAACAACACTATTTTTTTAAGTGTCTTGTTTTCTATATTTTTCTTAGGTACCTACCTACGGAAATTGTCACATATAATAATGACATTTATCGACTATTATTGTTCGTTTTGTTTTTGTTTTATTAATCATTTTATCTATCTTTTGTGTCATGCCGTAATGATTCAACTTTTGCACGTTTGTTTTTTGTTTTAATATTTTCCACCTCACCTTATATGTGTGTTTTAGTAGCTAGAGAAAGACTGCAAAAATTAAATGGTTTTACGCGTGTTATATTCTAAAGTTATCACAAGAAACAAGAACATATCGCAAAGTGAAATACAAAAAAAAAATTGTATTTTTTTCTCCATCCTAGATAGGATGCCAAAAATAAGAAGAAACCTTGTACGTAGTTACAGAAAATAATTTTGATTTGTTTTCTTCTTCTTTTCTTTAATTTTTTTGTTTTCCATTTGTTTTTCGTTCTTTATATAAACTCCTGGACAAAATTAACACACCACTTTATCAAACTTGCATAGTTACAATATTAAAATCAAAATTTAATCAAAATAACTTTAAAATCTATGACTTGTGAAAGAGATTCACAAAACATGAACTTATTTAATATTATTGTCACGATTACGAGAAATTTGTAATTTACTAATTAATTTAAAAAGAAAAGTATTTTCGTAACGCCGAGTTATTTACGGGCCTGCATACTCAGCAAGCCAGATGTCGAACGCCGAGCCGTTAAGCCGCAATTCCACTGAGGCAATATGTAGCATGCGGCATTGACGCATGCCACACACAGTCTTTCAATCGAAGGAACACGAAGCGACAAGAAGCATGTATGTTTGCCGAATGCTACATGTTGATTGTTGTTGCCGAGACGCATGCGTCACTTCTCGGCATGTTTCAACGTGGCGAACAATGTCGCCGTTATCCAACAGCCAGCGGATCGGTGCGGCTTGTATCATGCGACATGGAGTGGAATATTCAAAAAAACTGCCTTGTTTATTGAAAATTATCATAATTCGCCGGAGTTATGGAATAATAAAATTAGTGATTATGATTATAAAAACAACAGGATAAAAAATGATAAGCTGAAGCAGTTAGCGAGTAAATACGATTCTAGTATGATTTGATGTGAAAAAGAAAATCAAGAATTTGCGTTCAGCTTTCCATCGTGAGCGAAAAAACTACAATCAAAGAAGAGTGGTTCATCTCCTAGCTCTGCATCTCTGCTCATTCGTATGAAATGCTACACCATGCTGCATGATACACCAAACTGAAATTGCCTCCATGGAATCGCAAGGGCGCATGCTACAAGCATAGACGACAAAGCGCATGCGATGCTGGGAGTCAAATTCCGCATGCGACTTTGTGAAAATTTGTAACTCATAGTCGCACACCTAGAAACAGGCAACAATAGCAAACATGTAGCATGCCTCTTGTCGTTCAGTGTTGCCTCAGTGGAATTGCGCCTTAACACTGAACTTGCAGATTCAGCGACGTAAGTAAAATAACTGGTGCAATGTGTAATTAGTTTAACGAAAAAGAATTAGCCTGCGACCTAAATGAATTGGTAATCGCGTAAGAAATCCTGACGACACCTTTTCCAGCTTAGTAACTACGCGTGTCCACTAAATTTCGTGGACCTTTGGTCATGACGTCAAGTACATTTTTAGTAAATAAAACATGAATTTATTGTAACATTTTTATCACCCGGCAGGGGGGTAACCCTGCTTACTAAAGCGTGGATCCAACGGCTGCGGCCGTTGGTGACCATTGTGGACGTATGATAGAGTTCCTATGGGTGTGACGAGCCCACCGTCCTCAGTTGGCGCACCAGTGCCTGGGTTGCACGTAACCTAATCTGTAGGACTCGGCCGACTTGTTCGGTCGTGGCCGAACTTCCCACCAGTGAAGCAAACTGGTACCGTGGGGACCGGTTAGCCCGGAGGATACCCTCCCCTCCTCTGGAGTGGAGCGAGCAGAGGGGACCTCCACCGGTCGACTGGGTTGGACTCACGGGGGTAGTGGTTGATGGCCCGCATGCTGGGTTAGGGATGATGCCCACCCCATCCCGACGTGTGAACTGCGGATCTCAGTTCCGGCACTAGCCTGGATAGCTAGTAGAGATTAGATAGGTCTCCCTTCACCAGAAGGGGCGAGGGGCGTGCAACCCCGAACCAGTCTGGTAGCAGGACGACACTTTATAGTGTCAGCCACCGAGAGGTGGGCTTCCCTGCGCGTTGATTGGGCGTATCTCAATCCGATGGCTCTGGTCGGGGCCCGAGACGGTTAAGGGCTAACTTGCTCAGGTACCGCTCGTAGCGTTCAGGGTAGATATGGGGCTCTCTGTCTGTCTGTCTGTCTGTCTGTAACATTTTATCAGTTATCTGGTCGTCTTCGGAGGAGTACAGTGATCTGTGTCTCTAACTTTTAGACAATATAGGTAATCTTTATTGCTCTTAATTTAGTTAGTTTACAGTGACCTCTATTGCTCCCTGAGCTACGCAACCCCCGAGCCCCAAGCTCGCGACATTATTTTTTATCAAAAAATTTATTTTGTTGAAAACGCGTGAAACATGAAAACAAAAGAAATCGAAGACAATAGAATTAATGGAATCAATACGATGTTGATACCCTATACGCCCTCCTCTACCCCTAATTACCGCATTCATACGATTTGGCATGCTGGAGATTAAATTTTCAATAACTTCCCATTATGCAGTTGTTGCATCCACTGGTTCATTATTGTTGACAGGCGCGGGTGTACGATTTCGAACCGTTCTTTTAAGAGCGTCCCATAAATGCTCTATGGGATTTAGATCGGGATTGTTAGGTGGCCACTCCTTTAACGGAATATTAACAGGATTCAAGTAGTCGGTAACCTGTCTAGCCAAGGGGGGGATGACAATTATCTTGCATGAACAAAAAATTGGGCTATACAAAAGGAGCAAATGGCGTTACATTTTGAACTACAATGTTTTCCAGATAATAATTCGCTCAGGCGTATAGGGACTAACTCTGTGCGACCGTTGAAACAGATTCCTCCCCAAAACATTACAGAGCCGCCACCAAATGGGACTCTTGGAGAGATATTACAAACTGCAATTCTCTCCCCCACCTTTCGCCAGACACGCTCACATCTATCGGAAGATTTGTGGCTAACCCTCGTTTCATCGGAGAATAAAACTTTCTTCCAATCATTAAAGGTCCTCTGTTGATTTCTGGTAAAACGCAATCTTTGAACTTGGTGATCAATGGTTTTTTTGCCGGTCGTCTGCTACTTAAATGTCTTCTGACTGTTCGAGACGATATTACAAGACAACGAACATTTATGAGCTCATTTTTTAGCAGTGTACTAGTGATTCTCCTGTCTCTAAGAGCGAGTCGCCTAAGAAAACGCTCATCCCTTGGATTGGTACATCGTTTTCGCCCTTGCCCTGGCCTTCGAGAGTTAGATCCTGTCTCGTTAGGTCGTCTAACCATGCGACTTATGCTGGAATGATTTCTTCCTATCACGTCGGCATCCAGCAGAGTTGATGCTCGAACTGCCTCCTCCACCGATAAATTTCTTAGGCGATTCATTTTTAAACTTTGAAGTTATGCAATCGATAACAAGAAATAACTTGGTAGCCAAAAATAAGTGACTTTAATTGACAATAGTAATTTTAAAAGAACGCTTTGCTTGATAGCGTTTGCTTGAAATGTCAGAAGAGGTCGAAAGCCTTAGGAACTAGGAATTAAAAAATAAAACTTTAATGGCGCGTCAATTTTGTCCGGGAGCTTATTTCTTAAGTGTTCGAAAATTGTCATATGCAACGAAGTTTTTTTTTGTCATTCATTTTTGTTTTATTAGTTATTGCTACGACTGATGATATGACGCAGAGACCAGAGACCTCGCAAAAATATACATAAGCAGGCCACACTCACATGGATGTAACTATGTGTTTGCGGAATTGTTTGTTAATGAAACTTTTCGTTCAACTCTCTCAAACCGCTTGATTAAAAAAAGAAGAAGAGAAGAGCAAAGCTCGCGCAGAGACCATTGAGAAGCTTATGGACTTGTTCGTTCGCAGAAAAAAAAACTTATGGACAATTCAATCGATAGGTTCTCTTCCTCAAGGTCATCCAACAAAACAATAAGTATCGAAAAGGTCATTACATTTACGAAGACGTGAAGAATTCCAGCATGAACCATTTTAAATCGCGACCCCTTATAATTAGGCGAAATAGGCAACCCATTCTACTTACGTGCTTTCAGTAAACCCGAAGTTATTTCCGATTTGATTGATTGGTTGCCTATTCTGACATCTTCGGGGGTTCATGTTGCAACGAACAGATTTACAAGCACGTTGGACTATTTTGAAGAAAAAAAATGGAGGTTCCCTGATATCTATTTTATTGGATTTAAGGCAGAACCTGGCATCTGATTTAAGCAGAAAGTATCGATTTGCTTTATACTTACGGAGAAGACCCAATAAGAAAGGGGTGAGAAGTCTTCCTGCGTTAGAATCGGGGGAAAGGAATTATGATTCCTCGAACAAGTCTACGACTATATTGACACGTATGCAGGGGTCTTATTTTATTTATTGCCGAGATCTTTCTAAAATATCTACAAACAAATGAGCACATAAAACCCAGTTTGTAGTCTGAGTGAAAAAAAAAAATTAGTTTCACTGTTGAATTTCGAATCCGTTCGAACGCAAATAGTTCCATTCGATTTTATATCGCGCAGCTTTGTCCGGTGATTAAATTTACTCAACGCTCGTTATTGTTTGGCGTTCGATTGACGGTTATGTGGGAGGACAACTAGCGCTGATGCGATTTTAGGTGGATGATAGTTGGATGGGTTCGGACGAGGATTGCAGCACGCCGACCGAATCTGATAGGCAGACGCAGAGATTAACAGTGAAATATAATCTCTGACAGCGAGATCAGCGTAAACACATTAAACTCGCTTGCTGAAGGTTGAAATAGACTTTCTATTAAATCCGATTATCGATTTTTGGAACATGTTTTATACACTGTCACACATATCAATGGAATTTACAAGCTTTTTCTTGACGAGATGATAAAAAGTAGTACATGACCCCCGAATTCTGATCACAACATGATTTTTTGTCCGTTACAAAGAAGAACATTGGTGAGATGGATCATCCTTTGTTGTGTATTGCAAGGAAGACCATTGAAAAGATGGACCAACAAAAAGGTATGTAATCATGGATCGAAAGTGTCTGGTAGGAGCTTCAGAAAGCTCTACACACAAAAAATTAACAATGTCTTCAGGATTTCGATCATCCTTTGTTGTGTATTGCAAGGAAGACCATTCAAAAGATGGATGAACAAAAAGGTATGTAATCAATGAAATAAAACGAACGTAAGGGTCAAATCGACAGTTGCTTCGTATAGAACTTACCCCGGTATTTCACCGAAGCTGGGACAAGCCACGGAACACGCGGTTTTTCCTGTCTCACAAGTGGGTCTAATCAGAGTCGGCAATTAGCCGTAGATATGCACTAACATCCCTTCGATGTAATGGCACACACAAATAACGTATTTGACGAAAAGAAAGTGCGACCCAGGAGACGGCAAGTTTCGTTCTGGCAATGGCGCAACATTTCTCGTTTGACGGAAAAGGAACGATTATCAACAAGCGAGACACCTTCTAATTTTACGACCGGGGAACTTTCTTAGTAACAGTGGGAACCAATCGGCTGAAAGGGCAAAGATCACGCATAATACGTGTCGCGAAGTAGAACTCCGTCACAATTTGTCCGACTACTCACAAACGCACGATTTTGCCCCTAAATAAGGATGGATTACTTATATAAGATGAATTTGTTTAATTAAATGAAGGTCCTGTTAATGGAAATATGCTGGAATGTAATTTTAAGAAAATTACGCCGGCGAAATACAGTGGATTCCTACACCGAATGCAATGCGCACAACGACGCGTTCCAAGAAACACTCCGGAACGTCGCATTACGCGTGTACAGGGTGTGTTTAGAACAGAAATCAAAAAAATGAACGGGAGCAATGCATATACATGGTGTATTCGGAACAGAAATGGAAAATGGACTGTAACAATTGCAAGGAAGACCATTGAAAAGATGGACCAACAAAAAGGTGTGTAACCATGGATCGAAAGTGTCTGGTAGGAGCTATAGAAAGCTCTACACACAAAAAATTAACAATGTCTTCAGGATTTCGATCGTCCTTTGTTGTGTATTGCAAGGAAGACCATTGAAAAGATGGACCAACAAAAAGGTATATAACCATGAATCGAAAGTGTCCGGTAGGAGCTTTAGAAAACTCTACACACAAAAAAATTAACAATGTCTTCAGGATTTCGATCGTCCTTTGTTGTGTATTGCAAGGAAGACCATTGAAAAGATGGACCAACAAAAAGGTATGTAATCATGGATCGAAAGTGTCTGGTAGGAGCTTTAGAAAGCTCTACACAAAAAAAATTAACAATGTCTTTAGGATTTCGGTCTAAGTAACATGGATCAAAATGTAGCAGTTTGCTACAATTTACTGTGCGACTTTAGGGAGAAGATTTGCGCGCTCAAAGGAATTCTGCAACGAGCTGTATCACGACGCTCATTACCGGAGATGCTGCGGATATTGTCTCGTTTTAATGGGCATTTTAATATTAGCTCAGAAATTTGTTGATTTTCCAGAGCGTTCCGCTCCAGCCATTCCGCAAGAATTTCGTCGGGAAAGCACAATTTTCCTGCTTGCGACGCGGTAATTCGCCGCCTTACTCTGCAAATGTTTTCTTATATATATATACGGCGCAGAGATGAAGATTCTCTTACCAACACAGCGCGGGGCAAGTTAGTGTTATCTTTTTTAATCAAAATAAAAATTTACTTACCATAAACCGCCGACACCGTCGACTGCTGCGCGAAGTTCGGCGTCGTATTCACTACAACAAAGAATCCATTCTTTTATTAAGAGAAACCCTCCCTCCTCCCTTAAAATTATTTTATACCTCATGAATATTTAGCGTCATCATCGAATTTAATAATATATGTATGTAAGTACGTGGGATGATCCGAATACGCAAATAAATTCCTGAAAACAGCCCACTCACGTCTCGTCCGAATTACCACAGATTTCCACGCGCAAACCAGAATTAGACGCTGTGTATAATTTTCGGCGGGCCTTTATTAATAAAACCCGAAAACTGCGCTGACGTCATCGGCCACCCAAAAATAAAGGGGCAAAATTTTCCGGATTAATTAAAAATCGTAGGGAGGGGCGGGGGAGGAGAGGTTGATGTAAACCGGGGGCGTATTACACCTCGTTAGTGTTAAGTATTTCCAAGTGAATGTCGATTTATGTAAATTTGCACGACCCTCCTGCAGAGGAGCGACGAGTGCGATGCGGAACGGAACAATTTCGAAACACTTAAATTAACGTAACAGGGTCGGACCAAAAAAAAAATAAAAATTTTTAAACATTAAAGCAAAATCTTTCCGGTTTCAGATAAGATCAATTTTTTCCTCCCGTCGCATCGTCATTATAAACTTTGATTGAAACTCATTTCGTTTTTGCGTTCGGGCACGAGTTTGTCAATTAAAACCTTCGCAGGGAGGGTGCAGGGGGGGCTTCCTCCGCTGAAATTAATATCCGTGGGTTTTCGTGCGCCCAGACATCAATTTGGTTTTACGTCGGTCGTCTCGATCTGGATATGCACGAGCGTAATAAATTTTAAGGTAACAATTTTCGCTGACACAGCTCTATTCGTATCTGGAAATAAAATCGTTAATCAAAGTAATGAATGCGTAAGTCGACGTTTGCGCTCAGATTTATAGCCAATATATATATACGCGAAGGAACATTTATACATACACAAAAGGCTGTGTTCTTTTAATACCACGGCATTTTGACGATTACTTTGAAACGTCGTCCCTTTCCTCTACAATTTATAATTCTTTCACTTGTCCTTACACGTTTACATTACGAGCCAGGTGGTCACACTTTTTGAACAACAAAAAACGAATCGAATTCGAAAGTTAATCATGAAAAAATTTCACGCGACAAACCTTAGCCAAAATACTGACTCACCTTACGGTAAGTGGCCATTAAGATACGCTAAAGTAAATAAGCCACGCGACTCTGAGCTGAGCCGGTCCAAAAATACGTCACAATTCCTCGAGGTTAGGCAACTTAAGTCACTCTAACGAGCTGCAGCAAAAGGGAGACTCGCACAGATGCCGCCACTTGGCAGTCGCTAATTACGAAAGGGGCTCTGGTTTTGAAAATGTAAACAGTACGGTTCCCCAGCGAGAGAAGTTAAAAAAGTAATTAATGTTCACCGAGTTATTTTCGCGAGTGACACGGCGACGCGACGAAGACAATTACGAAATGACTAGATTATCCAAAACACTTGGGATTTATTAGATGGAGAGATCATAGCAGAAAAAATTGGAATGGAAGGAAATCTGGCGTGACCAATTACTATCGACGAAAAGGATTAGAAAAGTGGAGGTAACTTGAAATATTAGCAAAATAAGACAATCAAGTTCAAAAAGTTAGAGTGGTTGGTCACTTAAGAAGAAAAGAAGGCTTTAAATAAGACTACGAAGTATAAACCACAAGGATGAAGACCAAGAAGGATTGAGATGGGAAGATCAAGTGGATGGAGGAGACGCTACGTACCTGGTTGCAAATTGTTGGGCGAGACGTACCTGGTTGCAAATTATTAGGCGAGCAAATTAAGTTACGTTTCCCAACTACCGGCTAATCAGTGGGATGGGTCAAGGTCATAACGCAATCTCAAAGACAAAAGGGTCTGAAGTTAAACGAATAAAATAAAAGTCACCGGTGTTACACACTTGTCTTTATTTATGTATCAAAAGAAGAAAACGCAAAAATTTGTTAAATATAATAAAATGCCCTCGTTTAAAAAATTCGCCGTTCGGTTATTTATGGTGCAATCGGATCGAAACCGGTGACGTTGCTTAGAGGAAGGAGTGGGCTATCCTCCGGTTGAAACATCTTGACCATATCTGTGGCGGTTCCGGAGAAATAATTTTTTTCCGGAGTGGCGTCACCTTACCGAAGGCGAATTAAAAAAAAATTTGCCGTTCGGTTATTTATGGTGCTATCTGATCGAAACCGGTGTCATCGCGAAGAGGGAGGAGGCAGCGATCCTCCGGTTGTAACACCTGGAATGTATCTCCTGCGGTTGCGGAGACATAATTTTTCTTCCGGAGCGAAAACCGACCGGAGTCGAATTCTGAACACTTTAGACCTACCTCAACAGACGGGGCCTCGAAAGACTCGTGAAGGACTAATCTAACCGGCTTCGAAAGTTTAAAGAAATTCCGAGATCACTTTCTCGAGAAACGTTCGAAAAAGTGCCAATCGTTGGAGAAAAATTTTAATCTTCCATAAGAATACACAGGGACTTTAACGTCCCGTAGCGGCCAAATGGACGATTCTGAGCGAATTTTTGAGTCATGAGTTATAAGGTATTTTGACTCTAAGTCGGTGCACGAACCCGACCTTTTCGTCGATTCACCCCTCCGGAAGGGTCCGGTGCTGTAGCGGCGCTCCGGGTGGTTACATCTTCAAGCGCGTGGCGGCATCGCGTTCCTCGTCATTTTCTGCCATACGATGACGTGCAGCTTAATTCGATCCGAACCCCCCCAGGTACCGTAAAAAATTCCGCAAAAAATGCATACAAATTTCATGATTTTCAAAAAAACATATCTCGCATTTTCTCAGGGTATAGGCCATATAGGCTAGGTACCTGGGGAGGGGGTTGTAGCGTGTGAGTTATCCGCCGTGGGAATTTCGAAAAAACACAAGGAACACTTTCGACTATGAATTTTGAGGCGGAACTTCACCGATTTTTGTTAAAAGAAAAATCTAAGAAAAAACTAAAAGGGTGCGACCTTGAGTTGTCCAGGATGCAAACGTCTCAGCTGTACAAAGTTCCTCCGATATTCAAACGTCCGGGAGGTGACGTGTCAGCTGTACTTAGATCCTCCGAGTAACAAACGAAACAGGAGGTGGTGTCAAATGAGTCAACTAGCGCTCCGAAACACCAACTCCCTCTTCAAGGCAATGAAGTCAAGTAACAATGGAACGGTCTCTGGGACGTAGTCCGGCCAAGTAATCTCGAAACAAAACTCCGTTAAAAGAAGAACCTACGTAAAAGATCAGAAAACAATAGTTGACTGCGCACAAAATGGGGCACCGCAAATATCTGAGTTATTTGAAGTGCTCAGGCTTCGAAAAGCATATGAAACTGCTTTTAAATCCACGCAGGGGCGTTTTCAAAACACGGAAATAATCAATCCTTTCAACATTCTTATAAACAACACCGTTTGAAGAGAAATAATCAATGGCTGCCGCCACTAGAATAAAGCACTGTGCACCCTAGCGTGATAACGACAATACTGGTTGATGGGACTCGATCCGTGCGCAACGAGAGATCTACACAGGGAAGGGGGTGAGTCACATGTTCCGAATTGGCCAATGGTGGCAGTTTAGCTCCAATCCGAGCCGGTCGTTGCTAAAATCTGTGTCGTCGACATGTCGCTTGGCCTTTGAAACGGCCGACTTGGACATCTTTTGCGTCGTAACGGACAATTCAAAAATTAACGGAAAACCAGTGACGTATTCTCGGTTCCCACAATGTACAAGTTGATCCGGAAAACTAAAAAATAATTTTAATGAATTTTTCAACCGTAACGGAGATTCATAAAAATAGATTTAAGAAATGAAGAAGTACAGCAGAAGATGCGAACAAACACAGCAAGTCGCAAAAGTTAAGGGGGAAGTGACGGGGGAGGGGTATGGTCGCCAAGCGAGAAAAGAAGAGAACGCAGACTCTAAAGAAAATCACGAAGGAGGAAGATCCAAAACGATTAAGATGGGAAGAGCTTAGATTTAAAAAATGGAAGAAAAGAATAGCGAAAGACATGAACAAACGCAGCAAGTGGTAAAAGTTAAGAAGGAGTTAATTGGGGTGAGGGTAGAGCGCAATGTCATAGTAACGTCCGTCGAGGTTAGGCGTAACAGGAGCGTCGCGTCACTCCGAATATCAACTTCGCTTCAGGGCAACGAAGTTGGAATATAGTGGCTTCTAGTTACCACTTTCGTTCCCACGGAGTGCGCCCTCCTGCGATTTCTGACTCGATGGCACACAAAAATACACAATGGCCGACCAAGATCCCTTTACAACGTCGCACAGTGGGCTCAAACAGATAATTAAGGGAACTTTATTCAAAAAATCATGTATTTTATTGATATCAAAAAATAATACATTTAGTTTAAACAGACTCTTATTAAGTCGGAACGACCCCTTAGTTGACTGAAAATGTATCTAGATGTTTGTTTTGTGTTGAAGAAACTGAAAGAATGTGTTGACATTCTCAGTGACTGTCATTGTCTCATTTGATTCTACGTCATTTCATAATATTATTCAGTATTGTCTATCAATAAATATTTTTGTTTTTGCAATGTCGAACATTATCGAAGGTTTATAGATGTTTACAGTGTATTAATTTAGCTGCATCAACGAAAAAAATGAATATTATTAAGCACATTTGATTTGTCTCATATTCTAAAGTCACATCTTTTTTTGCAAGAGTTTGCATATCACTAATTATGTATTTTGCTATTCTTAAAAATGCAATCTATTATTTTCTAATCAAAATACGTGCCCGAACTTGCCCCTTTTCTGACTTTTTTGAATTATTGTTTGTTATAGATAAAATGAAATACAAGAATTTATTCCAAAAGTGGCTAACTCATAAACATTTAACTCATGTAAAAATGTGAAGAATTAAAAGTTTTTGTGCTTAGTAAAGACAAGATGACGGATTTACAACATTTAAATAGAAAGAATGAATATTTTATTAAAACTATAGAAGAAAAATGGAAAAAATGTAATCGAATCTCATCGCGGTTTCTTGCTGGTAATTATTCACGGTTAGAGAAAGCTCATCAATAAATAAGTATAAAAAATTAACTGTAACTTCTATTTACATTTTTTTAATTTTATTTTTACTAAGATAGTACAACATCAAAATTATCTAACTACTTAAATTAGTAATTTTTTTCAGATAGATTATTTTTTAGCTATAATTTCTTAATATATTCTTCATTTTATAATGATAAATTATAGTTATACGTAATTATGCCTTTTTGGGTCAATTTTTAAAAAGACTGATCTTTCGTTATTGAGTCAATAATAAAGTTCTCCTAATTTACTATGTGAGACCACTGTGCGTCGCCATCACATTTTTCAACAAAGGCATACCACGAGGACGATCGTCAAGCCGCTCTTACTCGCCGGAATTCCATGAAACGTTCAGTACAAACGAAATTGGGAGTATATTAAATCAAGAATAAAAGCGTAGATAAAAGATTGTCGCACGAGTAACGCTAAAAAAAATCATACCTGCCGTAGATATAACGGAACAGGCTTAGACAAGCTTCGAAGAAGGCTTCCGTTTTTGTAGCAAGCAATGTCACATCCGAGCCCGTTTACTTTTCACTTTCAAAACAACCCCGTTTAATGAACATTTTCCACAAATTGAGAGGAGCTCTACGTACGGTCTGCTTACAACCGAGTAGTCACTTGGATTGAAAGAAATCTGGAAGCGTCGGTCAACGCGAACGGTTTGCGGGTAACGAGAGGGAGAGATCTATTGGCCAGTGACAGGCCTTTCTACTCCAGGGCCAGTCTCATTTTAAAAGAATAGGGTAGTTCAGAGTCGTATAACGTTTTCATGCGAGATTTTAGGACCAGTCCAAGTTACGAGTTTAAACTTACGGCGTAGTTACACTTTTGTCAATATACAGGGTAACTCGAAAGTTTCATCCGTAACAGGGTATGGTCACAAACCGAGGAAAGAAGAAGACGGGGTGTTTAAAGACGATTACGAAACAAAAAAAATTAAGGTTGAGGAAGGTTTCGCTGCTCTAGAGTACCCGCAGAGTATTTTCATCTTGTTTTAACCTCACGTAACAACAGAAGATGGAGATTAGATTTAAAAATGGAATATAATTGCTGAACAAGCGAACAAACACAGCAAGTCGTAAAAGTTAAGAGGGAAATGATTGAGGGTGGAGTCTGGAGTGAGCAACCACCTCCAGCAAAGGTTAGAAGAGGTCGAAAATATCTTTTGGGCAGCTTCAATTCCGTCACTTTTCATAGCTTGAAGCTATGTTGAAACAGTCTGGCAAAAGACACGTTCACTTTGAATTGAAAAAGAAATAATACTAATAAGAATTCCAGCAGTTGTCTTTAGCCATAATTGGAGTTCGCCTAATTTAATTTAAAAGAAAATTCGCCAGCGCAGCAGCAAATTAAAGCCACGTCGCAGGACAACGCTTTCAAGTCCTTCAGGGGTTCATTCACGCCCCGGTTGTTGATCATATACCTCTTGGTTTCCTTATTCATTTCATTAAAAATGTGAAATAGCCACAATAATAAAATAATAAAAATTCAAATTGCGCATAGCATTAAGGCAAATGAATTTAAAAAATCAATTAATTAATAAATTGCCACCGCATCATCGCAGGGTCGACCTTCTCAACTCCCCTCCCTCCTTTAGGATAGATAAATTTTCATGAGGTACAAATTAGGATTTTTTTGTCGGGTCTTAGAAACAGAAACAAAATATTTTTTTTACTCACGGATGGTAGAAACTTCTGTTGTTGTGGTGGTCGTTGTCGTTGTGGTCGTAACAATTTTAGTCTCTGTAAAAAAAAGAATCGTATGAGGGGGGGAAGAGCGCTGCTTAAATAAGACTTAAGTCGCGCTGCTGCTTAAATAAGACTTCAGTCATCCTCAGAATGGGGGGGGGGTGTATTATGAATCTATCTAAGATTAAAGTTAAGGTTAAAAGTATATGTACCGTAAAGACGTATTGATCCGTCGCTTTTTCCCATGGCGTTCGTCCCGACGCATTGGTAGTTGCCAAAATCGTTGGGCGTGATGTTGACGACTGTCAAAACCATGGTGATTTTGACTCCCGCCCTTTTCTCATGGATGAGGTGCTTCGATCTATAACGCAGAGTTCAACAGGTGCAAACTTCCACGACCACGACGACGACGAAGCAAACACTCACCCGTTAAGTAAAATCTCATCGTGGTCTTTAATCCAGTAGTGACTGGAGCTCGGGAAAGCTTCGACGTCGCACTTGAGCTTAGCACTGTTGCCGAGCGAAGCTCCCACAAGAGGCTTAAAAACTTGCACTAGGGGAGCGACTAGAAAAGAAAAACTTTTTGCATAACAGATAAAGATTCGGAATGTTTCCGCGCGGATTGCAATTTGTGTAATGGAGAGGAGGGCGAACGCTTACTTTAATTCATGTAAAGCTTTGTTTGTTACACTCACAGTTTATGTTGAGGGTGATTCTCTTGCTGACCGCTGGGGGCACGTCGTTGCTGGCGATGCACAAGTACGCCCCCATCTGTCTGCGTTCCAAACGCAGCAGATTTAACGCGGAGCCGCTGAATGTGTCCACTGAAAAACGAATTTATAGAATTACATAAACTCCCGGTGACGCGGTTAATTAAAGTTTATGGCGCGAGGAATGTTTGATTAAATCCTCCCGGAAATTGCACCACCACGCGAGGGCAGAAATAAAAATTAAACGTCGCCCGCGATGCAAATTATTGCCGACAACACGTTTTAACTTTGATAATTCATGTTCGGTTTTAATTATATTGCACGAGCACACGTTCACAGTTTCTCTTTATTTTACAAACTTTGAAACTTATTCCTATATGTTTTAGCTATTTTCCAAGGTTGTCGGTTAATGAAAGTGCAGAGGTCCCAACGATGATGTCCTTGACGGTACACCAATCCAGTCAATTCAAAATTTTATGTTTAGAGCCACTCGTGTCCAATTAAATAAAATCAAGCGAGCTCCATTTGCACAACTAAATATTTAACGAGCGCATTAACTCATGGATAGGTTCCTAACGAGTTGCACATTAAAACCGGTGGTAATTTCGAAGTTCGAAGTTGGCGCGCCCCTAATTAGGCCCAAAATTTCGGCGGGCGACGTTTAATCCTCCGGCGCGCAAAATAACTTTCTGGCCGGCACTTTTATCACACATACTTCGCGAACTTTCGCCCGACAATGGCGGGCGGAACTTTTTTCCCCCGGCCGTCGAGGTGGAGGAAGTTCATTTAACGGCGCTAAGTAATTATGAAGCTCGGAGATGTGGAAAAGTTTAAAGCATTTTTCGTGACCGACCGAACTTCTGCGGAACAGCAAAACGTTGAACTTTTAAGCGGATATTTGTGAGTACAGAGTGCTGTAGAATTTCCAAATTCAATTTACGCTACAGGAAAATCCTATACTTCTTCCTTCAAAATAATAAAAAAAACGAACCGCTTCGTTTTTCTTTCACCAACAACTTCTCTACTTTACGATACTTCAGGATAATCATTACGTCATTACGTTTCTTATCTAAATTGAGTTAAGAACCTGGTGTATAGGCCACCAATCTGCACATCCAGTGAACGTCAGCTGTTTCTCGTACATTGTAACAAGGAAATTACAACGCCATCAACGCAAGAAGCTATAGCTGCATGATACAGTCTACCAAAGCTTCCAGGAAGGATAATTAACATAATCACATAAGTCGGTCTTGCCATGCGCGAAA
The DNA here is from genome assembly GCA_033060865.1 of Dorcus hopei. Classification (NCBI taxonomy): domain Eukaryota; kingdom Metazoa; phylum Arthropoda; class Insecta; order Coleoptera; family Lucanidae; genus Dorcus; species Dorcus hopei. The sequence continues at coordinate 9,719,565 of CM065425.1, forward strand.
TCACTAGTATGAGTCATTGGAAAAACATGATCCATCTTTCAGAACGATTTTCCGATGACTCATGCGTCAAGGCAGGATTGCATAAGCTCCCCCGGCAGACTTTCTAAAATTTTCCTTATAAGTTGTGAACTGAAACCTTAGAAGTTTTACAAATCTCAACGTTTGAAAACTTCTTCAGGACGAAATTGTCAAGAGACAACTTAAAAATCAACGGTAAGAATCCAAGTATCTTATAATTATCAAAAGCATAGAAATGAACTGACTAGAACGCGAAATCCGCCCACATAAAAGAATTGCGTAACCGTAGCAGGTGTTCGGTTTACTAAAAAACCTTGCGCTAGATGACACACGATGGACATTGCAAAATTCTAAGAAATGCACCCTGCAACTGCAGTGAAGATGTTAGGTGACCTCGTGCTATATCGCACACGTGATCAAGAAAAACCAAATAAAAAGGTAGCGTGGCAAAAACACAATGATCAGACAGCTTCAGGCAGTTTGGTCGCGTGCATCTCCAGAGCCCGAAGGCATTTATAGAATGTCATAATGGGTGTTGCTGTTCTCCAAAAGTCCGTTGTCTCTGTATCTAGTGCTATGGTTTGGTAAGAAAAGTTTATTTTCAAGTCAATGTTATTCTTAAAAGGAAGAACGTAATTTTTCGTCAATCTCGAAAAATATATTATGTAGTGGCGGGCAAGGGCTGAAGTCCCATTCCGTATAAAGAGGGCGTAATAGCAATATCTGGCTCTAAAGCCCAAACCAGATACCTACAAACAAAGAAATTGCTATTTTTACCTTTACGGTCTGATTAAGGTTTCAGTAAAAGAGTGAGGAGAAGAAGTGGAAATTGTTGATTATTGTGGTGTGATTAATTTTGAGAATTAAGACCTAGTTTGGGCATCACAATAGAACTTCTCTCTTACTCTCGTCGAGATATCTAGACGGACATAGTATTTCGACGAGGCCTTGTACTAAAATTGATAAAGTTGAAAGTAAAGGATAATTCATCCCCTTTCTTCCGTTATCATTCAATTTTAACCTCCCGTCCCTCAGACAACACTTCGCTACGAATTGCGAATTTCATCAAACATCAAAAGTGAAACCTAATTTTAAATTTAGTCATCGCATAGTGAAGCTAATCAACAGATCTTAGAGAAGAAGAGAATTGTTGATTACTCAACAGGAAAATCATCAAGAAAAGAACTCCGGTATTGCGAATTTTGTTAAACGTTAAAAGTGCAACCTAACTTCATAGAAGGAAAGCCATCGACAACAAAGCAAATCAGCATAGAGAAGAAGAAAATTGTTGATATCTCATCAAGACGACAATTAGGAAAAAAAAAATAGCTAAATGTGAAACCTAATTTTAAGGGAGAAACAGCAAAGTTAATCAACAGATCATAAAGAAGAAGAAAGTTGATGACTACTTATCAGAAAGACCTTCAGTCAAACCAGAAGTATCACTTATCAGTTTTCTCAAACTGATAAGTGATTGAAAGTGAAAGTTTACTTCAAAAAAGAATAGCAAAGCTAATTAACTGATGTTAAAGAAGAAGAAAATTGTTGATTACTCCTCGGGAAGGTAATCAGGAATAAAACTTCAGAATTGCAAATTTTGTTAAATGATAAGAGTCCAACAAACTTCTCATAGAAGAAAAGCCGTCGACAACAAAGCAAGTCAACATAGTGAAGAAGAAGACGAAAGATGTTGACAATGTATTCAGCGACTGATCAACAGATCTTGAGAAGAAGACAGTTGTTGATATTGTAACGAGGACAAGGATAACGCCGCCAACGCAGGGAATCCGCAGCTGCAAGAATCCGGGCGGAACATTATTATAAAATAAGAATGACTCATTTGCAATTATGTTACGTATGACTCACCCGCGTTGCACATCTGCACCTGCACATCCGAATGCGAATGTCAAGGCGACAATTTACGTAATACCCCGGGAACAGAACCTCTATAAATGCGCGACAAGCAGAACGTTATCGGCATTATTAGAGTTCCATCTAGTCATAGTGTCATGTAGTCTGAATTGTCTGTAAGTGCCCAAAATAAGATGTAAGTATTTGTAGTTGTAATTAGTTGTTAATAAATGTTTTATTATACTGAGCTACGACCCTTATTTCATGTTACATAAATTATTACCGTAACATTTTCTCACCAAGAAGAACGTTAGAAAAACAAAAGTTAAATGTGAAACCTAATTTCAACGGAGAAGCAAAGTTAATCAACAGATCATAAAGAAGAAGAAAGCTGATGACTACTTATCAGAAAGACCTTCGGTCAACCCAGAAGAATTGCCTATCAGTTTTGTTAGACATTGAAAGTGACGAATAGCAAAGCTAATCAGCTGACGTTAAAGAAGAAGTTTACCAGGAAGATCATTGAAAAAAAAACTAAGTCCGGAATTGCAAATTTTGTTAAATGGTAAGAGCCCAACAGTCTTTATAGAAGAAAAACGGTCAATAATAAAGAGAAGAAGAAAGTTGTTGACAATGTAGTCAGCGACTGATCAACAGAACTTCAGAAGAAGAAAGTTGTTGAGATCTCGTCGAAAAGACCATCAGGAAAGAAATAGTTAAACGTAAAAATGTGGTCATAAAGAAGAAGAAAGTTGATTATCGAGACAAATAACAAAAAAATATAACACTCCTGAAGATGGCCTATCACCCGAAATGTAAGCTGAGTCCAATAAAGTACTAGTGAATCAACATCTTTGTTGTTTGCCGCGATTATGTTTCACCCAGAGTTGACAGTTGTTTCAATCTAATTTTTAAAGCTGATGATCAGTCATCAGGAGACCATCAAGAGAAAAACGCAAGAACTGAGAATTTTGTGAAATCTAACTTGAAAGAAGAAAAGCCATCAACAAAATACAAATCAGCAATTTTTAGAGAAGAGGAAGAAAGTTGTTAAAGATGATCTACAGAGCTTGAGAAGAAGAAAGTTGTTGACCGTTAGGAAAGAAATAGTTAAACATAAAGATGTGATTGTAAAGAAGAAGAAAGACAAATAACAACGAAATGTAACACTGTAAACACCTGAAGATGGCCTATCAACCGAAATGTAAACCGAGTCCAATAAAGTACCAGTGAATCAACATCTTTGTTGTTTGTCGCGATTGTGTTTCACCCAGAGTTGACAGTTGTTTCCATCTAATTTTTAAAGTTGATGATCAGTCATCAGGAGACCATCAAGAACTGAGAATTTTGTGAAATCTAACTTCAAAGATGGATAGCCGCCAACAAAACACAAATCAGCAATTTTTAGAGAAGAAGAAGAAGAAAGTTGTTAATGATGATGAAGCTGATCTACAGAACTTGAGAAGAAGAAAACTGTTGATTACTCTTGAAGAAAAAAAAAACATAGAAGAATGGCGAATTTTGTTAAACATCAAAACTTAAATCTAGTTTTGAAATTGAAAAAGGATAGTCGCGAAGGCAAGTAACTGATCTTAAGGAGAAAAAGAAGAAAGTTGTTGATTACTGATTTGGAATATCGCGAATTTTTTTGAACGATACCTCTCGAAGAAGAATAGCCATCGACGATAAAGGAAATCAACGTTCCTAGAGAAGGCAGGATTGCATAAGCTCCCCCGGCAGACTTTCTAAAGTCCAAACCCTTTATATTGTAACTAGGACGAGAAGACCACCAAAGAATGTGCAGCTGAAAATCAGTCGAGCGAAACATAAACATAAGAATGACTCATTTGCAATTATGTAACGCATGAGTCACCCGCGTTGCAAAAGCTGCACCTGCACGTCAAGGCGTATGATTCATTCGTGTGCCGTGTGCAAATCTAAATGTCAAGGTATATGACTCATCTGCGTGCATAGATCTGAAGACAAAAGTCGTGCCGTGTGCACATCCTAAGATAAATGTCAATGCCGCGGGAACAAAACCCCTATAGATACGCGACAAGCCGAACGTTAGCGGCATTAGATTTCCATCTAGTCAGAGTGTCATGTAGTCTGTTTGTCTGTAAGTGCCCAAAATAAGATGTAAGTATTTGTAGTTGTAATTAATTGTTCATAAATGTTTTGTTATACTGAGCTACGACCCTTATTTCATGTTACTTAAATTATTACCGTAACAATACACCTGACAAACTGATTTATAAATTACATTAGAGTGTTATTATAGTCGGAGGGAGATTTCCTCCTCATGTAGTGTAGTGTAAACCATGTAAGTCTGACGCGAATTTTGAACAGTTTTTATTTATTGTGTTTAACGAGTAGAAGTAATTAAATCATTTTAATTCGTAGCAGTGAGTGCAAATGTTTGAGAGCCTTACCAGTGTCCGTTTCATGGAACGTCGTGCGAAGAATAATATGATTTCCATCCTCTCTTCTCCAGAGTATTCGTGGTTCCGGCTGTCCTGTCGCTTTACATATTAATGTAACGTTGTCCCCTTCGGACGCTGTTACGTCACCGCTGGTCTCCGCATCGTCAATGTCGGGTGGAACTGCAAAATACAGGTAATTACTTACACGTCCTCATGCATCAACGTCAGCCATTTTATTATTTCTTTTTATCTATTTAAAGCAGTTATGGAGACTTCTGACGGATTGTTACGAATGGCGGGATTATTCCGGAATCGAGATCTCAATCTCTTAAGCGGAATCAGGTGTGAAACCCCTTCCCCTTGACATACAACATCCCACATAGATCTATCTGAAAGTGTAATGTGGAGCTCTCAGTTCGGAATATGTAATGCGAGGACGTGTCGCGCCGCCGCCGCGCCGTTTTAAGCTATCGTTCATATTCAGCGTAAAACTGTCACCAATAGAATCAGGCGCGGCGCTGCCGGAAAATATTACAATCTTCACACGCGTCATTTAACTCGCAGATATGGCACCCGCTGTGAGATACGACCTCTATATTACCACAATCGTCCAGTCGATTGCTCCGCTTTACTTATCGCATTCACACATCTGGACCGAATCTGAAGATTACCCCTCGGAAATAAATTGAGGAGGACTTGCGGATCTGAACTGATATATAATACAATATCAATTTGGAAAGGTTAAATCGCGCATCCACCGCAAAATTGATTCCCCCCTTTTTTTTATACCCCGGCATAAAATAATGCAATGAATACCCGCCGATAAATCGCGTTTTATTTCGATATAAAGTAAACCGACATCAATAGTTGACGTCCACAAATCGCTGTTATACAATTTGTCTAACGATTTCTGTGACGTACCTACCGAATAGGCCACCATTAAAACTCTTATACATGCCACGTCACATAAATCTCTTTACACACTGTATACAAAAAAGAAATCTGACGAAACTAAACTCATAAAACACAAATCATTGTGTGAAATATTTACTCTGGTGAAAATCTGAATTCGGCAAACAATTTCGTTATTCCCATTCACGCGCCCCGTACGTCATACGAATTGTCCGGTCAGAAGTGAAAAATGATTCGGATTATTCGCATAAAACTCTGACACGGCGGCAATTACACGAAGTTACGAATAATGTAATTGTTGACGACATAACCATTCATCAGTGCTGGAACATTCGCCGGGAACAAATTAACCTTCGCCGGGGGGGCGGCGGTGTTTACTCGTTCGAACGATTAAAAAAGAAAAATCCGGACTCAAGTTATAATTCGCGCCCGAACGGGCTCGGTTTTAAAACAATTTTGTTTATTCACGAAGCACGACAATATTTGAATAACTTAAAAACATAAATGACAATTACCGTTATGTACACAGGTTAGTAGTAAACAAGTTCAAGGTTGCACACCTGCGAGTTATTAACATATACAATAACACGAGATTAGTAAACAAGGCCAAGGTTGCGCAGCTGCACTTTTTACATAAAGGCATTCTTTGTCGTTGCAGATACAACTTTCAAGTCAAACTTTATGTAATCTAAAAAAATGCGTTAGCTTATATGAATCGTGCGCGAAAATAAAATAATAAATACAATAAATTTGTAACGAAGTGACCGCTCCGTTACTGTTTTTGTACATATTTAGTTAAGTTTTGTGTATATTAATTAGCCTGTATATTTAGGATGTGTTTGCGCAGTTTTATAATGCACAATTTAGGTGGGAGTTCCGAAAGAGTAGGGTTCCCCACCACGCGCAAGCCTTTATTAAGCGCGCTGAGAGCATGCTTTAGGCAGTCATCCGCCGGCTCATTGAGCCGCCGGTCATGTCTCCAAGGAAGTCATCCGCCGCGCTATGAAGACAGTGACTCGCCGGACATTCTGAGCCGCCGGTCGTGGCTCGAATGCAGTTTTCCGCGGAGTCATTCGTCTATCGATGTTTTGACTCAAACGCGTTTAACAGCCTGTGCTACGTTCGCGTTACCTACAACCGCTCCTCCTGTTCTTATCCCGATCCTGAGTGGGCATCTCACTCTTTCTTACCTGGTGCGGGCGTTTCTCACATCCTGATACTAGAGTGGGAGTTTCACTCTTTCTTACCTGTGCGGGCTTTTCGCACATCCTAATCCTAGAGTGGGAGTTTCACTCTTTCATACCTGGTGCGGGCGTTTCGCACATCCTGATACTAGAGTGGGAGTTTCACTCCTTCTTACCTGGTGCGGGCGTTTCGCACATACTGATCCTAAGTGGGAGTTTCACTCAAAACCATACCACCGATCCGATCCCCGGAGCCTGTACCGGAACGTATGCACAGTCCGGTGTCATTTGTTTGTTATTTACCGTTTCCGAAACTACCGTCCTGTGATTAGTGTCCGTAAGACACACCTTATATTGCCGTTTCCGAAGCTACCGTCGGGAAGTTTAACTTTCGTTTACCGTTCTGTGATTTTCGTTTGCGGGAATATAAACACCTGTAAATATAGACTAAGTTCGTAAATAAAGTTGTGTTGCTAAGTGATCGACGCTTTTATTTCCGCCGAACCCGGACACCAACGAGCAAACCCGAACCGCCGGACCGACGTCAAGCAGAGCAACGATCAGCAACGCCAGAAAAATGACGAACCGTTGCAAATTAAATGAATCTTAAAAAATTGGCGGCAGTGGAAGGAGTTAATTTTAATATTCGATCCAAGATTGGCATTTCACGATCGTGATGCACATACCGTGCTTTCAACAATTCTCGAGTCTCACGTGATCAAATTGACTATAGTTCTCGACGTCAAATTACAGACCATTACTTTCTTTTTCTGGTTGGTAGAATCTCGTCTTTCACCCACCCGCATTATATTTCGTTGCGTAGTCTTTTTTGTTTCATATAAAATAAATTTACTGCGCTGGTGTGTTCCCTATCTGCGAGGAATATACCTTTCTTAGGAAATTTGTGTCGCGCACAGATTGGCGGCCCTGTGCCACTAAAATTAAAAAAAGAACAATAACTAAAGTTCATGTGTTACTATGTAACCACGACGACTTATTTTTGTAACAAACTTTAAATTATTCCGTGTCTATAAAGTATAGAGCGTTCATAAATGATAGAACGCAATTAAGCGCGGCGCAGACGTGTTGGTAATTTTTTAAAATCTTACATCGTTGTTTATATTGTCATTTCCGCATTTTTATTTGAGTTTATAAATATTATAAAAAAAGCACCAGGTTCAGTTTCTCTTGTTCACTTATTTACTTTGTGAAACGCATTTGTCGAAGTCACTTCGATTACTTTTCGTGTTCCAGTGGCGTTATTTCTGAAACAGAAAAATAAGTACATTCTTATTTACGTAATATTCTTTCGTCTTCTATGATAGTTCGTCTTTTGTTTTTTAAGCATTTTAGAAGCTCCTTAATAATAATTATACTCGCTACGGTGGCATGGTATCATCGGGCAATAGATGGTCGGTGGTCTCTCGGTATCTAGTACCATGGTTTGGGTGAGAAAACATTAATTCATTTGCCATTTAGCTGCGCTTTTAGAAACTACCAACTGCTTTATTTGATTTATGAAACGCTGTTTTTCTCATCATCAACCATTCCGAGTTTGTTTGTTTGTGAGCCAAAAAGAAATTACTGTTGGTATAAATAAGGAAAAACGTTAAAATTAATAAATAAAACAAGGTAATGCAAGTTTTAATAAATAGAAAACACTTATTCACAGTTGGTTCTTGTCCGATGAAATTTGTATCACAAAATCTTCTAAGCGGACACTAAATCGCGCAACTATTCACTTTACGTTTCGTAGTCGTTCGACTGCTTCGTCAGACTGCGAAACGTAAAGTGAATAGTTGCGCGATTTAGTGTCCGCTTAGAAGATTTTGTGATAGAAAACACTTAATAGAAAAAAAAAATAATGATCCGGTTAAAGGATGACAAATATCGTAACCTGATACTTCAGAAGCAGAACAAATAATTCAGGAAGCTCTGTCTTTTAAGGGCGCACATACAACTGAATCTATGTCTCTTATAAATATTACCGTATCATCGTTGCGAATAAAATAGATATATGCGCCATAAATCGAATGCAGTCTACTCTCTAAAAAGTACTAAATCTATACAACGGGCCGCCAATGCACGGGCAATACAAAGCAATAACTTACGTGTTACTATAAATTTAGAGTTAACTTAGAACGAAGTGAATTTCAATAAATAAAAATTTCATCGGTTTCGATTCGCTCTGTTAAACTAATAACAGTATTACCTCATCTAGGAGGTTCGTGAATGCTTCGAGATTCCTACGAAGCCACTAGAAGGAGTAGCTCTATTTGAACGTACAACATAATTATGCCGTTTGCTGCTTCTCGTTCCTTTATGAACCCTTATGAATTTGACTTTCTTGCTTTTGTTAAACCGGAAGCGAGCACAAATATCAGTCGCCTTTTTAGTTACCGTACCTTTCATATTTTTTTTAAAATGATCTATCAAACTTGTCAAAGTGAAATATCGATGAAACAGCAATCAATTTTTTTTCTTTTGTAGCCTGGAGATGAGCAAAAACGTCAGTTGTTTCACTAATTTACTTTGTTACGTTTGAATTTGCCGCTAAGAAATCGTGGCAATACAACATCGCCTCAGCCGCGTTTCGGTACAGTTGGCAACCTTGTACGTCTTCTCCGCTACCATACAGCTTATTCGATGTAGGGCACCACGTGACTATATTATCTTGGATTCGCGTTCCTGTTTCACTTGTGTTTCGGCTTTTGTAAGGTTGAAAACGTGTCTTAGTGTGATCTCGGAGTTCTTGCTCTTTGTGTGAGGAGAATTCATTAACGGCGCTACCGGCATTCCTGACTACACCACCGAACGGTTTGGGGTAATTTTAATCCCAATTCCAAGCCTGGGAGCTTTGAAAATCTCAGGTAAAATAAATCGAGCAATGGCGAATGCCAATATGGTCGCTAATGTCGTCGTTTCTTTTCATACAGGCTTCTACTTTTGGTTCGACTTCTAGTTCTGGTACAACTTCTAGTTCAACTGTAGGCAAATCTTCCGCTGCGCTTCAGCCTAGCATTTTCGGAACCTACCGGTCCTATAGAGGAAACCTGACCAGCCATTTTGACGAGCCTTGCGAATCCAGTTTGAACCGGATTGTCGACGCTGAACGCGATCGGTAGAGGACGGCGTAACTACCCACCGGCCATCACGCTTCGGTCGGTAATTTTGATCTGACGCACCGACTGGACTCTGTCAATAAGGTTAAGGTATTTCTAACTTGATTTACTTTGACATTTCGTGGATCGGTTGGTTTATTTCTCTTGTATAATCGGTGCGTTTGTTAAACTGCATTCGCTCGGTTTATTTTCCTTCGAGTTTTAATAAAGTTGAATTTTATTAACTTTAAGTGCGTGTTTGTGTTCACCTCCCTCATGTACCAGTGAGCCTCTGTTTACTTTTGATTTTCTGCCGATTTAGTCGAATTGGAGACGTCGACTGATCGTTTACGTTCGGTTTGTTAATCAAAGTCTCCTGGCGCCCTTTTAATTATTTTACCATCGCAATTAAACCCACCCCTATCCCCACTGTTTGCTAGTCGAGGGGAACAGCTGATACGTTGTCAGCAGAGCTCGTCAACTATCAAGGTAGGTACTAGGCAAGTCAATGAAATTATAAATTTGGTGAGAACTTTTCATATTTTCTTCATTAACTGTCAAACTTCAATCTCAACGGCCGAGAAAAAATATCTCTTCTATTGAATATAAATAAAACTAAGCAGAAAATGAACTGATTTATCAAGAAACTGAACTGTGATCAGGTTTAAACACAGATCACAGTATTTAAATAACCTGTCCGGCGCAGCGTCTCTAAGTGGGGTAAAATGACATCACCCGTAAGAGTCAAATTCAAAATGTATCCATCCCGTGCCATTTTCCATTCTGTAAAACGTCAACTCAAGTCATTTATGTCCACTTGCTGATATTAGAATTTTCCTCAAGTTTGCAGCTGCGAGTCTGCTCTAACCACAGGGATTGTTACAATTTCTACTTATTGCACAAAATGACACGTTTTGTTTTAACTTGGTCCCTCTGTTTGCACTAATTCAGACTCGTAAGTTTAAACTTTGTGATTGCAATATTTTGCGATTTCTTTTCTAATTTTGAAATAATCAATTTCTGTACAGAATTCAAGTTTCTTACATCATCACACATCACATCATCCTTAAAAAGAGGGACCCACAATTCTTACTGCACCCGGGCCCTGTCGTCGTCCTTTAGAAGACCGACTCTGGTGATCAAGAACCTATTTCATAGTCAATTAGTTATTAGTAACGCCTAAACGGTCAAGTGGTAAGAGGACCGGCCTTGCAATCGCATGGTCGTCGGTTCGAACCGCACTCGGGATTTTTCTCGGGGGTGGTCGGTATCGACTTTAGGCACCCTTCAGTGTTGGGGATAAAATTCGACACTGCTTCCCCTTGAACGGCGAGAAGGTTGGAAGTAACAAAGCCATGGAACACTTTACACACACTCAAATACACTCCCGCTCCTGAGGTCCTGACAAGTCTTTGACTTAGAACCCCGTTGGGCAACCACCACAGATAAAAAAAAACTGACAACTGCTTTAACTGATGTACAGAATGCCGTTTCTTCTCTTCATAAAACCATTTTGAATTAATCTTTAGTTCGAATTTTATATTTAAGTAAATTATTCTCTTATTATAGTATTTTCTTTTCTTGCATTTTACTTAATTGTTATTTGATAATACGTGACTCTGAGTTATTATTTTTTTTTAATACTGTTTCCAAATTTACCTTAGTTTTTTATTTCCAGCAAAATTCTTATAAAATAACGAAAATACGAAAAGAGAAGAGAAGAGGCGTAATTTCGATATTCCCGAGAAATATATGCAGAGACGGGCTAGCGCTAGAATTTCATTCCGCATAAAAAGGGGGCGCTGAGAGCGATTCCTGGCTACTTAAAACTTAAACCAGAAACGTACAAACAAACAAAGGAATTGCGACTTTGTTCTGTTATGAGCTTTGCTTATTACAAAAAAAGAAAACGAGCGGGAAATTTAAATTAACGACTACATCAATAAAATATTTTATTATTGTTTATGATAATTAACAGTTTCCCTAGGAAATTTATTTGACAAAAAAAAATTACAAATGGGCGATTTTTGTTTTCGTTTAAGGACGAGGGCAATTTATACTTAAGGTTTGAAATTATATGACGTAGCGACGATTAATTTCCACGGGGGTAAAACGCAAAGTTCCCGGCTGAACGTAATGAACGCGCTACATAAATTAGGCAACGTAGTTTAAGCAGATACGTGCTGCAAATCTTGTTAAACAGCCATACACACACACGCTGCCATTAATACTCCGCTGGAAATTAGTCGCCCGTGAATGCGGTCGAGTGCAGCTATGTAAACTACCCTAATGTCCCAGAACGTTCACGGGACGTTCCTTTTTTTATTCCGAAATTGCCTCGGTCTTCGCTGATAATAATTTAGATAATAGGGTTCCATCTCATAATGAAGGATTTTCTGAGCATCACGTTTCGTTTGCTCCGGAGCTTTTATTAAGGAACGTCTTTCAGGAGGGTAGTATTAATAAACACTCTCATGGCATTTATGAAGCCCCCCCATTATAATGGCATATTATAGTGCGCTCGTAAGCCAAGAGAACGAAACTCATTTGAAATAGTAATCTAAGCATTCACAAGCAGGTCTATTCATATTTTCCCCGAGCGACGCGTCGCGTCGTTACGCTATGGTAAACACGGTTTACTTTGCTGGGGGGATTATTATGTTGGGTAGTTAAAATAGTTTTACGTTTCTTTCGAATGTAACCGCGCAAGTAAAATTATTTTAAGCCGATTTGCTTTCGCTTCATTGTTTACGGGTATTCCCATTTTAAAAGGAATCTTGGGGAATTCTCCTCAAACATGTAACTATAGCTACGTTTGAGGAGTGACGTCAACCAATCACCTTAGTGATTAAGCTGAAATCTGCTACAGAACCTTTAGCCTTATTATAATAACATCGACGGTCTCGTTTTGCCAATTCATGTGTAGTCGACACGTGATTCCCCCCATCCCCTACTTCGAAGTTTCAAACTGAAATTACGTACAACCGGACGTTTGTCATGAAATTAATTTCTTGCGATTCCGAAACACCACACACAGTATGTCTGCCTTCAACCATCCAATTGTTATCACGTCGGGGAGCGGCGGGCGCACGTTAACCATGTTAGTTCTAAAGTGAGAGGAGTTGACGTCGTTCGTTCATATTTTACAAACCGTGAATTCGTTTCTGGGATTTACGATCCGGGCGTCTGCGAACAATGACTTGATAAATGACTGCGTTTTAACGAGACACAATATATTATCCGCTGTGTAAATGCAGATAGAACGTGCGATGCTCACAATGAAATATTTCGTAGGAGACTTCAAAACTAATATTTGCAGACGACGGTAGATGGAAGGCGGGATAGATGAACTGCCTGGCGCTCCGGAGGATTCCAGATTAACATCCTACTTCAACAAGACTGATAACACGACGAGTTATCGTCTCTGGTTTCACGGGGGAGGATTTCAAACCATTGTGTTTAATCAAAACGCGCCAAAAGGATATCCTTGGATAATATTCATACCTAAGGAATTTACTTAAATAAATAATTGATGTAAAGTCGGAAGCACTATTCAAACGAAAGGAAGCAGTCGAAGACCCATGACATCCAGAAATATTGTTACGGTAATAATTTAAGTAACACGAAATAAGGGTCGTACATTTATTATCAACAATTTACAACTAATACTCACATTGTATTTGGGGCACTTACTGATAATTAGACTAGATGACACACTGACGAGAATTGTTCCAATTATGCGCTAACGTTCGATCTGTCGCCTTTTTATAGGGGTTTTGTTTCCCGGGTATTACGTCAATTGTTGCCTTGACATTTTTGCACACGACTTTGCGTTAGATCTGTGCCCGTAGATGAGTCATAAGATTTTGCGCACGGCCCACGAATGAATCATCGCTGTGATATGTGCATGTGCATCTTTTGCACAGCGGGTGAGTCATATGTTACATAATTGCAAGTGAGTCATTCTTATGTTTATGTTATCGTCTTATGTTTACGTTACGCTCGACTGATTTTCAGCTGTACATCTTTGCTAGTTTTCTTATCCTAGTTACAATATCATCGAAATCCCGAGTAGAATTAGTAACGATGAGGATTTGAATTTTTTGTTGATTGATTTCCTGTTGGATAAAGATGTGAGAAGGGCTTAAACACTTCAACGTTGCATCTTCTTCTTCAATTTACACACTCCCATTTCTGTTTCTCCTTGTCTTTTCAAGGGCTGCACCGACAACTGTTCATCTCTTCCTCTTCTTTCTTCTTTTCGTTTCTCAAAGTCTTCAGAAAACTATCCTTGTTTGGAGACATGGTCATCCCAGTTTCACTTTTGTTGTGCTGTCTTCTCTATGAAAAGGTAATGAAAACCTTCACATGTTGCAAAGGGAGGTTTGTTTCACATCACCATCTTCTTCTTCAACTTGCATTTGGCCATTCCTATTTTCCATCCTTTCGGGAACCTACTTTCGCTTCTCTTCATTTCTCATACCCTCCAGAAAATGGACTCTCTCTGTCTTCTTTAGAGACGTGGTCATCCCACTTTTACTTTTATTGCGCTGCCTTATCTAATCAAAGGATGAAATGAAAGGCTTCACAGGCTTGTTTCATATCACTATCATCTTATTCGCGTTTCCTGAAGCGTGCTTTTGCTTCTCTTCGTTTTCTCGTGGTCTTCTTGTTTGGGGACACCGACATCTATCTCAGTTTTACTTTTGTTCTGCTGTTTTTTTTTCCCTTTTTTCATTTGGGAATTTAGTTTCGCCGCATTCTCCTCCCGTTCATTTAGACGCATTGCTGTTTCTTAAACGACGAAAGATCACAAAGTAATCCAGAAGCGAAATTCTCCATCAGTCCGTGTGAGCTTTGATGTTACCCTTGGTGACCTTGAATCGTTTGGGACGTGGTTTGATTATGCACGGGATACAGAGGGTTTCGTGGTGCCCAGACATCACCATACAGAACTTGATCCATGTGAACAAAATTCATACGCAGAGTTGTCCTTCTGTACTTAGGTACATTCTTCTCTGGTTGGGTCTTCTACATGGCCCAAGAAGCGATGGGCTTAGTCAAAGAAAGGCAACTCAAATGGATGAGGAATTTAGATTCAGGTTCAAACAGTGTATCAAAGAGTGGCTAATAACGAACGATCTACTTAAACCTTTCGGTTCACATCATTGGATCATTGGCGCTTAATACGCTGCCGCCGTCTAGTTTTTCTTTCTCCCTTTTACCTAAAAACCGTCTTGTACTCGAATGTACCTTTTGGCTTTACTATGAACTAATTGGTTATACTCAGCACTTTCTTTAGGATCAAAACAGCAGCCATCGGGGATCAAAGTTAAAGTCAAAGAAAGATAACTCAAATGGATGATGAATTTGGACTAGGCAATTCATTTCTGGGGTTCAAACAGCGTACCAATAGGAGTCCTGAATGGCTTCCTTGAGTGGCTAATCACAAAGGATCTACATACTTAAACCTTTAAACGTCTAGTTCTTTTTTTCCTTTTACCTAAAAGCTGTCTTGTACTCGAACGTACCTTTTGGGTTCACTACGAACCAATTGGCTATACTGTGCAATTTCTTTAGGATAAAAGCAGCAGCCAACGGGGATCAGTGAAAAAAAAAGGAAAAAATGTCATCTGCACAGAAAAAGTTGGGCTCCTGTCAGCTTATGCTCACTCCCTTCTGATGTGTTCTAAGAATGCTGTGTACCTTTTACATGAAAGAAAAGTAACAACAACACGTCAAGGATAAACCGAGGGCAAGGATCAAAAAATGAAAAAAAAATCATCTGGAGAAGCAAAACAGAAGAGAAGGCTTAGAATCGTGGTGGACCGATTCCAATTTATGGTCCCTTACACATCTGGTTTGTTCTAAAAGCATTGCATACCTTTCAGATAAAAGAGAAATGAGACATGAGGATCGAAAAATGAAAAAAATATCATCTGGAGAGACATCGCGGAAGACAAGGCTTAGAATTAATATGAACTCATCCCAATTTACGATCCTTTTCATCTGGTTATTTCTAAAAGCTTTGCCTATCTTTCAGACAAAAGAGATATGAGAACACCTGAAGGAAAGGAGGCACCAGGAATCAAAAAATGGAAGAAAATCATCTGGAGAAGCAACACGGAAGAGAAGACTTAGAATCGAGGTGGATTCATCCCAATTTACGGTCCATTTCGTCTGGTAATTTCTAAAAGCGTTCCATATCTTCCAGATAAAAGTAAAATGAGAACACCCGAAGGAAAGCAGGCACCAGAGATCAAGAAATTAAAAAAATATATATCATCTGGAGAGGTAACACGGAAGAGAAGGCTTAAAATCAAGGTGAACTCAACCCAATGTATGGTCTGTTTCATCTGGTTTGTTCTTGAATCCTTGCATGCCTTTCAGACAGAAGAGAAATGAGAACACCTGAAGAAAAGCAGGTACCATAGGTCAAGAAAATGAAAAAAAAATGTCATCTAGACTGGCAACGCGGATGAAAAGGTTCAGAATCAAGGTGAACTCATCCCAATTTATCATCCATTTCATAAAGTCTTGCATATCTTTCAGGTAAAAGAACAATGAGAACATCTGAAGGAAAACAGGCACCAGAGATCACCTGGAGAGGCAACACTGAAGAGAAGGCTGAGAATTAAGGTTGACTCGTCCTAATTTATGGTCCCTGTCATCTGGTACATTCTAAAACGGTTGCATACCTTTCAGACAAAAGAGAAATAAGAACAGAGCCTGAAGGAAAGTCGAAGTCAGGGATCAAAAAATGAAACAATGTCATTGGGAGAGGCAAGACAGAAGAGAAGAAGGCGGTAAGGCTTAGAAACATCAACTTGTGGTCCCTTTAATCTGGTGTGTTCTAATAACGTTGCATACCGTTCAGATAAACGAGAAATAAGAACAGCCAGTGACACCTGAACGAAAGTAAAAGCCAGGGTTCAAAAAAATGAAAAAAATATCACCTGGAGAGGCAACACTGTAGAGAAAAAGTTGGAAAGGCTTAGAATTAAGGTGGACTCGTCTGAAACTATGGTCCCTTTCATCTGTTACATTCTAAGAGCGTTGTATACCATTCAGATAAGAGAAAAATAAGATCAGCAAGTGACACCTGAAGGGAAACCGGGACTGGGGATCACAAAATGAAGAAAAATGTCGTATGGAAAGGCAACACAGAAGAGAATAAGATGGAAAGGCTCAAGGATCAAGGTGGACTCATCCCAAGTTATCATAATCTGCTACCGACTTGTCAGCAGCAGCAAGATTGTGGGAGGAAAAATTAACAAACATCCCACTGCCGTCTAGTTCAATAGGACGGACAGGTTCAAAGAAAAGGGCTATCATACTTAAAAAAAAGTGCCAGTTAATGCACACTTGACATGAGAGACGAGGACATCACATTGCACATAAGAAACTTATTCCCAACGAAACCAACAACGATATGGACAAACATTGAAGTGGATGAATCCGAAGTGCGGCCAATCTCAGCTGAGGAGCTGGAACGGGCCATCATGAAGATAAAAGGAAAAAATCCACTGAACCTGACAACATTCCCCCGGAGGTAGTTAGAGTGTTCGCTCAGGCGAACCCGAAGAGAGTCCTGCAGGTGAATCAATGCTGGGCTGAGGCTAATTTCCCGAACATCTGGAAGCGGGCCAAGCTAGTCCTAATCGAAAAACCATAAAAGTCAGCAGATGAGCCCCCGACCTATAGGCCGATTTGCCTCCTTGACGCGACGACCAAACTCTTGGAAAAAATCGTCAAACAAAGGCTAGAGGAGGAGCTCAGCGATCTAAACACTCTTCATGATCGACAGTTCGGCTTTCCGGCGGGCAGATCCACCGTGGACGCGATCTCTAACGTAAGCGATATCGTCCACAAAACTAGGACAGTGGCGTACAAGAATAGGGCATTCTGTCTAATGCTGGCTTTAGACATAAAGAATGCCTTTAATTCCGCCTCATGGCCGCACATCGCCAAGGCTCTCCAAGAGAAGGGCATCAGCAAAAAACTCAGGAAGATCATCCAGTCCTACCTGCAGGACAGGATCATAATCACACCTACGGGGGAGGAAATGCATTTGTCATGTCCGCAGGGTTCGGTCCTTGGACCGACTCTATGGAACATCCTCTACGATGGCATACTCAGACTAGACTTGGGGCGGGATGTGACTACCGTTGCCTATGCCGACGATCTGGCGATAGTCATAACCGCCAAAACCACCACCTTGTTGGAGGAAAGAGCCACGTACGCGCTGTATAGGGTAAGGGCCTGGTTGGAGGATCACGACTTAGAGCTGGCAACGGCCAAAACTGAGATGATCACCCTGACCGGGCCAAGAAGACTGAAGACCTTGACAGTAAACCTTGAGGAAGCAGCAATAACTTCAAAGGACTCCATAAAGTACCTTGGGGTACACCTGGATAGGAACTGCAAGATGACTACCAATGTAAGGAGAACATGGGAGAAAGCTAGTAAAGATGGCACTAGCGAGGCGGACCGAGATCAAAGAAGAGGAAAGTTCTGTCAGGGGTGATTACTTCTGACATCCTCTACGCCGCGCCGATCTGGGCTACCGCCATGAAATACAAGCACTATGGGCAATGCTGGAGACCTCAACAGGAAAGCGACCATACGCATCACCTCGGCGTATAAAACCGTTCCCACACAGGCAGTGCTGGCGATCCCACCAATCAAGCTTCAGGTGGAGGAGCGACTGGATTGGTACAATGCCAGGAAACTGGAGGAGAACATAAGACCGAAAACATCATGACTAAGTGGCAGCTCGTATGGGACTCTTACCATGGGTGGGCAAAAACATTCATCAAAGACGTTAAAAAGTGGTGCGAAAGGAAGCACGGGGAGGTGGACTTTCATATCACGCAGGCGCTAACGGGACACGGAGTTTTCGTTAGCTAATTGTACAAAATCGGCAAGACGCAATCCAGCAATTGCTGGTACTGCGAGGACGAAGATACGGCAGAACATACCATCTTTGTCTGCCCAAGATGGCAGAGGGATAGAGAAGAAGCGCGCTGCAAATGCGGAACTGAGATTACTAGAGAAAATGTCTCGGAGGTCCTGCTCCGCAACGAAGAAGGCTGGAATGCAGTTACCATAATGCTCAAAAACATCATGAAGCAAAAGGAAAGAGACGAGAAGCAGAACCAAATCCGAACTGGACAAATACTGGAATAAGACTGAATATATACAACAACTAACGGTGTGAAATTCTTGATGCAATGCCGAGAGACAGATTCCAGAAATTAGCAGCTGCGAGAGAGGAGTAGGAGTTTTAGTTGGTAGGTGCCTGTGTCGGAGACCTTTAGAAAGGCTACGACCGGGTGAATCCAACACGTCATCGACTTGGATTTCCGCTAATGGTGTCTTTAGAAGATTTCTCCAAACCTCTATGAAAAAAAAAGGGTTTAACGGTCTAGAGGGTGGGCGTCAGTGCGTCGTCCAACGTCTCCGTGTGAAGTCGCCTTAGTTTACGTACAATATCACATAACACATGGGTGGCAGGCATGGTGAATTGAATACTACGCTGGCAGCATTTCGGCAAGCGAGATAGCGAACCATTACGTCACGGCATACCCGCTTCTCTTTATACACAACTATTAACCAATATTAACTGTCATTCGTGAGGGGGGTATGCGCTGACGTAATGGTTCGCTATTTCACTTTAATGCCGCCAGTATTCAATTCACCGCGGGTGGCAGGGTAGCCGATGTGGACCTTTACCGATTCCAAATGCGGCACCAAAGTACTTCAGCGAAGAAACCCCAGATGAAAGCTTAAATAACAAAAGAACGAAAACAATTTTACAACCTGAATTGCACAACACTGCTCGCAGAAATTACCTGACTAATTCACATCCGTCAGGCTTCGAAAAGCAATTAAAAGATGCTTTCGTTACACGTAGAGTGCCCAGTTCCAGATCACGGATTAAGATTCCGTTCGGCTTTGACACACCGCAACAACAAACCAACTGCACTCTCACGCGTCTAGTAAAGAACTGAAATGATTCTGCTCGTAACCAGAATAAATTAAGTACGAAGGGAACTCACATGATCGAAACTGATCAACTACAGAAACCCTTTCGAAAATCAATGTATTCGATCGCGAGGACCAATGGCGCCTTGAAGACAGAACGCCAAATCAGCGGCCATTTTGCGTCTGTTGTCGTTGTACACCTAATTTATCAAGTTTAGAATTTAGGAAAGTTTACGCATTCTCAATATGTCCGTAAATCACGAGCACGTTTGTTTATTTTATCTTATGGTTTGGAATATGATACGGGGCGCGTCTCAGGCAGAGGGATGGAAGGAAATAAAATAGCTGGCAGTCTCCGGGTAGATGCGAAGTGGTAAACTTGTTGGTTCAACGCGCTATTTACGCAGACGGACTCGCGAGTGTTGTAATGAATTGCAATGACATGTGATGAAGGAGTTGTGCAAGAATTGAGGCTTGCTGATGATAGATGATACTCTGAGGTTGAGTAAGGTGCCAATCTCGCGGTGTCCGCTGATGGTTCGGACAGGGAGCAAGAGATTGGGCATTCTATCGTAAGGATGATCGCTCTGTATTCGCCGATAATCGGAGAGAGTAGGGGATCACTCCATCTGCACACGGCATTTGACCTTATCCGCCAACTGCAGAGGCGTGAGTAGTAAATGCCGGAGACACAGCTAGCTGTATACCTGACCAGGTGAATTGCCTTATGCTTTCAAGAACTGTCATGACTTGGTGTTGTAACTCCGTCCTCTGACATTGTTATCAGTCTAGGATATTTAACAAAAAAGAAAGTATCCTACACGTCTAACTGAAATTTACGCTATAGCACACCAGTGACATCTGGGAAACAATTGGAATGAGGGATTAAAAGAGCAAAAGACATCATTTGGAGAGACAAAAAATGCTGAGAAGACCTAAAGTCAACTTAAGAAATAGAAGTCCGTCAGGGATGCCAAATCACTCTTACATCAAAGAAGAAAACAATATCTTCCCAAAAGACTTGTGGTTCAACTTATGTCAAAGAAACTCTTCTCTAAATTTTGAGGAATAAAAGAACTCTATCGTTAATTTCTTTCCTTTTACAAAAGAGTCATTGGGAACGAAACAAATAAAACTATTCAAGAAATTAAACTAACAGATTGTTTCTGTTGTATCAACGTCCACGATCTCTTGTCGGCGTTGTCTTAACGTTTTCCCTTTTTATTTGGAACACGCCGGCATAAATAAAACAAAGCGACGGAGATTTCCGAAGCCATCGAAGAAAACAAACTAATGAGATAAGACGCCCTTTGCAACGCAGCAATCGATAACCACCGCTTGAGACGCTCTCGCAAAAGGTTGACATTAAAACAAAACCAAAAAAAAAAGGGAGCCGTCGTTCGTCGTCGTCATCTCGCACAAGTCGAAAATAAACTCGCGCGGACGAGTTTGTTTTCACATTCTTCCGGCAATGAGTCGATATGTCTGAACATCAAAGCGAACGATTATTGCGCCCATGAATTATTTATGGAATAATTTCTTTGTACGTGCCCCCCATATACGTAATAATTTTCTCTGGAACGGAGATGGATTTCAATATAAAAGGCAAAAGAAAAAATATATAAATAATGTAAGCGCGACGCATTATACACTATGTAAATTCGAAATACACTAGTGAACAAAAATAAAATAAAATGAGGGTGTTAATTTAGATCCACACGTTCACAATAATGTGGTCGTTAAAATAAATTGTCATATGTATTATAATGTTTCTTGAGGCTGCCAAAGCAAACAAACCCAACGGAGGGTCGTAAATTTTCAATTTCGAAAGTATTACGAGGCAATAACGGCCCCCGACGTAATAATTAGAACTGCGCAGACTTTATCCAGTACAACATTAATGGCCATTTTCCTCTGTGAATGACATTTGCTGAATGGTTTATGTATGTAGTCCATCTGTTCCTGCGCGCTTCATGAAGTCGTCCTGGAGCAGACGGATTTCCGAATTCCCGATCCGTCCGGGCAACAGCAGTTTGTAAATCCACCTCCAGGAAAGCCACCTCATCCGTGAAGGGCGCAAGTCGGAAATGAAATCATTATCTTGTTCGGGTTGATTTAGCAACAAGGGACAAAAATTCCGACGGTCTTTCTAAAGAGTGTCGCAGCCGCAGGCTCTTCGCAATCACGTGAGAGATACGTTTCATGAGGCGCTCAGTTTGTTCGAGTTAAATCCCCCCCTGCTTGGGGAATAGGGCTAATAAAAATTGCCACCGTATGCGAAGGGAGAGAGGGCATTTTCTAAAATAAATAAAACTGAAAGCATTACAAGATTAGGGCCCTGGAAGTTTACTAATTTTTCCAATTAAGTAACTCACGATGTTTACTCCAGAAAGTTATTGGAAGTATCGCCCAATAAAATTTCTTTTTCGTTGATTAAACTTCGGGAAGTTTTTCCCGTGAATTTTCCTAAATTAGTTCGCTTTTAACATAATACCCCCTGGAAGGGAAGGACCTCCTTGCTTTGCATAACGCGACGTTTAAATTCTTTTTGCGTCGCTTGCGTCGCGAAGCGAATTGAACCCCGAAGACGACGCGGTTTAAATTCGAAATTTTCTTGCTTAACTACAAACTACTGTTACATACATTTAAGTCTTATCTTTTCATAACGCGCAATTGATCTCCGTTGCAGTGAATAATTTAGTGCGAGTTTGAAATGCGATGCCGCGCGGCTCGTTCAAAATGTGATGAAGTTCGCTTCTCGAAGTTTCGTGTAAAATATGTAGCACCTCTGGCTGATGTTCTTAATTGTCGTCGTCGTCGTCGTCGTCTTAATCTGCGCGCTGTAAATTTGAAACGGCCCTGAAATTATGTACTACGCGGCGAAGATTGCGTCGGAGGCGTCCGCTAATTATATCCTGAAGTGAGGAGGCGAGTTCCGGAAGTACGTAATCAACAGAACAACACGTTTTTAAATTATGATAAACGTTTTGGTATTTACGAGCAAATTGTCCGATGAACTCTTTTTTTTAGCTTTTGGATTAGACCATTCCACCTAGCCACCAAGGACCAACACAAACTACTAGATTTTTTTGCTATTTTACAATTTATAAATCATTAAGATCAATGCGGCGAGAGGATTCATCAAAGAAACCGGTATTATACAAAAACGACTAAAAGCGAAAATCACGATGGCTCATAGGGCAAGTGTTCCATATCCAAGATTTTTCAGAAACGGAATTTCCGGTATAAACCATATAAAAGGCGACTGGGTTCCATGATACACATTGTACAGCTAGTAGTTGTATGGTCGAACACATCACCCAGGCGTAATCAGCATTCATAGAATGTCATAGGCCCAGTATTTCATCCGGAGTTTAACTTTAAGCTTCGTTTTATTCCCATAGTAATAATTGTAAAGACAATTGTTTCCGTAGAAATAAAACGAAGCTTAAAGTTAAACTCCAAATGAAATACTGGGCCATAGTGTGTGAACAAATTTCGAAAATCCGTCCGTCTCTCTGTATCCAATACCATGGTTTGGGTGAGGAAACAAACAATTGAATTGCCATTAGTATGCTTCATTTGATTTGCAAACTGCCGTTTCTTCTCGTTATAAAATTATTTTGAATTTAATGAGCATTGGTTCGTATGATATCGTTTTGACTTTGAGTGATTTTAGATCGAATTATTTTACATTTATCTAAATTGTGTTATCTAGAGGAGCATAGGTTCGCGACGAGGCCTTGTAGAATTGATAAATCTGAAAGTAAATCCCTTTTTTAACCACCATGTTTAACCACTCGTCCCTCACACCATCTGCTTCTTATTTTTTATGCCAAAGTTTGATTGTCTCTTGCCTATGATTGATTCAACTGATTTCTTGTTTCTTCTCAGTTGAGGCTCCATCCAATCTATTCTAACACACCCAAATTTACAAAATTTTGATGATCTCGCTTCTCTTTCTCTTCCAACTCAACGAGGAAAAGCCACAAACGAAAAAGGGGAAGAAGAAACTAAGAGAAACTGAATAGACCAACTGTAGAAGAAGATCTCCAAAGACTACGTAATGTAATAAACGAGGAACAAACAAGGAAAGTCAAATCGAAACCCTCCAACCACGGCCGCTATTAAATTTCATCGCGAATCGCTGGTGACACAAAAAATTAGAGCATCAAACAAGAGAACTTATAGGGGAAAAGTAAACGGCTACGGTCGTAGAAGAAGACCTCAAAAGACTACGTTTTTAGGAACTACGAGAAACAAACGTGGGACAAACAAGAAAAGTCAAAACCAAAGCCCTCCAATTACGGCAGTTATTAAATATCTGCGCGAATCGTTGGCGAAAGCACAAGACCCCCAAAAATTAAAGCATCGACGAAGGGAGATTAAATGGCGAAGGATTATTTAAGCGTAAATGAGCAGACACAACAGAAAAAGACGTCAAGGGATTAAAAAGAACTGGGAGGAACAAACGAGGAACCAAAAAGCCAAAGAAATGGTCAGCTATCAGAAAACAAAAAAAACGGAAGACAAGACCTAGGGAAAATGATTGGACACGGTAAAAGGGCATGGGCTTAGTCAATGAAGAACCAAACAAGGAAGCTAAAAGCTACACTAAAGCCCTGCGACGGCGGCAAGTCTTCAGAATCCAAAGAAAACACACGCACCAAGAGACCAAGAGGATCTCAAGACTAAACATTTAGAAACTTAAAAGTCCTGTGATGATAAAAGTCAGCAGATTTCAATGAATACATTGGTTAAGGTATATCAAAGACTGCCAAAAATTAGGGCATCAAGGAAGAGAACTTAAAGGGGAAAAGGAAAAGGAGAAGAAAAAGCGAATAGGCTGGCCGAGGAAGAAGACCTCAAGAGACTACGTGTTTAGAAACTATGAGACACAAACGTGGGACAAACAAGGAAAGTCCAAACCAAAGCCCTCCAATTACGGCGGTTATTAAATGTCGAAGGCGAAGGGTATATCACAAGACCACCAAAAATTAAAGCATCGATGAAGAGAGCTTAAATGAGCAGACATAATAGAAAAAGGCGTCAAGGGATTAGAAAGAACTGGGAGGAACAAACGAGGGACCAAAAAGCCAAAGAAATAGTCAGATTAGATAGCTAACAGAAAAACGACCTAGGGAAAATGATTGGACATGGTAAAAGGGCATAGGTCTAGTCAATGAGGAACCAAACAAGAAAGCTAAAAGCTAAACTGAAGCCCCGCGACGACTGTAAGTCTTCAGAGTCCAATGAATACACACACATCAAGAGACCAAGAGGATCTTCTTCTTTTTTTTCCTTTTGCCCATGTGGGCGTCGGCTTTTCTTGTTCATTCTTCCACCCATCTCTTCCAGTTTTTCCGGTCATTGGCCAGTAGTGTTTTTCTCTTTCTTCTTCCTAACTCCTCTACCTGTTGTATCCACGTCTTTCTCGGTCTCCGTCTCCTCCTCTTCTTCCCTGTCTTTGCTTCCATTGCTTTTTTCCTCAGTCTGTTATTGTCCATTCTTGCTATGTGTCCAAACCAGTTCAATATTATCTTGTTTTTCTTCCTTTCTATGTCTTCTTGATTCAATTACTTTCTGATGTCTTCGTTTCTTATTTTATCCATCTGTGTCTTTCCTGCTATTTTTCTCAACTGTTTCATCTCTGCTGCTGTCACCATACTCTCGTGTTTGTTTGTATTCACCCAGGATTCACATTCGTATAGTAACGTTGGTACTATTAGTTTGTTGTATACCTGGAGTTTTACTTTTATTTCTATCTTTTCTCCCAAATATTGTATTATTTAGAGCATAATAAATTTTCGTGGTTTTCCTTATTCTGTTTGCTATCTCTAGGTCTATCTTCCCATCTTTTGATATCATTCCTCCTAGGTATTCATATGCTGTTACTTGTTCTATTCGCTGTCCCTTCCATTCTATCGCCTCTGCATCCAAAGGTGCTTTCTGATTGATTATCATATATTTAGTTTTTCCTATATTGATCTCCATTTTCATTTTTTCTATTTCTTGTGTCCATATGTCGATAAGTGTCTTCATTTTTCTCCTTGTGTCCGCGACTAGTACTATATCATCCGCATCCATCGAATTGGATCGGTAGCATCTGCCTGTTTCCTATGGTTGTCCGGAGTCTTGTTATTCTTTCCCTTGTGTTTTTCAGTGTTTTGTCCATTATTAATATAAACAGTAGTGGGCTCAGGCTTTCTCCCAGTTTTATTCCTCTTCTCATCTCGAATTTTTCAGATCTTTCACCGTTTAATATTACTATGCCGTACACTGTGTTGTAGATACTTTTGACTATTCTAATAATTTTTTTTGGGCATCCCATCTCTTCCAGTATTCCCCGTAATACTGACCGTGTCGAACGCTGCTTTTAAGTCTATAAGATCCAAGAGGATCTTAAAAGACTAAATATTTAGAAACTGGGCGAAGCAAACGAGTCCTGCGGTGATAAAAGTCAGCAGATTACAAGGAATACCTTACATTGCTGAGGGCAATGAAGAAAGGCCACAAACAGGGAGAAAGGAACCAAGAGGATCTCGGATTTGGAAACTGGGCGAAGCAAACGAAGAACCTAAAAGTCCAGCTATGACAACGAATACACGTAGTGCACATCACAAGACTAAAAGAAAACGGAACGATGAGAAAAGGCCACAAAAAGGGAAAAAGGAACCAAGAAGACTAAACATTTAGAAACTGGGCGAATCAGTCGTCAGATTTCAACGAATATACATTGGTTAGGACACATCATAAGACTACAAGAACGTGGAGCAATGAGGAAAGCCAAATTGGGTGGGGGGAATGGGCCAAAACGATCTCAAAAGCTAAATGATTTAAAACTGATAGACACAATCAAGTCAAACCAAACCTTTGCTGCGACAATAGCCATCAAAACATTTATAAATATTACAAACAGTAAAGGACCAAGATTTGAACCTTGAGGCACACCAGATTCCGCCGAGTAACTCGCAGAGTTTTATTATTAAAGAATAGAACTGAGGTCTTGTTACGAATCGATGGGAATTTACACTTCGGTGATGTTAAATTTATTCAATCGTTTGAGTGTCCCGGTCGCCGAAAGCGTTCAAGTTAAAATTCGTTTGAACAATATTGCCCCTTTCTATCAAAGATAATTAGGTTTGGTTGAGGTTACTTCGGTAGCGCACTTGTTAAAGTTAGGTAGACAGTTGGAAGCTCGTAAATCAGCTGTTGAGGCATATGTCCCGCCTCCACGTAAGAATATGGTTCTAGAACCTGACTTAGCATACGTACAAGCCTGTGCACCTATTGTATCGGAATGTAAGGTAGACCCACCTAAACTTATTGAGATATCCTTCCGCATCCGTCAAAGCGTGTGGGAATGCCAAGCGTACTGGATCCCGTGAAGGTATGGCTTGCCCTCTCTCTCTGATGTACCGCTATGGGATACGCTCATGGAAGTCACGTCTGTAGTATGGTGTGTTCCGTGAGGAAGCCTTTATCTTTCCTGTCTTCTGTCTCTCTCGACTTCTCTTCTCTCTCTCTTTAGTCTCTACTTTCGGAAATTGGGTTGAAACTCTGTTCCGTTTGGGATGTTTGTTACTCGGATTCAACTTATTTTTTTTGTTATTTACCTTTACCGGACGTGTCTTACGTTGTTGAATGTGACATTCGTCACTACAGAAGTTTTGGTCTGGAAAATGTAGATTCTCTCCCCCTGCTAAGCCGTCTCTACGTCAGGACGCAACGTTCCCGAGGGGTGAATCATTTTTGTTCTCCAGTGAATTTTCTTTCGTGGTCCGTGATTAAAAGTTTTGCGTGGTATAAGATTTCGTCCGTGATTGCGTTTCGTTCTGTTGCAAGGTCGAATACCCAACCTTGCCCGTGTTCAATTGTTTTGTTTGGTTTAGCTCCGACCCCTGTCGTTCGTTTTCGTAACTTTTCTTTCTGGCCTTTTCTTTCTGGCCAACTTATCGTTTGAACCTCAGAAATTTTACCTGTGGGCAAAATTTCCATCTTAGTAAGGGTGGGATTGTTACAGTTTAATTTTCCGATTGTATACGAACACACCCTGTATAGTGCACATTTCAACTTTCCGGTCTATTTTTAACATGTTTCGTTTTGTTTCCCCCATTAGGCGTAGGGATATACCATTCCGCGTCTACGTAATTCACCCAAAACCTTCTTTTTAACATATTTTCGTTGAAAGCTTCAGATCAGTCGAATAAGTTCATTTTATAAGAATTAACCCCATCCTTGCTTAGGGTCGAAATCGTGTTTACGCGATATTTAATTGTCTAATTTAAATGGTCCTAGTTTGGGACGCGGATGTTAACGGATGATCGAGTTCCGGGCCTTACGGAAGACAGTCGCACTTGGTACCGTTGCGTATGTCTGTAACCCTTGCCCTTTTTCTGATTGGTTTCCGCTGATGTCATAAAAATCGGCCATTGGCACATTCGAATACTTCTCTCTCTTTTGTTCTTTTTTTCTTTTCCGCCGGTCGAGGGAAGCGTCATTTTTCAGTAATTCCCTATTCGCCCTGGGAGCCGCATGTTGTTGTCATCCTGGGAAGTTTTGTGTTAACGAGTTTCACTCCACCTGGGCGGTCAGAGTGAATTTGTACGGCTGTGTGCCGAATTTCTTTGGCTCATTTGAGGGCGAAAAAGCCGCGTTTCATTGCGGTTTGTGTCAGCCTAGCCCGACGCGACTAGGTAAGTTTTACGTGTTGTTTCTCTCTCGACTTGGCCCTTACGTTCGTTTTCTTTTCCTCGTTTATAGGCTCCTGGTTTCTGTTTTGATCTAAGATTTGGATTTGGTTCTGGCTTTTGGCCTACGCTATTGGTATCTCGTGGCAACTTGCGACTACTAATCGACGCATCCACCCCGAGGAAGCCGATCGTCCACGGAAGCGCCCCGTAGCCGGCCGCCTCCATCGCCATCGACGGACGTGACGACGCTGCGTGAACAGGTCATGCTTTTCTTGTTTATTTTTGCTTCTCGGTGGATTTAATGTAGCCGCATTTGTGCATGTAAATTGCGTATACTCGCGAAGTAAACTCCATTTCGGAGGAATTCATCGGCTATTAGGCGTTAATCGCACAGAACGTAGTTCGTCGAACGATTTCTTCGACGCTAGAATAAGCGAATGTTATCTTTGTCATTTCGATTAGCTCTGTATTAGTTTCGGATCCGAAAAGTTAGGTATTACTGTGTCACGATTATTGCCTGGTTTACTAGTTAATTTGTTTGGATTTTCTTTGTCTTAAACGTTTAATAAAATTGTTCATGCTTTGGACGTACCGTGTTTTTCTTAATTTTTACGCGATTCCTTTAAAAAAAAAATTAAGTGGCGCCTATTTTTGGATTGGCCTTCGCGTTTTGGTTTGAGAACCCTCCCCGTCCCACTGCAGCTGGCTGGCAACACTGGAATAATTTCGCTCCGGTGTCAAACTACTACTTATCGACTCAGGTAGGTAGCAGTCTATTGCAAAAACAATTTCTAAATTCTAAACTTGAATAAAGAATGCACTATGCATTTTATTCACAATTAGAAATAATAAGGATAGGAATTAAAACAGACAATACTAAATGATGAAGGCAATGTCTTTTACTTGGCTATTATTTAGTAAATTCTAACTGACGTTTCTGAATAGTAAGAACGGGAAACCGCATAAAACTTTTGTACATTTTCCTCGCGTCGTAAACAGAGTATCTCCCCGTAAGATTTATAGAGTGCTTCCCTCTCCGGCGAAATTATTTGTCTTGCAAATGCACTTACCTTGTACCTCAATGCACCCCAACGTTTTCTTCATCGCGCTGGTGTTTATCTGACACATATAGCAACCACGGTCGGATTCCTTCAGCTGTCGGATGTGCAACTGCCAGGTCCTCAGTTTATCGTCGTGGGTAACGCTAATGCGTGGATTATGCGTGATTACCCGCGTGTGCAAACTCAGGATGGTTTGGTCGTCGGCCTTCATCCACCCGACCTGAAAAAGGAAGAAAAAAATCAACCGCGTGAAAATCCTGCTCGCTTCCGCTCTGCCATTTTGTATGCGCGGGGAGAGGCCTGCGATTTAATCTGCAGCAGGAGCAGGCGATTAAAAAAAATCGCCTCTTGTTTGTACGGCATAAAAGAATTAACGGACAATGGAAACGGTTGATTTTATAACCGGGTTGTTGCGTTTTGAAATGTTTCAACGCGCTACGAACTTCAAACAATACCACCACCCCCCCTCCGCAACACATTCCGATGTGAAATCGGGAATTTTCATTGCGCTAGGAAAAAAATTCGCTCAATCGCGATCCAGTTCCAAAATTTAATTAACAATTAACAATATCGGGTTCGTACGAAACGAAAGAAGAAGTGTGACGGCTTCGGAAAAACCGTTGCGCCGCCGGCGGAGGAAAACACGAAACAGCTTGAAGTATAGTGAGTAATTTCGGGCTGGCTTCGGGTGATTAATAGGAGAAGACGATTTAATATAACGAATGGAGTGGTAGTTGGGCAAAAACACCGTTCGTTCTGCTGCGAAGCACGAACCGAGGGATATGATCAATTATCGTTGCTAATTTGCGGCTGAAGGGCAACTCCGTAATAGTGGGGCATTAACATGTGGTTTGTAAAGGGATGAGCCCCCATCTGTTCCTTATCCCTCATCCACGCGCGACCTTATATTCGTATACTCATGTAATTACGTTTTAAATACCCACGTTTTAAATTAGGTAGGAACCTACTTCACACTGACTGTAGGAGATACAGTGCACGTCAAACATCTTATCCAATAGGGGACACGTCGCTGTTAGGTGTATGAGTAGTAGATATATCTAGGTAACAAAGAAAAAAAGCACAAGATTGTTACTAGTCAATTTTGGGGGAGAACAATGTTTCACAACCTAAGTGACATGGCCACCATATTTCTAGGCGATTGAACCCTTAGACTGTTCCTTTTTTTGGACCTTACAGAAGATTCTATAAAGTGTATTCAGTAGTTTTACACTGAAATGAACTTTTAACACAACTTTAAAAAAGTATAACTTTTTAATGTTAGGGTAATTCTGGGATAGATGGCCATACGGGAGAGATGATTTTGTTTGCTTTAACATCGATGAATATTTTTCGGCAAGTTTGATCTTTCATTTTCGCATTTGCAATGTTTTTTCTCGAGTTTTTCGATGAAATCAGTTACTACCATGTTGTAGTATTTAACATATTAAGCTAAATCCACACTGAAGGAACAATCGGGAACTTTTAGTTGCTGTTCCATGTTCCTCGAAAAGTTACCGGTAGTTTCCGAAAGTTCCTTCATGTTTCTGTTTCCAGTAGTAAAAGTTACTGTTTGTTGCGTGTTTCCACTCGGAGCGGTAAATATCAAAGAAAAATGGGAAAAAAGCAGGAACAAAAAAGGGAGTTCCTTCAATGTGTACCTACATCTTGTCACCAGTTTCGGTAACAGCTTGTAGCGTAGCAATCAACACCACATTGTGCTTGAACTCTTCGTTTTCGTTGTTTCTTTTTTTTACAAGTAATAACAAGATAAGCTGCATCGGCGAGAAGCACGTCTTCTTCAGTCATGACTGTCAACAATACTAACTTGTTTCTTGTGTGTGTACAGATTGTTACGTGCAACAATTTCCAACAATGGAACAGAAACAAAATTCAGATGTTTCTCTATTTTGCTACCTTTAGTGTGGACAAAATGTTTCCATAACTTGACGAAAGTTGAAAACTTTTGAAACATTTAGCAACAACCATCAACAGAAAAGTTCCTGTATGTTCCTTCAGTGTGTACTTAGCTTTATAACCACAAACAAAAATTCCAGTCGAAAAGCTGAATCTAAATATCGCGTGGGCTATCCACCTTATTTTTCTGGGAATGAAGGCCACAGTTTAAATTAGATAAATAAATGCAAGACGTAGCGCTTATTTGCAGATGCCAAACAAGTACACAAGAAAAGCTACACATACACGTGGTATCTGGTCACAAGAACATTTGACAAATGCAATGAGATATGTTGTTCATGAAAATATGTCTGTTCGTTAAACTTCTGCTTAATTTAGGATACCACGTAAAACCTTGAAGCGGCGATGTAAAACCGAAAACTCTGAAAAGAGAAACATTGCGTCTAGCTGCATCTTTGGAAAGGACAAAGCGACTAGTACAACATATTTTGACCGTGCAAAAGCGTTGTTTCCCGTTAACCAGAGTCGATCTGATTGCTTATCATTTTGCTCAACAGTTAAATATAAAACATAAGTTCAACAATCAGACTGAAAAAGCTGGATACGACTGGCTTAATTTGTTTTTAATCCAACAACCTGAAATTAGTATTCGTAAATCGGAAGGTCTTTCCATAGCTAGAATAACGGCAATGAATAGAAAAGAAGTAGCAGAATATTTTAGTTTGCTTGAAAAAACCATGAAAGAAAACTCTTTGTCTGACAAGCCTGCAAACATTTTTAATATCCATGAAACGGGTCTCCAACTGAACAATGGACCAGGTGAAGCATTTGCAAAAAAAAAGATCAAAAGTCGTTTCAACTGTAACATCCACAGAAAGAGGAGAAACGATTACGTTGGTAATTTGGGGCAATGCAGAAGGTAATTTCTTACCGCCTGCTATAATAATGAAAGGAAAAAATAGAAAGAAAGATCTTCTTTCAAATCATTGAAAAACCGCTTTGATGATGCTAGTTCAACGTGGATGCGAAATCACACAGGGTCGATAGTAAAGCAAGTAAACGTTTCTGAGATATTGGGAACTGCATATCCTCGGGCTGTTAGTATGGAAACTGCCAAGCATGGTTTTGAGTCCTGTGGATTTTGGCCATGCAATCGTCATAAAATTCGAGATGAAGACCATGTTGGTCTCGACAAAGATGACTGAACAAGCCCCACGGTTGAGAAGACACCACTACGAGAAATGCAAGTAATACCAGCGCATGGAAGCCAGACTTCTTTCCCACCATCTTTGCCTTCAGTCAGTTTTAGTTCAAATGATATGAAATCAAGTCACAACGAAAATAGTTCATTATCAATTCGCGCTGAAATCCGAGGCTTCAAATTCTTATAGCTTCAAATAAAATTCCCCAGAAAACTGCGGGCACTCAAGTGCTGACAGGAAGCTCATACAAATGCAATTTAGAACAAAAATTGGCTGAGATAAAGAAGAAAATCACAGGCAAAAAGTTAACGTCAAGTGAGATTCCTAAAAGGAAGAACAACGCTAAAAATAAGACAGTCAAAAGAGACAATAAGAAGAAAAAAATAGGCAAGAACACTGAAAGCTGGTTTGGCAAATTATGCATGGAATGTTACGGTTGAAAAATTCATTTAAGTTATTTATAACGCCCAGTCTTGGCCTATTTGCCGGTCGTCATATTTCACAATGTTGTGCAATATTGCATCAGAAAAAATCATGCGTTGATATTTAGTCAAACAGTATATGTATCTCCATTTCACTCTGCTTCCTAGTTAAATTTGTTTTCAATCCTAACAAGTTCTGTCTGAACTTGTGGTAGGGAAAGAACGCGGCGGTCGCTCGCGGTCAGTCTGTTTTCAAAGCTCCCAACGTACGGCTCGTTTCTTCGTGATTTTTATTTTTGTGCTCCCCGTCACGAGTTTATGTGAAGGAAGACGGAACCGGAATTACTCCGAGATTTGTTGTAATCGTACGTGGAGAGAGTCTTAAGCTCGTCAAACAGCTTTTCCAAGCCTGTCGTCGAAATAAGGAACAGGTATGCCTTGTGGCCATGTTGTGACCGTGCCGAAATGTAATGCGTACTTTTCTTCCATTAGGCTTTAAGTTCAAGTCATAGCGTCAAGTGGTACTTGTAGAGGCAGTTTAGCTTGGGTGGATAATATCATCACCCCCTTGGGTGCAAGAAAAGGCCGGATTTGGCTTTTTCGCAACGGTTTAAGCCCCGCAACCCCCGACTTCCCCCGTTTGTGAAAGTAGACTCGACCTGCAAGACGACGCTACTCTTGGCGGCATAACTGCAACGTCGACTTACTTCGCTAACCACCGTGAGAGGACGCTCCGACACTGTTGACAGCTGATTGACATTAACGCTGCTTGTTTGGATTTAATTACCAAGGCCGGAATAACTCTAATTGAAGACCCTGCTGCAACAAGGATGTATCTGTGTTTTTATAAATTTTAATCGCCCTAAGCAATATTTGTGACCGAAGAACAGATCTGTTGGTCGGATTGAATTTAGCGTGTTGTTTATTTAACTACACTTCTTGTTCGTTTTATTGGAACCCTTTGCTGGGCCGAACTCGTATGTGTATAATTTATTCTCTTATTCGACATTTAAATTGTAGTTACATTTGTATATGAACTTTTATTAAACATTAAACTACATTTTTATTTTAAAGTGTCAACTAAAAACTAAACTTGTTTTCTCCACCTACTGGACTCTTTATAATATATAATAAAGTCATAGTCGCCACAGTTACTCCCCCTCTAGTGTCTACGATTCGTAGTCACGGAAACGAACTGGTGGTTTCACCTTGCGCCTTACACGTGTCACTGATTCCTTGATTTGAGTAGAGTTTTCGTTGCTACTGAGTGCTGGCGGCTGTACAGGTGTTGAGGATGGAAATGTGTTCAGTTCCTTCACCAAAAATGCAGGTTTGCCGAGCGATGGAAACGGTTAACTGTCTTCCACTGAAGAAAATTTGCTGGCCTCCAGGTAGGTAGCGAAAAATAGAAAAGAAGATACGATACAATGTACGCAATGCGAGAACAAATGTGCTGGAACAAACCAGGAAACAGTCGATTACCTGTATGACGATTGTGAAGACTGAAAATAAGTACGATTTAGGATGACAGCGGAACAATTTTGGACCATTAATCTTGAATCGTACTTTTTTCGTGGTTTTGAAAATTTTTTATTTCTTAAAAAATCGTAATTTTTAGTTTTTGCTTGTTTGTTAATTTATTAACTTTGTTAATAAAGAGTTTACTATTGCTATTGTGGCTTATTTTTCTTCAAATTTCGTTAACTTATAGGCATATTGCGGTGTTTATAAGCAGAACGAGAGATTTTTTTCAATTTTTTCATAAAGAAATAATTTGTAAATAGTAAAAAAAATTTAGAGTAATGTATTATTTATGTTTTGCAGGATTTGTTTGCATAATTATTAAATTCAAGTGTGTTTTTCAGATATGTTAAGTTTGTGTAAATATTTATAGAAATAGGCGATTTTAAATTACATGTATATTATAAATAAATTATTTAGAATTTTTGAAATGTAAATACGTAAGATTTAAGCGTCGGCGACAACGTTGCTTTCGCCGGGTACAAATACGACGGTCGTAGTGAATTGTCCTATGAAGTCTAAGGTCATGATGACCCGACGTTCGAAGGAAACTAAGCGGCAGTGTGGAGTTCGGATATTGAATCAATGAGGGCGCCGCGTGAGCTATTGTAAATTAGAACGACCGGCACAAGTATCATTACCTTGCCTCCGGTTCAGACGTGCATTCAAGTTAGGATCAAATATCAACTCGGATATAACGTAAGTAATCGCTGGTTTTGCGAAAAACCACGTGAACAAGTAAAACTTCGACTCTCTGAACTCTTTTACGATAGGTATTTGTTTGTACGATTATTCAGAATTTGAAATTAATAAACCGTTGTTTCTGTCACCTTCTACGAGCATTCTTTTCTTTATTTACACACACACACACCCACACACACGACACGTACACTGACGCAGATAATTTTGAATGTGAAGGCTTGCGAGTGCCATCTACATCCAAAATTCATCACATAACAAATACACTGCACGAGGAAGAATCCAGCCTACGAGATACACTGCAAAATACATCAGAGGAGCAGGAGTTGTCACCGATATCAACAAAATAAGAATAGCAATAAACAAATAAGATTTTAACTATAAACAAAACAAAGATTTAGAAAATATCGACAAAAATTACCCTGAGAAAAGCAACGAACGCAAAACTTTGCAAAAGATACCAAATAACATAAAATTGACTCCCAAAACGTGGAAACAAAGACATTTATGCTAAAATCTGCAAGAGTCTCATAACACACTATAGAATTGGCTTCACCCAACGTGGGGCCATAACATAGCAATATGTTCTTAAGGGGTACGAAATAGGCAAGTTTACCCTAATTAAATGCGTTTTATAGGTAGGGTAGGTACCTAGTTAATTAATTATATGTAATTGTATTTTTTGTCAATTTTGAAGCAGGTAAGTAGGTGATGTTTCTCTTTCTAAATGACACACACGACCACGACATTATTTGTCGTCATACCTTGAACTGTTCGGGTTTGAAATAAATTGTGAAGTTAACCGGACTGAATTTATTGCAAATCAAGTATTTATTTTGTTTAGCGATGACATCGGAAGCTTCGGGCACGTGAACGTCGTTGACTTAAACTGCATAGCATGTTACAACAACGACAACAAACAACAACAACAAAATGGCCATCAATTTTACGAGTTCCCGCTCGCTTCGTTCGTCGTGTCGCCTCGAATGACGTCCGCCATAAATAACGTTCCTTATGTAATACGCTTTTTCGATTTTTCCGAACGTGAGGGCGAGCGGTTTACGATTTTATTCCCCGGGAAAGAAAATAATAAAAAAGCAATTAGCACTAGGTACGTCTAATGCGAAAACTTCTGGGAACGAGATACGGCAATTAGGGGGGCCACCTTTTTTATCCCGCGGCCCGGGATGTAGGTAGCCAATTTAAAAGTGTGACGAACTCTTTCGATTTCGACGCGAAATTTTCTGGAGCAAACAAAGCAGACGGTTTTCTAAAATAAAAAATAAAAATAAATTAAAATCGCCGCTTTAATTGATCTGATGGAAAAATGCGGCGACGATTCAATTAGGTAGGGAGCGTTTTGTTTCGAATAGAATGGAAACTGATTCAATCGGAATCGAATCATTATTCCCCTTTCTGTGTACGCCGAATAGTTACAGGTCAGAGCATTAAATCGCGATTAAAAGATTTATTAAAACGACGCCGCGGGTAGTTTGCCTTTCCCCTTCTCTTTCATCAAAGAACGATGATAAATTGTAAAATACAATTAAATTAAAAAAAAATAAAATAATCTGGGCGCAGGAACGTTGTTGGAATAATTAATGCATACGTAATGGTAATTTAATTCAAACATTAGTGGAATGTAAGGGTGAAATTCGACCGACTCCGCGACAAATTAGTTATTAGTGTAAATTGCAATTTTAGTCGATTGTTAACGTGAAATTCGAGAACTAATTCCCGATAGACTTGACAGGGGGGAAGGGGGGAACTCGGCTCCCGTAAGGGCCATTGTGTGAACTGTGATCTCCAGGTACCTACCTGCCAATAATTAATTAATGTGTGGCTGTTTCTCATTGAGAACTTCGCAACTGTTCCCTTTCAATAAGTATGATGATGTACCTACCTCCTGCCAGTTCCTCGCTCGTTATAAAATAAATGCGTTGCAAACTGGTGAAGTTCTCTTATTAATAATAATGACATGTGTAACTCGATTGTGCATTTAAAAGATCGTCAACTGTTCGCATAAATCGATCGCTTTTAGAACTTGGCACGTAATAAACTCATTGTTCAAACATTCTCCAGATTGCCGAACTTTAATAACGACACGTACACCTGTCTGGCCTTAACGCTGCTTGCAAACTTTGCTGCTGCACTTCATCGTACTTCTGTAATATATTAATATCAGGGTGCATATTGCCTCCCCCCCAGCCCCACACCCCCAACACGTCGAGCTCCTTGAAGATTAAGCTGAGTTGTGAATGTAAGCTCGCAGTTAACTCTTGTTTGCGTATTAAGCGTGTTATACGCTTGGTATCTGTAGGTATTATCCTGAGGACTTTACAGTTTGCTTTGTTAGATCAAATTCACAGTGGTGATAATTAATAAGCGGAAGAATTACATTTTTCCTTTTAGATTGAAAAATATAATTCGCCCGCTCGTTAGTGATAATATTTACCTTGTAGTGACCCAAGTCTGTGACAGAACAACTAAGTACAGCTTCACGTCCAACCGCCACGGTCACATTCTGGATGGGTCCCTTGAAATCCGGGACGAGATGTGAGGGTAGTAGTGAAGTCATACTGGAACTTGAGGTCAACACGTCCACTGCAAACAAAGACATTTTCAATTAATAGATACAAGTGACGTCTTCTCTCAACCATCAATAAAATAAAACTTTCATCGTCAATCGGCGATCTCTTTCGCATTTCAGATAAGGGTCGAAACTGAAATTTGGTTTTAATGTCGCGATCCCCCCTTATTTTTCGAATATTACGGCGCCTCATTTTAACATCATCTCTGTTAATAGTTAACCCCAGAAAGGGGGACGACAAGCTCGAGAGTTTTATCACCCAATTTATGGTGGCCCTTATTTCTCGATGAAGTCCATAAAACCCTATCACATCGCTCCCCTTAGGTAAGTCGAAATTAATATGAAGTATGGTGCGACGTCGTCGCCGGCGTCGGCGTCGGCGTCGTCCTGCAGCAGATAAGAAAATTAAAATGTAACTGTCTTGACCGAAATTTCAATGCCTCCCGGATGAACACTAATCTGGGTTTATGGCTGGGGGTATGCGGAACGGAGATCTCATTACGTTTAATCTCGCCCCGGCCCTTTATAGTGGATCTCTGGCGTTGCATATGTATTATCGCTTGAATACTACTCTCTCTCTGTGTGTCGCACTTGCGAAAATAATATCCAAAAGGAAATCGATGCAGCTTTCCAGACGAGCCCTAGAAACCGTTGACGTTAATTTTTTTTTTTTCTTTTTA
Source organism: Dorcus hopei (assembly GCA_033060865.1). NCBI lineage: Eukaryota > Metazoa > Arthropoda > Insecta > Coleoptera > Lucanidae > Dorcus > Dorcus hopei. Next base: position 9,757,823 of record CM065425.1, read on the forward strand.
CTCGGCGACGAACGTTCTTTTCTTTCCCATCAAATTTTAAGGCGAGCAAAATTCAAGGGGGAAAAATCGGCGCAATTTCAAAAGGAGTTTGTTTCCGTGAATAATGCAAGGAAATAAAAGCGCCGCCGCTGCAACGTCGGGCGTATATTATTTGTAACATAACGGGTTACTGTGGCCCAGCTAATTCCACGCCCGTAAATCCTTTAGGAGCAAATAACATCGCTGCCGAGGATTCAGCTTTTTTCCTATTTATTTATTTAACCGTGCGAGTGTAATTGAGGTGTGATGGAACTACATTATTCACGCCCTTTTTTTTTTTTGGTTACTTTCGGAATGTAATAGAAGGTTTGCAGATGTACTGCGATTCCAGTAGAAAATCGAGCGAAAAAGACTAAAAGGCGTTTTACAATACACAAGCAAACAAAAGAAAATCAATCGAATTCCTTTTAATGGAAAAGAAGGATCGTGGGAAAGTAAACGACGTGAGCGATTTGAATTAGGCGGCGATCATTACTTTGTGGAAGAAAACTGATAAATAAAAAAAGGGCAGAGCAGAATATACAAATATAAGGAGCCACAAATCAGTAGAGAAAGAATTTGACTTTGGTGTTTCGTATGACCTCTCCCGTCCCATTGAGATAGCCGGCAATTGGGACGATCTTAATTTGCCCTCCCATAATTTGCAGCCTTCAGGTAGGTAGCAAAAGAAGAAATAAAACTAGTAAAAAATGAAATGGCAGATGATAATAATTACTAAGGACAAATAAGAAAGGTGGAAGAAGCTGTTAAAAAGTCAAGAAGGTTATCGTGGACAAGATTTGGAAAAAGGAGGAGAAGGAAACGGAAACATCTTAAGAAAGGAAATTTGCCATGGGATTAAGAACTATAGTAGTAATAGCTGCTAAAGAGTAAAGAGGAGACAAATGAAAGATGGAAAGAGCAGATTTGTGAAGTGCTAAAAGGTACGTCTGAAAATAACGATAACAATAAAAGCACTGCTACCTACCTGAAGGACAACAAATTGTGTCCAATTTAAGATCTCCAGCACAGCCGGCTAAACTCTTGCAGATAGGGAGGGTCAACGTAACCCCAAAAACAAAGGGACAAAAAGTTAAATAAAATAAAAGTCACCAGCTGAGCATATTTGTTCTCATTTGATATTGCTTAAATTTAACACAGTAAACAAAAATAGAAAGTACAACCCAGACGGGATCTCAACGAGTTGAGCGAAAGAGTAAAATTGTAAACGATATAACGATTAAATAAAACTTTGACCGAGAAACAGATCTACCTTTCGTTTTGTTACAGTTTATTTTCCGCCTGTGTACGAACACACCCTGTACAGTACACATTTCAACGTTACGATCTATTTTTAGCACACTTCGTTTTGTTTCCCACATTACGCGTAGGAATTTACAATTCCTCGTTCGTGTAATTTACCCAAAACTTTCTTTTTAACATGCTTTTCGCTAAAAGCTTCAGATTAGACGAATAAGTTCATTATATAAAATTAGCCCTATCCTTGCTTAGGGTTGGAATTGCGTTTACGCGGTGTTTATTTGTCCAATTTAAAGAGTACTACTTTGTGACGCGGACGACGACGGATGGTCGAATTCTTTTGTTTTAAAAAACATCCGCACCTGAAACCGGTGCGTATGTCCGTAACCCTTGCCCTTTATTTTGATTGGTTTCCGCTGATGTCACATTCTTATGTTATTGGTACGATTCAAACAGACCACCGTTCATCTCACTTTATACCGTTTTCTACTCCTCTCGATTTTGCAAAACGCCGGAATTGTGTTTTCGACCGTCAGGTGATTTGCGTGTGGTTAGTTTTGTGGGTTCCCGCTCTAATTTCGCTTGGAGGAAGAGAATAGATCTTACGGCTGTTGGCCGACTCTGATTAATTCACCTGTACGAAAGAGTTGACTGTGTGGCAACTCGTGTTCAGCCTACGTCCTATTCTGACTCAGGTAAGGTTTACTCCATCGTTTTGCATTATCTTGCAGTTCACGATCATTTTGCTCCCCTTAGGCTTTCCGTTTTGGCTGTCCTTTCTTCGTTCGGACGACTATCCCGTGCGTGCGACATTTACTGGGATCATCATACCGCCCGTAGTACCGTACCGACCCCCCAGTGCGCTGACCGTTAAACCCCGCAAGGAGACCGACACTCCGAGGAGCAGCGACGCCGCTTACCGCTTTGCAACGGTGGAACGCCCCTGACTCGACAGACGTATGAATGCTACGCAATCAGGTCGGATATTTATGTTTATTTATTCTTGTGTTACGGTGGTTTTGATGTTGACGCTTTCGCACACGTAAATTTTGCGTATACACGAAGTAAACTCCATTTCGGAGGAATTCACCTTTTCTCTTGCGTTGCGCTTACTAAACGTAATTCATCGAACGAGTACTTCGGCGTTAGAATAAGTGAATTTTTATTTTTATTTAACTTTGTATTAATTTCGGATCCGAATTGTTAGGATTTACTGTTTAACGTTAGTTGTGTTGTTCACCATCTGATTTAATCGATTACTTGTGATCAATCTTTTAATAAACTTGTGTTCATGCTTTGGTCGTATCGTGTTTTTCTTAATTTTTACGCGAATTCCTTTCAAAATTAAGTGGCGCCTATTTTGGATTGGCCTTCGCGCTATGGTTTAAGAACCCATTCCCGTCCCACTGAAGCTGCCGGCGACACTGGATCAATTTCGCTCCGGTGTTAAACTTCTGCTTATCTACACAGGTAGGTAGCAGTTTACAGAAAATGGAAAAAAAAGTAAATGCTCAAAAATTAATCAGTTAAATTAACGCAACGCAGCGTTTAATACGACACAAACGAATCAATTAGATAAAATATTTCCGACCATGTCAACAAATCCACACTGGACACTCTGCTGTCAAGGTGAGGTTGGGAAAAATCAAGCGTGATACAATCCAGCGGAGGAGGACGGTGCTGCCAATTACGTCATTACGCAAGACGGCATTAAGGTATTACGTCACGGCTTCTCCTGTTGGTTCGTCTCGTCTAATGGTCAAGTCCAACTTCTACAGGAAGAGGGGTGGACCGCAATGCCTGGACTTTTAGCAGATAGGATTCCGCTTACGATTTTCTTTCCAGTCTAAGGTCGTACTCAAGTGGCATTATAAAAAGCCTAAATAGTAAAAGAAAGATGCGTGTTACAGACCGAAAATACGCACAAAGTTGCCAATAAAACCCTACCTGTTCTTTTCCTTCAGAAACAGGCTTGGGAAAGCTTAAAAGAAAGCTTGTATTGTTTGGCGTGCACTTAAGCAGATCTCGGAGTAAATAGGCTCCAATCAAAAGATTCCCATAAACAAAGCATAAAAATCATGGGCACATACTAACAATAGGTGTGCACATCAAGACACCCTCAACAACAATGAATGCGCCGCGAAAAGAACATGCTCAGTCCAACTGGGGCAGGGGTTGTTACGAGATGGCCTCATTTATAACCAAGCAAAAGAGTGAAATAGAGTAATACCGTAAGGCGTAGGTAGTGGCTTTTGTTTTCTGATGCAATATGATGAAATGTGACGAACGGAACGTAGGCCCAAACTAACCTTTCAGTTCCCACACAGATACAGGGTGACTGGCAATACTGAAAATAATTTAAATGAATATTTCACCCGTAACATGGGGTTAAACCAGAAATGTTGAAGACGATGTGGGGGAAAAGAGACTAAAGGAAACACAGATGGGATTATAATCCCTTTACATAGGCGCGGACAGAAAATGGCTTGCAAAAATTACAGGGGCATTTCATTAGTTATTAAGCAAGTAAAGGATTTAGGAAAGAAGGCATAGGAACCAAACCTGAATGACGCACATTTCTAAATAGTTTCAATTCTTTTCGTGGGAACTTAATTTTTTATGACTTTTAATTTAAAAACAAAAAGAATTTTCCTTATAGCGTTTGTGAGACTTCACCTGTAATAAGAGAATTAATTCCAAACGAAGACACAAAAGGAAATTGAAACAAGCAACAATTAAACGCAGAATTAGACGAACGAAAGAAGAGCAGAGAGCGATTGAAAGTCAAAAGACCATCAGTGAACAAAAAACAAAACTAAACATGAAATGCACGTAACAAATTAATTCGACGGAAAAAAAACAAAAGAGAACGAAATAAACGACGACGGAAGACAGAATTACAGGAGAAGGAAAAAAAGTTACGATTTCATCCTGCGGAAGTGAGTGAAAATTAAAAACTTAACCCTTGGAAACCTTATAAATTTTTGATTACTATTGACAATTATAAAATAAAATCTCGACGACCCCAATGTTGAAAAATATCGAAATATTTTCTTCAATTGATCAACAGATGGCGCGAGCTAAGACTCTGGCGGGAAATCCAAATTAAAAGCTATGGAAAAAGTGTTCTTTATAAATAAATCATTGAAATCTTTGGTTATAAAGTCCTTGTAATCTCTCCTGGTATTCAAGAGATGGCGTTCTTTCGAGAAAGAAGAAAATTTCCCTTCATTCGAAATCTTTATTAGAACTGACAACGGTAAAAAAGAAATCCTGTGGAAAACTAATCGGAATCCTTGCAATCTGAAGAGCTCATTAATTTTTTTAATGAACTAAGATTGACAGGTGACAGCTGTGAAACAGTTAAAGTGCTTCTCTTGTAGCCTAACGTGACATAACCTAAAGTGATTTGTCATATTCATCTAATACAAGACTTGACAAGGAAAGTTGAGATCTGCAAAGTTCCCAAACTTTTCCAAACTAAGCTAATATTTTCAGATGAGGTCAAATATCTGGGAGTTATTTTTCACCGGAAACTGAATTGGTGTAAACATGTCAATGTGAAAGTGGCAAAGGCGTGCGTCGCTCTCTGGCAGTGTCGCCGTGCGATGGGCGGACTTTGGGGACCATCACCAAAAGCCACCCTATGGCTGTACACTGCCGTAATTAGGCCCATGCTTTGCTATGGAACGTTAGTCTGGTGGCCCAGAGTCAGGCTATCGACAACAGCATCGGAGCTTTCGCATGTTCAAAGACTGGCATGTATGAGTGCTACCGGTGCGCTTAAATCTACTCCCACTGCTGTCTTAGAGGCTGTCCTTGGCCTTCCTCCACTGTATATATACGTGGAGGAGGTGGCACTGGGTTCAGCCCTGAGGTTGTGGGCAAAAAAGGTGTGGAACAATAAAGGTCTCGGAGGTAGACACCACCTCATCTTGGAGAAGGCTCTACAAGAGATTCCTCTTCTTGGGGCGGAAGTAGACTGCCTCCCACCCACTTATATATTTAGGAAGCTCTTCAACATTTTCTTGAACGCTGAAGACGTACCTAAACCCGACATATCCATCTTCACTGATGGACCTAAGACTTTGGAAGGAACAGGCGCAGGAATTTTCTCCGATGACCTGGACCTTCACATAAGTATAGCACTCGGCCAACTGACAACCGTTTTTCAAACGGAATTAGCTCTAAATAGCAACAAAATATACCTAGGAGTAACACTCCAATGCCACGGCACACTGGAACAAGTGGCCAAATAGAATACCCTGCAACTCACTTGGGTTAAAGGACACGCTGGAACATTTGGGAACGAGCAGGCAGACAAACTGGCCAGGCAAGAATCGGGGCAGCGCTTTTGGGGTCCTGAACCGGCGGTAGCACCATCATCAAGCCTGTTCAATGCCTTACTGAAACAAAGATCTCAAAATCGACATATCGTTAGATGGGTCAAACTAGACAAGGTCACCAAGCGAAAAAGGCCATAACGGCCCCCTCGCCTAAATTGACACGATTCTGCACGCAACTACCTAGAAGTCTATTCGTAGGAATACTTTCAGGCCATTGCAAACTGCATAGCTTTAGCAAACAGCCCAATTTGTGAGGGTTGCAACTTAGAGGAAGAAACAGCTGAGCATATCCTCTGTGATTGCCCTGCACTCGCCTCGATTAGAGGTTCCATGTTAGGGGAATTCTGGCCTGACATGGCTGGAATTCGCAGTGCCCCTCTGTCAGACGTTCTCCGCTTCAGCGATAGAGTGGGATGGCTCGAATAACGCTGACAATCCTGCACTGCTGAATATGGGGGTAGTACAATGGGCCCAATTGTGGCCTAAGTGCGTGTGAATTCTCTTGCCCCCCCCCCCTCACCAATCCAGAATCCAGAAGACTTGCTGCAAAAAGGGATGATTTCCAAAATGGATTTTCGTTTGACAGATGACAACCAACCTAACGTGACACATCCTAAAGTGATTTTTCGTATCGTACAAGCAAAGGGATGACTTCGTAAATGGTTTTTCGATTGACCGATGAACAACTGTCAAACAGTTAAAGGTTCCAAGTATAACTTAACGTGACATAATAATTATAAAGTTAATTTTTCGTGTTCATCTAATACAAGCCTTGCAAGAAAGGGATGACTTCCTAAACGGTTTTTCGATTCTCAGATGACAGCTGCCAAATAGTTAAACTCTGGTTAAACTGTTGCTGTTGTGATTTAACGTGACATAACCTAAAGTGGTTTTTTCATATAATATGTATAAAAAGCTGTCAACAATTAGGCGTTTTTGTTGACTTTTCGTTTCCCAGCAGATGTCTTGCCATTGTTAATTGTTTCATGGCACACTATTTGAATTGTGTTTAATAAACATCAGTTTATGACATGTGAAAAATCTATTAAAAATAACTTGTAAATTGAAAAAGTTTATTTGGTGGTCCCTTAATTTTGTCCAGAAGTGTATTTTCCGCTCCAAAATAGTCGATCTTCTTTCGCTTTTGGATCATCTTGTTCTTGTTATTCCTATTTGTTAATAGAAAATAAAACAAAATTGAAACAACAACGTCGAAACACTAATAACAAAACAAATGAATAACGTAGGTGCTTCTCGTGATTTTTCCATTTTTTTTTTTTTTCAAATCTCGTGAACTCCGCTCTAAAACCGTCGATTTTCTTTCGTTTTTGGATCATCTTGGTCTTGTTATTCTTATTTGTTAATAGAAAATAAAAGAAGATTGAAACAACAACATCGACTAACACTAAGAAGAAAAATGAACGAAAAACAGATGAATAACGTGGTTTTTCCATTGCTTTTTTAAAAATTTTCTTGCACTTCGCTCTAAATGGTTTAAAAAAAGGAATGGATCTGGAGAAATTAAGATAAAAATAATTACATGTACCTACAATAGGAACACGAAAAGCCCTCGACTCAGTGAATAGAAACGAATTGTGGGAAGTTTTAAGGGAGAGAGAAAGATTCCAATAGATTTGATCGAAGCATTTCAAAGTACTTAGAGACGAACAAATAATGTGGCAAGTAAGAACGCAATACCATAATACAAGGGAATTTGTAACAAAAGAAAAAGAAGTCAGGCAGGGGAGGATACTGAGGCCATTTCTCTTTATACTAGTTAAGATGAAATAACAAAGGCCGAGTAGGCAAGAACAAAGGGGATGATGTATGGAAAAATGAACTTGTTACGAAAACCAACTCAAAGAAGACTGAGATTATGGCAGTTAGTAAGAGAAAGAGAAGAGCGGAAACTACAGTTGACTAAAGGAAATAAATCACACGCTAAGTAAGGGGCATAAAGTACTTGGGTTCGATGGTAGAAAAAGAAGGAAACTTGCCCTTTTACAGCTGGTCATAAAAAATAAGAGCGAAACTAATAGCTAAATAAAGATTTATGGAGCAAAATCGTGGTACTTAACACAAAGCCTGAACGGTCCAATGGTAAGAGGACCGGCCTTGCAATCGCATGGTGGTCGGTTCGAACCGCACTCAGGATTTTTCTCGGGGGTGGTCGGTATCGACTTCAGGCATCCTTCAGTGTTGGGGATAAAATTCGACACTGCTTCCCCTTAATTAAACGGCGAGAAGGTTGGAAGTAACAAAACCATGGAACACTTTACATACACTCAAATACACTCCCGCTCCTGAGGACCTGACAAATCTTTGACTTAGGATTACGTTGGGCAACCACCACACATAAAAAAGACATAAAAGCGTTTTTGAGGAGATTATTAGGGGTTTTAAAATTGGACAAAATAAGAAATTAAACAATCAGAGAAACACCGGGCGTAGAAACACTAGAAGACACAATAATAAAAAGTCAGTTAAGATTAGACTGTCGCGTCGGAAACAAGTATGGTAAAGGCAGTATGGGAAGCCAAAGTAGTAGAAGACGAAGAGGACGCCCGAGAAGAACATGGGATGTTCAAAAAAGCAAAGGTTTTAATGAATAGAAATGAAGCAGCAACAAAGGTGGCAAAAGACGTGAAGAAAAGCAACTCCCAATCTTCTTCACTGATAGGTAGAAGAGGACCAAATAAGTAAGTAAGGTTTTTCTGGTTTTACTTAGTCAAGTTAATTGAGAATCACCCATTTCTTTCGCGTAGCAGAATAATTTCATTTAGCCATTTAACTGTCCTGGTGTGTTCTCTTATCACCAACCAACGTTTTATCGCAACCCCTTCACCGTTTTTTTTTTAAATAAACTTCAAAAAATTATCCGAGCGTGTTTAACAACGCAACTTAAGCAAAATGCAGGCAGGCATTCGTAATATGATAACGCATTTTATTGGCTGTAACCAACCCCCCGGTGTTATCTCTCTTTAAATATGTAGCGCGGATGCGATAACGCTCCATTGGCTATTTGGCCATTCTCCGGCTGTGACTGGGCTCAAATTATTATTGGCTGCAATCTTTAGATTAAACAGATTATTTCCGTCGTCTCGGTACATTTCTTGTCGTCACGTAACGCGGCGACGATCTCCCGGCGTGCTTCTTAATGGGCTGCCGCCTTAAAACAGGCCGATGAAGAGGAGTTCGGATTAGGCCGGCGGAATTTATTCCGAGAGCAAACAGCCATGCGACAATAAAACAGCACTTAAACTTAATTTTACGCCCGAAATTTCATATTTGCCGCCCTGTCACTAGCATAAACGTCGGCGTTACGCATATTTTATTGCGCGACGTTTTTCCAAATGATAATTCAGGAATTCCGCGCCCCATCTAGCGTCGGCGTTAAAATTTCACGACCTGCCAACAATACCTCAGGTCCCAGTTATAGTACAAATTAATTAATTATATAGATTATTGCATTGTAGGAGAATGTAATTTATGTAAATTATTAGATTCATTTCGCAAGTTAAGTAAACAACTCCGGTCAACCCCTTTTCTTTTGTAATGAGACTGTTCCATGTTGAAAGTTCGCGTCGCGCGCCCACCCACTTGAGATTCTGGTCTTAGTCTTGTGCTCGCTCGCTTGGCAAACAGACCGCCTTGAAAGTTATGCAGAAGTACCACAAGAGGCCAAATGCACCATTGACTGCAAGACCCTGGCCAATCCGGGAGGAAGAGAAGGCTCGCTTCTGTGTAAATTTTCATTAAACGGTATTTGTTTTGGATTGAAAAAGTAAACGGATATAATGTCCGGTCGTTAATTGTTTGCTGCGAGTCGTAGGCCTCTCCAAACTTGTCCGTCGGATTTACTGCAGTTTTTTATTTCGTCTTCTGTCCACCCCTCCATCATTCCGGACGCTTTACTGGAGTTTTGGTAACCGGAGACGACCTGACGATTCCCCTCAGAGTTACCGTTGTGGACGCTTCTTTGTGGCGTCGTTGTAAGCCGATTTTGGCCCGCCGCGCCATCTTGCTGTAAGTTACTCGAACGCTCATCAATCCCGTCGCCAGAGGATATCACTTTTAGTGTCTCAAAGTGGTAACTGGGAGTTAGTTAAAGTATAGTGTTAGGCTGACCACCCATGTTAAATATATTATTTAATCTAGCTACGTCCCTTATTTCGATTTACATCGTAACAATATTTCTGTGTCCACAAAACAAAGTGCTTACTTCAATGCGCATAAAATATTTACGGGCGGTGATTAAACTTTAATTGCTTAAACTTTTTAAATTAGTGTCTTTCCGTTCAATTAAACCGTTCAAGGGGAGGAGGAGATGAAATAGATGAAAGAAGGGATTGTGTTTTCGTCTTTCTTCGTTTGAAATTAATTTCTGAACGCGGAGATTATAAAATACAAGAGTAATTTGTCAGTACGAAGAGTAAACCAAGTTTTTAATGGATTTCGCGAGTAAAACGGAAAAAGGCGGAGGCGAAGTTCGCGGGCGTTCTTTTTTCGCGTATTCGCGGGAGCACGGGAAGGATAACGTTCGCTCGGTTATCGGCGTTTTTACGTTTTAAGGCGCATTAATTCGGCCGAATCTCGGCGGTATCATTATTGCAGATGCTCGACGATTTCGGGGCGCAACTTCTTCTCCTCAGCGAGCGGAATGTACGAGGAAAGTTTCCAGATAATTTTAAATTTGTTTTATAAGGTGCTCATATTTCTACGCTCGTATTTCTTAATTTAGTCTTCTTTTTTTTGCTTTCATAAATTTTACTTACTTTAAAATCAAGGAAATTTTAAACTCACACCATCACTTAAGTATAATGAACAATAAAATGATAATTAATCTATAACACATGATGAATCGAGTGTTACAGTCCCAAATTGAGTAAGGAATAGATTGGCAATATTCGGAAAGTTTTAGTGGCAACCCTGATAATTCGTTCGCCCCGTGAGATGACCTAATACGGGCATTTTCGATGTCAATGGTTTCTGATTGGTTGAAGCTGACGGCATCTGCAATCATCTCGCGTCATCCTGTTTGGCTTTGTTTGAATGTTTCATTACTCGTGTCGTTGTGATTACAATTATCGACAATTCTTAGTGCATCCTCAAGCGAGTACACTGCCAGAGCCTGGTTTTCCTAAAATCCAGGTAATATTACTAATTCCTATTGTTTCTTCTTTCAACTCAGGCTCCTTCGTCTCGATACTCTTTCTTTCGGATATTCTTTTGGACACTCTTTCGGTACTTGGTTATTTCACCGACATTTTGGACGCAGTTGCCATCGAAACTCACCACTTCGTGCCGCGGTTTCGTATTGTCGAAATCGAAGAAGGTGTCCAGCTTAGGGGGAAAGTGATCGCTTCGGACATCTCAGAATACACTGTTACTGTTCAAAATCATGGTATGAATAAGTTGGCCACATTGTCACGAAGGGCCTCTGTATGGGCGCCTTCACCATGTCACGCTAAGTGGCTCTACCATGTCGCGACTTAGCCTTCGGGGTTGATTCGGGGTGCGTAGGTTTATCAGAGGGTAGAGCTTTAAGACAATGATTTAAAAAAAAATCAATACCTCTTTATTACGTTAAATAATTAATTTAGTTGAGGGTGTTTTGTCCGTTAATTGGGGATGCGGTCCTGGGTCGTTCGCGGCGACTGGGGTTGTTGATTCGTCTAAGACGGAACAGCGGGCGACGTTTCCTTAGCCGGGGAAGACTGGCGAAGCTCGAGGCCGGTCCGTGACTGGAGTGGTTGGTCAAGGACGGTCTCGGTGCTAACGTTCCTTGGCTGGAGTGGAGCACGACACATCCTTGCTCAGCCTATGGGTGATTGGGTTGGAACAGCGTGGCCAGGGCAGGCTCCGGTGGCGTCTTCTCTTGGACAGCTGGCGAGGGAGATGGTCCTTGTTCTCTTAGGACGGTTCGGCAATGTTGTCGGCGGCAGTGGCAGATGATGTGGCTGCAGCGACGCTGATGTGGGCGGCGGCGACGGCGATGTTGGGGGTCCCCTCGTTGAGTTGGCACTAGTGCCCACTGAGTCGGTCCGGTGGTTCGACTGCCTTCCCAATTTTGGCCCGCACTTTAAATACACGTTTTTTGCCTATTCGAGCGTTGCATTTTTTCGTCACCTGCTTTGTGTCTGTTTGCGTCATTCGTATACAGTGCGTTAATATATTTTTTAGATAAGGGGAGGCTATGAAAAACAAAATCAGACTCTTAGCTTGATTCGAAACTTTTATTCCGACATTTGCTTCCTGACCCTTGTCAAATCTGTTAGTTGTTTAAACGCTCTTGAACACTATAGTCATGGGTCAGTAAGCAATCCAACGGCATTTGAAATTAGTCGTTATCATGTTAAAGAGTTTTCACAAAGCCTTATGTATTCAACTGGAAGATTTTTTCTACTATCGTCAAATATATCTTGACATTTCAGTTTTGACATAAGTTGATTTCATTTAAGCTACGACTTAGGTTTTACTTTTCATAGACTCCTCTAATCTAAAAAATTTATTAACGCATTCTACGCTAGTGTACGCGCGTGGTCCCGTTTGTAACAAATTCCGCTGATGTGTTATTATGAAATGTGAACCTTTACGTTGTATCGGTTACTTCCTTATCGTGTTTACATTTCGACACGGTTACAATTTGCCCTCGATTACAAAAGTTCGTGTTTAAATGCTTTTTATGTTTTTTATTCGCGGAACACAGAAAAAAACCCCTCGTGGTTTTTAGAAAATCCCCCTCGTAACAATATTTTGGAAATTTAACTTGAAGGCTTCCGCAGCCGTCCATTGTTTGTTTGAATTGGCTTCCGGTTGGAACCAAGTCACGTTGACTTCTTCTACTGCCGACGTTTCGTTCTTCATTGCAGAAGAACTTCCCCAGTGCTGCTGCTGGAGGTGGTGTTGCTGCTGCTTCTCGTTAGTCGTTGAGACATATTTTGGGAATTTTTAGTTTATTGTGGCAATAATGATCATCCCCGAGCGCCGGCTTGAGATTATTGATCGGCGCGTTCCGCGTCCTTGTGTAGGCAAAAATCGATACTAACGATTTCTATTGGTCGAAGCTGACTACATCTGCGATCATTCCGCGTCATCTTACTTCGCTTTGTTTCGAGACGTCGCTTTCGGTTTAACTATGCCGGTGCTTGTATCATTGTGTTTGAATGATCGAAGTTTTAGCTGAAAAGATTAGGAAAACACATTCGACTTGGTTGGAATTTCTATTAAATCCATCGTTGAACGAGGTTGGGAAAGAATTCTTTTACCCTGCCAAGGCTCGGCTTTTTACAGACAAGGACGATCTTCGACCTACAGGAAATTTAGTTTATTATGGGAACTCTGATCATACCTGAGCGCAGGCTTGAAATTATCGATCGCCGCGTTCCACATCTTTTCATGGACAAAAGTCGATGCTAACGATTCCTATTGGTTGAAGCTGACTACTTCTGCGATCATTACGCGTGTCATCTTGCTTTGCTTTGTATCGAAGCGTCACTTTCCGTTTGACTGCGCTGGTGCTTGTATCGTTGTATCGATGTTTGTATTAGGAAAACTTATATTTACGTCGTCGAAGTTTCACAAGAGCACGGCTAACGAATAGGAAAGTTTCTCTTACCCTGTCAAAGGCTTGATTTTTACGTAAAAATCCAGGTAATATAATATGGCTAACGGCTAACGCCATCTTGATTCCTAATCACGTTGTAACTTTCTCATTCCGGTATCTTTTCCATTTGGATACCTTTTACTTTTTGATATTTTCTTTTTCGTCGTCGTACCTTTTACCTTCGTGCTTTCGGAACTCATCATACTTGTGTCCCGTGTTTGCATACGGCGTAAACAACGTACGTGCCCGGCTGCAGACTGCTTGACCATCTCGTACTTCGTACAGAAGACAGAACGACAGACGAGGATGATCTTCAGGACGCCCTTCTGCACTGCGTGAGTTCATTTTACTGTTTCACGACGCTGCATTATTTATGAGCGAATTTTCGACAGACGCTGCATTCTTTGTCTAGCTGAATTAAATTGTTGTAGTAAACAGTAATGCGGATTTGATCTGAAGTATCGAGTGGATTAATTAAGTTAATTGTACACCCGGGTGCAATATTTTTGAATCGTTTCCGTCATAGCTTATTCAGCGATTAGCTGTCGTATATGTTTGAGTTATTTGTGACATTTGTAATTACTTTGAATGAATAATTAAAGTAACTGTTTATTGTTGTTGCTTGTATATTGCTGGCTCGTCGTCCCTTTTGGATCCAAATAGGTGCCCATACATTGACAGTATTGCTGAACGTCTATGACTGCGAAGGGATTTGCCTCTTGATAATACTGCTGGTTAATGCATAACGCGCACGCCCAGGCTTTTCAATGCTGCTTATGGCCGACAAAGGGATTGGCGTGGTGGACCAGTACTGTCTGTACAGTCCCGTCAGGCCAAGCCTGTCAGTAAGCCCGCTAATGCGAGCCCGATGTGAGGTTATGTAAATATATTATTTTTATGATGAAAAGCCTGATACTTTTGAAACCATCTCGTGAATGATTTGATCAATTAGCAACCGCACATCCGGTCATATTTTAACAAATATGTTAACCACACACACATACACAATACCAATTGACCGAGACCGAAAATGGCCGACGAGCCAGCTAGTATAATCAAGTAGCTGTATTTGTACCTTTTCCTTCCACGTACAATGTAAAGTAAAGTAAAAATCTCCTGGATTTATTGCAAAACTAATGCGAATGCGCATTATCTACTTCAGCTGGGTAATTGTTCACCCTGGTGCCTATAATACCATCTTTAAACCACGCCCATTTCCATTGGGCTTACTTGGGGCAAGAGCTGATGTAAAGCAGCGCAATCTTTCTATCTAGTTTAAAAGTAAGTAATTCATTCACAGTTTCTGTGGTAGCAACACATGGGGGCGTAAACAACTTTGACCTACAGAACACATTCTTGGTTGCGTGAATTTGTTCAGCATATTTTTGTTAACTGCTTCGTAACGCTGCATTATTAAAGAGCGAATTTTCGACAGATCTTGCGCGTTTGATTATGTGATGTAAATTGTTGTAGTATAGAAATAAGGCGGATTTGATCTGATGTGTTGAGTAGAGTAAGTAGATAAATTGTACACTTGGGTACAACATTCATGAGTCACTTTAAACATAGTGTTTCGGCGACTTTCTGTCGCACCTGTTTGTGACACTTGTAATCAATTTGTGCCTCCGTAATTATTTTAGCTGTTTGTGTATTTATGCCACTACCCGTTCAGGTCAATCATATTTAAATCTCCTGTGATTGTTGGGAACGATCAACTGCAAGGCCGAGATAAATAAATTGAGGTCTATTTCGGATCAGCTGGGTATCTTGTTCATCCTGGCGTCTACTTTAAGATCTATTTACCCACACCCATTCTTCGTTGATGCTAGACGAGGGAAGCTAATGAAAGATACAGCGCGGAATTCTTATCGATCGAAGTAAGTACTTCAGTTGTAAGGAGTTTTGTGGAGGCACAACAAATGTAAAATAGTCAGGTCTCTCATTGCCAACGTTTCTGAAATTTATTAATTTTTGAAAATCACCTATAGACATGTTTAAAACAATCTACGTTTCATTCCATTCGAATTTAAACGTGCAAGTTCCGTCCCTATTTATTTTGCTTTGCGTTCGGTAGTTCGCCGTGTTCTTTGAAGTCTGAATTTATTTAATGAAAAGAAAGTCACACGAACTCTTTGACATACGAATAAATAAATAAATAAATTCGTGCCGTACCATATTAAATTTCTTTTGTATGAAAAGCCACGACGCGACGCGACGTCTTACATTGCAATCGGAATTTAATTCCTTTTCCGAAATTAGAAATAATAAAGAACGACGCTCTTAATTAAGACGGGGGTCCGGTCGATCAAATTTCACCTATTTTTATTTTATGTGGAGGCGAGCTGATTGATAAAATAAACATGCCCCGTCGAAGATCCAAGAAATTTGATGAAATTAAGTCGAAGAAAGGTTCCTCTGTTGGCTGGAACGTGCGGGCGAGATTATTTATTTACGGCGAATTTTATTGAAGTCAGAAGATTTCCAGGGAAGCCAAGAAAAATATATAAAATTTTTACGAGCGACTTATGCCCGTTACAACTTAATTTCTACGTTTCCCGGGACGTTAAAATATTTACTGGCGCGCCGAGTGATCAAAACTTTTTCCGTTCGTTTCGGCGATTTCATTGCGACCAACGCAAATAACAATTAAACGCGCCTTTACGTTTATTGAAATAATTCCTTTGAACCCCCGGCGTCCCGAACGTACCACAATCGCGTAGCAATTCGAACGATAATCAAACCGCAAATTCCCCCCTTTGCTTTTTGAAAAAAAGGGAAGGAGTGACGACCCTTACATTATCAGCCTTTTAAATATGCAAGGGCAGAAAACTGCACGGATTCTTTACGAGGTTGGTACCTGAATGCGGAATGCGGACGGTCGAAGACCTGGACATGACTTACCCTTAAATTTGCCAACCCCTCAGCGTTTTGCATTACAATAAAGAAGAAGCAGCAGCGACTTCATAAATTTGAAAAGCGGGAAGCAATTTATAAAAAAAAAAATTATTCCGAGTGTGCCTCCTCGCCCCCAATTTCCTACCAAGTTGTACGATAAATATTTCTCATTAAATTGCCAGGATAATTACACGCCCCAATTATCCATCTCTCGGGGTTCCTTTCAAGCGGCAAATTCACACCTGAACAAGCGGTGGGCTCCGTCTTATTGTTAGTTACCGCATTACTTTCATGTTTTTGTGAATCCCCGCCGAGGAAATGGAATAATTTACTGAAGGGAGTTGCAACGAGTGCGAATGCAAATGCAGTCTCGACAAATCTGAATTTAAAATGATCTCGTTCCCATGATAATCAGCTCCCCAAATAAAAGAAGAAAAAAAAAAACAGTTCGCAATACAACATTAAATTCCAATTACACCGCGCCGTCGAAAACCGTCCGTCCGTCCTCCCCATGCCGATGATGATCACGATGCGGTCGCAAACATCACTACGCTGTTGACATCCGGATTTAATTTGTCGAGCTTGGGCCGTCAATGAAAATTTGATTAATTCGATTCACGCTGTCGAGATTAGGACGATCGTATTTATTTGGGAGCGCTCTCCGGGCCCGGGGGCGATCGCGCGGACGAGATCGGCTGAAATATTTAGCGGGCGAGCTCGAACTTAAAAATTTAGGGGTGAAGTTAGCCCATTAAGTGCGGCATCCTATTTTACAACGACCCTGCGGAGCACGCCTGATTCGCTTAACGAGAATTATTTATCAGGAAGGACAGCACTTACGGGATTTTCGGAATAAGCTGTGATTTAATCCCTTTTAAGGAGAGAAAGAAAAAAAACAGATAAACGAACGTATGATGGGGGGGACGGCCTCGTTTAGTCACTTTATTTAAAAATCCGGGAAAGTCCGTGAAGTACCCTCGACGACATCAGAATAAAGAAAAAAATGAAGCCTCAGGTACCTAATGATTCAGAATTCTTTTCGAATTCGAATTCGATTGGACACTTATACCTGAAAATACTGTGGACTACTATTACCTGCAATCAGTTCAAAAATCCGAAAAGTCCGGAAAGCACGTGTAAGAAATCGGCGATTTCGTAAATCTTTAAGCTCAGTACGTAAGTTGGATTCGATACAACGTCGCCTACGCGACCGCGGAAAAATTCGCCCACATAAGAAAAGTAAGTAAACAAACGACTAGCTTTATCAAAGGCTTAGTCGCCATGACGCAGGACTGAGCATTAAAATAGAAGTGCGTTCTGAGAATTTCAGTTGCATATTGCATTACCAGGCAGTCGCCGGGTTGTCTCATCAAAAATCCGCATTAGGTAAACATAACTAGAAGCGAACGGTTCAGGGATTGGAATTTCCGGTTTAAAACGATATAAAACGGCTTTTCACGCGGCCAGGAGCCGTGTGGTCGTGATCATCACTTCCAGAGTCCGAAGGCGAAATTAACATTCGCAGAATGTCTTAGTGCGCGAACAAACTCCGAAAATCCGTCGGTCTCTCTGTATCCAGTACCATGGTTTGGATGAGAAAAGAATAATTTAATTGCCAATTAATATTTGTTACTAGAAACTTACGGCTGCTTCATTTGATTTACAGACTTCTCGTTATAAAATTATTTTGAATTTAATTAGCATTGGTTCGTACGGTGCAACGTCGCCTATGCGACCGCAGAAAAATTCACTCGCATCAAAATTATGTACGCAAACGTTACAGCGACTCGTTTCATCATGACTTATGACTGACCTTTCCAAATTGCATTGATGGCTTATCAAAAAAGCGTGAGCAGACGGTCTCGGAAAATCACGGTGAATCATAGACTTACATTTAAAGTGTTACGTAATCAGAATTTCTGTTTTCCACGAAAGATCATCAGACAGCTAGTGAACACGTCGTATTAGCTGTAAATGGCTTTGGTTCTTTTTCTTCTGATACCAAGGATAACAAACCTAATATACCGACAGCGGCAGAACTACTTACTTGTGAGAATATCACTTGTGCAACGGAAGACATGAAAGTGAGCAATGCTGGGCAAGGGAGTTCTGGTGAGTTATCCCCTCCACTCTGCAACAACTGTAATCGGCGACAGTCGAAAATATTCGCCACTCGTCGAGATATTATATTGCGCGTCATTGGTTCTAGGCGTGCCGATTTCAATTTAAACTGGAATAAGCGCGAAATACTTGCGGAGAAGTATAAGGGATGGTGGTACTGTTCTCCTACCGTGGCCGGCACTGCTTCAGAGCACAGAGAATGACTGTAGAAGAAAAGCGTAAGGTTTTGTCCGATAAAAAAGCGTGCCTTCTTTGTGTTAAACTTGGACATTCAAGCAAGAAGTGTACATATAGACAGAGATGAAATTCGTTTCCGACGAAAAAGTGTTTGCAAACTTTTCCCAAACACGTGTACTTCTCCAAACGCTAAGAGCGAAAATTCGCAATGACAGCAAGATGCGTGAAGCACGAGCCCTAATTGACAGGGGTTCCCAACGATCATACCGTATGTCCATCTGACAATGAGACATAGGGATTTAACATGGGAAAACAGAAGTTGCCTTATATTATCTACCTGAGTACATATATATGAAATTCTGAGTTATAATCAGAAAGATTATTGCATTCAAAGTGTTTTGATACTAAGTTTGTGCAATTTTAGTTGTTAATTATTTAGAAATTAAGAAAAAGAAGTTATAATTTTTTTCCGGACAAGATTAGTAGGTATTTAACGAAAACTTTCCAAACGGATGTCGTAGTCAAATGATTTTGTTCATGTTTCACAACCGTAAGGTCACGAGTTCGAATCCGAATGAAGACACTTTTTTTTTCTTTTTTTTAAATATTTTTTCAGATTTGAAATCACTCTTAAACTAGTTTATTATTGTATTAATAAGTTTCATTTTAATATTAATTATGTTCCATTTATGTGTATTTTTCGTTTGCAAAATTTTATTATGTTAAAGTTATAACTTTATCTATTATGTTACATAATTAATATTAAAATGAAACTTATAAATAAAATAAAGTAGTTTAAGAGTTTAAGTGATTTCAAATTTGAAAAAATATTTAAAAAAGGAAAAAAAAGTGTCCTCATTCGGATTTGAACTCGTGACCTTACGGTTGTGAAACATGAACAAACTCACTTTACCACGACATCCGTTTGTAAACTCTTCGTTAAATACTTACTAATCTTGTCCGGAAAAAAATAATAACTTTTTTTCTTAGTTTCTAAATAATTAAGAACTAAAATTGCAGAAATTTAGTATCAAAACACTTTGAATGCAATAATCTTTTCGATTATAAACCAGAATTTCATATATTTGTACTCAGGTAGATAATATAAAGCAATTTCTGTTTTCCCATGTTAAATCCCTATGTCTCATTGTCAGATGGACAAACGGTATATTTTGAAATCTACAGCAACAGAGATGGAATATGGCTACATAACTGTAGGTACTTAGAAAGGTTCCGAATGGGAGTGAAAATAGGGACTCAACAATGACCGTTACGGCATTATTTGCGAAGGAATTGAAAGTTGAAGATATATGGCGTCTAGATATTCTGGGAATTACAGATCCAGGTGAGAAGAAATCTAAGCAGGAAATAGAAGAAGTAAAAGACCATTTCAAGAATTCGGTAAAAATTGACGAAACGTGCAGATCATCTACCAGTTCCCGACAATTTTTCTATTTCCAAAGGGAGACTAAATAATATTGTTAAGAAATTACAAGCGGAAGCATTGTATGAAGAGTATGATGGTATTTTTCAAGAGTGGGAACGCATTGGGATAATCGAAGATGTGACTGATGTGAACGTGTCTGGTCTAGTACATTATTTGCCACAACGTCCGGTTATTGAGGCTACGAGCATCACCACCAAGATAAGACCCCGTATTTGAAGCTTCTGCTCATGAAAAAGGAAAACCCTCTTTTAATGACCGTTTAGAAACAGGACTTATCTTATAGGTAGAATTGATTCCGCCATTATTAATACGGTTTCGATTGCAGAAAATGGGTGTAATTTCAGATATTGCAAAAGCTTTTGCGCAGATTGGTGTTCGGAAGAATAACAGGTATTTTCTTCGATTTATTTGGTAGTTGGAGACTGGAAACATAAAAGTTTACCGGCACAAGAGAGTCGTTTTTGGGATATGTTGCAGTCCCTTTTTACTCGGAATGACTATTTTGTTCCATTTACAAAGAATGTTAGCAGACCATAATGCCGAAATTGATTTATATTCTAGTGCCACAATTAATAAATTAATCCAATCTTTTTATGTTGACAATTGCATGACAAGTGTAGGCAATGAAGAAGAACTTCCGTCATTTATTAGGGAAGCTTCTGTAGTAATGGCAGAAGGCTCATTTAACCTTAGAGGGTGGGAGTATACAAAACACGAATTAATAGTAGAAAAAACAGTTACTCCAGGGCTGTGTTCATAAAAGACAATCTAGAGTTACTCTTGGCTAATATTGCAGTCTCTCTCGTATAAATGGATTTACGTATTTTGTTTCTCATCTATGAATCATAAAAAATTAAATCAGGCGTGGTTTCCATAGCAACAACCACATTTTCTACACCCTACTTAAAAGTGCGGCGTAAAAAGTGCGCCCGTTGTCATGGTAATAATATAAACACAAGACTTCTTGAAACAGATAAGCGAGACGCAAAATAAGCAAATAACCATGATTAAGAGAGATACGATTACACGCCCAAAGTGCACTTGAAGGTATATTTCATGAACGCAACCCAGTGCTAGGTTTAACGTGGAACAAACAATTGGGCGTAATCTCAATAAGTGAATTCTGCTGTCGGTTGACACAAGATGTCAAAATCACAAGAAGACACATTCTTTCAGTCACTAAATGAATTTTTGATCCCGTAGGGTTTACTTGTCCAGTAACTTTAACTTTAGAAGTTGCCTTGGGACAAAGAAGTTGATGAGGAAATATCTAGTGAATTTTGTAAATGGCAACATGAATTAGTGAAGCTGTCTGAAATACAGATACCTAGATGGATAAATTATATCAGTAATGAATATTGTGATATCAGTCTTCATACGTCTTGTGATGCAAGTCAAGATGCATATTATGGAGCAGTCGTATTTTTACGACTAGAGCTTGGAACTTCAGTTACTGTGCATTTAATGCAAGGACGATCAAGAGTGGCCCCTCTGAAAAAGATGTCGATTCCCAGATTGGAACTTCTTGCAGCTCTTATTGGGACCAGGCTACATACTACAGTTAAATAGGCTTTGAAGAACATTTCTGTACAGAGTTATTTTTGGACAGACTCTACTACTGGTCGTGAACACCTCCGTGAGTCCGAAGGTGTAATTAACATTCGAAAAATGCCGCAGTGAATGAACAAAGTCTGAATACTCGTCGGTCTCTCTGTATCTAGTACCACGGTTTGAGTGAGAAAACATTAGTTTGCTTGCCAATTAGTTATGTTTTAAAAAACTAACAAATGCTTTAATTGATTTATAAAATGCTATTTTCTTTTTTCGTTATAAAATCATTTGGAATTTGTTTTGCGTTATCTCATATGATATCATTTTGATTTCTGCTGTAATTTGTAGGTAATTACATTTAAGTTTTACATCTGTGACCTCTAATAATTCGACTAAATTGATGTATGTATGTTATCATTCTTAAAAATGTCTAAATCTATTTGTAATTGTTTTTATTTATTCTGAATATACACAGTTGGTCTGACTAAGACTAGGTATACGGTTAATTGTGAGTAAATGAAGGAGAGGCTCATTGAAACTTGTGTGGAAATGAAGTAGAGATATTACAATGTTGCGTGCGAAGGTAGGAATGCCGCGGCCGGAGCGTGGCCCGCGTTATCAATCGGCAACGTCGATTGATGTAGCTATTTCGTTTACTCATGCGCTTTCTACTATTCTATCCTTCATTTACTCATGATAAACGCATAGCCAGTGGTGGTCAGGCCGACCCAGTATACATTTATATAGATTTTCTCTTTATTTTTAAATAAATTTCACTTTTAAAGATGGAACGTAATTTCGAGAATCCCGAAAATTATATGTATGTACTGGCGGGCAGGGGCTAAAATCTCATTCCGTATAAAGGGGACATTGAGAGCAATCTCTGGCGAAAAACCTCAAACCAGATACGTAGGTGCAAACAAAGAAATTGCTACTTGGGTCCTTTGTGGTTTGATTAATATTTTGGTAAAAGAGTGAGGAGAAGAAGCGGGAATTATAGAATTGATAAAGTTAAAAGTAAAGGACAATTCATCCCCTTTCTGTTATAATTTTTTTTAACCACCCCGTCTCCCACACACGTACTCTTCAGTACGTCAGAAAAAAATGAAGCTTCACGTATCTAATAATTCCGAGTTCTTTGCGAAACGAGCTTGGTTGGGCACTCATATCCTGGAATTTGTTTAAAATCCGGAAAGTACTGCGGATTACTGTTACCTGCAATCAGGTCAAAAATCCGGAAAGTCCGGAAAGTATGTACTCTCGAGCACTTCGGGTATCTAATGATTCTGAGTTCTTTGCGAATTCTAGTTTGGTTGGACACTTATTATATCTGGAAGTGTTTATCAAAATTCGGAAAATCCGGAAAGTACTCTAGACATAGGTTACATCAGAAAAAAATGAAGCTTCAAGTATCTAATGATTTAGACTTCTTTTGGAGTTCGAGTTTGGTTGGACACTCATAACTCATAACTGGAAATTTGTTTAAAAATCCGTAAAATCTGTGGACCACAAAACCTGCAATCAGTTAAAAAATCCGGAAAGCCCGGAAAGTACTCTAGACTCTAGACAGTCTAGATTATATCAGAAAAAAAAATGAAATTTCAGGTATTTAATGAATGTGAGTTCTTTGCAAATTCTAGTTTAGTTGGGCGCTCATTCTGGAAATTTGTAGCAAAATCTGGAAAATCCGGAAAGTACTTTAAAGCTAAGATACATCAGAAAAAAGAAATGAAGCTTCAGTATCTAATGACTTAGAGTTCTTTTCGAATTCGAATTTGGTTAGGCACTCATATCTGGAAATTTGTATCAAAATCCGGAAAGTCCGGAAAGTACTTCAGACCTAAACTACATCGGGAAAAATTAAGCTTCTGGTATCGAATGATTTAGAGTTCTTTTAGGATTCGAGTTTGGTTCCGCACTCAAATAGGGAAATCTGTTTAAAAATCCGGAAAACCCGGAGAGTACTGTAGATTACTGATAACCTGTAATCAGTTCCAAAATCCTAAAAGTCCGGAAAGTAGGTACGTACTCTCGAGTATATCAGGAGAAAATGAAGCATCAAGTGCCTGATGATTTAGAATTCTTTTCGAATTCGAATTTGATCAGACATTCATTTCTAGAAATTTGTATCAAAACCCGGAAAGTCTGGAAACTATTCCAGATCTAGACTCCATCAGAAAAAATGAAGCTTCAGGTATTTAATGATTTAGAGTTCCTTTGGAGTTCGAGTTTGGTTGGGCACTCATATCCGTAAATTTGTTTAAGAATCCGGAAAATCCGTAAAGTACTGCGGACTACTATTACCTGAAAGTCCAGAAAGTATGTACTGTCCAGTACATCAGAAAAAAAATGAAGCTTCGGGTATCTAATGACTCTGAGTTCTTTGCGAATTCTAGTTTGGTTGGGCACTCATATTTCATGACATGTCTTTACTCTCTCTATAAAGGACTCCCTTCCGTCTTTAAAAACGGTTAGAAATGCAAATTTTTTTTCTTTCGACCTTTAACTCGGACGCTTGCCCTTCTTTTTCTTCTTCTTCCTCCTCCTCCTCCTTAACCTTCTGCAGAGCGTTCTCGTGAATTAGAAGCTGACTCTGCTTGTGCTAGAGGTTCGGCGTGGGCATGCACAAGAGCTAAGTTCTAGGACTGGATTTGAGCCAAGGCCATCCTCTCCGCTTGCGTTTTCGCCGAGGTCAAGGCTTCGTGTTGGAGTTTCACATTTTCCAAAAAGCTTTTCGATGCGCCTGCATGATGAGTAATTAAATTTCGAAACTATTAACCATTACTCTCTCTATAAAGGACTCTACTCGGGAGTACAATTCCTAGAGTCCCAACTTCTTTAATATTCAATTTATAAGCGGCGCTGGATGTAACAATATCTTATCGATACTAAAAGACCTCAGAGGTTCTCAAAGGGTCAAGGAAACCTATAGGAGTCTTCCCAAAGGGTCAAGGAAACCTACAGGAGTCTTCCCAAAGGGTCAAGGAAACCTACAGGAGTCTTCCCAAAGGGTCAAGGAAACCTTCAGGAGTCGGTTGGCAGACAATGAACCCTCGGAGTTGTAGCAACAATTAAGTCAGAATTTTTCCTTGCGTCCTTTTCCTTCCCTCTTTAAAAGAAGGTTGGAAATTGAAGACGATGCAAAAAGGAGGCAGCTCGAAGTATTGAAATTTTTCAGAAGAGACTTGGGGGGCGGAGATATCCTCTGGTTACACCAGCCAAGGATTCCATGAAGATTTTAAGATGTGTGGGTACTGAAGATTACAACTTAAAGCATTTTAAATTGACTTTGGCTTTCCCTTCTTGGCCGCTCGAGCTTTTGTACCTACCTTACCATCAGGCTTACTTTAAGTGCCAAAAATTTATGAAATGTGAAGACATCTCATTTTTGTATTTACTTATGTCTTCCATTTTGCTATTTAAATATTAATTGTCTTTGCAGTTACATAGCGGATTTGGTTGAGTCTTCTGGCACTTGTTGAGCAGCATGGTACGTGGGGGGGTGTGTTCGATCCTATCCTAGCGCATGTGCGTTCAATGGATAGATGATTTTTTATATCTCGAATCGTGTGTAGATTCATCATCGACTTCTTCGAACGGAATTACAAAACAGGAGTCGAAGAAGAAACAGCTAGTAAGTCGGTCGCAGCGACCATATTCAATAAATGATAACTTGGATGTGCCTCTTGGCACTTAGTTGAGCAGTTTTATATGGGGGTGTGGGTTCAATCCTATCCTGGCGTATGTGCGTTCAATGGCTAGATGATTTTTATATCTTAAGGTCCGGTCTATTCATCTCTCAGTAAAGTGCCAAGTTATTACTTGACAGATTAGCGCAATGCATTTGCCTATCTTTAATCTATCCAGTATCTTACTGGCCACTTACTGAGAGATGAATACACCGGGCCTAAATCGTGTTCAAATTCCTATCGGCATCTTCGAGCACTTTCCCCGATTATAAAGCAAAGTCGAAGAAGGAACAGCTAGTATGTCGGTCGCAGCAGTCATACTCAATAAATGAAAGCTACCCAAACACGCCTCCCCGACAAACTTAAGCCTGATGGTCTTCAAATAATTTTGGCAGCTTCAATGAGTTTTTTAAATGAATTCCTTTTTTGATTTTGTTTATTTCTTTTTCAAATAAAATTAGTACACCACCGTCTAGTATACCTATAGTTAGTTTTGAAGCTTGACATTAATTGATATACGTAAGCTTTCACTTAATTTTATTGTTAACTGATGTCATACAATTTACTCACTTCTTAAGAGCTTCTTTCCTCGAGAGACATGCTGATGTACACTGAGTGTTAAAAGTAATGTCCCTATAAATGTTTTAGATTGCGACCCAATCCCTTCTGATCGCTGTTATAAGTAGGCAAGCAAGCAAGTTAATAAACACGAAATAAACACATGAAATAAAATTGAACACGTGTTTGTTTACCTTTCAGATGGCGACTTAAAATTTTATTGCGGAGACATTACCTTTAACGTTCAATGCATATAAATGCATTGCATTTCCAGTAAACAATTTTGTTTAACGACTTTGTCTAAAAATCTTCTTCCAGTTTATCTCGTCTTATGATGATGAAGTAAAGACCTTATTACCAGACTTCGGACATTTCGGAGCATTGCCATGGGCATTTCTTTATTGCATTAGCTGGGAAATTTATATCAAAATCCGGAAAGTCCGGGAAGTACTCTAGACCTAGACTACATCCGAAAAAAATTAATCTTCAGGTATCTAATGATTCTGACTTCTTTGAATTCCAGCACTTCACTTTCACTTTCATCACAATTAATTTCCTTTCTGCTTCCAGGTTCTGTTACAGAAGTTCGCGGTAATTGACCTGAATGTCTGCGATTTTGGACGCGTTCAGTCGGACCCTTCGTCCGTCGTCTTAATGTACCATCCTACCGAATGTCTTCTCCTGGACCGGCCAGTGACTTGCAGTCAGTGGTGCATTTGGCCTCTTGTGGTGCCTTGCAGAATTCTGGCCAAGCCGCCTGCAACAAGATCTCGTCTACCCACCGTAGATCATCGTCTGACATTACCTTTAATGTTCAATGCACATAAATGCATTGCATTTCTAGTAAACAATTTTGTTTAACGACTTTGTCTAAAAAAAATTCCTCATCTTCTTCCAGTTTATCTCGTCTTATGATGATGAAGTAATGACCTTATTACCAGACTTCGAACATTTCGGAGCGTTGCCATGGGCATTTTTTATTGCATTTGCCGGGAAATTTATATCAAAATCCGGAAAGTCCGGAAAGTACTCTAGACCTAGACTACATCCGAAAAAAATGATTCTTCAGGTATCTAATGATTCTGACTTCATTGCGAATTCGAGTTTGGTTTGGCAGTCATACCTGGAAATTTATTTAAAAATCCGGAAAGTCCTGTGGACTACAAATACCTGCAAGGAACTTCATGTATCTAATGATTCAGAATTTTTTTATGATTCGAGCTTGGTTGGGCACTGTTACGTGGTATAATTTGTTTAAAAATTCGGAAAGTACTCTCGACTACATCAGAAAAAAAATCAAGTATTTAATGGTTTAGACTTCTTTTAGAGTTCGACTTTGATTCCAAAATACAATCAGTTGATTTTAGTTTTAAATTTGTTGCAATGCTAAAAGCTACCTATCCTCATTTTATTTATTACATCCACGCGGAAACATAAATTAGTACTCACCTGAAATTCCCTCCGATTTCAGTATAACTTCGAAAATGAATAACAGCAGCATTTTCCTTGGAGTACGCCGGAGTTAGGAGGAAACTTTCGCCCGCGGCATTGTTATTTTACGAGAAACTTATTCGACAAGTTCGTCACAACGCGTTATTGTTTCAAATTTCAAGTTCTACATGGCATTAGCTACCGGAGCAAGTTGTTTAACCGGCTGTTCATTAGAAGTTAAACGAACAAACAAGAAAAAAAAAACTAATCAAACGAGCTTGAAAAGCTCGCGGGTGAATTTACGAGGGGGGCACGACCGCGCGCCCCCCCAACACAAACGAAAGCTCGCGTTCTTAAGCTCCCTGTAACAACAAACTTTATAAAATCAGAATCATGTATATTTATAGATGGGTATAATTTGCTGCGCCCTATTTCATTTATTCGTAATAAAACCGTGTTGTTTAATGAAAACGTTATCATCTAAAACCCAGTGAGTTTCTTTTTTTTTTATTATATTGTATCATCCGAAATAAAACCGATAAAAATTATTTATAACGCGCGCGCAACGGAAAAAGCGATTCTACATAACGAGATTCTGCGTATTAAACTGCGCCCTAAAAAAAAGCTTTTACTGTGTTTAATTTCGCCGTGCACACGTCGCGTCGATATGACGGGGGCAAAAAAGAAACCCTCCCCCTCCTCGCGCGAAAATGATACTCCCTTAACACTCGATCGTTTTCCACGTGGGGCACCTCTCCCCACCCCCTCGCTCGGCCGACTGTTGTCAAGGAAATTTCACTCGCATTTGCGAAAATGAGTAATGGGCCTATAATCTTCTAAGACGGTTTCAATCAAATACTTCAGGAGACATTAATCAAGTCTCATCGATTTATTTTTACTCGACTCACCATCAATTATGTTATCATTTTTTTTTAAATTCGTAAATATGCGAAAAGCAAGTGTCGCAGTAAATCATTCATAAACACATGGGAGACTTAGCAGGCGAGCCAACCGCCCAAAAATAATAGTTGGTGTAGCAGAAGTCTGCCAGGTGTCGACCTAATTATAGCCCCCAGTGTAACTTCTGCGTAACATTTCGGGCGGGATGGCTTAAATATAGACAGGGTCAGCGGATTATGTGTCCAGACAGGCATTCGCTTAACGATTTGTTTATAAACACTGCTACTCGCCTGCTTTCTCACGACTTTATGGAGTCGCGCTTGGAAAACAAATAAATAGTCGACGGATTTGTTAAACATGAACTTGGCTCGTCAATAAAGTGAGCTCTGAAGAAAAGGAACTTATAGGAAAAGCCATTTTAAATTATATTCTTGGAATTTTTTTACTGGCCTTTATATATTCGGGGATTCACAAAAAAATTGGGATATCCAAAGATTTTTGCTTCATTTGGGGTATGATGTCTTCCTTCTAGTGTCTAGTGTCTTCCAAGACTGGCAGGTGGAAGAGGAAGTGGAGAGTATGAGCGACCACCGAATCATCACAAACTCGATTAAACATGTACAAAATCAAAAAGAAATTACTATCAACAACGGATGGTATGTTTCAGAGGGAAGGCTAATAAAACTTTCCAAAGACTGTAAGATCCCACACTCAGCGGAAGGATGCACCCCGTCCGAGCTTATTGGGAGCCTCACTCAGGCATGTAACAGAAATCTTACGTCTAGAGGAAATCAACGAATCCGCCACCGGTCAGTGTACTGGTGGACGGAAACCATTGCAAACGAGAAAAACTTGCACTAACAACAGAAGAACCCTAATAAGAGCAAACAGCAGAGGATTGGATGAGATAGGCCTAGCAATCATCAAGCGCAGGTATAAAGCCTAGTCTACAATTTTCCGGGAACGAGAACGGGAAGTTAAAGCCTAGTCCACAATTGCACGGGAACGAGAACGGGAACCGGAATGGGAACGTTAAAAAAGTTGAATCATTTCATAATCGTACAAATGTCCACAATGCATCGGTAAATACGGTAACGCTAACGTAAAAGTAAAAGTTGATAGTTGTCACGGCCAAGACGGCCACTATGCTT
This sequence comes from Dorcus hopei, assembly GCA_033060865.1. NCBI lineage: Eukaryota > Metazoa > Arthropoda > Insecta > Coleoptera > Lucanidae > Dorcus > Dorcus hopei. Next base: position 9,786,973 of record CM065425.1, read on the forward strand.
GAAGAAAAGGCGAAATGCGCCGTGGCGAACATCACAAACTAGCTGGAAAATCACGAACTGAAGTTAGCCAGCAAAAAGACCGAGATGATTATCTTGGCAGGTCCCAGGAAACTAAGGCACCTAAGCTTAAACTTTGAAGAAACAGAAGCGGCCATGAGGTACAAATACTACGAGCGATGTCTCGAGTCGATAAACAGAAAGGTGGCCATAAGAGTCACTTCTGCATATATGTAGAACGGTGCGTACAGAGGCCATCCTAGCGATCGCTGGCATATCACCAATTAAACTAAAAGCAGAAGACTCTAGATTGCAGTATTAAAAGAGCAGAAAACCCTCAGTTGAGACTCGAGAATCCTTGCTTGTGAAATGGCAAAGGGCATGGGACACGTACGAAGGATGGACCAAGATCTTCATCAAAGATATTGCCAAGTGGTGTAATAGGAAATACGGAGACGTAGACCACCACATCACTCAAGCCATGACAGGGCACGGGGTATTCGCCAGTTACTTGAATAAGATTGGGAAACTCCTAAGCAATGTCTGCTGGTACTGTCAGGAGATAGACACGCCAGAGCATACAGTTTTTGACTGCAGTAGATGGAGAAACATACTTGTGGAAACCTATGGGTAATGCGGAACTATAGTCTCCACTGAAAACGTAGGGGAAATCCTATTAAAAAGTGAAAGGCACTGGAACTGTGTAACAGACATGCTAAGGACGATTATGCAAACCAAGACCCGAGATGAAATAGGGCTACGAAGGCTAATTGTGCGACAGTAAAGGCTAGCACAAGGAAAAACAAACCAAGGACATGACAAAAAAACACTATTACATAGATGGAAATACATAACACCGGACAACCGATTTCTCTCTGGTGTCGAAGACCTAGGCACCTAGGCGTTAGCCCATCTCCCATTGAGAAATGGCCAGCGGGACGCCGTCCGGCACGGTACTCCCGCTGTCCACCAGCTATGACTCTGCCACTAGGAGGCCAACGCCTATGAGGGGGACCGGTGGGCTCCCCCTCCCCCTAGCACTCATGTCAGCAAGGTTTCCCTAGCTACGTTTAATGAGTAACCGTCGAGAACGCTTACGCGAATCTCTGCAACACTTGTCATATTAACCGCAGCCTCCATTACCCAGAAGCGTATGGGATAGGGCAGCTAGACAGGTTAGTTTTAAGGGTAACAGGCGTGTGGTCTGCATCGGTTCTCGTCTCGGATCCTAGGCTTCAACACAACGGGGTCCGACACCTCAAACGATGGCTACCTACGACTCATCTCGGATACTAGTGTCCCGTGCAATCGGCCCGACACCTCAAGCGACTGAACCGCCGTCAACTTCTGCCAAAAGCGACATCCGGTTACCCGGACATAACACCGGACAGTGCGAAATTCCTGATGCATTGCTTAGCGGCGGATTCCAGGAATTAGCAGTTGCAAGAGAGGATAAGGAGTTTAGTTGGTAGTCGCCCTTGTCAAAGACCTAAGAAATAGGCGATAAAGACAGAGCGAATCCAACACATCTGATACTGGATTCCGTTGATGATGTCTTCTGAAGATTCTCCAAACCTCTATATTAAAAAAAAAAGTGTTTAGTGTACTCCGTCCGACCCTCACCCACTACGAGCGCCTCGTAATCTCCGTCCTTAGAGTGAATGTCTCACTCTTACCCGACACAAGTATCTCGTGCATTCCGTTCCTTGAATGAGTATCTCAATATTACCGGGCCGACACGAGTGTCTCGTGTACTCCGTCCTTTGAGTGAGTATCTCACCCCTACCCGACACGAATGTCTCGTACATTCCGTCCCTTGAGTGAGTTTCTCACTCTTAGCGGCCCGACACGAGTGCCCCGTGTACTCCGTCTCTGGGCAGGTGCCCTTCTCGAGCCTGACACAAGCGCCGCGTTTCATTTTGGTCCAACGTCTTGTAGTTTAACCTGTTTTCCGGACAAACTTTTCCCGTTGCGAATACTCGAATACTATAATGTGAATATTTGGACAGAATTTTAAATAAAGTTTAGTTGAGTTATATCATGTTTTATTTTGTGAATCTGGACACCGGCAAGTTTTCGAAGGACCGGAGAAAGGCAGCACGTTAGAACCTTTCTCTCTCCATCATTTTCGTCGCCTGCGCATGCCAGACTTGGAAACGAAAATCACCGAGCGAAGTCGATTTTGGCAAAGTACATTTTCTAAACGCAGTTTATGTTACATCCCTGATTTCAAATTCAAATTTTAAGTTGGCACACGCGCGCCTCTGACATGCATCGTTCGCGAGTGCTTCGAATTCCACTTAAAAGTTTGGAAACCACATTTTCCTTTTATTTTAAGGTAAGTATTATTTGAAACCTCCTTTACACAAATGAAATGACCATTACATTTCCTTCACGTCAGTAAGTACCAACATTTTTTCATAGTTTCAAACTAAATTAACATCCTAACCTCACTGTTGACTTTATAATTTCCAAAACAAATTTAATCTTTCAAATAAAAGTAATATTAGTTCTCAAAAAAACTAAACCAAAATTAAAATAAATTAAACTCCTGCTCTCTTTCGATCAATTCCCGCACTTCACTTTCACTTTCACCGCAATTCATTTCCTTACTGCTTCCAGGTTCTTTGCAGAAGTTCGCGGTAATTGACCTGAATGTCTGTGATTTTGGACGCGTTCAGTCGGACCCTTCGTCCAGTCTTCACCGCCTACCGGACGTCTTCTCCTGGACCGGCCAGTGACTTGCAGTCAGTGGTGCATTTGGCCTCTTGTGTTGGCTCGTAGAATTCTAGCCAAGGCGCCCGCAGCAAGATCTCGTCCATCCACCGTAGATCATCGTCTGGCAAACTTATTTCTAACTTTACTTTCACTTTACTTACAATTAAAATTTTGATAAGTTGTTTTGAAAAGTTTTCAATATTTTTATTGGCCCTAACGTAAATATCACAGCAACATATACATTGTACATTCTGGTTTACTGCAAGTTTTCGCTACTCATACGTAACCCTAATCGTCCTTTCCGCTTTTAAGCCTGCTTCATCAAACCAGTAGAACCTTGACCTTTCTCGCTTAGTATTTCCGATCAGTTTCTAATTTTTTTTTTTTTTAGTAATTGGAAAGCAAACAAAGATACCCTTCAAGCTACTACTATAGTCTTGGTCGTTCAAGGTTCGACTAGTCTGTGGGTTTTTGTCTCTTAAGTGTTTGGACGATGTAGTAGCGAGCAAGGAAGTTTACTTCGTCAGGATTTGGTTTTCCAAGTGCAGTCTCCTTTGAGTTGGCGAAATTTTTGAGTCTTTGTTGCCTTCTAAAAATCTTGTGCGAAAAGTTGGCCACATTGGAGAATATAATTGGCTAATTTTGAGATCATCGTGGTAACCCTGACGCCCCCAAACACCCCGGCGTAGGCTTGAAATTATTGATCGACGAAAACATCGCATGATCGATGATCTTTCCGTTTATTGGATGGAGCTGACTTCATTTGCGATTCCTCCGCGTCAGTTCGCTTGGCTCTGTTTGAGAGCATCATTAATTCATCTCTCATCGTGTGTTGTAATTTATCGGAGTTTTTGTTAGAAAATCAGAAGAACTCATCAACGATTTTCTCGAAACAGACGTTAAATTCTAAAGTGCTTCTAAATTTGGCTCAACATCCACTTCAGTGTCACCATTTTTCTTATTACTGAAAATACTTGGTCATGTGCTTCTACAGGGTGTCCCGTGACGTAATATTACCACTTCACCTAAGTGATAATCAATTCAAACTAAGTGAAAAACTCTAATAAAGTTTTGTTCTAAAATAAACCGTTTCAAAAATACCGGGTGTTTAATGTTTTATTTTTCATTTTTTAAAATTTTAAACTTCATTTAATCATTTATCCGTTCACCTAATAGTCAATTCAAACAAAAAAAAAACTCTAACAAATGGTAACATCTGTTGTGCCTTACAATATAACAATCCTTAACGAAGTTATCGAGATCTAGCGGTGACTGAAGGTACTCTTACCTAAAAGAGATCCGATTCGATTTCACCCAACAGAAATTCAACTTACAACTTTGTTTTTAAAATTTTTCCGATTTTTTTATAATTTCTATCTAAATTAACATCCTAACCTAACCGTTGACTTTATAATTTCCAAAACAAATTAAACTGTCCAAATAAAAATAATTAGTTCTCAAACAATGTTACGTTCAAATTACGCGCCACAATATCGTGGCGGTACAACATCATTCAACTGCGTTTTAACACAGTTGGTAACCCTACATCCCTTCTCTTTACTACTCAACGTTTATTCGCGTGACACACCACATGACTGTTTTCGGTTTGGTATCCTAGCAACCTTCACCTGCTACAAATTCGCCTTGATGAAAGCCTTTCTTGTTCGAAGTGTGTTACAAGTCGGACGTAATTTGCGTGTGTTGTGAAATTATCGTAGTTTTCGCTTCCTGCGGTCGATAGAGGGTATTGTAACTACACACCGGCCTCTGCGCTTCGGTTGGCACCGCTGATTTTGACGTACGACTGGACACGCTGTTTCAAGGTTAGGTTTTCAATTTAATCTGACGTTTTACGGACCGTTCGGTTTTCAATTTTGCTCTTGGCTCGTGAGTAGTGAGCCGCGAGTACGAATTACGTATTACGCTGCGCTTACCGAGGTCTAAATGCATCAGCTCGCAACTAGACTATTTTAAGAGCCAATGAATGTTTTTCTCAGCACACGGACCGAGGTCGAAATAAATCAGTCCATAACTAATGGAATCGTTTGCATTTTTTAAGTGGAAATATAACAAACAAGTTTTTTAAAAGCATATTTTTCACAATTTTGTTTAAATATATTGCGAATTACGCAGTAGTTGAAATCGCACACGAACCGAAGTCTAAATAAATCGTCTCGAAGCTAGACTATTTTAAGAGCCAACGAACGAGTTTTTCCCAACACACGGACCGAGGTCAAAATAAATCAGTCCATGACTAGTCGGATCGTTTGTATTTTTTATGAGTTGGTAGTTTTTCAAACCGAATTAAAAAAAAATATGTTGCTCGGCAAACAATAGTTTTCTAAAAGTATATTTTTTCACATTTTTTTAAATTTATTACGGATTATACAGTAGTTGAAATCGTACACGCACCGAACTCTAAATAAATTAGCTCGAAGCTAGACAATTTTAAGAGTCAATAAATGAGTTTCTCTCAACACACGGACCGAGGTCGAAATAAATCAGTCCGTAACTAATCGAATCGTTTGCATTTTTTAAGTGGAAATATAACTAACAAGTTTTTTAAAAGCATATTTTTCACTATTTTTTTTTTAAATATATTTTGAATTACGCAGTAGTTGAAACTGCACACGAACCGAAGTCTAAGTAAATCGTCTCGAAGCTAGACTATTTTAAGAGCCAATGAACGAGTTTTTCCCAACACACGGACCGAGGTCAAAATAAATCAGTCCATGACTAGTCGGATCGTTTGTATTTTTTATGAGTTGGTACTTTTTCAAACCGAATTAAAAAAAAATACGTTGCCCGGCAAACAATAGTTTTCTAAAAGTATAGTTTTTCACATTTTTTCTTAAAGTGATTACGGATTACACAGTAGTTGAAATCGTACACGCACCGAACTCTAAATAATTAGCTCGAAGCTAGACAATTTTAAGAGTCAATAAATGCGTTTTTCTCAACACACGGACCGAAGTCGAAATAAATCAGTCCACAACTAATCGAATCGTTTGCATTTTTTAAGTGGAAATAAAACAAACAAGTTTTTTAAAAGCATATTTTTCACAATTTTTTTTTTTAATATATTGTGAATTACGCAGTAGTTGAAATCGCACACGAACCGAAGTCTAAATAAATCGTCTCGAAGCTAGACTATTTTAAGAGCCAATGAACGAGTTTTTCCCAACACGCGGACCGAGGTCAAAATAAATCAGTCCATGACTAGTCGAATCGTTTGTATTTTTTATGTGTTGGTATTTTTTCAAACCGAATTAAAAAAAAATATGTTGCCCGGCAAACAATAGTTTTCTAAAAGTATTTTTTTCACATTTTTTTCAAATTTATTGCGGATTACCCAGTAGTTGAAATCGTACACGCACCGAACTCTAAATAAATTAGCTCGAAGCTAGACAATTTTAAGAGTCAATAAATGAGCTTTTCTCAACACACGGACCGAAGTCGAAACAAATCAGTCCATAACTAATCGAATTGTTTGCATTTTTTAAGTGGAAATACAACAAACAAGTTTTTCAAAAGCATATTTTTCACAATTTCTTTGAAATATATTTTGAATTACGCAGTAGTTGAAACTGCACACGAACCGAAGGCTAAATAAATCGTCTCGAAGTTAGACTATTTTAAGAGCCAATGAACGAGTTTTTCCCAACACACGGACCGAGGTCAAAATAAATCAGTCCATGACTAGTCGGATCGTTCGTATTTTTCATGTGTTGGTACTTTTTCAAACTGAATTAAAAAAAAATATGTTGCCCGGCAAATAATAGTTTTCTAAAAGTATATTTTTTCACATTTTTTTAAAATTCATTACGGTTTACACAGTAGTTGAAATCGTACACGCAAATTAGCTCGAAGCTAGACAATTTTAAGAATCAATAAATGAGTTTTTCTCAACACACGAACCGAGGTCGAAATAAATCAGTCCATAACTAACGGGATCGTTTTCATTTTGTATGTGTATATTTTTTCCAAACCGAATTTTAAAAAATGTTGCCCGGCAAACAATAGTTTTTTAAAAGTATATTTTTTAAAATCTACACAGTATTTAAAATCGTACACGTATCGAGTTCTAAATAAATTAGCTCGAAGGTAAACAATATTAAGAACCAATTAATGTTTTTCTTAGCACACGGACCGAGGTCGAAATAAGTCAGTCTATAACTAATCGGATCGTTTGCATTTTTTATGTGTAGGCTACTACACAAGATCACTTTTGAAGCGCGCTGCAAACAATGGGGATCATTTTGAACACCTTTTGAGATAAAATTTAAAAATTATTAAAATTACAAAACACGTTGTATTCTTGAAAAACGGTTTGCTTCATTAGAGTTTTTTTTTCTAGTTCGAATTGATGAACGGATAAATGATTAAGTTAACTTTAAAATATTAAAAAATAAAAAATAAAACATTAAACACCCAGTATTTTTGAAACGGTTGACTTTAGAACTTTATTAGAGTTTTTTACTTAGCTTGAATTGATTATCACGTAGGTGAAGTGGTGACATTACGTCACGGGACACCCTGTATATCAATTAATGAATCTATTTCTTATATTCTTGTTCCCCTTTGTACTTTCCGAAAAGGAAATATGTTTTGTAAGTTGAAGCCCTCAGACTTCTATTATTTATTTATTTTCCAGATTTTTTTATTCTTTATTCGCTTGGGATTTCAATTTCACGTAGTTCTGTGTGTAACGTGTGCGCACATAAAGCAGATTACGTAAATACTACCCGCTTTAGACAGGTTTCACTCGAAAGCAGTTGTTTACGAAGCTCTGGCATGTAATAAATTGGAAAGATGTTACATAACTCGAATTTACCATTTGTTTACTGTACAGGGTCATTCACGTAACACGTAGACTCCTTCTTGTGGGGTGCTCTGAAAGATACTGTATTGACCACCGAATGCACAAGTGCCTTCAGCAGTTTGAATGCACATTGTAATTAAATTTTATTTTGTTAATTACTTGAATGTTCCAATTATTTTCATAGCATCCTGCAAACTTGGTTTATGGCATTTTCTTCAATATAAATTCACGCAGATACTATATTTCATAAATACAAAAAAACTGCTTTACAACAGAATTAAAAAATATGCAACATTCGATTTGAAAAACAAAAACTGAAGGCATTTCCGGTTTAATCGGAACTGACGGTAAATAATCACTTAATAATAAAGCCAATAATTCTATAATGAAAGTGGGTAACAATCGAACAGATTGCGTTTGTACATAGTGAGATATTAACCGTTACACGTTACGTGAATGACTCTGTATATCACATGTTCATTTTTTTTCGAACCTTTCTGTAACACAAAACGCTTTGTAATCGTTGCGGTTGAAGGAAGTTTTAATCATGAAACGAATCGTTGATTAGAAGGTGTTTTAAAACCTCTTTGAATTAAAATATATGTATTCACAATTTTTGTCGGTAATTCCGAAATTCAATCCATACAACCTTTAGTGTAGTATGAAAAATGAAGGGAAATTTCTTGTAAAATGCAAAAAATACTTGGGAATTTATATAGTCGTCGTATTCGATGATGCGTTGTTACGTTTCGTTCCAACGACTTTCAACTGTGCACTATACAATTCGAATACTTTTCGAATAGCTCCGATTCGACTTACGGTAATCCGCAATAATTTCGAAGCGGACGCACCGAAAGCAATTTAATAAAAAAAAAAGTTTCATTCAGTTTCGGGCTTTTAATCACGCCGCCTCCCGATGTGATTAATTATTCTAGTCGACGACCGACGAGGCCCCCCGGCCGTTGCGAAAACTGCAGCACCTGCGTAACCGAGCGTCGCGGCGCGTTAAAAACCCACTAATTCGCCTGTCTATAAATTCGGCAAGTAGGCCCACCCCTAATTTATAAGGCCACCGATGCGAACTGTCACCGAAATTTATGGTGCGCTTTAAAAGACGACGAAGAACCTCGCGCGGGGTTATTTTATTGAGAGGACTTTGTCGAAGGGGGGTAGAGGGAGACGGGGGGAGGGCGAAGCACGCTCGGAAAACTAGAACCGAAATATACAGTTGGATTTTTGATTAATACGTGACTCATTACTACAGCCCGAAAATTGAAATTCGAGTTTTTTTAATTTAAATAAAATTACTTCGGAGTTATTACACGAAAGAATTTCACGCTTCCATTGTTTGTATAAACAATCTCAGGCGATAAGGGCCAGAACGACAAACTTTAACCAAAATACTGACGTCAAGATACGCCGAAGTATATGTACAAACCACGCGATAAAGACCCTGAATGCGTGAGAACCTGACCCACGCAAAGTAACGGAGCCGGTCTAAAAACCCGTCGCAGTTTGTTGAGGGTAGGCAACTTAAGTCACTCCAGTGATCTAAATGCATACATCAATACATCTCTTTCGGCGAATTACGTATTAATTCAGTTGTACAGTTCCATAAGCCTGGAAGACATGTAACTAAAATAAATATTAATATTTTTTTTTTTAGAAAACGACGGAAAAGGAGAAATTATTAAACCACATTGGGAAGGTGCCACCCTAAATGGAAAACTCTTTTTTTTAAAACGAAAGGGTATTAGGGGCACCAGCAAAAAGAAATCACAAAAACTGTAGACAATTAAATCGATATCTACTAATTGGCGGGGGCCCGTGCAAAAGAAACACAAACAAATAATTCGGTTACTCCGCGCGTTCATTAAAACCATTTTAATTACGCTGCGTATAATAATTAAAAGCCGATGTGCCAGCAGTTCGATACACGAAAAAGAGAGAAAAGTGCAACGCTATCATTCGCCGGCCGCAACCCGATTTAAACTTTTACCAGGTGTGTGTGTGTGTTCATTAAATAAAGCATGCTACAGAGAGAAGCATTAAATTGTACATACAAAGTTTAACTTAATTAAAAAAAAAGAGATGTGAGCACGAGAGAGAGGGTTTTGTTGGGCGCCATTGTTGGAAAGCAGGCGCCATTGAAGCACTGAATGAAAGTATGTTTTGGAAACTTTGTTGTTTTTAATCCCCTGTATGTTAGGAGGTCCTATATAAACGTACTTATTTCAGTCTAGTATCCACAAGCTTAATCTCGTGTGACTTTTCGTCCCCAAACTAATATGAGGAAAGCTTTTATTAACTCCACAAGTTAAGAAGACTGTTCGGAAGACGTTCACTCGCACGTTCAAGTTCTTGGCTTGATTAAATTAAATTTATTTTTAAAAAATTGATGAGTAAGAGGGCCCAAAATATTACGAACAGAACTAATTACTGTTGAGCTTGTTTAAATAAATTTGAAAGTACTCGTTTTTAGCTTTACTTAAAAGCGTATGAATTATTTTGTCAAAAAATTTCAAATTGCAATCCAGATTAAAAACTGCCTTAGCCTTAGAAGAAGAGAAATAGAATACATTCTGAATTAGCTACTTCCATTTGTCTTCGCTTGTTATTTTGTAGACTTTTCAATTTATATTTTGGTTTAAAGTGATCCATCCTTTAAATATGTTAGTAGAGAATTTTGTGGGTCTAATGGAGCAAGCCTGCAGTAATTAAGAATTCTTGGGGGTTAACACCCTGTGTGATATCATTTCTTTCGATTTCACTGCCACAAAAACACGACTTGAAACAATAGAAGCCTGGTATTCGACGTAAATAATTCTAAGAAAATGTTCGGTCTTATCGAGGAATAATCGCAGCTGCAAACCTTGCGATAAGAAACGCTAACAGAGTAACTGGAAACATACAGAATGGACTATTACACGCCCCCTAGTGGTGGGCTATAGTTCAATGAGAAGCTATGCGCAGGGTAAAAAATAATTTAATTTAAATGAGCTGGGTGATGTCATTTTTCCCCTCTTGGAGACGCCGCCTGGACAGATTGTTTAAGTATTCGCGTATTGTTTAAGTAATCGAGCAGTTTCATGAACAAATAAATGTATTTTTTCTTAATTATTTTTGCAACAGAAACAACAGAAAAAGACAGAAACAAAAAACGATTGACCCTAATATAAAACTAGCGAGAAGAGTAACAAAAAAAAAACTGAACACAAAACAAAAACTTGCGTTCTCTTTTAATGAAAAATATTCGACGTGCGCCTTAAATAATTAAAAAAGAAACGATGCAAACGTACACAAAAGAAAGTAGAAGGAAGAGAAACAAAAGACGATCGGTAGTAAAACAGAAATCGTGAAAAGAGTGGCGAAAAATCGAACACAAAACAGAAACTCAATGAAAGCGTTAAACGTTTATAAAAGAAACGAAAAGGAAACGCAATGAAAAAAGAAAGAAAAGAGAAGAAAGCGATCGAATGTGAAACGATCAAATGTGAAATAAAAATCGTGACAAAAGAACAAAAAAAAAATGAAATGTCACACAAAATAAAAGGGGGGTTAACTTAGATTTGAATCGAGAAACAGAAACAAATGATGAACACTCAAATCCCAAAATTAAAATACAAAAATTCACAAAGGAAAATAAAGGACAATAAACGACTGATTCTCAAACGAAAACCTGTATAAAATACAAAAGAATGCAGCGAACAGAGAAACGCAAACAAATGAAGGCGTATGTCACGAAATAGTAAACAAAACAAACAAAAGGCGATCGACTCTGAAATAGAAACCGATTCAGGGTCAAAAAGGAAGAAGGAACAGATACAAATGAAACATCGGAAAAGACGTTCGATTCGAAAACAAAACTTCACAAAAATACATTTCTTTCTTTAAACAAAGTTAGATTCTTCTGCTGATGAGGCCCCAATGAGGGCCGAAATAGCCGTTCAGAATATGCTTGGAGGCCCCATTGCAATCCTGCCAACTTCCAACCAACAATTTGCGTTTGACACGCTATTATCCGCTCTGGCCGCCATCTCGTGCGTGATTGCTCAAGAGGCAGCACTATTGAGGTTGCTATTTGCTATTCACGGCACAATTTACGGGTCGGAAATTACTCGTACTGCGGCGCGATTAATTGACAAAATCAGATCGACTTGAATTCACTGAGAGAGACCGAAAACAAATGAACGTATGCAAAGGCGAAAGCAGAAACAGAGCAAACGAGTGTCACGGAATTAAGAAAAGGAAGCAAAAACGATTGAAGATGTGCACCGCAAAAACGAAACAAGAAAAGAACAAATGACGATCACAAAATTAAGAAAAGGAAACACAAACAAAAGAAGGCGTACATCACAAAAAAGAGAAGGGAAAAAACAAAAGACAGTCGATTCTCAAACGAAAATCGACTCAAAAGATAAAGGAGTAAAGAGCGAATTACCTGCGCTTCAACCGAGAAGCACAAACAAACGAAGGCGTATTCACAAAACAAAAAAATAAATAAATAAAAACAAAAGACGATCGATTCTGAAATAAAAACCTATTCAATGATTACGAAATACATAGTATCGCGAGCAAAAAAAGAAAAAGGAAAGAAAGAACACAAACGAATGAAACGTCGGAAAACAAAAGACGATCGATTCGAAAACAAAACTTCACAAGAAAGCGTCAAAAATGTAGAAAAACACTTAAGAAAAGAAAACAGAAATAATTAAAGACGTACATCACGAAAGAAAACAAAAAAACCAAGACTATCACAAAATTAAGGAAAGGAAATACAAACGAAAGAAGGCGTACACCACGATACAAGAAAAAAGACAAAAGGCAATCGATTCTGAAACGAGAATCGACTCAAAAGATAAAACAGTAAAGAAGGATCGATTACAAAATAGTCTCGTGACCAGAAACAGAAGAAGTAAAGAAAGAACACAAACAAATGAAACATCGGAAAACAAAAGACGACCGGATCGAAGATGAAACTTCACAAAAAAGTGTCAAAAAATGTGGAAAAACAAAACCAGGTCGACTTGAATTGGCAGATAGAAACCGAAAATAAATGAACGCACGCAAAAGGCGAAAGAACAGAGCAAACAAGTTTCACATAATTGAGAGGAGGAAACAAACGCAATTGAAGACGTACACCACGAAACAAAACAAGAAAAGAAAACAAAAGACGATCGATTCTGAAACGAAAATCGACTCAAAAGGTAAAGGAGTAAAGAACAAAGTGAGACTATCGAAAGGTAGAAAGAGAGAGAAAGGCATGATCCGATCGGTTCCAGTTTGGATGTGATTCGATTTGGAAAACACTAAGAAAAGAAGACAAAAACAGAAGAAAAAGAAACAAAAGACTATTTTTACCGCGCTGCTATTCTTCATGGTTCAGCATTGATAATGATCGTATCGCAATCGAAATGCGCACTCGCGTAACTGTAAAGCGACACGCAGAGATGGCTCTCCGATATAAACAGGGCAAACAGAGCTGCAGATGTCAAAAAAAATTGCACAAATCTTATAACATAACCTAAAAAAAAAAAATTAAAAAAAAATAAAAACTCGAATCTTCTCCACATAAATTTAATGTGAACACGCTACATGTAATTACATGTTAGGCTGTTTCGGCCTAACGATAGAATATTAAATAAAAGGCCATCTTCAGGCTGAAATATGAGAAAAATATCACAAGGGTGGAGAAGATGAAAATTGTGAGAGAACTTACCAAAAAATTAAAGAACGAAACTAAAAACTACTACATGTGAAGGTAACTATGAGTTACATGTTAAGTATGTGTCAGGTTAACATGATGTGCAAGTTAAAGTAAGTATATCAACGTGAAAAGGCGAACGATATGACTGCGTGCACTATAAAGACAAGATGGTGGATGACAAAGTAAAAGGTGTTGGTAACATAGACAACTAACCTATGTGGTAAGGGGGCACGTTCAGAAATGTAGGCCAGTATATCAATAAGGAATTAAGACGAAGGGTGGACATTAACTCGATTCATGAAAATTAATTTAAAAGTCATTGAGACAAAATTGTTTTAAATTACGGTTTTGAAAACATCTGTGAATTTCAAATTGTTCGAGAAAGTCATTGTCTCTGAAAGAAGTAGTAAAATGTAAGAGAGAGACGGAATTATCATCCGTCTTAAAAGTATGACCCGACAGGGTAACATGTTCAGCAAAAGTTGATTTGAATTTGTAAACAAAGGGTAAAAAAGTTTTGGTTTTTTCTATCTCGCGGGTATGTTCTTTGATTCTAGTTTAAAAAATACGACAAGTTCTACCAATGTAAAAGTTCTGGCATTCACAAGTAAGTTTGTAAACACTACTCTTGTTAAGAGGGTTGAGGGGGGCTTTGTTATTGCAAAAAAAGTTGTTTGAAGAATTGGAGGTTTTGAACGCAATGTTTAGATTGAAATTGTTGAGAATAGACTTGATTTTATAAGAGGAGGGACCTGTAAAAGTAATGGTGTGGTAATTAAGTTCAGTCCTGTCTGGATAAGCTGGAGTCAAAGTAGTCTGGTTTCTAATGTCAATTGATTTGAGTTTCTTACGTAGAAGACGGTCAATTAAATGAGGGTTGGGTTGGGTTGGGTCAATTAAATGAGGGTTGTAGCCATTAACATGAGCGATATTATTGGAAAAATGATCCTCTTTAAGAAAATGCAATAAGTAAACTCCTAAATCTCCTACAACTCTTTACGGTTATGACATGATTGACACGGCTTAAAACCAGTGAAGAGTTGTCAGTCGTGTTTGACTGACCAATCCCCATCATAGAAAATATTGTCAGTCTTATTTGACTGACAAGGCCTTCCAAAAATATATCTTAAAAACCTTCTGGCAGTCAAAGTGCTAATTATTTTTTTAAAAAAGTGAGTGTCAAAATTTTCCTAATTCATTCCACTTACGTCGCGCCGCCGTTAATTTCGATCGATCGTCGACGAACAAGATTTTGATTCTGGCACCGAAATTGGCGGTGACGGCGGCGGCGGCGGCTGCGACGGCCGCGGGGGGCGACATCCCCTAATTAACCCCGCCGGGTAATTATTAAGGTCAGAAACGAGCAGTTCGCAAACACGTTTTAAAACAGAGAACGACGTAATGAAGTGAGTTATGCGAGATGATATGAAAAGATGAAAGGGGGCGCGGACGGGCGTCTCAAAAGGAACGGCCCGCGTATTTAATTTAGGACGAACTCCTCAAACAAAAAGCAATTTGGCAATTTGTTTGCGAGTGGAGAAAAAAGAGGAAAATGGAACTTCATGGTGGAGTTCGCTCGCCTGTTTCAAAGAGACTTCAACGGTTTGGCCGACGACCTGTCTGCAAGTGCTCGGTTAATTTGAGGTAGGCAAAATAATTTTACATCGAAAGGAAAATTAATACATCTTCTGTACTGATGAAAGAAAGTTAGATGTTAGGTGATGTCGTTTTTCCCCTCTTAGAGACGCGCCGGCTAAATTATTTAAATATTCGAGGTACGATGAAAAGTTCAGTTCTCGCCAACGTGTTCCCGTCAAAGAGGAGGAACTTCGCGACAGGGGACGAAGTCATTCGACTGAAACGGAATTTCCATCCACTTATTACTGTGGATTAGAAAATACATCAGTACGTTTAAAAAATTAGTTTCTTTACATTTTCTAAAACATCCCCATTTTCGTCAACAAAAGGTGAACGGAAAGCAGCAAGAACACTACACAAAAGACTAATTAAACAAAAAAAAAATGAAAATCAGGTATCTTTGTTGATCTGAAATCATCCATGTGTTTCAAACTAACTATCATCAGCCTTATAAATGTAATATAGTGCAATGTTTTCCTTTCACTTGTTGTTAGTTGGTTTTGAATAAATATATTATTATTATTAGAAGAAGAAAACGAGAGAAGCTGTGAAGAGTATACAAACATAAATATGTAAATATGTAGAAATATTTGTAATTGTAATTAAAACGATTGGGCATTAAATAACTTGACACACTGTAACGTTCACATTTTTCGCTGACCGTTACATTATAATTTTTACGTATTTTCTCGTTAATTTGTTGTTGAAATTCAAATAAACATCGTTTCTTTCTTTTTCACGCTTCTATCTCTCAGGATTTGTATTTCAATTTCAGATTCTAATGTGGACTTCGCTTTAAGCCGTTTATTTTTTAGTTTCGGATATTAATCTGTAGATGTCATACATGGTCCTTCGATCGATTTTATTGATCGATGCTTCTTGATGACGTATGTGAAAATTTCGTAGAAAATCTTTAACGTAGTTCCGTCCTCTTCGATCAGTGCGATTACTTGTGTGCTGGTACGCCATTTCAGACGCTTCTGCGTGTGCCTTCAAATTTTTGCGGTTTTGTTGAAGGTGAATGGCTTCGAGATATTCCAGTTTGGCAATTCTTACGTGTTTACTATTCCGTATGCCCTGTACTGTGTCATTTTGCCGTCAGTTCATCCAACTGCATACCGTTTACATCCAAGCACATTTCCGAACACGTGTTGCGTCAAATTCTCGTTCAGAAAAAGCTAGCTAACATTTACGTCTCTATATTTCGTATGCCCTACTGTGTCATTTTTGCCGTCTATTTTTCTCAACTGCTACCGTTTCCGTTCAAGCACGTATCCGAGCACGTGTTGCGTTAAAGCTCTCGCTCAGGAAAAACTAACAGAAGATTGTAAGTACCCTAGTTGTTTAGGAGAATATTTTCTAAGATTCCTTTTCTATTTATGCAGAGTTTTTTTTGACTCCCGAAGTTGTGTTGGGTTACCGAAGATTTTCTACTACCGCACGAGTTTCTATCAGGAAATTGTTTGCTATTTACTGCGTTGCGTTTGAAGATACTACCGGACAGGAGTTCCTTTTTTTATTTGACGTGGTTGTTCCTGGAAATAAATTCAATTACTGCGGGGTCATTTGAAGATACTACAGACCGGATTTCTTTCTTGCGGTGTCGTTGGATGGAACCAAGGGGCAGTTCAGATTTATGCGGTGTCGTTGAGGAAATTATGGTGCCGAAGATAATGCGTTTCGTTATGGGGATGAACTTTGGAGCCTCCTCTTGTTAAGTACCGTTCAGATGAGTATAAAATTATCTCATTTTCATAGTATCGTACGAGAACTTATCGTAAAGTATCCGATGAGTGAAGATTTATCTCATTTTTACTGCTGTACCTTATGAAAAGGGAGGTATCGTTTATATTACCGTATCGCATGAAGCGTTCAATAAGATAATTTATTTTTTTGATTGTCAAGAGACAACACGTATAATATTGGGTCACGTTTACATTTAGTTTTGATCTGCTTTGTAAATATCAAGGTAAATGATGTTTTTCTGATTGGGTAACGATACTGTTTAAGTCTGAATTCACAAGAATGTTTGCTGCAATGATATCGGATCTCAAATGAGTACAAAAGTTGTAAATCATCAACATAAAAGTGATATGAACAGAATTTTAAAGATTCATCTAAATTAGAAGTGTATAAAGTAAAAAATAAGGGACCAAGAATGAATCTGGGGAACACCAGACTTAACATCAAGAGTAACAGATTCAGCACCTTCTATCTGTTAAATAATGAGCAATAAGTTTTACGGCAGAGGCACTGAAACTAATGTGATGCAAAATAGATAAAAGCAGATCATGACCGACAGTATCGAACGCCTTAGAAAAATCAAGGAGAACCATACAAATGATTTTGTTTCTATCCAAAGCTGTAAAGATATCATCTGTAATTGCCATAAGTAACATTTTAAAAACGGTTTGATATCATTAACATTTGATATCAATAATTGGGGTGAGTCATAATGGGCGGAACAAATTTTACCAGTATGTAGGAAAGACATTTTTAAGTAAACAAGTTCTTATAAACCTATGTCCTAATCTGCACAGATGAGGAACTACGAGAAGTTAAAGTTGAGTGCGTCATAATGGTCGGAAGAAATTTTACCAGTATGTAGGAAAGACTTTTTAAATAAAAAAGTTCCTGTAAACCGATGTCCTAAGCCGCACAGTTGAGGAACTACAAGAAGTCATTAAGTCATTATGGTAGGCAGGTTGAATCTTCACTACCCTGGCAGATGGATCGGACGTGCCCGGCCTGCGAGGAGTCCCGATTTAAACTCTCTATATTTTTACCTCTGGGGACATATGAAACAGTTAGTAAACAATACTGAATATGACAGACATGAACAACTGCATCAAATGATTTTTAACGCGGACAATGAAATTCGCAACAATGGTCAAGTGGCTAGAGTGTACTATTCCCTTATTCGTAGAGCTCGTGCTTGTACTTAGAGCTCAAGGAGCACAGTTTGAACAGTTTTTGTAATACTGTGATTTAATTGAACACTTTTGTACAGTTCATCCAATTTTTTAACAGTTTTCACAGTTGCCGCTACTGTTAAATATTTGTTTATTACATAACTTTGACTTCTTGTATTTCCTCAACTGTGAGGATTAGGACATAGGTTTATACTCAAAAAAGTCTTTCCTACATACTGGTAAAATTTGTTCCTCCCATTATGACTCACCCTGTATAGAGTCATATCAAAGCCAACAAGTAAATGATCAGAAAAGTTCCCAAGATCTTGCGTATCAACGTGATTTACCAATTCAATATTAGTAACTAATATTAAATCAATTAGATAGTAGAAACAACCGAAAAAAGAAATGCGACGAATAAATTTAACAAAAACAGAAGAAAAAAAGAAACTGTAAGAAACACCAATGTAACATGAAAATTAAATCGAAAAGAAAACTCAAATGAACCGCAACGAACTCTGGTTCGACGAAATTAGATGGTAGAAACAAGCGAACAAAGAAATGCGACGAATAAATTGGATAAAAATAAAAGAAGATCGAGGAAAAACGAACGAATTGAATAAAAACGAAAGAAGGTCGACAAAAAACGACTAAATTGAATAAAAGTAAAAGAAGATCGACAAAGAAGAAATACCAGCGTAATACGAAACAAAAAAGAAGAAACCACGCAGTGAAAAACAATATTAATTGTTTAGTTATTTTTTATTCATTTTTATTAACTTCTGTTAGCTTTAAGATTTTTAAACACCCCGTCGCGTCGGTCATTCGCTTTTTTTTTCGTCATCGTATCTCGTTGTTATTCATTTCAATTTTCTTTTGCTTTTATTTTTTTATTAATTCATTTTTTAATGTAGACTTTCTTTCTTTTTTTAATCTTATGATTTTCAAATCCTTCATCGAAAGAGTGTCTCCTGTTTTTCTTTGTTTTCTGCGTTGCTTGTTTCGGTTTCCTTTTGTTCTCGTGCAAAGGCATTTCATTGACGTTTGTCTTTCTTGTCAGTCCGATGTTCAAACGATCCGCGCCGAAGAATTGTCCAAATACGCGAACGAAAAAACAAAACAAAACAAAAACAAAAATTAATTCGAAATAAAAGGAACCACGACTACATACAAAATTAAATGTACACGACGATTCTCGTAGCAACTAAAGACCAAGTGACTATCGGTAAACAAAAGAAGGAATTACAAATGAAGCAGATATCCAAAATTTATTCGATTAAAAAAAGGGGGAACTGAAACAAACGGTTCAATACCAATAACAAAATTAACACTGTTGTTATTTACTTAATTTTTCTTTTTTTTAAATTAATTTAATGTAGGCTTTCAACAATTTCTTTTTACAGTCATGATTTTGAAATAATTTCCCCCTGCTTTTCTTTGTTTTCCATATTGCTTGTTTCAATTCCCTTTTGTATTCTTGCAAAATCATTTGTTCGCATTTCACTGACGTTTATGTTTTTTCTTTTTGTTTTGTTGAATTGAATATTGAACTTCTCTTCTTTATTCGAATTCACTTTTTCTTTCGATACAGTTCTGAGCTCCAAGAGAAAAATATTGGCATCCCCCCCCCAAAGTATCCTTTACAAATAATGTGGAAGAGAATGAAAATTGACTTACTTGTTTATACAGTGATAGAAACTATTGCCAATAATAGATGAGGAAGATAATGTTGAAAGAAACAAAACAAAATTGATCTAGTTGCTTTCAGCGATTGCTAACGAATTGTTATCATCAGGGTTAGGAGGATGAGATTCCGCTTGCAACAGTCCGTCTGGGTCGCCGCTTATACTGTGCATGTTTATGTACGATCATTGCGCTGGCTCATTTCTCCATAAGCGTCGGACGAAATTTTAATTTAATCGCGTAAGAAATTGTTAAAATTAAACAAAATTTCGTATTTTAAAATTAAAAATTAAATAAATTAAATTAAACACTAAACGTTCTTTGCTATTGCAAATTATGCATGCGATTATTTGCTATTCCCGTATCGTGCACTTAGACGTGACGCTCTTACCAGCGCGAGCGGAATCCGATCCGCCTAACCGTGGTTATCATATATAATTAAGAAATTACAATGATCTGGAACAATTGACAAATAGGTTGCTTAGAATCATATTATTATAAACTTGTAAACAAGAAACGCGAGAAGAGAAGAAAAAGAAATAAGAAATATCGACTTATTGTTAGTTGTTCGTAGTGATTAGAAACAATTGTCAAGAAAATACAACGTTGAATAAAAAATATTGGCACCAAATGTATTATACATATCTATCCCCCACCCTCCAAAGTATCCTTTCTCCTAACTTGAAAAGTAAATAGAAAATTCAGTTCAACAAAACCAACGAAGAACAAACGCAATAAATAAAATAAAAATATAAATAACTTCAAATAAATTAAGGCAACTAAAAATTATCCTATTTGGCTCTAAATAATTGGAGGAATTTAAGAGAAGCTGTAAAGGGGCTTGACGCGTCAAAGGTGCAACAGGAATGCCGCAAGGGACAATACTAGACCCCTTGCTATTTTTGTTACATATTATCGCATCTAAATTCACGATCCCTCCAGAAGTGTGGTGATGATACATCACGTATCATTACTCCAAATAATTTAGACGGACTATCTTTCAAACTTGGTTGAAAAAATAATAGAACTAATATGAATTCATTGGTTTTAATAATGACCTAAAATAATTACCCCTATTGATGATTCAAGTTTCATGAACAAATCAATGTTTTGCCTGCAGAACACATTCTATGCCCACAATGACGAACTACTAACAATTGATTAGTCGAATAACGAAGCTTTGCAACAGAGTTAATTAATTAATTAATTAATTAACAGCAATTAGAAACGTCCTAGGGCACACTTGAACTCACCTCAAAACCTCAAATATTTTACTATTAATAATAAATTTGAAAATTATAATACACTTGCGTGCAAAGAAATCGACCCACTTGACTCACACTTTTGACTTTGATTTGATTGTTGTTTTTTTATTGAAAAAAAAAAACCGGTGTTGTTTGAAAGACCATTAAACCTTTAAATTCAAGAAGCCGAATTGATTAATATTTATTTCGTCATCTGAAGCGGAAAGAAAAAACGATCAAAGTCAAGAGCGTGAAGTGTATTACATAATTACATAAGAATTTGTTTCTTGCGGAAAAAAACGGCGCACAAGTAAAAAGAAACGGGGAAGGCTCAAATCGATTCCCGTTCGGGTGCCAAAAATACAAGCCAAAGTGAGATTTAAACCGGAAGGAAGTATTGATAAACGCTCAGTTTATAACAATCGAGTTTCTTGTAGATTTACGATTTAAAGCCAGACTGTAGACGTTTTTATTTTGCATTTATTCGTCATCAAATGAATCCACCCCTTATTCATTTAAAACCCAAGTGAATCCGCATTTTGTGTTTGTAAAACTATGTTATCTATGAGGGGGGGGGGTGCAAAAAGTACAAGAGGTTTCAATTGGTTTCGGTTACGTTTAAGTCTCACGAATAGATTGTTCTGTTTTTATCTGGCGTTTACTTGACCGGTAATCCAAGACCAGAGACTTGATCGATTGTCCAAAGTTGACAACTGCAGAAAGTTTTTCAGGGTTTCGCTTTCCCCCCGGAGAATCACGGACCGATCATTTTCGCTTCAGCTTCCGCCGGAATTAAACAATACTTTCGGTCTTGCGCCGCCCGCCGGATGAACCGAGGAGGTAATTTGGTGTTTTTAAATTCGTCGAGTTTCCGAAATGTCGACGTGTTAAATTTAATTAGCCCCCCGACCACCCGACGGAATATTAATTAAAATTTCCGTGCGCCCTCCTTCCCCGAAACAAGCGAAATTAACCAACCGCCCCGGACGCTTTTTTTTGCCGGGTTATAGGGAGCAAGAGCGTTCTTTTTCGAACAACACAAGGTTACTGCGGCAGCTAGACGTTCTGTGGGCACAAATTAATCCATCACTTTTAGTGGGGGGGGGACACACTTCGGCACTTTTTTGTGCGTGCTCGCGTACTACTGCAAATGAAATTTTCACACGTGCCGGATTTTCCGAACACACGGTGTAGGTATTAACGACGCGGATACCGACGCTGAACTGGCCGATCTGAACGTTCGGATGAATCCCGCAGACGCCCATGCGCTCATGGAACGGCGGCGACGGCGACGCCGACTTAAAATCCACACCGACCAAGAAAAGTGTATATGGCAAGTAATCTTTTCGCAGTCTTTCTTTACACTCGCGTTTAATTTTATTATTTTTAGTTCGGAAACTTCCAGCCAGCTTTATTTGAGGTGGGTAACATGTGTCGGTAATCAGAACTGATGGCGCCAATTAAGAAAGGGAAAAAAACTGAAAACCCTCATCTCCTCTTCCCAGGAAGAAGCTAAGTGTGCTCGTATGTCTGCGGCAATAAATATCCCGAAAGCAAACGTTAAAGTCGCCCCCTTTTTTTCCCCCCAAAGTACGAAACGGCAGAAACTATCCGGCCCGGCCGAAAGTTACAAATTTTATTCGACTTTTTTGTGTAGATCTATTAGAACTATAATAGAATCCAATATCGACTGCTTTAATAAACATAAAATAATATTGGATGCCCACGAAAATGTGTATCTAGCGAAGAAGAACAAAAAATAAAGTTTTTATTAATTCAGAGCGTATGTACAATCAGAATTAAAAGTAATGTCTACCGCTCAGAAGCGATTAGGTTTCAATTTAACGTTTTACCGGGGAGACTTTACTTTTAATTGTGACTGTACCTAACAAGGAGAAGAAAAAGAATTTCTTATATTCATTTATTGCTACGTTTTAGTACAATTTGATACGAATTTGACGTACCTAACTGTCAAAATATTTATTATATATGTATATAGTGTCTTCATTTGATCTTGTATCCCACTTGACCTTCCATCTATCTAATAGTTTGTCAAAGCGACAGCACACAATGGCGTACTTACATCTTCGTTGTGGAAGAACGACATATTTTCCAAAGTATACTGGCGAGCAGCAAAAGCGTGACACTATTTTTTCATAGATAACATTCATCTACTTTTTTTTATTTACAAATTTAAATTTCCCGCCATTTTTCACTTTGAGAACGCTTGCGTATGAAGTTAGGTGATGACGCGACGCACTCGCACGAAACTGGTGACAAATTAGAATATTAATTTCTTTTTAGTAAAAAAAATATTGCTACGCGATTTTAATACTCTTTCTGTTCGCGTTGAATGTTGCAATCAGCGATGTCGCACTGACGAACCGGTTTTGTTTTTGTCTTTTGGATGAATCAATAACAACGAGAATAAAAAAAGAACAAAAAATAGGTGGAAATAAGTTTTATTTATTTATTAATTAAAAGTGTAATGTAACAAAGACGTATTTTTCTGCCGCAGTTCTGCCAACCGTTTGTATTGATATTGCCTAAGTATCAGACACAATTAGATCACACGAGGCACATTGACACCTGTCATTTTCCTGTCATTCTTCGCACGTGCTGTTCTCTCTCCACCAGAATTTTACCGGAAACGTCAGTTTAAGACCTGCAGGTCTTCGATTCAATCACCATCCATCAATTTATTTAAAACAACATGACATGTCACTTTTCAATTTTCTTCTTGTTTAACGTTGCTTCGATAAGCGAATACTTCGCTTCATTGAATTAGATTTAAAAGTCTTTAGCTTGGGGGAAACTACATCTGTCACTTTCCCATCCGTCATTCTGCAGTCTGTTTTTCTTTCTCTACTTTTTAATTTTGGTTGGCACTTACGTGTCAGGCACAATTAGATTCCGCGAGGTACATTGACACCTGTCATTTACCTGTCGTTCTTCACACGGCTGTTCTCTCTCCACTAGAATTTTACCGGAAACGTCAGTTTAACACTTGCCCGTCTTCGATTCAATCACCATTCATCCGTTTATTTAAAACAACATGACATGCGTCACTTGTAACTGTCTATTTGAATGCGTCTGTGTTTTCAATTTTCTTCTTGTTTAACGTTGCCTCGATAAGCGAATGCTTTGCTTCATTAAATTAGATTTAAAAGTCATTAACTTGGGGGAAATTACATCTGTCACTTTCCCATCCGTCATTCTGCAGTCTGTTTTTCTTTCTCTACTTTTTAATTTTGGTTGGCACTTACGTTTCAGGCACAGTTAGATCCCGCGAGGTACATTGACACCTGTCATTTTCCTGTCGTTCTTCGCACGTGCTGTTCTCTCTCCACTAGAATTTTACCGGAAACGTCAGTTTGAGACCTGCCGGTCTTCGATTCAATCACCATCCATCAATTTATTTAAAACAACATGACATGTGACACTTGTAACTGTCAATTCGAATGCGTCTGTGTTTTCAATTTTCTTCTTGTTTAACGTTGCCTCGATAAGCGAATACTTCGCTTCATTAAATTAGATTTAAAAGTCATTAGCTTGGGGGAAACTACATCTGTCACTTTCCCATCCGTCATTCTGCAGTCTGTTTTTCTTTCTCTACTTTTTAATTTTGGTTGGCACTTACGTGTCAGGCACAATTAGATTCCACGAGGTACATTGACACCTGTCATTTTCCTGTCGTTCTTCGCACGTGCTGTTCTCTCTCCGCTAGAATTTTACCGGAAACGTCAGTTTAAGACCTGCCGGTCTTCGATTCAATCACCATCCATCAATTTATTTAAAACAACATGACATGTGTCACTTGTAACTGTCAATTCGAATGCGTCAGTGTTTTCAATTTTCTTCGTCTTTAACGTTGCTTTGATAAGCGCATGCTTTACTTCATTAAATTAGATTTGGACTTGGGGGAAATTCGCAATAAAATAAAAATTGACACCTGTCATTTTGCCATCCGTCACTCTGCAAGTCTGTTTCTGTTTCTCTATTTTTTAATTTTGGTTGGTACTTGCGACGCTTTAAATTGTCGCCAGTGTATTTTATTTAAGGTAGAATGAATTCTGACGTCTGTCACTCATTGTGACACTGTGACAGTAACTGTCATTTCTGTATTTTTTCAATTTTTTCAATCGAGATTATGTGGCGCCATCTATGTAAATTTTATCGGATTACTTTTCTTCCGCTCGAAATTTCAAATTCTTTCTGTTTACAATTAGGTGTACTTCAGTCATCTTGAAGTTAATTTTTTAAAAAAATCGAGATCGTGTGGCGCCATCTATATTAATTTTATCGAACTACTTTCCTTGGCGCGAAATTTATTTTTTTAAATTTGCAATTAAGTTTATATCGTTCACCTTCTGCAAGTTGAAATTGATTTTAATTAAAAATCGAGGTCGTGTGGCGCCATCTAGGAAAACTTTATCGGACTACCTTTTTTCGGCGCGAAATTTTACAATTAAGTTTATTTCAGGTTATTGAAAATCCGTATCAGTTAGTATACAAATTTTTATTAGATTACACGACCGGTTTCGCCCAGTGGGGCATTATCAAGTGTAGCTAGTTCTGACGTTCCATTGCGGGTAGCAGACAACAAGTGTATACTAGCTGACACGGATTTTCAATAACCTAAAAGCTTGGCTAGTAACGGCACGCAGGATCTTTTGTCATTAAGTTTATTTCGGTCATCTTCCGCAATTGAAATTAATTTTTAAGAAAAATCAAAATCGTGTGGCGCCATCTATGTAAATTTTATCGGACTACGTTTTTTCGACACAAAATTTTGATTTTTTGTCATTTACGATTAAATATACATACGTTTCCGTCATCTACCCCAGGTCGAAATAATTTTTTTTTTAAATTGAGAGCATGTGGTGCCATCTGTATAAATTTTGTCGGACTACAACTTTTTTTCAGCGCGAAATTTGAATTTTCCTGTCCGCAATTAAACATCTTCCTTTCTCCGCCAGAAGAATTTATTTTTAATCTAAATCGTGTGGCGCCATCTACATCTAAATTTTGTCCCGCTACGAATTTTATCGGCACGAAATTTGAAATTAAATTTTTCTATCCACAATTAAATATACGTACAGTAGCGGACAATAAAATCCGGGCAAGAGTTTGACATGTCGTGTATATTTAAATAAATTTGGTAAATCAGGCTTTTGTTGAGGTTATATTTCTGTCAAAATAAATAAATAAAATTTGTATTAAACGTTAGAAATATTAGTGACATTTTGTATATACGTATTAAACGTCAAAAATATTAAAGTGAGGTTTACATTGTAGAAATGACGTGCCCGGATTTTATTGTCCGCTACTGTACTTACATATTTCAATCACCGTCTGACAAATGAAATTAAAAAAAATAATTGATACTATATTGCGCCATCTGTAATAGAACTTGTCGGACTACATTTTTTAGGCGCGAAATTTAAATTACCTAAAAATTATCAAAGTTGCTAATGTTTTTAATTTTTGAAAGCTAAACTACGGTAAAAATAAATTCAAATTACGGGCCTTAAGCGAGGTTATTAAAAGAAGGGGGTAGTCGAAATCGTGTCGCGCCATCTATGTAAACCTTATCGGACTACGTTTTTGGACGCCGCGAAATTCAAAATAACCGAAAATTATTGGAACTGCTAAAAACCATCGTTGCACTCATTGTGACACTGTGACCGACAGTAACTGTCATTTCTGTATTTTTTCAATTATCTTCTTTTTTTAGCGCTGCCTTGATGAAAATTTTTCGATAAATCATCATCGAAACGTTATTGTAACAAAAGATAAAATAAAATTTGACATTTGTCACTTTCCTGTAGTTCTGTCAATTTGCTTTTGTTTGCCCGGCAAATTGCGGAGGCCTTTTAAACTATCATCAGTGTAGTTTCGTCAGCGATGATTTATTTAAAAGAGAAATGATAATTTGTCACGTGCCACTTGTAACTGTCATTTATTTCTGTACTTTTTCAATTATCTTTTTTCCTAGAGCTGACTTGATGAAGAGTGTTAGTTGCTTTGCTTCGATAAATCAAATTCTAAAACCACCATCGAAACGCGATTGTAACGAAATTTGATTGTAATAAAATTTGACACCTGTCATTTTCCCCTAGTTTTGTCAATTTGCTTTTGTCTGTCCGTTTTGATTTCCGCAAATTGCGGAGGTCCCTTAAACTATCGTCAATGTAGTTTCGCTAGTGATGATTTATTTAAAACAGAAATGATAATTTGTCACGTGTCACTTGTAACTGTCATTTCTTTCTGTGCTTTTTCAATTACCTTTTTTTGCTAGCGCTGACTTGATGAAGAGCGTTAGTTGCTTTGCTTCGATAAATCAAATTCTAAAACCACCATCGAAACGCGATCTAACAAAAAATGAAATTAAATTTGACACCTGTCATGTTCCTGTAGTTCTGTCAATTTGCTTTTGTCTGTCCGTTTTGATTTCGGCAAATTGTGGAGGCCCCTTAAACTATCAACAGAGAAGTTTCGTCGGTGATGGTTTGCTTAAAACAGAAATTACTTTTGTCATGTGTCACTTGCAACTGTCACTTCAGATATTTCTACACCTGTGTTTTTTTACGTATATTGCTTAACTTGATTATCCAATATGTTAGTTGCTTTGCTAAATCAGTTTATCGAGATTCGATTCTTGCAGAAAATAGAATAAAAATTGACACCTGTCATTTTTCTGTAATTCTGTCAGTTTATTTTTGTTTCTTCGCTGTGATTTTGGCAGATCTTGAAGGCCCCCCTTAAACTATCGTCGAAGTCGATTCAGTTATCGTCGATATTTATTTAAAGCAGAATAACATTTTGTAATGTGTCACTTGCAGCTGTCATTTTAGATACGCTTATTTTTCAATTTTATCTATTTCCTTCGGTGCTGACATGAATCGTCCCGATAATCATTTTGAATTAATTCAGGCTTTCTTGATGGTTTTTATCTTCAAGAGTTTGACAAGTGTCATTTTCATTTATTTTCTCTGTTCCTTTTAGTGCTGATTTCAATCGTCCTGACAATCATTTCGAATATCTTCACTTCCGACAATGACGTTTTCTCGATTGTTTTTTTACTATAAGAGTTTGACAGGTGTCACGCTCGTATTTTTTAATCTCCTCTATTTCCCTCGGTGCTGACTGGAATAAGCGTTCCGACAATCATTTTGAATTAATTCACATCCAACATGGACGTTTTCTTAATTGTTTTTATGATCGAGAGTTTGACAGGTGTCATTTTCATTCATTTTTTTTCTATTTCATTCAGCGCTGATTTGAATCGTCCCGGCACCCATTTCGAATTTCTTCAGTTCAAACAATGACGTTTTCTCGATTGTTTTTTTTACTGCAAGAGTTTGACAGGTGTCAGGTTTGGTACGCTCGTGTTTTTCAATTTTCTCTACTGCCTTCGGTGCTAACTTGATAAACGCTCCGACAGTCATAACGAATTAATTCACTTCCAGCAATCACGTTTTCTTGATCGTTTCTTATCATCGAGAGTTTGACAGGCGTCATTTTCATTCTTTCTTTTCTATTCCCTTCATTGTTGATTTGAATCGTCCCGACACTCTTTTTGAATTTCTTCACTTCCAATAATAACGTTTTCTCAATTGTTTTTCACTACAAGAATTTGACAGGTGTCATTTTTGATGCGCTCGTGTTTTTCAAGTTTCTCTGTTGCCTGCAATGTTGACTTGGCATTTTGAATTATTTGTTCACTTCCAACGGTGACGTTTTCTTCATTGTTTTTGCTGCAAGAGTTTGACAGGTGTCATTTTCACTGGTTTATCGACGTTTAAACTCGCTCGTCATTCAGATGACGTAGAAACACTAGAATTAGTAGTAATAATGATCAATTATGAAGACCTCGAAGAAAATTTGAGTGTTTTTGTTAGACTAACGATATAATGTGTGATTTTCATTTAATCCTTCAAGAGTTTGACAGGTGTCAGTTTCATTCATTTTTTCTATTCCCTTCATTGTTGATTTGAATCGTCCCGACAATCTCTGAATTTCTTCACTTCCAACGTTTTCTCGATTGCTTTTTTATTGCAAGAGTTTGACAGATGTCAGTTTTGATACGCCCGTGTTTTTCAATTTTCTCTACTGCCTTCGGTGCTAACTTGAATAAGCGCTCCGACAGTCATATCGAATTAATTCACTTCCAGCAATGACATTTTCTTGATTGTTTTTATCATCGAGAGTTTGACAGATGTCATTTTCATTCTTTTTTTTTCTATTCCCTTCATTGTTGATTTGAATCGTCCCGACACTCTTTTTGAATTTCTTCACTTCCAACAATGACGTTTTCTCGCTTGTTTTTTTTATTGCAAGAGTTTGACAGATGTCAGTTTTGATACGCTCGTGTTTTTCAAGTTTCTCTGTTGCCTACATTGCTGACTTGGCATTTTGAATTATTTATTCACTTCCAACAATGACGTTTTCTTCATCTTTTTTTTTTTCGTTTACTGTAAGAGCTTGACAGGTGTCATTTTCATTGGTTCATTGACGTTTAAACTCGCCTGTTATTCAGATGACGTAGAAACACTAGAATTAGTAGTAAGACCCCGAAGAATATTTCAGTGTTTTTGTTAGGACTTATGATATAACGTGTGATTTTAATTTAATCCTTTTGTCATCTGTCGATGCGGGTGAAATTAATTTTGTCGCAAGTCATTTGGGTAGGACAGAAGATGTTGAAACCTTTTCAAAGTAAAGGAAGCAGAGAAGAACCACGTTTTTGGGATTAAGCCCTGATTTGTAGTGCTGAAGTGTCCCGAATTTTTTTGGACATGATTGTACATTTTATAGTGAATACGCTTGTATTGTATCTGATTGACAACTTGCAATTTTTTTTCTCTTAAATACCACAATATTAATTAAGGTAGACCAAGACTCGGTAATATTTTTTTCATATTTAAACGTGTGTGTGTTTTCCCTCGTACAATTTTCCTCGCCGCAAGAAATTTAATTATTTTCCGATGCTTTTGATACAAGTTATAACTCATTTATCCGACAGCGACCGGCGTATTTTTCTTTTTTCTTTTTTTTAAAAAAAAAGAAGGGCGACGTTAAAATGCGAGACGGGCCGCTCGGAAAGTGGTGTAATTTTTATTTCGGGGCGGACCGACAAAGCGGCCCAAATCTGCTGTGCGGTTTTAATTCATAAATAATGAAAGGCACTCTATCTGCGGCGGCGCTAAAGCGCCGGCGAAAAATTAATTACGCGAAACCAGATTTAATGCATCAATTCGTTAAAGTTATATCTCTGTCCATCTTTCCATTTCCTTGCCGTATTTTAAATGGCAAAATTCATAACCAAGTCGTTGTTTTTTCGTTATTACGATTAAAATTAAAAAAGTTAAAATAATACGCAGAAAGAAGAAGGAAACAGGAACTCTAAGATCAAGACGTCTCTAAGAGGGGTAAAACGACATCACCCATAACATTCAAATTCTATTATATTTCCATCTCGTGCATAGCTTCCGAACAAATTGTTTTCACCGATAGATGTCGGGATCCATTCTTAGTACGTCCACTCAGGTGTGCATTTTTTCGTCATTTAATAGACAAATCGCCTTTGCAGTTAGATTTTCACTTAAAAATCGTTTCATACAATAAAAATATTTCCGGAGTAGTCGTTATAAAGTTTCAATTCGTTTTCATCCGCGGACAACATTTTAACTTCTTCTTCTTCTTAAACGCCCCAACAAAATCACTTAAAACTTTCACAATACAACCTAATTACCGTCGTACTTTTCGTAAGTAATAAGAAAGCCCACGCCAATTTCCTCCGAGGAAACACAACACAATTGATAGATAGCCAAGCTTCATGTTTCTCATAACTTGTGTCTCAGAAAATAAAATAATCGTTCGACCGTAACTGTAATACGCTTCCGAACTTCCTCGAGTTTTTCTTTTCCTCCAGCTTTCACGATTTCCGGTTAATATTTGTAATTATAAATAATCGATGAACCCGTCCTGGATAAAACTAATTTTGAATACGTACAACTTCGACTTAATCTGCAAGAAGCCACAGAAGCATCGAGTTGGCAAAGTAGGGGGTTATATAAGTGTCCGAAGTCACGCTATCTTCGTTTAGTCTTAGGTAGTATACAGCTGAAATGGCTTTGTTCTAGAGAGTTTCAGATTGTAGATGCAAAAAATCCATGCGAATCGAACAACACCCACCAGAATATGCAGAAGAGCGTTCTTGTAATTCTCTAGGATGTAGAGATAGTCTGAGTGCGTCACGATCCAGGATTTGATGGGGATGATGAACAGAATTCGTTTCTGCGCAAACATACTCCTAGATGTACATATGTAAACATGTGTGCGTTCAATAAAAATTGCATCATCATTTGAGATACAACACTTTCCTAACGGAAGCTGTTCCAAAAAAGTTGGGGGTCTACTTCAGACAACTAAAAACTAATACAATTATTTGGGGAAGGCTAAAACTAAAAGAAGTTTTGTAACTTTGACGTGGAAATATATTTTATATAAAACAGTGCGCGGTATAACACAATGCGCAAAGTTTTAATGACGTTATGAACTTTATTAATGTTTGCAGTCTAACTTGAGGGAAACTATTTATGTAAACCTGCGCTACTTGAATGGAAGCCCTAAGTATTGGGGAATTCACTTCGTGATTTCGTTTTATGAGCGACTTGGTTTTTATTTTATTATTTGCGGGAAGCACACATCAATCCCGATGACTGTCATGGCGACAGGTAAACATTTTCTGGTCGTGGTTGGGTGCACTTCAAATTATTCAGAAAATGAGGAAGTCAAATCCCCAAATCGAACCAGCATTAATAAAGAATTTATTGCAATTAATTTACGTTTATAATTACAACGTAAAACGCGTAATATTCATATAAACGTGTATTCACAGAGCAACTGTTGAAATTATTGTATGTTATGATTGCATATGTTGCAATATTATATTACAAGTTAATTATTGCAACAAGTACTTAACATAAAGCTATTACTATTATTACGTAGCTTCAATTTATTATTTATTGATTATTAACTCCTGTCTTACTTACTTTTAAACTAGGTGGCGAGTTTACGCTCCTTTACATCAGCTGTTGCCCCAGGAAAGCTCAATGGAGATGGGCGTGGTTTAATAATGGTATTATAGGCGCCAGGGTGAACAATTACCCAGCTGAAGAAGATAATGCTAAATGCTCGATACTTCAGATCACATTCGCATTATTGTCTTCTACAACAATTTAACTCAACTAGACAAAGCGTCACGAAACAGTAAAAAATACACTGAAATACGTTATGAACTCATACAGCTCAAATGGGGGTTCCATGGGTTGAAGATCGTCCTCATCTATGCGTCTTCTGTGCAAAGTACGAAATGGTCAAGCAGCACGTATATTGTTTTCAGGCGTATGCAACCATGGGACGCGAGTATGATGAGTTGCGAAAGCATAAAGGTAGGAGGTACCAGTTTGTTACAGTTTATTTTCCGCCTGTGTACGAACACACCCTGTACAGTACACATTTCAACGTTACGATCTATTTTTAGCACACTTCGTTTTGTTTCCCACATTACGCGTAGGAATTTACAATTCCTCGTTCGTGTAATTTACCCAAAACTTTCTTTCTAACATGCTTTTCGCTAAAAGCTTCAGATTAGACGAATTAGTTCATTATAATATAAATTAGCCCCGTCCATGCTTAGGGCTGGAATTGCGTTTACGCGGTGTTTATTTGTCCAATTTAAAGAGTACTACTTTGTGACGCGGACGACGACGGATGGTCGAATTCTTTTGTTTTAAAAACATCCGCACCTGAAACCGGTGCGTATGTCCGTAACCCTTGCCCTTTATTTTGATTGGTTTCCGCTGATGTCACATTCTTATGTTATTGGTACGATTCAAACAGACCACCGTTCATCTCACTTTATATCGTTTTCTACCCCTCTCGATTTTGCAAAACGCCGGAATTGCCAGTGTGTTGTCGACCGTCAGGTGATTTGCGTGAGTTAGTTTTGTGGGTTCCCGCTCTAATTTCTCTTGGAGGAAGAGAATAGATCTTACGGCTGTTGGCCGACTCTGATTAATTCACCTGTACGAGAGAGTTGACTGTGTGGCAACTCGTGTTCAGCCTACGTCCTATTCTGACTTAGGTAAGGTTTACTCCATCGTTTTGCATTATCTTGCAGTTCACGATCATTTTGCACCCCTTAGGCTTTTCGTTTTGGCTGTTCTTTCTTCGTTCGGACGACTATCCCGTGCGTGCGACATTTACTGGGATCATCATACCGCCCGTAGTACCGTACCGACCCCCCAGTGCGCGGACCGTTAAACCCCGCAAGGAGACCGACACTCCGAGGAGCAGCGACGCCGCTTACCGCTTTGCAACGGTGGAACGCCCCTGACTCGACAGACGTATGAATGCTACGTAATCAGGTCGGATATTTATGTTTATTTATTCTTGTGTTACGGTGGTTTTGATGTTGTCGCTTTCGCACACGTAAGTTTTGCGTATACTCGCGAAGTAAACTCCATTTCGGAGGAATTCACCTTTTCTCTTGCGTTACGCTTACTAAACGTAATTCATCGAACGAGTACTTCGGCGTTAGAATAAGTGAATGTTTTTTTTTTATTTAACTTTGTATTAATTTCGGATCCGAATTGTTAGGATTTACTGTTTAACGTTAGTTGTGTTGTTCACCATCTGATTTAATTGATTAATTGTGATCAATCTTTTAATAAACTCGTGTTCATGCTTTGGACATATCGTGTTTTTCTTAATTTTTACGCGAATTCCTTTCAAAAAAAAAATTAAGTGGCGCCTATTTTGGATTGGCCTTCGCGTTATGGTTTAAGAACCCATTCCCGTCCCACTGAAGCTGCCGGCGACACTGGATCAATTTCGCTCCGGTGTTAAACTTCTGCTTGTTGATAAGCAGGTAGATAGCAAGTTCCTTACCTACCAGATACGGGTGTATATGCAGTCCCCTTTGAGTGAGACCTACCAGATACGGATGTCTCGTATATACCGTCCCTTTGAGTGGGTGTCTCGCTCATACCTTCCAGATACGGATGTCTTGTATATTGTTACGTTTGGAAATTCGGTTACGGAAAAGCGGCAACAAAGCATCGTTTGTTGAGAGGCACCGCGTGATCGTAACCTTTACCGCTATTCGGTACTGCTTATGGCATACGTGCATCTTGGCGTCCTCACGATTAACTTTCGCGCCCTCGATTCATTTTCTCGTTCGAACCCGGTGTGTGTCTTTCGCTAAACAATTACTTGCTTAGAGAATTAAGGAGAGCTTATCTACGGCTTTGCCTAAGGCACCACCGAACGAGTTTTGGGGCTTGAGAAACTACAAAACTCAGGTAAAAATTGAGTGAATTGTCTGACGCCATTTTGGACGTTAACGACTTTTTCTCTCTTTCTATTCAGGCTTCCAGTTTTAGTTTTACTGCTAGTTCAAGTTCTAGTCTTGGTTCCTGTTGCGTTGTACCGCTTTGAGTTTGACTCAAGCCGAGTCGACTCCCCCTTTGCTTCAGAGCGTTTTTCCTTTACGCCATTCCGAGCCTCTGAGGAACTTGGTTCCGCCATCTTTGCGGGCTCTGCAAGTCAAACCAGCTCACCGGCGTCGGATGCGACCAACAGATGGCGCCAACTTTACTTCGAAGGCGAGTTGACAGACGTCATCGACTGTGCTTTGACAATGAATTCGTGAGTTTACTTGTTTGTTTTATTTTTAAATTTCGAAACGATGACCGGTTTATAACAGGTGATCAATATCTTTTCTAATCAAGTGACCTATGGAAATAAAATCATGTGTCTTTGATTAGTTCATTATTTCAAATGCCACTTGAATTACATATTTACATTGCATTCCTATCTATACAAAACAATAGCAATGCAATAAAAATAATTCAAATGGCATTTGAAATAATGAACCAAACAAACACATAATTTTTTTCCATAGGTCACTTGATTAGAAAAGATATTGATCACGCGTTACGTGCCTTTTCGGAGAGCGAATTTCGGCTGAATGCAGAGTTGCATATACAGATTTAATTTGTAGAGTAACTGATAACTTTAGATTTGACGAAACCTGCGTTTTGATTGAACTTTGTTTTGAACAAGCACATGTTTGACCTTGTGTAATTTGTATCCTGCATTTACTCGAAAGTTGATTATACAATAAAGCTTGAATTTGTTAACTTTAAGTGTGTGTTTACGTTACCCTTCCTTCACGTACCAGTGAGTCAAGCGTAGCCTCGAGTTGTGTTTTGGCCTTCTGCACGATCAAGTCGGTTCGGGGACGCCGACGAGGTCTTTGTCAATCAGCTGGGTACCGTCCGTCCTGGCGCCCTTAATTTTGTAACATCGTAATTGACCCACCCCTTTCTCACTGTTGCTAGCCGAGGGGAAAAGCTGGTGAAAGATACAGCGCAGACTTGTCATCTGGTCAAGGTAAGGTTGAGGCAGTCAAGTTAAAAGTAAATTTGGTGACAATATACCGTCCGATTCCTGGAGCCCGAAGCGTACCGTTAAATACCGAGTTTTACCCCCTTATTTTGTAACTCATAACGACATCATTATTATAACGATAATCGTTAAGTGACATATTTCTACCAATCAGTGCTTAAATACAACGCATTTCTATGTACTGATTGGTCAAAAATATGTCCCCTAACGATTATCGTTATCTAACGATGTCGTTATGAGTTACAAAATAAAGGAGTAAGTCATTTAAATCTGTTGCAGAAAAATCGCGACGAGAATCAAACGCGCAGAGAGAAGATGGAAACTAATACAGGAACTTCAAGGTCACGGCGTCTCTAAGAGGGGTAAAATGATATCACCCGTAACATTCAAATTCAAAATATGTATTTCCATCCCGCGCATAGCTTCCTAACAAAACTTTTCACCGGGTCAATTACGTCCGCTTTTTCTTGGTACGTCCATTCAAGTCGAACGCAGGCATGCATCTACTTGTTAAGGTTTGAAGCTGCAAGCATTCTAAGACTAAGGTGGGAACTTTAAGATCACGGCATTTAAATAATCTGAACGGCGTCTCTAAGAGGGATAAAATGACATCACCCGTAACGTTCAAATTGAAAATATTTCCATTCCGAGCATTGCTTCCGTACAAAATGTTTTCACCGATAGATGTTGGGTCCATTAATGGCCGATTTCTTCACCACCTTATCTGAAGATTAAATTTATCTGTCACTTAGAATGTGACACAGTTTGTGTATAGAGTCATTTGTAAGTCTGTTTTTTCTTAGTGCGCCCACTCAAGTCGAACGTAGGCCTGCATCTATTGTTGACATGTTACAGTGCCTTGTTCAGTTAAAAATAAAATGTTCCAATGTGGCTGTCGAAGCGGTCCGTCTTCACGTCGCCGTTGACCCACGTTGTTCGTTAGTATTCGTTTTTCGGAAAAGACTGTGATTGGTTAATATGGATCAGATGACACCCTCCCGGCCTGTGTTCTGAACACGAGGGCAGAATCTAGTACAATCGCGCCCGTAGTTCTGCTAAATGCATCGTCTTATCTTGAGCTCTTGAGCCTTTTTGTTATTTCAACAGACTGGAATGCCTGGGTGAATGTTGAACGGAAAGCATTATCCGTGTTCTGAAAGAGACACTCTAAGCAAATCAAAGCATTCTTCTATGCTTTTCGAAGCCTGACCACCTCAGTTAAACAAATATTTATAACAAGCGAATTCAGTGCGCAGTTTAGGTTATAACGTTGGTTTTCGTTCTTTTGATCAGGTTTTTATTTGGGGCTACCTTGCTGGTAGAGAATTCTTTTGGTGCCGGCAAAACTTTCGACCGGTCGGACTTGTTCCAGCTCCACGACGCTGTGCGCAAGCTAAAGAGACTTCACACGGAGACGTTGTAACGGTGAGAAAATCCGTTGCAAATAATTTCTAGCTTTCGTGTCACCTGTACCTTAGCGAAGGCGTAATTGCGTCGCAGTTTGACCTTTGGAACTTGGACTGTTCCACAAACGACGCTTAGGACGGTAAACAACCCCGGACGATCCCTTTTCTTTCGTAATGTTGAAAGCGGGATATATTAAAGGCTTGCTCTTGGCCAATCGACCTCTCCCCACTCGCGAACCGTTCGCGTCGCACGCCGACACGTTTGAGATGCAGTTAGTCTTGTGACTGCTCACTTTGCAAACAGACAACAGGGAAAGTTATTCGCGCTTCTGTGTAAATTTCCCCAACTAAATCCCCAAACTCACAGAGCTTGTCGAGGAGGGGTGTTGGCGGCTACGACCGTCTTAGATGTAAACTTCTCCATCGGCAAACGCAGAAAACCCAGTTCGAAGAAGCCGGCGTGATTCCTAAACACAAATAAGTACTCTATCTCTCACATAGAATCCATATGCACCAGGAAGGGATTTGAACGCACACCTAATAGTTACCGGGCCAAGCGTCAAGTCCGTTGCCAGCGGACTCAAGCAACTCGGCTAACAACTACCTAAACGGTGTTTGTTTTGGAGTGAAAAAGTAAACGGATGTCCGGTTGTTAATTGTTTGATGCGAGTCCTAGGCCTTTCCAAGCTTGTCCGTCGAATTTACGGCAGGTATGTTTTTAGAGTCACGTTGGGCGTCGCGTCGGTCAGTTCGCAATCTGTGTTCATTTAGGTTTTATTTGTATTCCGTCTTCTGTCCCCCCCCCCTTCATTCCGGACGCTTTACCGGAGCTTT
Source organism: Dorcus hopei (assembly GCA_033060865.1). NCBI lineage: Eukaryota > Metazoa > Arthropoda > Insecta > Coleoptera > Lucanidae > Dorcus > Dorcus hopei. Next base: position 9,824,415 of record CM065425.1, read on the forward strand.
GGTAACCGGAGGCGACCTAACGCTTCCCTTCAGAATCACCGCTATGGACGGATCTTTATGGTATCGTTGTAGGCCGATTTTGGCCCACCGCGCCATGTTGATGTTGGTTACCCGAACCCTTATCAATCCCGCCGCTAGAGGACACACTTTTAGCGCCTCAAAGTGGATTGATATCCCAGTTTGTGTTCTGGTTGATTTCTTGTCCAATCTATTAGGATTGTTAATTTGAATTTTTGATTTGAGCATTGAATAAAGACAAGTGTGCATTAATGGTGATTCAAACCTTTGTATTGGGATTACGTATGATCCAGCCCATCTCCGCGAGTTAGCCGGCCGTGAGATGAACTTAATTTGCTCATTTCAACATTTGTAACTAGGTATGTCACTGACGCCGTCCCCTTCGGCCAAGGGGACACCCGGACGTCTACTTCGGGACCGAAGTAAAGTTAGACGTACAATTGGATAACTTAAGGTGGGATGTTTATATATGATTGTTCTTTTCTTATTATCTGGCGAGATGTTTTCTTATTACCGATGGAGGCATCGACGTATTGCATTTTGACTAAACATGTACTGTTACGGTAACGTTTGTAAACGAATCACAGACTCCATATTTCACGATTCAGATTACCGAAAATTTAGCGTTTTCTGCTTATGATTTTATTTAATTTATAATTACATTTGTTGCTTGAGCATTTGAGTAATGTTTGTAGTTCAAAATGAAGACAAGTGTGTGACAACTGGTGATATTATTTATTATATTAAATTGTGCCCCCTTTGGATTCATTCGTATGACCCGATCCGTCCCATTGATCTAGCCGGTTTTGGGACGAATTTAATTTGCCCTCCCAGGTACATGGCAGACACCTGCAGTTTTTCCTCAAGATTTGCAGCTGCAAGCTTTCTGATACTGACTTTAAGATCGTGGTATTTAAATAATTTGTCCGGCGTCTCTAAGAGGAGTAAAATGACATCACCGGTAAGGCGCAAATTGAAAATATTTCCACATTTTCGTTAAGTTGGTATGATTGGTGCTTGTTTTGTCTTTTATCGGAATTCATCGGAATTCATAGAATTCACTCGAAACTTTCACTTCCGCTATTGTGCGCTGTGCGAAAGATAAGGGCGCCCCGGCAATAATTTAAAGCGTGTCGACGCTTTTGAAAAATGGGGGCGCGCTCCAGACGGGTTTTTTCGCGCTGCATTAAAGATAAAAAATGAAATCCCGCGGATAAACATTAAGAAAGAGACCTCTGCGACAGTGCGATTTGTCATATTGAATTTATGACACGACATCTATCGAGTCTGCGAATGTGTTACACTCTAAGCTATTCACGTCCCACCTACAACAAAGTTGATGGATTCCTTTTAGCATTATCTGGGAGATGTCGAGGCTCGTCAAAAAATTTCCACTGCATGTACTTATATTAAACGTTAGTAATTTATTCTAGGAGGTTTAGTTTTGGGACGACAAGGAAGAAAAGAAAAAGTAAATGAAAACGTACGACGTAAATTTGGAAGGTGGGTATTAAGACGTAATGGCGATAGGTATAGACGATATATTTTCATTGGAAGGTATTTTGCGTTAAAAGTTGGCTGGCAGCGTCTAGTGCAAAACGATTGCGACTATCCATCATAACCCGAACCTATTAGCTAATATTTCTCGGGCGGCCGACATATCTCCTTTAAAAGTGGGTAAGATCCGGGGCCGCACTTCATCACGCAGTCGGCGGATACGAATAAATCAAATCGGGAAATATTAATGCCGCGGGAAATTTATTTACCCACCAAGTTAGCAGATTTGCCTATGGTTGCTATGGGGGGATTAAATTCGTGCGTGTATTTGGCGAACGCCGAATGCATCAGCAAAATCAACATGCCCCAAAATGTTTATGTACAAGCGATCAGATCAATAACCGAGTCTTCAAGAGTTTGCGAGAGCCAACTTGGCCTAACTAAATCATGTTGATGTCAAATTTGTAAAGTCCCAATCATTGCGATGTTCTGTATCCATCAAAATCGACAATAAGCGCTCGGCGAATGTGAGAACTAAAACAGCGGCTTTCGAAACAACTCGACGGTTCATCCCGTTAGAATGACAAAGGCATAAAGCGTTCGTTTTACAAAGGTTGTTATTATAGCTTTGACGCTAACGCGGCTCAGACAACGTTATATCAAGAATTTCTTATTGACACAGTCGGCGTCGGATAACAAGTCGTTTTCTACGGCAAACGTTTGATAATAACTTCGAAACGAAACTGTAGGTGCACAGGTAAAAAAAAAATTAATTTATTTTGTCTGCTGCTCTTTGATTTGAGCTGCGCTCAATACATAAGACTTGGAACATCCATCAAAATTAATTGTGTCTGGAATAATTCTTAGACGTACCGAAACTAACGAGGCCTTTCGGTGCCGTGGTGCGCGCAATTCAATATTAAGAAATTAATTTTCATGCATTTTAAAGCTGCGACTTTATTTCGGTTCATAAAATACAACTTCGCTTCATTCTCTTTCTTGTACAATTATAGAGAGTCTAAGTATTTAAGCCCGTTGTATAGACCACCCACATGACAGAGGGCGATGACCTGTCTAGAACTGCATACGCATCTCCAGAATTTTCCCAAACTTTCTAGTAGGCCTTCCACGATCCGATTCTAAAACACATGGGCGTCAAATACAAACACTTTTAATAAAGCGGTGGCAAATCGAAAATAGTTAGAGAAAACTTAATAGATTTACGTTGTGGCTTTGTGCTACCTGAAACCGTACGCCGTACAAATAAAATTAGAATTTTACAGGAAAACTCGCTTTGTAATGGACCGGACATAAATATCCTGCACATGTTTTCCGACCGGTCGCAGCGCTGTGCATTAAATCTCTGTCATCCGATCGTTTCGCGTTGTTTTATTTTTTTTTTCTTTTTCAATTGGGGTGACGTCCCCAAATAAATTCCCCCGTTCCGCTCGAAACATTAATTCGTCATCCAAATTCACTCTGCATCTTTGAATGCATATTTATTTTGAAACTGAGTCGTCTTTCAACGAATACGTCGGATTTTATATATTATGTACGTGCATGTAAAAGCTTCGACCAGTGTTTGTGTGTGTGCAAGGGATGTATGTCATTCTTTTCGTTCGACTTCCTTCGAGAATTGAGAACAAAAAGAGTTGCTCCTTCGGAGCAAACGACGACGAAAATATGTGTTTTAAAATTGTTTAGGTTTTGATGTATTGAATGCGCAGAAACGTTCTCAAAGTTTAAGCGGAATGTCCGATTGTGCCCGCCTTGAAGTTACAATATTTTTACTGATTGTGAGATATGTTGTCGCTCGGTTTTGATTGCAATGATTTGGGCGACGTTCCATTTCGACGTTCCGTTATTGTGCACTATTATTATAATTCGTTAATTGATTCATTCAAATTGTTATTAATTCAATTTACAAATAATACTTTATCCTTCCAATAAGATTTCTATTTTATTTTGGAACCTAATGTTGTTTATTGGCACTCAATTCGGCCTTTATTGCCCGAGCGCTTTAAAGTTGCTGCCGTAGACAAATATTGAATCCATAAATTTAAGGTCGAAATAAAATACCATTGGCATAATTATAGACAAAAAGCCCTCCCGCATTCAAAAGCACTCCACTTCGCGTCGTGCTTTAAACTTACTCTCTCGGGCTATAGTCTCCTAATTATGCCCCCCTTGATATATAAATAGTAAAGTAACGCAAACTGCAGCCATCTTGGCTCCAAATTTATTTGAACAGGCACTCGAAATTCATTGCAACCAAGACTGATTTGCAACTTATTTTTAAAGGACCAGAAATTGTTGTTCTATACTAAAACGAACGTGGAAATTAGTTTTGCAAAATCGATCATCTATTGTTTCTTTTGCTTTTCGTTTTTTTTAACACGAAGAAAGAAATTTGATTTTGTTACAAAGTCCATCTTCTTTTAGTCCTTTCACTTTCCTTCTTGTTTCGACGAAAAAAAAAGGCGATTTTATTATTTCTTTTTCGTCGTTTATTAAAAAATAACGATCGTAATATCTGATTGCTGGAAAGGTTCCATTATTACTCCCATTCTTAAAGCAGCTGTTGCTGAAAAACCTGCGCAACTGCGGCCAGTCAGTATACTACCAACCGTCTCTAAGCTCCTGGAAACTGTAATGCGTAATGCTTTAAAGAATTATATGAAAGAAAATCTGATTTTACCCGACATACAATCAGGATTCCCTAGTGGGCACAGTACCAGTACTGCGCTAATTAAAATTCGTAACGATCTTGTAAAAGCACTTGATGAGGGTCTAGTATCAGTTGGCAATTGATTTTAGTAAAGTCATGAGATGCTACTGGCAAAACTAAGTTACGAGATCAATTAAATGAAAATATCACAGCATGGTTTTCCAACTATTTAACAAACCAGAAACAAAGAACTATCCTTAAAGGTAATTAATTGATTGCCCCGTTGGGCAATCACCACAGATAAAAAAAAATATATCTAAGGATAAAATAATAGATAGTGGTGTTCCTCAAGGAAGTATCTCAGGGCCGATATTCTTCTCACTGTTTGTCGCTGTCCTTTCTCAACAACTAACGCCGCATTGTAGTGCTCATCAGTATGCGGACGATACGCAAATACATATATATTAGTGGAATTGATAAAGTTAATCTCAACTTAGACATTATATCCACGTGGTCACAGCGCAACGGACTTCGAATTAATCCCAACAAGATTGCAGCTATGGTAATCGGTACCAAATCGTTAATTGCTGAAACTAGTGCCTACGAAACTAATAACATTATTCTAAACAACGTTGTAGTGCGATTCGTCGATAACATCAAAAACTTAGGAGTAACACTCGACCAAGACTTATCACTTAATAAACATGTGCTGGACAAGTGTAGGGCATCCTACTTTAAATTTAAATCCCTGCATAAACACTCATTACCTGCAACAACAAAGTGGAATCTGATGAACACTCTAATTCTTACGAACTTGGATTATTGTAGTGTTGTTCATCACAACTTTTTAACTGATGGCCTAAAAGACCGTTTACAAGTGCCTACGATTCGCCTATAACATCGTTTCTCAACCTGGGGGTTGCGAAAATAGCCTAAACAATGGTGAAATCATTTTAAGACGTCATACATGTATGTTCATACCCGTCGCTATAAACGCAGCAACATAACATTATAGGAGGGGGGTCGCGAATATTAATTTTATGTATATTTACTATTTGGGGGGTCGCCGAGCTTAGATGGTTGAGAATCGCTGGCCTATAATATCAACCGCAGAGAACATATTACCCCTTTCTTCCATAGGTTAAAACTGCTCAAACTTTTGCACTGCAGTATGCAGGCATGTTATTTGAAATCATACAGACTAGATGTCCTGGATATTTATTTAAAACGTTCGCTGCGATAAGGGACATATAGACCCCGTATCGAACTTTCCTTCCGTGCGGGCGTTAAAAAGTTAGATCTCCGTACGGTGCGTTTGCAGTAACTTCTAAATCATTTTATATATAAAAATTTTAATTGTGACTTTAGTATTCATTAACATTCCTCTATTTTTTAATCTAAGAAAAAAATCCCTTATCGCACCAGCCGAGAAGATTTGATCTGCGTGCGATACAGGGTCTGCAATGAACATGTCTAAAATGTTCTTTAATGGACTGACAACTGCGCTTGCGTAAAAACACGGGAGACTTGTCTTGCTTTAATAAGTGTTCTGATTTAATTATGGGTGACCGTGGCAAGAAGTTAGTGGCTTTAGCTCTTGTTGAATATTCTGCTAATGACAGTTCTGATTATGAAGAACATTCAGATGATTCTATAATAGATAGAAATTATATTCCCTCAGACGAGGATTCAGAACTTGAACCCTCCTCATCATCAGATAACGCAGAAGATTCAAGGATTGAGGTGCAAACAATTTCGCCGAAACAGCCCACGTGGTTTCCAAAATGCATCATTTCACCATCGATGTTTCCAACACTGGTTCAAGAAAATCCAGAATCAATAATACCGAATGAGGTTAGAACACTATTAGATTGTTTTAGTTTATCCGTAAGCGACGATATTGTCACGAGGGGGAATTTTCTAAAAACCACGAGGGGTTTTTTTCTGTGTTCCGCGAATAAAAGACATAAAAAGTATTTAAACGCGAACTTGTGTAATTGAGGGCAAATTGCGACCGTGTCGAAACGTAAACACAATAAGGAGGTAACCGATACAACGTAAACGTAAAGGTTCATATTTCATAATAACACATCAGCGGAATTTATTACAAACGGGGCCACTAGCGTATACGAATGACGCAAACAGTATTTAAAGTGCGAGCCAAAATTGGGAAACTAGTGATGGAGTGATGCAGTCATGTAGTCGGGTAGTCATGTAGTCGGGCAGACGAGCAGTCGTTGCCACCGGACCGACTCAGTGGGCACTAAGTGCCAACTCTACGAGGGGACGCCCAGCATCGCTGTCATCGCCGCCGCCCAGCATCGCCGTCGTCGACACCCCAGCATCAGCGTTGCTGCAGCCACATCATCTGCCACTGCCGCCGACAACATTGCCGAACCCTAAAAGAACGAGGACCATCTCCCTCGCCAGCTGTCCGAGAGAAGACACCACCGTAGTCCTGCCCTGGCCACGCTGTTCCAATCCGAACACCCATAGGCTGAGCAAGGACGTGTCGTGCTCCAACCAAGGAACATTGTCACCGAGACCGACCTTGACCAACCACGCCAGTCACGGACCGGCCTCGAGCTTCGCCAGTCTTCCCCGGGTAAGGAAACGTTGCCCGCGACATAGTGGAGGCTTAGCGTGACATGGTGACCGCCCTTAGCATGACATGGTGGAGGCAGCCGTCCTTCATCGTGACAATATTTTCGAAGTAATGGTCGAAGAAACAAATAGATATGCAAATTTTCCAGTTTTTAATCATTACAGGAGTTGGGATTTCAAAATTCATTACACGTTAAAGTAAATCAGCCACGCAACAAAGACCTTGAGCGCGTGAGAAGCTCACCCACGCAAGGTATCGGAGCCGATGCAAAAACATCTGGCAATCTCTTGAGGGTAGGCAACTTAAGTCACACCCGTGACCTAAGTGAGCGGGGGACTCGCACAGATGCCGCCACCTCGCAGTCGCAAATTACGAAAGGGGATCGGCTTTTGAAAATGTGTCAACAATATAGTTCCGCAGGGAGAGAAGATTCAAAAAGTTAATTATCGTTCACGGAGCCATTTTCGCGAACGGTTGCGTTCCTAATTTTCACGTTCACGTTTACGTACATTTTATAAAATTTTCGTGAGCAGAAGTAACCTTCCTTATTATTTTATTTTTATATCTTTGTTCAAATTCGAAAATTGTCATCTTTGCTTCTTCTTCAACTTCATCGTCGACCCCTTTTTGCGAGGAGGTATTCCAATTTAAATATTCCTGGTGTGAGTGATGTGATAGTGTACGAAAAGAAGACCCTTCATCTAGAGCTCCATAGAGAAAACACACGAATGCAATTACATAAAGAGAAAGAAAACAAAAAGGACCTATAAATATTTAAGCTTGATGACGATATATTTGCTAAATCAAAGAAAATTAGAGTAAAGAAGATCAAGTGTGATACGTGTGGAACATATATCGAAGAAACTCGAATACATTTGCATAAATTAAAACATGATTTGAATAGTCGGCGTTTGCTCGAATTACGTAATATGGCAAAATCTTTAGGTATAAGATACATTAAAAAATACAATAAGGCAGAATTGATAAAAGAGATTATTAACGCTGAAGAACAATTAAAAATAAAGAGAGAAAACTAGAAGAGCTTGGAAATATTTCCGTTTAATGATGCCATATTTTCTAAACCGAAAAAAGAGAGAATAAAGACAAAAATCATTAATGTTGGATCAAGAATTTGAGTCGATTATTAAATGATCAGTTGGAAGTAAGTAGAAACAAAAAATATTTCTGTAGAAGATGTTTAAACTGCCCTGCTAGAATTGAAGATGCTTTGAAGAAACATTAAAATGTGTGCTTTAGTAATGAACCATGTGTTCCGAACATGACTGAAGATAATGTATTAAAATTTAAAAACATTCAAAGAATGTTAAGACATCCGTATGTAATTTATTCTGATTTTGAATCTATTCTGAAACCTATTCGTACATGCGAACCAAATCCTGAATCATCATATACTCATAAAACACAATTTCACATTCCCTTTGGTTATGGATTATACATTAAGAGTGCTTATAATAATAATATTGATAACCCATTGGAAATTTACAGAGGAGAGGAAAGTGATAAGTGTTTTATAAAAAGAATAACTGAACATGCCAGAACAATATATAAGTTATTAAGAGAAAATAAACCCATAAAAGATATTGAACCAGAAGAATATAAGAAAACAAAAATTTTTTATCTTTGTGAAAATACGTTTTCTATAGAAAACCCAAAAGTAAGAGATCATGATCATTACACTGGAAAATATAGAGGAGCTGCTTGTATAACTGAACATGCCAGAACAATATTATAAGTTATTAAAAGAAAATAAACCCATAAAAGATATCGAACCAGAAGAATATAAGAAAACAAAAATTTGTTATCTTTGTGAAAATGTGTTTTCTATAGAAAACCCAAAAGTAAGAGATCATGATCATTACACTGGAAAATATAGAGGAGCTGCTTGTAGAAACTGCAATTTGAAATATAAACAACCATTTTTATTTCATAATTTAAGTTCTTACGATTGTCATTTGTTTATAAAGAAGAAAAACCCTAAAAGGGAAAGCTGTAAAGAGGTCCTCTGCTGCTGAGTCCTCGGACTACCCTATCAGGTAGGAAACCATATTATGTACTGTCTGGACTTTTTTTATTTAAACTCCTATTTATGGCCCCTATTTAAAGCGTGTTTTTAAAATACATTCCTTACGGCGAATTATGTGTTTAATTCACTTGTACAGTTCTATAAGCCCGAAAGAACCTCCCTTCGATTTCTTAATAAATGATCATGTAACTAAAATAAGCAATATTTTTTTTTAATTGTAAAACGACGGAAAAGGAGGCTGCCTAAATGTGTGCCTATTTCTTGAATATTCACTGCCTATTTGCTGCCTATTGCAGTCTTTATAAGTGACGGGCTTTGGTGGTCATAATTGTGCTTCTGAGTCCGCTTAACCCTTCAACGCCTAAAATCATTTATGAAAACTCTGTATGCGCCCCAGATATGTGAATATCTTTGTTTTAATAATAAATCGAAATGTGACTACTTAGTAAAAGCAAAGAAAGAAGACGTAAGAGTGTGTCAGCTTAAGGAGTTCTTAACGCCCGTGAGTTTTGAAGAATCTTCAAAACTCAAACGCGTTTCAGAAAGTGAGTATCTCGAAATATTGCATGCCGAAAACTTTTCGCCGAAAGGGGGGCGAACTCTAGAACGCTTGCATCTGCCTTTTTCGCCGATGCTGATTTGAATTTGAGCGTTCGTTTCGCAAAGTTGCGACGAAGGCGAAACTTTTTTTTTCGTGCGCCAAAGTTGATTTCCCGTTTTTAATCGAGCGTCGGCGTCGCGTCGCTTGCTAACGCCGATCGTGCGGTAAACGCCATATTTTATTTGTTTGCTGCTGCATAATAATTTTGCAACGTGCATATGTAAATTACACTGTTACATATGGAGGCGATAATGTATCGGCGGAATATGCATAAGCGGCGGCGTCGGGGGACGACACAGTTTAAACGTAAGGCACCGCCATCTATTAACATCGCAATTAAGCAATTGATTACAGTTAGTTTATTCATGTTGAATAAAATAATTAAAAGCATCGAATACACGGTTTTCTACAGTGCACGCCTATAAAGTAACGGCACTAAAAATAATCATTTAGGAAATGAATTATTTTGTTAGTTCGTGAAGTAGTTTATTTTGATAGAAAGACCCTTATTTATTCACGGCTTACTTTGCGCACATTAATTTACTAAAAATAAAAAAGGAGTTGACCTAGATGGGAGCTAAGTCTGGCTGAAAAATTATACACTAGCGCCACCATCCGTAATAAATTTTCTGGCAGGTAGATCGAAATCGTGCGGAGGTAAACCGCAAGTTGGCTCCTAAATATATTAATTGAAACCTTAAGTCGTTGTATTTTATTTGGCGGCGGTCGTTTTTCATCGAAGTGTTGAAAGTTAAAGTTATATATCACTTCCGAGGGGGGAAAACGGCGTAGGTTTTTTTTTTATCACCGTCATAGAAAATTTAGGGAAAAATCAATAAAGACCATTAATCATCTTCTTTGTACACGCAGAGATTATATTGTGTTAACATTTATATTATAAACAGAAATTTTCTGAAACGCGCGCAGCACAAAAAGACAAGGCGAAAAACAACGATTCATCACATTGTGTGTTGTACGTACCAACACAAAAAAAAAAATGCAATCATATAAAATGGAAGCCCGCGGCGAAATTGAAATTCCACCCCCCAAACGAAGCAAGAAAAAGCAACAATTAGTCGGCAATTAACGGAATTAATTTAAAATAATCTATGTCTACCAGCTTTGTATGACGTGCCGAGCAACGCAAATGAGTATCGTTTCGCCCATCGCACGAAGAAACCGGAGGATGAGCGCTAACTTGAGTGCTAATTTCAGGCGAGCTCGCTTGCCTTAGTACAGACCTACTCGCGATGATTACAAAGGGAAATAATTTGCGCCAGAGGGAGACGATAGGTGGCGCTAATGCGGCGACACGTTATCAAGACACAGGAACACGCATCGAAGTGTGCCAAGTGCCGTAACATTTGCATAGCGAGTGTCTCGCTTCTCATAATTACGGTGTCTGTCGCTGACGCTTGTTTTTGTTTTGTCTCGTAAATTGACCCGGGGGGTTCCCGACGAATCTACCCGATCTAATTTGAAACACTTCTGCCGGATATAATCTGATAACTATCGGTAAGGCTTTCATGCAACATTACTTCTATGCATACTCCAATAGATGTGAATTTGACTCCTGACCACTTCTTCCTTTCTCTAATTCGTTTCCTTCCGCTCACGCCCAGTTACTTACTCTCTCCTTCAGACCTTTTTAGAATCGTCTCTTCTTTTCTCCTCCTATCATGCTGCCTAATCTCGAATTCCAATTGTCTGGGTCTTTTCTTTCCTTTCTTTCTCCAATCTCTTCTGTTGCATCCAAATCTAATCATGTCTTCTTAAGTCTTCTCCTTCAGACTTTTTATAATTGGCCATTCGCTTTCTCTTTTGTTCTATTCAAATCGCATCGCGTCTTCCTAAACCTTCCACGCCTTTTCCTTTAGACGTTCTTACACTTGTCTCTTTTGTCTCCTCTTTTCTTTTATCTTGCCACCAAACCTCGACTACTATTTTTCATAATTAAATACTCCTTCCATTTACCACGGTCTTCTCTGACCGTTCGCTTTCCTTTCTTTCTCCAGTCGCCTTCGTTCTATTCAAATCCAATCGCGTCTTCCTAAAACTTCGATGCCCTTCGCTTTGGATAACGCACGTTTTATAATTGTCTCTTCCTTTCACCAAATATCGGCTTATGCTTTCCACAATTAAATAGTCCTTCCATTTACCACGGTCTCTGTCCTTTCTTCTTTCAATCCCTCTCGTTCTGTTCAAATCGAATGGCGTCTTCCTAAACCACGCCCTTTCCTTTGGTCGTTTACGATCGTCTCTTACTTTCTTCCCTCTTTTCTCTCTTATCTCAGTACCAAACACCAGATTCACATGTATAGCTATTGTCACGATGTCATTATCTGGGAAAATAAGTAAATTTAAATTCGTTTCGTAATTATTGCAATTATGTGCACTTCAAAATTATGCAGGATCAGCACCCATTGACGATTAGTAGGACAGCTGCGTTACAAATGCAAGCTCTGCGGAATATAAGCGTGTTGTTTACATGTGCCAATCAAGATTGAGGCAATTAGAACGTTTTAAGAGAACGAATTTGGCAATTGATGCTGACACCTTTAGAACTTTGTACTTTGGACCGAACCCCCAGCCACTAGAACGAAAGAACCAATTGTGACGTAGATTTAAAAAATGTATAAAAGATAAGAACCCAACCCGCAGGAGTCAGTCAGAAGTAAAGGTATTAGTGAGTTAAGGTAGTAGTAAAGGCATTAGTTTTAGGTAGCAGTGAAAGTGTGTGAAGTCAAGTGCGCGAAAAAAACAAAGCCAAGCGAGTGACTCGACGAGCCAGGGCTGGCCGCTCGGGCCAAATCCTCCCCCAAGTATGTTAAATAAGTGAAGTTAAAATAAGTAAAGATAAGTTTAGGATTATTAAGTATTAATTCAAGTTAAAGTTTAAAAATTACTTAGAGTAATTTATAATTCAAAATAAGTTAGTTTATATAAAATTAATTGAAAGACATTCCCGTATTTTTTATTTCGACCCTAATTAGGATCTTCGCAGCAGAAGATTAGCCCGACGACCTGCAAACTTACGCAAAGAAAGCACGGCTGAGTTTTGACCTTAAACTGTGCAGAGAATAGCGTTACTGCTGCCTCATGAGCTATCACACACACAATGGCCAATGCGGGCAATTAGCGTCATCGCAAACTTGTGCAAAATTATGGGTGCAAGTCGGCTCGATTGCAATGGAGCCCCCGAGCTTCCTCTGTATAACTATTTCGACTCTAATTAGGGCCTCATCAGTAGATCAAGATAATTTACGCAAGGAAATGCGTGAATGCGTTGCTACCTTCCCGTGGGTCAGCAAATTGTGCGAGGAACTGACGTTTCTCCAGCACTGCTCGGCAAAGCTCTTGGAGAAAGGGAGATTCGACGTAACTCCAAAGCAAAAGATGGGAAAAGTGAACAAAATAAAAAGCACCAGCTGAGCACACTTGCTTTTATTTAAAATGCTCAAAAATTAAATGTCGAATAAGAATATAAATTACAAATATACGAGTTCGGCCCTGCAGGGGGTCTCAATAAAACGAACACGAAATGTAGTTAAACAAACAACACCTTAAATTAAATCCGATCAACAGATCTGTTCTTCGGTCACAAATATCGCTTAAGGCGATTAATGAAATTCACTTGTTTATCAAAAGAAAGGTACCTAAAAACTACACCGCGGTAATGTGAGTCAACATAATTGAATTAATAATAATAATTAGAGAAATTCCGACCTTGGTAATTAAATCCCAACATTCAGTGTGAATGTCAACAGTGTCGGAGCGTCCTCTCACGGTGGTTAGCGAAGTAAATCGAAGTTACGGTTATACCGCCAAGAAGTAGCGTCGTCTTCCAGGTCGAGTCCACTTTCACAGACGGGGGAAGCCGGGTTGTGGGGCTCAAATCGTTGCGAAAAGCCAAATCCAGCTTTTTCTTGCACCCAAGGGGATGACGATATTCTCCACCCACGCAAAACTGCCTCTAAAAGAACCACTTGAAGCTATGACTTGAACTTAAAGCCTAATGGAAAAAAAATACGCGTTACGTTTCACCACGGTCACAAAATGGCCACCAGACAAACCTGTTCCTTGTTTCGACAACAGGCTTGGAAAAGCTGTTTGACAAGCTTAGAATTTTCTCCACGTACGATTACAACAAATCTCGGAGTAATTCCGGTTCCGGCTTCCTTCACAGAATCACGTGAAAGGGAGCACAAAGATAGAAATCACAAACAAATGAGCCGTACGGTGGGAGCTCTGAGAACAGACTGACCGCGAGCGACCGCCGCCTTCTTCCCCTACCATAAATTCAGACAGGGGTGGTTACGAGTGAAAACAGATTTAGCCGGTGACAGAGTGAAAAGGGGATAAACTGTATGATCTTTTCTGATGCAATATTGCGCAGCAGTGTGAAATATGACGACCGGCACGTAGGCCATTAGATTCCCACGCTATGTTCGGAAAAATATTGTGAATAACTTAAATGAATTTTTCAACCGTAACAGCGTAATCTTGCCTGACAATCCACTATCTTTCGTTCTATTGAGAACCAATCATGTCTTCCTAAATCTTTCTTTATAATTGAATGTATTTGTCTCTTCCTTTCCTTTAGCCATCTGCAAAATTTTGACTTCTCGTTGCTTCCTTTCTAATCACCCCTTTCACTTTTCTCGGTCTCTTTCAACCAAGTGCTTGACCTTTCTTCTCCCCAATCTCTTCCAAATTCAATCAAGTCTTCCATGACCTCTTCCCCTTTAACTTCTAACCAATGATTTTATTTACCTCGGTTTTCAGCAACCTCTTCCTTTCTTCCTTTAGTTTCTTCCGGTCTATTCAAATCGAGTCACGTCTTCCCAAACCTTCCATGCCCTTTCCTTTGGTCGTGTTTGTGATTGTTTCTTCTTTTATCTCCTCTTTTCTCTTATCTTGATCTCTTGCAACCATTTGCTTCACCTTTCTTCATATAGTCTCTACCAAATTCAATCATGTCTTCCATGCGCTTTTCCTCTTTGTCTTCTAAACATCGCTCTCATTTACTTGGTCTCTTTTCCAATCACTTCTATGACTATTGTTCTTCATTCCTTCCTCCAATCCCATCCATTCTGTTTAAATCAAAACCTATTTCTTCCATGCAGACTTCGTTTCCATTAACTCTGTATGTTACATTCTTATAACAGGTCTACATCATTGCTGTTGCCTTTTCTTCAGTTATTTTGTCCTTCTTTTGTTCTCATTTTCTCTTTGCTGCTGATACTTTATTTTTGCCGTGTTTATTGATGCTTTCAATGTGTGCCTTTTTAATTTGATATGACTCGCTTGCGCCTTCTATCTTTGTTAGCTTGGGCCATGTTTGCTATTTCTATGACCTTCTTCTTCTACTATTTGGCCTTCACCTTCCTCTATTCTCCTGAATTTGTTGTGTTAGCTTCATTTACATCTATTGAAGTCCTTCTCTCTTCATGGTTTTATACATCCACGTTGGTCTTTCTTCCTTTCGTCCCACATTAACCCCATCGGATCTTTATCCCCTTTTTCCAGTTACTTATTTGGATAACACTGTTTTAATTGTTATGGGTCGTTTAAATCTTCCATTCTTAACTGCTACTTCGCTCTTTTCCATTCCAGGATGAGTTTTGGTATTCAAATCTGGGGTGAATCAGCACATGCTGAAGGTATAGTCGTCAGCCAGAAGAATGCGATCCGGGAATGCGCATCCCCAAATCGTGGACTGAAATGCCAATGTAACAGTTTAGAACCACCATTGTGAATAATCCATTTTATACCGTCAATGAATTTCTCAGTTATTCTTATCGTTAGTGTTATGCTGTATTTTGGACATGAACTGTGTATAAATGATATGATATGATCCATTTTCAATTGAATAGATCGAAGGCCGATCGATGGGTCTAGTGTCTTGCGAAGTTTGAGGGTTACTGGTCACGGACGGAATCTTCAGTATTCTAATCTAGTACATCGTTGCCAGATGCATTACAATTTCTCATTGCGGCTTGAAGACAATCGCGTTTTTAGAGCGGTGCTTAATAAAGTTACAAAGTTTCAATCATTGGTTTGTAGTAAATATCATAACATCATTAAGCGTATAAATTATGATCGTTAAATAAGAGGCCGTGTCTCACGCAGCGGGAGGTAAGAGGGCGATAAGCAGGAGGGGAAGACGTCTTCAAGCACAACCTCGCCACCCCCCTGCGCGCCGAGCAAATTGCCGGCAACCTATAGTAAAATATCACTTTGCCGCCGAAAGCAACGACATAAACAAGCTCCGAGTTGCCCCAGCTGCGTCTTATGGACATGACTTGAGAACAGATAATGCTTAACGTTCTCGCCCCTTTGCCTCGCGCGGGGCGTCGGAATTTACTGCCTGCCCTCCCGAAACACGCTCGTACAAAATATCGCCCACTAATTTTAAGCCGGGTTATGATCATTGCGGCATGATGAAACTAATTTGCAAAATAAGAGGAAGTTTTACGATGAAAACTGGGGCGGCGGCGGCGGCTTTGGTTTCGTTCTAAAATTTAAACGCCCCATTTGGACGGCGCCAAATTTAGGTAAGACGTTCTGGACATTTAGTGTTTTTATTTGAAAAACTTAAATTTCTTAATGGCATAAAAGTACACGTCTAAAAGCGAATTGAAACTCTTCAAAGCGCTTTTTCTATTTATACATTATTTCTATTTGCGCTCCTCCAAGGAAAATAGAAATATAAATCTGAAACGCAGAGAAGATGTATTTACACAGGTTCAGTTGCATTAACGAAAGAAAAAAATCTAACGTTACCGGAGGATCCCGTTTCATAGGAAGGAGCAACCATAGCTTACGAGCATAATATTTCTCCCCGAGCTTTTAAAGGACGCGCGCCCGAAATAAAGCAAAACCGTAAGGTAATACTCGGGAGTAGGCAACTTTTCCGTTTTATTGCGTCTCATCCTTAAATTATTGCACTCGTTCGTTTAATTGGGATTCGATTTTACTCTCCCATTTGATAAATTCGGAGCTTTCAACGGGGCGCGGCGATTCATTAAGGGTTTACGTCATAATGTGAAGTTGAGACAAAATGTATTACCGTAGAAGATAAAATCGGGACGTTTAATTAATACTTTGCATTAATAGAGCAAAAGCGTGTGCGCAACAAATCCCCTTTATGTGTGACACGGCGTCGGGGAATCCGAACGGGAAATAAGCCAAACCGTTATTAATACGAACAACCTGGCGTAACTTGAGACTCGTCGGAATTATTCTCCCCGGCGAACAAACGGAACGACGTAATGAAATTTAGAAGGCATTGTGAAAATTGGATGGGACTATGTATTCATTTTACAATGAATATTGTGCTCCAGTACATGATGGTGCTTTTGAATTTGAATGCAACTCGCCGTGTGCTACGGTATCATAGTTTGGTTTCACGAGTGCACACATTTTGCTTCCTTCCTTGATTAAAAGTTTCGACTACGTAGTAAAAGTTGGAAACGAATGAATCAAATAATAAGCTCACTTTATTTTGCACAAATTTATTTGCCTTGCCAAATGTTGAAGGATGTGTTGATAAACTAACAAGTAAGTTAGTTTTTCCCGTATCAGAAGGTCCGCCGCTGATAACCGTTCCTTTCGAAACGTTTCACTTCGTCAAATTTTTATAAGAAAATGCCAAATATACTTTCTAATTTTCCTTTTACTTTGCCAAATTTATTTACGGCTGGTTTTTTACCTTGCCAAGTTTACGACGGAAACTAATAGAGGATGTGTTGATAAGGTAACAATGACGTTAGTTTTTCCCGTACCAGAAGACCCGCTATTAATAACCCGTTTCTCAATCATTACGTTTTTCTAATTAATTACTCATTTGTGTGTTCTTAATTTTTAATTACACGTAAAGCTCGGGGGGATTGAAAATGTTTGGTTTGTTTCAAATCGCAATTTTTGAAATTTGGGTTAAGCAGCGGTGGCGGCATAAAAACGATCGCCGTGTTATTGTTAATACCGTTTGATTGATGAATCCCCCCCGGCGGCGGCACGGCAGAGCCCCGAAAATAACAGTTTTAAACTTGCTGCGACAAATTTCTCGTCAACGTCAGTGCGCTTTCGCCCCGAATCTTTCACGAGTCTAATTTAAAAGTAGTCAATATTATATTCGTGGGGGGAGAAAAAAGAAAGCGCGAGAAGAAAAACCGGTAGCGCTTAAAATAGGATAAGGAGAATATTATTGGCAGTTCCTCTTCGACGCGTTCGACTGATTTTAGAAAATAAAAGAAAAGCTAGATTAAGGCGCGCGAAAATCTGGTTTCGCCGGATTAATTTTGTCTATTTGCATAATATGTTGAATATGCATGGCGAAACGCAGATGCTTTATATGTTAGAATTTCACGTGCGAATGCGGTCAGAAAATTTTGTAATTTATTCTAAAAGCGACGGCGCGGCGCGGCGGTGGAAAATGTGTTTGTCTCAACTTTGAATGTGAATATTCCTCGGCGAACTGATCCATAAATATTTGTTAAGCGAATTTTTCAAAAGGAGAAATTCGCTCAAAGAAATACGCTTCGATTTCAGTGCTGCGCCGTTTCTCTTTTTTTATTCCTCCGCGCTCCGGATTCTTTTATGCGACGCAAAGTAATTCTGAATCCGCGTACCTATTCCGGACACGTTTGTAAGCGAAGCGATAGATAATTCCCGGATTCCTGACGTGGAAAATATTTCGGCTTTGTTCCGTAATACAAACACCGGCAACTTAATTATAGATAAAGTAAATAACGTCTGCGGTTTTAACTTTCGGCTTTCAAGATAGCATTGTGCGTCCTGAAAAGATAACAAGATGTTAACGATAGGGGCTATCCTTTCGTGTGGAAATCGTTCGCTTAGACGTATTTATTGATTGAAACACCGGCACTAAATCCTGCACTTGCGTTCGCAAATCCCCAAAGCACCGGGCATGAACATTGGCTGTGGGGGGAAACTTTCGAGATACACTTGCAACGTGATTGTAACTTTGTTACCGCTGCATGCTAATACAAATTTATGCTTATTAATTTCCGATACCATCGTAATAATAATAATAGCAACCCCCTTGAATTCGCCACTACAGAAATTTCCACCAATACAAAACATTTTCACGTACGAAATACAAACTTAAAACTATTCAAAAAATTAAGACAGTCGTTTTGTATTATGTAAAAATATTTATGTATAAGAACCAAACAGACTACGAAGATTATAAAAAAGAAAAGAGTGAGGTCTAATAGTTATCTGGTTATCTTTTACCAGACATTGTTCCTTGGGGTCATAAAAAAGAGAAATAAAATGTTTTCGCATACGAAATACAAACTTAAGAGAGTCACATACACTGCTCAAAAAAATAAAATGTAAGTAGTCCTCGTATTTTGTCTTGAGAAGAAATATTTATGTGCAAGAAACCGAAGAGAATACGAGGTATATTAAAAAAGTATAAGAAATCGGCAGTTTCGTAAATCATTAAGCTCAGTATAATTATGTAAGCACACGTTACAGCGACTCGTTTTATCATGAGTCATAACTGACCTTTGCAAACTGCATTTATAGGGCAACTGGTCCACATGTTAAGTATTACGTAATAGGAATTTCCGTTATGAAACCATATAAAAGGAGACTGCTTTCCACGATAATATTAATAACAATGTTTTATTTGTAACATGTTAATGGTTACAAAGTGCAAGAATATAATAATACGTACATAAAAGGAAGAAAAAAATGGTTACATATAAGTATACTAAATACCCATATCACACAGTCTGACTGACGTCTATTTATGGGATAAAAGGTCAAAAAGGAATCGCAAGATGTCGCCATTTAAACTTTTCGATAAATATATCATCTAGACATGATGTATATTTATAGAGTACGCGCAACGTTTATACTAGACGTATTGTTACGACTTCGGGGTTTGTTTATTAAAAAAAAAAAACACTCATGTCCACGATCATCAACACTATGAAAGCACAAATAATATCGAGCTGCAACGCTTCTTAAACAAATAACGCTTCTATAACTTAATCGTTCTAATAATTCGCTAATTACACACATCGCTTTCTAAATAGAAACTGATTTAAACATTCCGCCGCCTCGGGCTTCACTCTTTTTAGAATAGCGGCGAACAAATTCGATGCGAGTCTGGAAAACACTAGAACCTTGTCTGCATGATAGGTGGCGCAACAATTAGAATTTTGTTCACGGTATGTAACAGTATACCGTGAATTTATTTTAACATGAAACATTGCTGTTACGTACGAACCTGAGAATCCATAGCAACATTTACAATTACATACTCGAATTGGCTTCCGGTTTGAACCGCGTCACGTTGACTTCTTTTACTGCTTAGGTTTCGTTCTCCATTGCAGAAGAACTTCCTCAGGGCTGTTGCTGCTGGTGGTGTTGCCGATGCTTCTCGTTAGTCGTTGAGACAGTCTCAACAACTAACGAGAAGCAGCGGCAACATCACCAGCAGCAGCCATGCTCCCCATTAGTCGTTGAGACAGTCTCAACACCATCACCAGCAGCAGCCATGCTTCTCGTTAGTCGATGAGATAGTCTCAACACTAGCACCAGCAACTGATAAAGCAGCAGCCCTGAGAAAGTTCTTCTGCAACGGAGAATGAAACGTCAGCAGTAGAAGAAGTCAATTTTAATTTAATAAAGTCAGGATGTCCCCAGCCTTTCCGAGCAGGGTGGTATTACATCCGAAACTGTTTTGCACCCCACAATGGCTCGGAGGACTCATTTGAGTACCTCCAAAAGGGCTTGACTGGTCCCGGAAGCGACTTCGGCATAACTTCATCCTCCACTGTTCGTCGGTCGGGGTGAGTCGTTATTAGATGTTGGTTCTTGTTGCGTTCTGTTTGTTCTGGTCGCGGTGTAGTTACGTTAGTTCCCTGTTTTTGGGAACTCCGGGCACCCTTTGTAGTTGGCTGGGTGCTTCCCGCTGCAGTTGGCGCAGGTTGCCAGCGTCTCCCTCGATGTGGTGGTTACCAGCACATTTTACGCACCGGGCCGCAAATTTGCAATTGCGTTGAGTGTGTCCGAATTGCTGGCACCTGTGGGATTGGGACTGTTTTGTCTTCGATCTTGAAGAATCGACATTCACGTTAAGGCCAAACATCCTTGTAATATCGAATATGGACTTTGTTGTAGGTGATCTTGTTAAAATCACCAACACCATCAGGATAGGCTTCCTCGAAGTTTGTCTTCGAAAGTTCAGCTCGAACTTATTCCTCCTCGATGAATTCCGGGACGTTGCGTATTATTACACGCAGAGGTTTTTCGCTTGTAAGGACGTAGGTCCTGTACGGTGCCTCTTCGTCGTCTAATAGCTTCGTCACTTGCCTTAAGTCATCCTCGCAATTCAGATGAATTTCAATTCCATCAGACTTGTTAGTGGCACGGCGTGGCTTAATGCTGCACTCTGCGAATCTCTCTCGTAGCTGAAACCATCGCTTCTTGTTTTGGATCACGATTGGCGAGATCCTTGGCTTCGTAAACCGCAAACGGTTTGCAATTTCGGCCGGTCCCACGGTGGCAGACTGGCGACGTCTTTTCTATGATTTTCTGGGTTCTTGGAACCCATCGTTAGCTGATTTCGACTCTTCGATGTCTTGTGTTTCCATTGCGGACTGGGAATGCTATGTCTCGTTCGGATTGCTTCGTGCGACTGCCTTCGCGCGCTTCTCCGCTTTCCGCTCACGCTTGACAGTGGATTTGATGTAACTCAAGATTTTCAAATGGTCTTCTTTCGGTGGATCAGGAAAATGTCGTTGGATGTCGTTCAGAATGTCGTAATACTCTTCGTCTCAACTTCGTTTCAACTGGCGCTACCTCGACAGAGATAGTTGACCCACGCGCTGTTGCTTAACTCATAGTTGGACGACTCCTTGTAATGGACAAGAAAGTTCTTCGGTTTTAATTTATAATCTACAACTTTACTGAGCAACAGTTTAGGTCGCGACATCTCGCGGCCGATTTTTGATCGAAAATTCACATTTTAATGAAAGCATATCACTTGGTAGCATTAAAATACGAATGTTTTTGGTATTCTACATACCAATACCAAAAATATCCCTGACTGTCGTATATAAACCGTCTAACGAAGGAAATGGTTTTGCTTGAGTAGTATTTCTTGAAATTTAAAGTCTCAAAACTCTTGTACACTTTAGAATATATTTTCAAACAGAAAGTTTCTTACCCATCTTTGGAATTACTGGAGCTCTTTCCCTTGACTTCACCTGTAAGGTTGTTAAACAATTTTACGCATAGATCATCAGACAACTAGAAGTTGTTTGGTCGTTAATACCTCCCCGAGTTAGAAGATGTAATTAACGTTCGAAGAATGTAATAGTGAGTGAACAAAGTCCGAATGTCTGTGTGACTCTCTGTATCTAGTACCATGGTTTGGGTGAGAAAACATTAATTTGTTTGCCAATTAGTTGTATCATTAAAAACTAACAACTGCTTTATTAGATTTATGAAATGCTGTTTTTCTCGTTATAAAATCATTTTGAACTAGGTAAATATAACTAAAAGCGAACTGGGATGGAAATTCCGTTTGAAAAAAAATATATATACAAAAAGAGGAATGCTTTTCACGAGAGATATCATACAGCCACAAACCGTGTGGTTGTGAACATCACTCCCAGAGTCTGAAGGCAATATTAATATTCGCAGAATGTCTTATTGCGTGAATAAACTCCGAAAATCCATTCCTATTTGTATCTAGTACCATGGTTTAGGTGAGAAAACGTTAATTTGTCTGCCAATTAGTTATGCTATTAAAAACTAACAACTGCTTTATTTGATTTATGAAATGCTGTTTTCTCGTTATCAAATCACTTTGAATTTGTTTTTCGTTGTCTCCTATGATATCATTTTGACTTTGTACCATATCGCTCTGAAGTAATCTGTGCTTAAAAATAGTCATTACTTAAATTTTTTAAGGAAGTAAAGTACAAAAAAAAGTAGAGTTTGTTTCAAAATGGTTTTTCGCATGTCATTTTCATGAGAGAGACTAAATGAACGCGCACGTTGAAAATTATGTATTTAAAAAACACCAACGCGAAATAAATTATAAACAAAACGAGCGGAATATTAATATTATTATTACATGTGCGCTTGATTGCTCGCAACCCGAACGTTAATGAATTATTTCGAACAGATTCGCTTTTAGCGATTATCAGTGATTCATGCGGCCCGTTGATCCGAAATACATTAAATTTATTATTGCACGCGCGGTGATTGATAGATAATAACGCGTAATGATTCGCGTTTTGGCGCAAAATCGTGTCGCCCAATTATTAATGCAGGAGTCGCCGCCGCCTTTAATAAAAGTTTTGAGCCCGGTTATTGCTGAGCGCTCGGAGAAATTAAACAAACGTAATCATAAAACTAATTAACGGCATCAGACTGACGGGCCAAACACGGGTCTGACAAATTACACGTGTTTAAACGCGAACACGTGAACGTTCACTCTCTTTCCCTCGCTGTGTAATCAAATAATTAATTTAATCCGTATAATTAAGTTCTGAGTGAATTCATTGTTTCTGTGATTATTTATGAAGAGCGATTCGTTAAGTGAACTAATTTTCGCTCGCTTCCATCGACGCAGATTTTAATAATAACTAGAGATAGGAAGCACATAAAGAAAATTTTTGATGACGTCAAAAATATGTGAATCCCGTCTCTAGTAATGATCATAAGAAAAATGGTCGAAAAAATTTAATGTATGTCATGGGTGGAATCGTCGGTCGTTGAGAAAGCAGAAGGGCTGAAACAATCATAGCCACACCATCGGAGATATTAGATATTTGGCGGCCTGAAGCTGTGAAACGATATTCGGAAAAGTAATATTTGCGCTTGATCCTTGACACGCTTTATTGCTTACGTGATGTCAATATCCGAAGCCACCACAACAGTAAGCCGGTTCACATTCGCGCCCATTTAAACCTTCTCTTCTTGCTTCCCCGGCCAAATAATTCTTAAAAGCGTCGGTCAGGTAATCCGATTTTCCAACTGAAAGCGGTTATTTTTATGCGTTATCCCGAACGTGAAACTAATCCGAATGCCTCCTTTTTTTCTTTTTTGTTAATATCGTAGTTTAATTCCCCCGGCCTGCATTAGAGGATTCGCCGCTATAACGAACAACTTTTGTAATTGCTTCAGAAAAGGGTTGACAATAATCGAATTATTGGCCGAAATGCCAATTTGCAAATTACGGACCTTTCTTAATTGAAAGACGTTAACGTCGACGTAAAAGTTATTAGTTGGAAATTGGGCGACTAATGCAATCACAAATTCATTTCTAACTTTTCAAGGTATAATAACCATTTGTAAAAAAAAAAATAGTACGTCATAATATCTTTTGGCCCTTCACGTAACGCGG
The DNA here is from genome assembly GCA_033060865.1 of Dorcus hopei. Classification (NCBI taxonomy): domain Eukaryota; kingdom Metazoa; phylum Arthropoda; class Insecta; order Coleoptera; family Lucanidae; genus Dorcus; species Dorcus hopei. The sequence continues at coordinate 9,848,249 of CM065425.1, forward strand.
TATAATTTCGGGATTAACGAAATTTTCATTCTCCATTCCTTCTCTCTTGTCCAAGTGCTTATCTGAGCACAGAATTTTTATTCTCTCTCTCTCTGTTCACTTTTATAGGAAACAAATCTGGTTCAGTCAATGAAATACTGAGATTTCTTTAAAAAAAAGTCAAGTCAAATAAAACGGTGACTCATCAAAAAAGCAGACGTTATGCAAGCATAAGAGCGGAGGATTTAGAAAAAGCACAATGACTCATAGGACAAGTAGCCCACAAGCAAAATTTTTCGTAATCGGAATTTCCAGTATAAACGATATAAAAGGCGACTGAGTTTTACGAAAGATATCAAACAGCTACCAGTCGTATGGTCGTGAACGTCACTCTAGTCCGAAGGCGTAATCGGCTTTCACCGAATGTCATGGTGCACGGTCAAGCTCCGAAAATCCGTTCGTCTCTCTGTATCCAGCATCATGGTTTGGGTGAGAAAATATAATTAATTCCGTCCATTTAGAGCTTTCGTCAGTTTCCGACATTTCTCTAGGCGAATGAATTGTTTGCATATTGAACGTTGATTCTTCTTGTGATCCAAATTTTGGGACAATTTTCATTTCGAAGATGTTTCATTTACGACTTACTTAAATTTATTAAAACCAAACCAAAAACACTCGCGGAAAAAATATCATTCCTACCGTACATAAATAAAACTAAGGACAAAATAATTGATTTAACAAGAAACCGGACTGTAGAAAATCGTAGCAAGATAGATAGTATTTAAGTAACCTGTCCGGCATCTCTAAGAGGGGTAAAATGACATCACCCGTAACAGTCAAATTCAAAATACATCCATCCCGTGCGTAGCTCCCTGACGAAAATGTATTTACCGGTAGAAAGCGTTCGATTCCGTTCGTTTTTTCTTAGTACGTCATTTATGTGTATTTGCTTCAAGTTTTCAGCTGCGAGTGTATTCTTCCAATTGCTTGTCTACTCTAACCACAGGGACTTGATTGTTACAGTTCAACTCATAGTACAAAACGACATGTTTTGTTTTACTTGATCCCTTTGTTTGCGCTAATTCAGACTACCGCCGTCTACATTTAACAGGCCGGAGCAGCTTACATGGTAAAGTTGAAAAACGTCATTGTCGCCGGCAGACGATAGACATAAGGAAAATTTTCTTCAATGGTTCAAGGTTCAAGGGTTATTTACACTGACAATGAAAAATAACGAAAACTCTTCGTTATACCGTGAGTTATTTACAGTGATAGTGTGAAATTACGCAATTACATATTAGGAGCTACAGTTAAGTACCCAAAATTAAACATGTACGAAAACAACGCCAAACGTATGATAAAATTTTAACGATCTCCATCGTGTGTTCGACCACACAGGAGGCGCAGCCCTCGGAGCGTGCCCTATGAGGTTCGGCAGTTACAAACAGAGGTCCTCCTCTGATACGATCAAGATATGATCGCATCAACAGCAAAAACTCGTCCAGGGGGGGCGCAGGAACTCTAACAGGAGATGATCCTAACCCAAAGAACGTGCTAAAGGAAGAAACACAAATATAAGACAAACTCAACGGCGAAAGGAGAAGCTGATTTCATAAAACTTATCTCACCGACCACTATCGAGTGACGCGTAATTACATGCAACAGAGCGTTGGAAACCAAAACTTCCAGGAACCTCTTACAAACGACAATAAAACTCAGGGCGGTCCTAACTACAAAGCAACAGCACAAAGAGCGCAAAATATTCGGCCGTCGTTTGAGAGTCGTACTTTGGACGCCAAAAACCACAAAGCTCGAAACATGGCCCAGCCTCCTCCCCTAACGTACGGAAATTCTGGCGCGAAAATTACAAATGTTTCAAAATGTTACCAATGACAACTTAACAAAAGTAAAGGAGACAAACGGGATTCAAGGGATTGCAATAACTATAGGGGAATCGCTCTTAGTAGTACGGTGATGGCGAAACTGTACGCGAGGATTATACAGAAAGGAGACTAAAAGGATTATTGATAGGTCGAGGAGCGACGGGTGCCGTGGCAAATGGGGGAGGAAGCAATCAGAGATACGGGTGACGCCAACGTTTCTGCGACATGGAAAAGGAAACGGAAATGACACATGGAACATTTTAGAACTAGTCAAACAAAGAGCCTAGTCAGAGTAAAACAAGAGGAATCGCATATCCTTGAAGCGACAAAGGGGGTAAACAGGATTGTATACTAAGCCCACTGCTTTCCTCACTGATGTTGGACAAAGAAATCAAGGAGGCAAGAAGGCAAGCGAAAATAAATAAAACAAACGTCGAAGCAATAAGTATAAGCAGTAAAGGTGGGAAACATGAAAGTGGAACAAAGTCAGAACAAGTTAAGAGCTGTCAAGTTTTTGGTTGTTTAATTTGTCAGAGTGTCTGAATTATTTGATACCTACCAGACATTCAGTTGCAGCACACCGTGAAGTTAACATTACCTGGGTCAAACTTTTTGTACCCGAGCTCAGTGGAGATGGTCGTGGGCCAAAGTGGCGACCAAGTAGCCGTGACCACAAAACATCGTTTTCGGAAAAGGGCGCCACCAGCGATTGAAGGTGACCCAAGCTACACCCGAGGTGAAATGGAGTACCGAAATAGTTGCAGTTCCACGCTGGAAGGGACGGTCGAAACGTCGTTCCACAGTTAAGAGAGCAACCGCTATAAGAGGCAGGATATAACCGAAATGAAACACCGAAGCGAAGATAAAAGTTCGATGGGGCCACATGGAACAAGGCAACCACAAATACGAAACGCAGAAGTGTAATCAGCGTTAGAACGCACGGAGAAGGTTCCAACCAAACCAAAAGAAGAAACCGCGAGGAAAGCTGGTTTTCTTGTCAAAATGCGTTGCAGTTCTTCGAGTGCGAAGTGCCCGTAAAGTTTCAAAATTCGGCTTTGAAGAAATAAACAACGTAAAATCCAGCTAATAAATTTTAGCGAAAGCTTAGCACTGAAAAAAGGTTTTTAAATTCGATTTTTTGACCGAATACCCGATATTTTTGAATTTTACTTCGATTCCCAACGGTCGATACTCCTTGTATATTACTGAAATAAACAACGTCTCCACAACTTCAAAACCTCGAAGGATGGCCTGTAGTTACACCACAAATTCGGGTAACTACCGTTGGGAGACGTAGAACAAAAACGCGCACGTACGGTTCGACGAACAACCAGTCAATCAATGAAGGTTTTCGCGTCTCTTCACGCAAGGGACGCTGGGAAATTTTCGTAACCGAGCGACGAAATCAAAACAAGAGTATGCAATCCTCCCTACATGTAGGGCAAAAGAGAAGTAGGTATACCAAGCGGTATTATCTAAGTCGAAAATAAAATGTAACAGAGCTTTAGATTAAGGATCAAGGATGACAGAAGACGGAACCCTGAAGAAAAAAAGAACACATTCCTAGCCAAGAAAAAAAAACTGAAAGAGACAAAAGTACAAATATTCAAGAAAGTAATTTGATGGTCCGGATCGGAAGGGTGGGCGACATTAAAAGGATAAAGAACAAAATACAGAGTGTTGAGATGAGGTTGCTCAGGAAAATAGAAGGAAGAGCAAAGATAATATTTTTCCGAACACCCTATATTAGCGTGGGAATCTAACGGTCAAACGGCCTACGTGCCGATCGTCGCATTTCACAATGTTGTGCAATATTGCGTCTGTTAGATTATTATTTCACTCGGTTTACTAGGTTCATCTGTTTTCACACTAACGACTCCTGGCTGAACTTGTGGTAGGAGAAGCAACGCGGTGGTCGCTGGTTTCAATCTGTTCTCTAAGCTCCCAGCGTACGGCTCGTTTATTCGTGAACTTTATTTTTGTACTCCCTTTCACGAGTGTATGTGAAGGAAGACGAAACCGGAATTATTCCGAGATTTGTTGTGACCGTACGTGGAGAGAATCTTAAGCTCGTCAAACAGCTTTTCCAAGCCTATCCTCGAAATAAGGAATAGGTATGTCTGTGGCCATTGTTTCGACCTTAACGAAACGTAACGTACTTTTTCTTCCATTAGGCTTCTGGTTTGAGTTCCAGGCTTCTAGCTCGAGTTCCAGGCTTCTAGCTCGAGTTCTTTATGGTAGTTTTGCCTGCCGGTTTTTGTACCGAACGAAGTTTCGCAACCCGGCCTACCCCCCACCTGTAAAGAGTGGATTCGTCCGGCAAGACGACGCTACTGGGGTGACGCTACTGCACTGACTTACGGCGCTAACCACCGCGAGAGAGCGCTCCGACACTTGACAGCCGAGTGTCATTACGCTGGACCCTGAGTACAGGTCGGATTTACTCCAATTATTCTTTTTTTAATTACCCAGTTGGGTCGGCTCAATTTCCGCGGCGTGGCTATTGTTATTCTCGCTTAGCACTGTAATGTTAAATTCGTTTAAACTAATTGCAAACGAAGGACACATCTGTTTGACGTAAGACATTTAACGCGTCAAATTATTTACGCGTCTACGTGTTCATATAACCCCGTTTGGGTCCCTTCTCTTTTTATGTTTAACTTGGTTTATTATTTTATTTTGAACAAAGTTTGAGCCAGTTAAATAAAAACAAGTGTGCTCAGCTGGTGCTTTTTATTTTGTCCACTTTGCCCACCCTTAGATTTGGGGTTACGTCGAACCCCCCTTCTCCAAGAGCTTTGCCGGAGCGGTGCTGGAGAAACGTCAGTCCCTCGCACTAATATGCTGGCCTGCAGGTACATAGCACAATAAACTCGATGGATAAGGAGAACAATTGAGATGGTTTGGGGAAGTAATGAGGATGGGGAAGGTGATGAAATGGTAAGAAGAGTATGTAAAGCAAGAACGAGAAAAAGTAAGAAGCAGAGAGGAAGACCTAGAAGAACATAGAGTGAAGAAAAGCAGCGGAAAGGAGAGACACGAAATGATAGAAATGAGATAGAGGATTCGGCTGCGCCCGGCCCCTTATACCTGCAAGGGTAGAAAACGAGAAGGTTTAAGTAAATCAGATTGCAAATTGCGATTAATTAATTTTTTATTTGCGTTCGTGTTTGGTTTCGAAATCTCTGAAACCAATCTGAGTACAACAACTTAAACAAAAAAAACGTTATTTTATGTAGAGGCCACTTCATTGTACTTACCGGCTTACTTACTGTTGTGTAGAGTGAATTTAAAAAAAATTGTTATTATTATTATGAAGCGTTCTTAGGTTGGATCATGATCATTTCTCGGGTGTCTTATGCCGGATTTTATTCCAACTTAAGAAGACTATTCGAAATCAAGGAAACCAATCTGAGTACAATAACTTAAACAAGAAAAATGTTATTTTATGTAGAGGACACTTCATTGTACTTACCGGCTTACTTACTGTTGTGTAGAGTGAACTTAAAAAAAATTGTTATTATTATTATGAAGTGTTCTTAGGTCGGATCATGATCATTTCTCGGGTGTCTTATGCCGGATTTTATTCCGATTTAAGAAGACTGAAACCAATCTGAGTACAACAACTTAAACAAAAAAATTAGCCTGAGCCAATGGGGCGGGTGACAAGGGAAAATCAAGAGCACTAAAAACCCCCCTTAACTCATAAATTTCCCTGATAAAAACCATTCGTTAAAATGCAATAAAACTTTCCGTATAACCTGTCGGCCGCTGTGAGGGTCATGAAACTTTGTATGTTCTTCTGGTTCAGAGTTTTTATTGCCGCACATGTTAGAAGCAGTGGTCCCTGAGGATAATCGCAATAATGATAACGTGAGGAGTTTACTTTCTCCGATGCACGTCCTGAATTTGCACCGTTCGCTTAATGCTTAATGGTGATTTATAAATTTGGATGGTATTTCGACGAGTGAGCGCGAAACAGAGAATATAAATTCGTAACAAAGCGCGCGAGCTTATAAAAAGCTGCATTAATGCAGTGTCCCGAATTCAACAGCACGTGTTACGTGTAGATACGTTTTATTTTTAAACGCAATTAATTCACCCGTGCAAAAAGTCGGCGTTTTCGCACCGGGGCGATACCGTTCTCATAAGTTCCAAAACTACATTGTACATCTGAAACATTTTTGTTTGCCCCGATGTTTTCGCAGTACGTTACACTGCAAAACGCCCACGATATTTCAGCGAGCTCGCAATCATACACACGCCGCACATTTTGTTGGCCGGGGTATATTTGTGCGGATTGTAATTTGCATTTTAATGAATTACTTGAATATTCATATTTATGTACGTATGGATTAACGCCGTAATTTATATTATACGTTCGCCAATATCGAATTACACATGACGACGAGCCCTCTTTTTACGTGTAACACGTTTGATTAATGCGTTTTTATTGACGTTGCGTGATTTAAATTGAATTAAATGTATTAATTTTTTGATAAAAACAAATTCGCGCTCAACTAATGAACGAGTTAGGAAAATAATGCGAATTTATTTCTTCTATTCGGTGGCGGCGTTGAAGTTCGTGCTCGCGAGCGCACGAAAATGAGAAACAAGAATAAACCGACCGACTTTGCGGACCCTTGCGCAACGTTGAAACCGAGAATGCTAATGCCGTAATGATCGCTGTAACATGTAGAATTAAGGCTCACGCGAACAAGAGCACTTTAAATATATGTCAGCCGGTGACATAAATATTTATTCCCGAAGAGCATTGTTACGAACTGGAAGGGTACGTGACCCGGGAGCACAAATCTAATTCGGAATTAATACTAGGAAACTGAGGGATTACGGCGAGTTCCAAAATTCCATTTCGACCTTGATCCTGCGGCGAGTGTCTCGCAATCGAAATAATGAAACTCATCAAGATGTAATCACTTTAGTACCTAATCGAGTCAGCGACACTTACAAGTTGTATGATTATTAAACGTAAGAGTTGACGCCCAACGTGGGGCCTCTCCACCATCAAATCACTAGCGAAATTGGCGCCCGACTTGGGGCCTCTATCACGTAAGGTTTTAAGTAAAAACGATAACCCAATAAAATAAAACGATAAAAGCGAACTTCTTTTGGAATTAGATAGTAGTTCGCGTACCTTGGGAGGAAACGTTCGGTTTGTGTATCGGGATGGGCCACGGCAATAGTCGTACATTTACAAATTAAAGCCGGGGGAAGCCAAAACTTTTAAATTTTCCGCCCCGATAACCGCATAATAGAATTTAAAAGTTCCGCCAAGTTTCCGCTTTCGTACCCCCGTTTCTTTCGACTTGGAAATCCCATTCGGAATATAAACTCCGGGTATGCGTTTAATTATACGAGGGGCATCGACGAAGACGAGATTGGCCGTTCGTCGATGGCGACGCGACGCTCAAAACCCTTTATTTCCGTTTGCTTACGCCGCGACGCGCCACTATTTTTGCGCCAATTCATGCATGCCAAGTGGCGCCGGTGTGGAAATTGAAAATCAAATTGCATTAGCATCCGCTAGAAATATTTCGCAACCTAAATTTCATTAAATAGAAAAAACTCATTTTCATAATTTATTCGATAGACAACAACTACGAAATAATAGGTTTCGTTTAAATTTACCAGCGCCGGCGGTAAACATCAACATGTTTGCGGAAATGTACGCTCCTTTGTGAGATTATACCCTAATAAGGATGTTTTAGTTTACTCTGACGAGTGAATTTAATAAACGCTTACAAAAGGGCCCCGACATACACATTTTCTGTTGGGGGATGCCTCCAAGGGCGGCGCGGCGCACGCTTTTGTAATTAATCCTTTTAAATTAAAGAAGAAAAAAACAGATCACTTCCCCCTACAGTTACACGCAGCACATAATTATTTTGACAGGTTGTGACATCCACGTCTTAAACTCTACTAAAAACGTAGCCGAGGGACAATGAATTCAATAACACCCTGTAAATAGGAGTGCTCTAAATCGGGGGAGAGATACTAGAAAAATGTTTGTCAAAGGCTGTTACCACGAGAGTCCATAGAACGAGTGGTTGTTTACTGACGTAACAATGAAGTGCCCTCTCAATTTAACTACCACAAAAGGCAAACTGTAATCCCACTGAAAGCTTCAATAGGGAGGGGTGGTGTGCCATCCTCCCTGTTGTATTATTTGCAAAACTGAGATTATCGTTTTTGCCTATTCAGGAGGCTCAACAATTAAAAATTTAATCAAAAAAGTGTCCAAAGTGAAACGATTTTCGTATTGATATAAGAAAAGGTATTAAGGTGGTAACATTATGTTCGTACATTAGTTAAACGGAAGACGTAAAGTCACCGGGTTTTACGTGCAATCTTTCCTGATGAGCACCTGAGCATTCGAAGTAGTTCCACGACCAACAATGATGCACATGTGGCGTGTAGATTTCAGCATCTGTTGATGCAGGATTGTCGTAACACGAAACGCATAATTCATACGTACGGCTCACGGCATACAAATGAAACATTAAAGGTGTAATGCCGCTTCGCCTGTCACCTGAACGGAATCGATGAAACCGCAGCAAGGACGTAAATTAGGAGACGGTTCAATTAAAAACGACGCACCTGGCGGAATAAACACGATTTAAATATTCGGAATTTTATTAACTAAATTTACAATACAGCACGTGCAGTGTTCCGCGCGCACTGAATTTAATTCATAAGTCCTCAGATTTCCGATAAATTAGCGGCAAATAAAGCACGTCTGAATTCTATTAAGCGGCGGCAGGACTAATTGGTTAAGTTTCAGGACGAACGCCGAGGGTGGAAATCAAAGGTAAATTTGCTTTTGGTGTATCAGCGCGACGGGTTTTTACATACCGCGAAACATATTTGATTTCCTTTTCATAACATTTACATCGTCTGCGTTTTATTTAATGATTTGGTAATTTATTTGAAGATTATTATTCGTTAAGGAATCCTAGAAACTTTTATTCTATTCATTATACTTACTGGCCCACATACTGTTGTGTTGAGTGAAATTAAAAAAATATATATTACGAAGTCTTCTTAGGTCGGATTATAATCATTTTCGGGCGTCTTATGCCGGATTTTATTCCGACTTAAGAAAACTGCTCCGGCCTAACATTTTTCTGCCCCTTGTCGGCCCCCCTGAAGCAATCTAAGCGCTGCTCTGTAAGTGTCGCCTTTAATTACTCGATCATTTTTAATTAATTAAATGCTTTGTCGGTCGAGTTTCCCGCTAAATAAATAAAAGAAAGGTCAAAGCAATGATTATAAGCAGTAAACATGAAAGTAGAACAAAGTCAGAAGAGTTTTAAATATTTGGGATCAAGGATGAAAGAAGACGGAACCCTGAAAAAAAACAGAATCCATTCTTAGCCAAGAAAGAAAAACCGAAAGAGACAAAAGTACAAACGTTCAAGAAAGCAGTTTGGTGCTTTGGATAGAGAGGGTGGACGACAATAGAAAGGTAAAGAAACAAAAGACGAAGTGGTGAAATGAGATTGCTCAGGAAAATAGAACTAAAGGCAAAGATGGATAGAAAACAAGTAACTCGATGGGTAGGGAGAACAACTTAGATGAGGGTGGGGGAAAGTGCTGAAATGGTAAGAAGAGTATACAAAGCAAGAGCGAGAAAAAGAAAGAAGCAGAAAGGAAGACTTAGAAGAACATAGAGTGAAGAAAAGCAGCGGAAAAGAGAGACATGAAATGATAGAAATAAGATAGAGGACTCAACCCCGCCCCTTACACCTGCAGTTTCTATTAACAACCTTGTTTATTTTGACAACCATGTTTATATTTTTTCACCTCTGAAGAAGGTGTCCGTTTAAAACATTTTGTGATACAATTTTCATCGGACAAGAACCTGCTTTAATTATGAAGACGAGATGGTTTAAGTAAATGAGATTGCAAACTGTGATTAATTTTTTTTGCGTTCGTGTTTGGTTTCGAAATCACAGAAACCAATCTGAGTATAACAGCTTAAACAAAAAAATGTTATTTTATTTTTTGTGGAGGATACTTCATTGTACTCACCGGTTTACTTACTGTTGTTTAGAGTGATGTTAAAGAAACTGTTATTATTATGAAGTCGTCTTAGGTCGGATTATGATCATTTCTCGGGCGTCTTATGCCGGATATTATTCCGACTTAAGAAGACCGTTCCGGCCTAACACTTTTCTTCACCTTGCCGGTCCCCCGGAAGCGATTTAAGCGCTGCTCTGTAAGTATAGCTTTTATTGAATCACAGTCATTTGTAATTGATGAAATGCTCTGTCGGTCGAGTTTCCTGCTTACTTCGGCAGCGTCCTAAACATTTTTGCATTTTTAATTCTAAAGGAAAAAATGAAATAAATTGAGATTTTAGGGAACTATGATACTTTATGAATCTCCCACCACTTTTCATCGCCGGTTACGGTTTAAAAAGAAACTATAGTATTTTGGGTCGCCTTGTATTGTGTGGGAACCAAACTACGTTACTTGTTTCACTTTCGTTTCATCAGGTTTCAAAATATTGCACAACAAATTTTACTCACTCCTTTGCCTAATTCGACTGTCATCTCTTAAGAACCCCCCTTGCTGTGTTTGTTCGCCAACACCTAAGCCTCTACGGACGGGCAGTATTTCTCGCCTAGAGTACAGGTCGTTGTTTGCTGCACTGTCCAGCCATTGTGGGAATTCTGATTGAATGGTGAACGGAAGATTCTTAAACCGTGATATGAGAATGTCATTCTAAGCGACCCAAAGTATTTGTGTATGCTTTTCGAAGCCCGACCTCAACAAAAAGTCAGGCATTTATATAAGTGAATTCTATTACGTAATTCAGGTTGTAACGTTCTTTTTGACATTCGTGTTAGGCTTTTTATCAGAGGCTTTTTCCGAACGTTTTATCGGAGCTGAGCTGTTATTTAAGGTTACTTTGATAGTTTACCGTGACGTTAGCGTAGAAAACTTCGGCATCGGTGAGGCCCGCCTTTGGTTGATCGATTTCGACTTCGACCTGTCCTGTTGCTTGGCACCGTCGACGTAAGCGGGGACGACGGGGACGCACTGACGTCACATTCCTCGGCCAGACGTTGATACTTAGGGTGCGTTCCGTTTCACGCATACGTCACTTACATCTGCATTCAATTCGATGCGTTTGTTTTAAATTTGCCGTTGATGCGTCAAATGAATCGGAACGCTTGATATAAATTTTTGTTAATGGAGGATGAATATATATTTCTAACGGTGATTAAAATGTTCACACTACTTGTAAAACGGTATTAAATACATCCACTTGAATTAAAAATTAAAAAAAGACTAACTCTGATTTAGTTTTACTGCTGTTTCAGCATCTACGTGGACTTAAAATTCTAATCTTCCGTCTGTTAAGACAATTTTCACGAAATCCATTTAAATTACAACAAGAACTTGCTTCTGTTTGCTTAAAAACACCAATCAGTTACTTTAACCTCCCACGATACAACAAACGCATCAAGTGCACTTCATCTTGACATGAGGCGTTTGATGCATTTAAAATAGCCTCCAACAGGGAGAACAGGGACTTCATTTGCATTGATACGTCATGACGCGTCAGTGTGATGCGCACTATCAATGTTTAACAGAACGGGTTTTGTACGCATTAAACGCATAATGCGATTAATGCGGTAAAATGGAATGCACCCTTTCCCTTTTGAGAACCTCCTTGACATTCTGACAGCCCTTGCGACGACGGTGTAGATGTCTTAAGGTCGGATCTATTTAGATTATTTCTAATAATGTGATTGTGGATTAAAACAAGCAAGTTGTTGTCTGGAGTTAACTTTAATTAGCGTTGATGTTGATGATTCTGTAAGTTATTATCCATTCACTCTTTTTGCTCGTCCTAGTAGGCGAGTTAGGGTGACATTTTTGTTGGTATCACAATGAAACTTATAGCGTTTTCGATTGATTGCACTAATGGGCACTCAGAATATCTTCACCTCGTTTTATTACATGAGGTTAAAAGAAGATCCAAATACACTGAGTGCAACCGTTGCACATGAATCGAAAACAAAACGCTAATAGACGTCAGATGAAACGGTTATGTTTATTTTTAATTTCATGGTTATAATTTGAGTACACTAACGGAGACGTTGTTGCCAGCTCGACTGTAGTGCATATTTCACGGTGCCATAGTCGGTGCTCCTTCGTATATTTGGCAACATAGTCAGGTTAGTGGTGTGGAATTGTCATTAATATTTTTAATGTCAGATTCTGGCATCTATCAAAATTCAGGCCAGCAACTTAACGAAACGAGAACACGGCCTACTGAGACGAGGAAAAAGAGTGAATGGATATTAATTACAAATTTGAGTACCAGTACATGCAACGTTTTTAAATAAAATTTGCTTTAATAGTAAAAAAACATAAATAAAACTTCAGAAGGAAAAGGGAACGAAATAAATTTGAAAAGAGTCCGAAACCTGTTTGAAACTATTGAAGTATTTGTCAGAAATCCTTCTGTTCATTCGGGGCATAAAAACTTAAGCCACGATTTAAAAAAGAAATAAATAAAAATTAGTGATTACCTACGTTACTCAAACCAAGAAAATGAAGACGTTTTACCTTGCATTAACGTAATGTAAAGTATATTTTACGTTAACAGCTCTTGAAATAATTTAATTGCACTTTAAATGCTCGCTTCTTTAGATCAGATTACCGCAAATATCTAAATTCCTTCCCCCTGTTGAGTCTAGGTAAAATCTTCGTTATTTCTGCAACTAATGGATGTTAATCCTGCAAGAAAACGTAAAAATGATTAAACACGTTCAAGGTTTATTTTAACAACAACTAAAACCTCGTTGCTTGCCGCAAAAACCAAACTAAACTCCTCTTGAATCAAGTAAAAAGTTTGAGGTTATGTTATGTGGTCTTCGGCGGAAAGTCGATTTTCGCATAGTATTCGATATTTACCGTATTGTTCGGTCCTCCAGGATCATTATTATCCAATTTTTACTGAAAATAAATTAGATTTATTTGCTTGGTGCAAGAGTATTAGGTCACATAAAAAAATTCGAGGTTATGTTATGTATTCTTCGGCGGAAAACCGATTCACGCATAGTATTCGATATTTACCATATTGTTCGGTCCTCCACGATCATTATTGTCCAATTTTTACTGAGAATAAATTAAATTTATTTGCTTCGTGCGACAACTAACCAACAAACGTCAGAAAGCAGTGACGCAGTGCCGCCAACTGCTGAGCGTGAAACTTCCGAAAGTGCACATAACCTGATTTTACCGAAAATACGAGTATCACCGCACTTATTTATTCAAATTCTAATCAAACTAATCGAAACGATGTTACTCTTTAAGTTTACAACGCGTTTGTTGCCGTTCTTACGCATTTTTGGGCTTTCTTCCGGACAACCCGAAGTACTCCGCAAATACGAACGAACGGCGGCCATTCATGTTGCGCCGACGACCTTGTGACCTACTTTAATTCTCAGAAATATAGTAAATCGGCTCGTGACGTCAACACGGAATCCCCTTTTGTAGTAAATTTTTTTGGCGACGGTTTTGGCGGTTTCCCGACGAGTTTGAGGCCCGAAATTTTGCAGGCGTTTTACGGACCACCACGGGAATGCCGTGCCGATAGAAAATCGCGTTTATTTTCCCCGGGGGGGTGAGGGGGGCCCTTAAAATTCGTTTTTCTTTTGAATTTTCCGGAAGATCATTTTCCCAATAACATAGCATTATTTTTTTCATTTAAATTGAAGTGATTTTCAGATGTGAGAAATAATATTTTTATTAATTAAATCCCCGCTAATTCACTGGTTGATAGATGACAGATGGCGCCCCTCTTCCTGAACATTCTTTTTTATATCGTTTTCGATTGATTGACTGCTCTAGAGCACTCTCAGAATATCTCCATCCCTTATTATTACATGAGGATGAAATGAGAAGAGAATACTCTGAGAGTGCTCTACTAGAGCAGACAATCTATTAGGTGTGGGTTCGAATCCCCTCCTGGTGCATATGGGCTCTATGTAAGAGATAGAGTAAAGTCGTTACTGTCTTTGTGAGCAAAAAACGGATCTGCGCTTCCTCTTTCATTTTAACTTCCTTTCTTTCCTTTCTTTCATTTGCTTTGCGCAGCAATGCTGCTTGTCTTTCGGCCGTGAGCCATTCCAGACATTTACGAAGTATGTTTAAGCTGGGTCTTAACCTTTAAACAGCACAAACATCCATGGCTAGTGATGGGATTCGAACCCATGCCTCCGAGCGACACGACTTTCCAAGTCGGCTAGGCTAGACCGCTAAGCCACTCGGCGACCCTCATTTTAACTTATCTCAACGTGGTACGTTGTTCATAGTTTTCGTGTTATTAATCTTTCCGTTTGATGCATAAGTAAAGGCAAGTGTGGCACGATCGATGACTTTTATTTATTTTTAATTTCTGCCCTTTGCGTCGGGGTTACGTATGACCTCGACCCGTCCCATTGAGTTTAGCCAGCAATTTGGAACGAACTTAATTTGCCTACCCAAGATTTGCAGCCTTAAGGTAGGCAGCAATTTATGTCAGTTCTGTTGAGTGAAATTAATATGAAGTCTTCTTAAGTCGAATTATGATCATTTCTCCAGCATTTTAAGCCGAATTTTATTCCGACTTGAGAAGAAAGTTCTGGCCTAAGATCTTTCTTCCTCTTGCCGCTCAGCCATTTTTAATTAATTAAATGCTTTGTCGGTCGAGTTTCCTGTGTATTTCGGCAATACGCTAAGCTTCTTACATTTTTAATTCTGAAGGAAAAAAGAAAGAAATAAATAAATTCTGAGGGACTATTATAAATCCCACACTACTTTTCATCGCCGACTTGTCGTTCATCTCTGTTGTAGTCAGTGATTATTATCATTATTGTTATGTCAGTTATTACTGAGGCAGCTGAATGCAAACAAGGCACCAGGAATACGAGTAGATGCAATATCTCTGAAGGACATTATTTACAATCTTGGCATAGTTGATAATCAAATAACAAAACTCTTAAATATATCGTTATCTGAAGCTTCCATTGCCCAAAATTTGAAAACGGCGGTCGTCCGGCTCATCTACAAAAAGGGTGAATATAATAAATATATATAAATTACAGGCCGATTTCGATACTACCTGTTTTCAATAAAATTTTGGAAAGGCACACATCTAACCATCTTCTAGATTACCTAAATAACTTTGAAATAACTGATTGCAATCAACTTGCATAGGGTACTGCTGACATTTTGAACTCATTCATTTGATTAATCACAAATTGGATCGTAAAATGCATGTCCTCAGTTTATTTGTTCACTTCAGTAAAGCATTTGATTGCTTAAATCACGATCACCTTTTAGAGCTACTTGATGCTTACGGTGCAAGAGGATGCATCCACAATTGGTTTGTGAATTAGGTACTTGGAAGACAGGCGGTTTACAGTAAAAGTAGGTAACACTTACAGTAATTTCTATAATATTAATAAAGGCGTGCCACAAGGTAGTATCCTAGACCCCTTATTATATTGTAACGATTTTAAAGGTTCATTAATTTTTATTTTAAAACAAAACACGAAGTAGTTAATAACTAATTTATTTACGAGCAAACTAATTTAACACTAACATTTAACAATAATTTATTTACAGACTTATACGTAATTTATTTCAACAGCCGAGCGAAAGTTTAACAGGCCACTTTTAATTTCGAACTGTCTCACGTTGCATTCTAATCGAACTGACTCCACCCTCCGGCCGTGTACATTTTATAAACTGGCTCTTTCTTCGGGAATCGCCTGGAACGCGCCGGAATGTCTATTCTAGTTTATTCCGCCGTCAGAATTCTCTGGCCCAAGGCGCGTCGACTAGACGGCGTTGACGCGAGAGACAGACGGACGCTGGCTGCTGTCGGCAAATCATTACAATATCTATTATATATCAATGACAACAGAAATTGTCATTATTTCTTGCATGCCGATGGAACTACAGTAGTATCTGCACATAAAAATCTAGATATTGCTCACTAATACCTCGCAGATGATTTTTTTGATATTTCAAAGGTGGGCTCATGATAAGAAGTTGATAATCAATCCATCAAAGAAAAAACTGAGACTGTCTACATCAGAATCGTTAAATATAAATTAAAGGCTACAGCTGCTCTGGAAATATAGAAGTGGTTGACATTTCTGTGGTAGGCAGTCAAAAGGGCATAAGTCACATTTTCTGCAAAACGGAGTTATGAACTTGAATGTATTCAAAAATGAAATTTGTGAATATTTCGTCCGCTTTGATCGCCCGAATGTGAAATACTATAATGAATAATTATAGTTAAACCCTTATGTTGGACGAAAGATTCACAAATTTCATTTTTGAATACATTCAAGTTCATAACTCCGTTTTGCAGAGAATGTGACTTATGTCCTTTTGACTTTCTACGAGTACCACAGAATCATAATTATTTAGTGCTACTCATTGAAAAGAACCTATTATGGAATGAACAAATAAATGAATTATGACAACGTTTAAACTATTTTGCCTACAAATTTTATTACTTGGCCATTGGTATTACCGAAGCAGACATTAAGGATTATTTACTGTTCTTTGGTCGAATCAATAGGCTCCAAAGAATTTTAAATAAAATTGATCGCACTTTCGTAGAAAATCCAGACAGTAGTGAATGTGTACAAATTTGCTGACTATTAAAAATTTGTTCCTATACAATTTCATAATTAATTTCATACGCCTGAACGGTCCAAGTGGTAAGAGACCGACCTTGCAATCGCATGGTCGTCGGTTCGAACCGCGCTCGGGATTTTTCTCGGGGGTGATCGGTATCGACTTCAGGCACCCTTCAGTGTTGGGGATAAAATTCGACACCGCTTCCCCTTAAACGGCGAGGAGGTTTGGAAGTAACAAAGCCATGGAACACTTTACACACACTCGAACACAATCCCGGTCCTGACAAGTCTATGACTTAGGAGCCCGTTGGGCAACCACCACAGATTAAAAAAAAGAACTATTATAGTGCTGACCTGAAAACTCAATGGATCATACTCATGATACGAGAGCCAGAAGTGCTGGAAGATTAGTAGTGCCGACTTCAAGTAACAAATACGGTGATAGAGTGTGGGAGGTGATTCCAAATATATTTAACTCTGTTCCTGAGAGCCTCCTGAACATCTCTTCCATTGAAAAAGCCAAAAAGGAAATTAAAAAGTGGTTGTTATCAAATCAGTAAGTTAAAAAAAATACTTGCATATATTTACTTACCTTGATATTTTACAATTACTTTGACTCTGTGATTGAAGAGACTCGGTGAAAATGCAGCGCCTTATTAGTAGATGTACTATGGGCGTCCGGCGCCAATTCTCCATAAGCTTTAACATGGGCCTCGAATCTTGCAATTTTTGCGCGGATGTAGGTGAGGGGCGAGCGGGCTGAAGGGACGAGGTGTTGCATGTAAGCTGAAGGGGGACGCAACAGTGGAGAGCGAGAGAAGTAGAGGTAGAGTTTCGCTCTTTTGCAGCAATAACTGTATGTAGTTCTGAATTTTGACATGCGATTATCAGCAGATGGCGCTGTAAGTAGAGAGCGGCGGCGGCGCGTTTAATTGTCAAACGATTACTTCGCTGTCTTGTTTGCAGCAACTGCGTGTGGTTGCGTCACGTGACCGGTTAATCGTGCTTAATGAAAAAAAATTTTTTCGCCGTTTCGCGGAGGAAAGGAGGATTCGAACCCGGTGCCCGCTGTTTGCAAAGCCGTCCACCTAACGCACTTGACCATTGGGCAAATTAGGAGCGGTCGTTTAGCAAGCGGAATAAAAAAAAAGAAATGAACGGTCGTTCGTTGCTTGAGAGCGCGCGCGCGTTTTCTTTCACTTAGAGTGCTTGGACCAGGGTGCTGCAACCAAGGTTGGGGCGCCTATCTTGTAGCCTCAAGGGTGAGGGGAGATAATGAGAAATGATACAGTAATGGCTTATTGCAGATTCTTTGGTAGGGGCTCCATTGTTGCCAGACTGAATGATTTATCGCAGGTTAATGATGAATGAATGAATTGTTGAATGCTTTTCATTCAAGAATTTCAAGTTTTAAACTCTGGCAACATCGCTTGAGTTTCTTATAATATATTTGCGAGTTATCAATATAATCAGTTATTTCAATTATCTCTCAACATAAAGCGTAAGAGTAACCGCATATTGTACTTACGTATTTGGATTTTAAAGAAAATGCTTGGACCAGGGTGCTGCAACCAAGGTTGGGGCGCCTATCTTGTAGCCTCAAGGGTGAGGGGAGATAATGTAAAATGATACAGTAATGGCTTATTGCAGATTCTTTGGTAGTGGCTCCATTGTTGCCAGACTGAATGATTTATCGCAGGTTAATGATGAATGAATGAATTGTTGAATGCTTTTCATTCAAGAATTTCACGTTTTAAACTCTGGCAACATCGCTTGAGGTTCTTATAATATATTTGCGAGTTATCAATATAATCAGTTATTTCAATTATCTCTCAACATGAAGCGTAAGAGAAACCGCATATTGTACTTAGGTATTTAGATTTTAAAGAAAATCCCGCTTGCCCGCGTCCCCCTTCAGCTGCTACCAAGGTTGGAGCACCTATCTTGTAGCCTCAAGGGTGAGGGGAGATAATGAGAAATGATACAGTAAAGGCTTATTGCAGATTCTTTGGTAGGGGCTCCATTGTTGCCAGACTGAATGATTTATCGCAGGTTAATGATGAATGAACGAATTGTTGAATGCTTTTCATTCAAGAATTTCACGTTTTAAACTCTGGCAACATTGCTTGAGGTTCTTATAATACATTTGCGAGTTATCAATATAATCAGTTATTTCAATTATCTCTCAACATGAAGCGTAATAGTAACCGCATATTGTACTTACGTATTTAGATTTTAAAGAAACTCCTGCTTGCCCGCGTCCCCCTTCAGCTGCTGCTTGCGCGCGATCCACCGTCCGTTCAGCCCGCTCCCCCCTCACCCACATCCGCGCAAAAATTGCAAGTTTCGAGCCCCATGTTAAACCTTATGGGGAATTGGCGCCGAACCGGCATAGTATATCTACTCTTATTCTTTGTAGCTTTAGATTATGATGAGGTTAGGCTTGGTTACATTTATATTCTTTGTAGCTTTAGGTTATGTTTGGTTATTTTCTATACCTGAATTTATCACTTGTAACTTATCGGTGGCTAATTTTTTTCAATGTTTTTGTCGCCTTTTACTTGTTTTAGGTTCTAATTTACGTGTGTCTTTTGTATTTATAAATTGGTTTAATTGGCTGGATGTTTTTGACACTGACAAGTCTATGACTTAGTGGCACAATTTGCATTACGTTACGTTTGTTTCTTGTTTGATATTTGATATTTGTTTACTTGCACTGCTTGCTTTATTTTTGTGCTACAGTTGCCTTTTGATTTTGGGCATTAGTTTACTTTGTAGACTTTTGTATTACCTTCTTTTCTGGTTTCTGGCTTTGAATAAAGAATTATAGATTAAAAAAATTATGTCATTCATCTCTGTTGTAGTGAGTGAAATTAAAAAGATATTGTCATTATTGTTATTAATATGAAGTCTTCTTAGGTTGGATTATGATTATTTCTCGGTCGTCTTATGCCGGATTTTATTCCGACTTAAGAAGACTTTTCCAGCCTAAAAAGCTCCGGTCCCTCTGAAGTTATTTAAGCGCGGTTCTGTCGGTGTCACTAATTGTAAGTCACTATTCTAAACATTTTGCATTTCTTGTGGATTGTGAAACAAAATGGAAACTATGGTACTGAGGTGAAGATATATTTTTAAAGATGAAATAAAAGCACAAGTTGTCACATCTGAAATAAAATAAGCAAAAGGATTTTAAGCCATTTTGTTCGTGTCCTTTATCGCCAGCGTAAAACATAAATTTGCTACTGAGTTGCAAGCAGCGGCTCGATGTAAATCAAATACGTTACCGCCACCATAAAACCGGATGGCAATTTGAGCAAAATAAATTTAAATTACTTTTCTTCCAGCCCCCCGACTTTATGAATCCCGCACTACTTTTCATCGCCGACTTGTCATTCAATCCATTCGCTACGGCTGCATTTCATGCGCCGTCGGAATTATTCCCGTTTTACGGCGGTCGTATAGCGCAGTTTTGTTTTATGGGGAAGAATTCCGAATAAAACGCGGACGTACACACACGTACGTATCATAACGCCGCCTCGCGCTGCAGTCATGTTTTATTTATGGCAGTTGCATTTCTACTCTCACCTACCCCCCCGAATTTACGCCCTGAAAATTGGATACGCCCGAATATAAAGCGCGTCGTTACGTGCTCGCATCGAAGTGCATTTCGCACCCAAATATTTTTAGTGGCTTCATTAATTACTACACGCATACACTTTTCATTTTACACCAGTTAATTTGATCTATGTGTATATGCACTCAGAAAGGACTTTATGAAATATACAGTCCTAATGAACATGATTAGAGCTCCAGCTGGAGAAGGCAAATGGTCGAAAAGATTAAACACCTAGGATAAGAAGGCGAAAGATCGAGATACTCTTAAGTTTAAGATCCATCGCAAGTCAAAATGAGAGGATCTACATCCTCAAATTGATAGAGAAAGAGTATCACCTACTCTTCCAACAAAATTACGTTTTACATCATCCAACCCCTTGCTTAGGGCTTCTATCTATGTACATATGCATTCAGAAAGGCCTTTAAGAAACATAGAGTCCTACTGAACATGATTAGAACTGCAGCTGGAGAAGGCAAATGGTCGAAAAGATTAAACACCTAAGATAAGAAGGCGAAAAATCGAGATACTCTTAAGTTTAAGATGCATCACAAGTTAAAGTGAGAGGATCTGCATCCTCAAATAGATAGGGGAAGAGTATCACCTACTCTTCCAACAAAATTACGTTTTACATCATCCAACCCCTTGCTTAGGGCTTCTATCTATGTATATATGCACTCAGAAAGGCCTTTATGAAACATAGAGTCCTACTGAACATGATTAGAACTGCAGCTGGAGAAGGCAAATGGTCGAAAAGATTAAACACCTAGGATAAGAAGGCGAAAGATCGAGATACACTTAAGTTTAAGATCCATCGCAAGTTAAAATGAGAGGATCTACATCCTCAAATGGATAGAGGAAGAGTATCACCTACTCTTCCAACAAAATTACGTTTTACATCATCCAACCCCTTGCTTAGGGCTTCTATCTATGTATATATGCACTCAGAAAGGCCTTTATGAAACATGGAGTCCTACTAAACATGATTAGAGCTGCAGCTGGAGAAGGCAAATGGTCGAAAAGATTAAACACCTAGGATAAGAAAGCGAAAGATCGAGATACACTTAAGTTTAAGATCCATCGCAAGTTAAAATGAGAGGATCTACATCCTCAAATGGATGGAGGAAGAGTATCACCTACTCTTCCAACAAAATTACGTTTTACATCATCCAACCCCTTGCTTAGGGCTTCTATCTATGTATATATGCACTCAGAAAGGCCTTTATGAAACATAGAGTCCTACTGAACATGATTAGAACTGCAGCTGGAGAAGGCAAATGGTCGAAAAGATTAAATACCTAGAATAAGAAGGCGAAAGATCGAGATACACTTAAGTTTAAGATCCATCGCAAGTTAAAATGAGAGGATCTATATCCTCAAATGGATAGAGGAAGAGTATCACCTACCCTTCCAACAAAATTACGTTTTACATCATCCAACCCCTTGCTTAGGGCTTCTATCTATGTACATATGCACTCAGAAAGGCCTTTAAGAAACATAGAGTCCTACTGAACATGATTAGAACTGCAGCTGGAGAAGGCAAATGGTCGAAAAGATTAAACACCTAAGATAAGAAGGCGAAAGATCGAGATACCCTTAAGATTAAGATCCATCGCAAGTTAAAATGGATAGAGGAAAAGTGTCACCTACTCTTCCAAAAAAATTACGTTTTACATCATTCAACTCCTTCGTCAGGGCTTGACCAATAATTACGTTTATGATCTCAAAGACATGACACTTGAGATGTGTACACCATTAAAGTCCCACTAGTGTTTCCTGCATGCAATCATATTATCTATTCTCTCCGACACAGACAACAATCGAACTGTGCCATCAAAGAGGAGATCGGGTATCAATTGGATCGTCGCCCTCTAGTGCACGGCGCGTTTGTTTGAACAAAATCTGTTTCGAGGGTGTAAAATTAGTTGAGCGATGCATGTTTTTGAAACATGCCTGCCCCGACTATGAACGATCTGTTAATAAACGCGTTTTACGTCAAAATATTTAATGCGTCGGAGGAACATATGTGCAGGCAGGCGGCGCGTTTGAATTAATGTATTGCAGCGAAATAATTCACAGACTAGCAGGCGTGTGTGCAGGGGGATGATTTGGTTGGCGCACGCTGATGTGTTAATAGGGAATGTCGCAGAGCAGCCGCTCCGCTCGGTTACTTGATTAATGATTGACCAACATCGTACGTCACGAGCTGGTAATGAGCTTATCGCCGGCGTTGCACTGCTTATTTGCATGCCGCTGCGCCCCATGGATACGATGAAACTAATCCTGTATTTAGTTTAAAATCAATTTATGCCGTTTAATCTCGGCTGATGTACACCTAAGCATATTTACAAAATATCGGCTTTCAAATGACATTCAAATTAATTTTGTTACGAAGTTAATACATCATGATATGATACGTACGATCAAACTCTGATTGGAATATAAACATTCCCATATGATAAAGGGCTCGAGCGGAAAGCCCTTGTTACGGGTGACAAGTTCAGTTAAATCATTTTTGGTATTGCCAGTCACCCTGTATTGCGTGGGAACTCGAAAAGTCCGTTTGTGCCTACGTGACTTTCGGCATGTTTCAACATGGGGTGATTTTGTTTGACTGTAGTAATCTTCACCCCTTAGTGCCCGCATAAAACAGAGTCTATCTCGTAACAACCCAGCCCCGATCTATTTAGTCTGCGTGTGTTCTTTCTTCGACGCGTCGCTCTTGCCGCTTAAGTCTTAACGTACGCATGTAGTGTCAGTGAAGTGTCCACGATTTTGTGACTTGCTCATGTTGATTTGATCGAAGCCCGAACCGGAAATTATTTATTCCGAGATCTGCTTAGGTGCACGTTAAGCAATACAAGCTTTCTTATAAGCTTTTCTAAACCTGTTGCCGCGAGGAAATAACAGATGGGGTTTTATTGCGCGTATTTCGATTGCACGTGTCTTCCTTTTACTATTTAGGCTTGTGGTCGTACCCCTTTCTGACTACTTCTTTCTTCGTAACGCCCTTCGAGACCGGCCCTTGTGTGGAAAAGCCGTAAGTGGAGCTTTAGCTGCTAAATTTTATTTATATTCTATTGTTCCTTTAATTTTTGGGATTACGTACAACCCAAACTGAAACGTTCGCTAAATTTGTTTTCAAAACAAATGCGATGGTTGCATGTTCTATTTCAATAACGACCGTATTCTGGGTATTTTTTTTTCTGAAGCGATAAGCAGCTATGCGACTTGCAGTCCCTTAGGTTAATGATAGACCACACAGACTGTCTTATCGTTGTGTTTCAAATTTCTGTACGAAAATTCTCGCGCTAAAAGCACGGTAGCATGTACAGTAACGGAAAAGTCAGATCGAATTACGCTCGAGTTGAAGTGTTTTGTTTGTCTGTTTCTGTTCCCAGTCCAGCGTCATAATTCTCTGTCAATTCAAGAGGCCCTTGAAACGTAGTTAGCGAGGAAACAAATCGCAGACATCGTGAGACAGACGCATTCCGTATGACAGTTTGGAGATCATAATTTATACTTGTTTGCGAGAAAAATGCAGTCAAGGGCGTGTGCTAGAATTCAAATCAACGGTTACCATTGGTCGAAGGGATTTCAGAATTTTGCTGCAAGTCCGAGGGGGTGGTTTTTAATTGTTTTCGTGGGAATCGGGAACGCGAAGGAACGACAGATAGCATTGAAGCTCTAGCGAGAACGGTTGAGTTGATTCTAATTTGGCTTAATTGTGTTTTTCCTTAGGCGCTTGTAGTCTTTATTCATTTTTTGTTAAATCATTTATTTCGGTCCGGTTTAAATACAGTGTGACAAAAGGCAATTAAATTAGACACGTAGGCATCGCGACGCGAGTGTTCTTAAATCAAAGTGGACAGTGCGGAAGTGGTATAAGGACTATACGCCTTAGGTATTTGACATTTATTTAATTCCTTCAGCGCACCTTTGGAGGTAATAACTGCGCTGAGATAATTTGATTTGCATTAATTAGACTGAAGAGTCAGTACGTTCCATAGTACCATTACATTGAGATAAATTTAATCAACTATTTTTAGTTACTTTACAGCGAGTGTTAAAACTGCGAGTGACTTTCATCTTAGAAAAACTGATGGGTCAGTGTTTCTTAATTAGTAGACAAATTCTGTAATTTAATCAACCAAAAGCAATTACTTATTTCCCACATCTACCTGGGCTTTCAGAAATCATTCTACCCTTGGGGATTCTCTCAGGCAAATTGGAAACCAAACAATTTGAACTACATTCCTAGCCATTTTCTTAACAAAGTTTCTTTCACACCCTGTATATGGGGGAGGATCAAACTGTAGTCTTTGCCGAGAGATTTGTCGGTTAATTAGAAGCGATTGCCTAGAGACTGTAAGCTAAAACCACCCATAGTGGAGTGCAAACACAGTCAACTAATTCCTTGCGCTTTAAATTAATTAGCTAGGTTAGGCGGCGGAAGAGCGATATACAGAGGGTCCTGGAAAACCAGATTAGTGGGTAGCCATTCATTAACGCTCAGGTGACGTAGTAGAAGTAGTATCGGCTCACTACACGCACTATATTAATCAGGTTAGCTAGAGATAGGGTTAAACCAACACCTCCCACGGGGGGGCCCTGAAAAACAGGTGATCGCTACTGATTTACTTGCAAATTGATCGCTGAAGGCGGCAATTGCATCACATACTTCTCTAAACCATCTGATTAATTCATTAATTAACTCCCTTAATTAAGTACACTGTGGTCCCACTGAGGCACTTTGTACGTTGGTTTATTAAACAGAACAAGTCTTTGAGTACGATCAGAGTGACGAACACTGTACCAAGACTCGAACTCAGTTGAAACTCAATTAATTATTAATCTAAGTGAGGAGCAGAGCTCTCCAACAAACATCTGTGTAGACATTAAACCACCAACGGTGTGAATCGAAAGAAAATAGATCGCGCCGATATTCGAAAGTGAAATTTGTTAAACGAGTTATACTGTACTTTCTGAGAATCGTAATTTTTGTTTATTTACATTGACTTCAACGCAAGGGTTTTTCACTCACGATCTCCGATCCCACAGAGGCGGATTTGATTTTTTAATTAATTTATTTTTAAATTCCCAAATGAAGTACATAAAATTTCTATTACAAAACTTAACTTAAATCAGAAGAAAATAAGTTAACTAGCTTGTTAACAAAAATAATATATAGAAAATAAGTAATAATTACATAATCCAAGGGGGAAGGTCAAAAAAAAAGAATCAAATATATAAGCCACTAATTTCAAGGACTTGTCAGCGGCAACTATAGCTGGACCGTACCAAAAAGATAAGCAAGTATTAGCCTAGTAACAAAAATAAAATTAGGTTGGCAGTAATGAACAGCACAACAAAAGAATAAATAAAGTGTGTGTTGGCAATGTCGCCAGTAAACAAACTTACCTCTAAAAGTGTAAACTAAAGTGCAAACAGTAAACATACAGTAAACATGAGTAAACAAACTTAACCTCTAAAACTGTAGCGCGCGAACAGAGAACTAACTAAAAAGTCATTGATTGCAATAAACAAAAAATTACGATAAAAATAAGAGTGGGCGCAGCAAGCAAGAAAGGAGAAATTAGGTGAGTAGGAGCCATTCCTTCACTTTCTTTTTAAGTAAACTGAAAGTGTCTATGTTACGCAGCTCATATGGTAAAGAGTTCATGATTTTAGGGATTGTCACAGCAAGCCGTATTTATTCCACGAGCCCGGCACATGCAAGAACCCGCACACCGCACCTCTAGTGGAATATGTGTGATCAATCACTGATTTGTGACCTGGTAAGTAATAGTGAGTTAATACCATGATGTAAAATAATTTTTTTTTACAGGAGATATCAGGAGTTTTTCCCATTTTTTTTTCTTTTTTCAATAAATAATTAATTAAAGTTAATTGTTGGGTTTTATTTAAAGTGTCAAATTCCTTGTTATAAAGAGTTATACGCTGCTCCACCAAAAGAACCAGGTTATCACGACGTAGTTTCCTGTGCCCGACGATCACGTAAGCCTTAATTAAAGGTGTTATTCCTTATAGCGGATTCTCCGGAGGTCGTTCAACTGTAAACAGAAAATCTAGGGCAAGTAGAAATAACCCTTAGTCGGCCGCCGTAGACAATAGCAGGTAACCAGCAGACTCGTAGTATAGATAAGATTAACAGCCAGCTGTGCGACCATCGGAAGCCCGAGACAGTTATTTTAAATCGGCCATAAATCTTAAGTGGGTTTGTTTGTACATATTTATTATTTGTTTACTTGTCAGTAATAGTCAATAACCGAGTCTAATTGGGGCGGGCGCGTCACAACACCCATCTCCACTTGCTAGCCGGCTGTGACGGAGAACTTAAATTGCCCACCTACAATTTGCTGTCCTTCAGGTAGGTAGCACCCCTAGTCAAAAAAAACTGGCTGTCCTCTTCAAGTCGCGTTAAAGTAAATACATCCGAGCTTTTTAATTAAGGCGTCTTGTTTTCCTTAAATTTTTATTTGCAATTTTTTAATAAAGTTTCAGATCTATTACGGCGAGATTCAATTAAAGTGAATAGCGCCAGTCTCGCAGGCGTTACCTAGAGGAGGTATTTCATCAAGGAAGGTAAAAGAAAATGTAAAACTGAAGCATTTTTACGAGCGCATTAACGGTTATAAATGATAATAAAAGAAAAAAAACTACTTCGACAATCTTGAAACATTTGTCTCCCAGTAATGAATTATAATTCCCTAGGATGTCGCCGTGTAAATCAGGAGTGAGGGCGGGCGCCCCCGGTGAACCCCCGCGATCTGTTGATCGAGAGTGGCATTTTACTCCGCGCTCCTTCTTACTTTTATTTACGATAAAACACCGAAGTTCAAACTTTGGAGGTAGTTAGTTTAATCATAAAGACTAATTACGTAATGAAACAGCACATGGCGCTTAAGAAGCAACAAAGTTTAGAGCGAACAGCCCGTTATGCTGCGGAGGATGCCATAAAAAGTTTTCATAATTTACGAAGTTAATTAATACTCCTGTCGGGAGTATTTCGAAATATTCGTTCGCATTAAAGCCCGGCGCGCATTTAAAATCCGACCGACTAATCATGTAATCAGATACGCCTGTATAATACCCGTGCATACATAGATCGATGTTTAATGTTTAACCCCGTTTTACGACACGCGCTCACATTTTTACCAACTAATCGCTGTGTTGGTTTTAACTACGCCAAATCCGCAGGATAATAAATGGAGCTTAATTATCCGGGGCCGTATTAATATTATTTGGTAATACGCGCGCACGTTCGCGTTTGTTTTGGAGAAGGTATTGTTATTATTTTTTTTTTCTGTAGTGGATACTTACTAGTTTTCATACAGTTAATCTGAGGTCCACTCATTGCTAAAACTGTACATCACCTCTGTCGTGTTGAGTGAAATTTAAAAAAACTGCTATTATTAATTAATAAGAACTTTCTTCTTAAGTCGAAATAAAATCCGGCTTAAGACGCCCGAGGAAAGATCATAATCGGACCTAAGAAGACTTCATAATATATTATTAAGATAATGTAAAAGTAAAAGATCCTAAGCTTGCGCTCACATTTTTACCAACTAATAGCTGTGTTGGTTTTAACTACTCCAAATCCACAGGATAATAAATGGCGCTTAATTATCCGGGGCGTATTAATATTATTTGGAAATACGCGCGCGCTCTCGCCCGCGTTTGTTTTGGAGAAGGTATTATTTATTACAGTAAACAGCCGTTACTACTTGTACGTTGCGGTGAAATTAGAATAATTAATTAGGGGTACCTGTAAAACACGCCTTAAAAACGAGTCTATTTATAAAGCGCAACAGATGTATGGGAATACACGGGAGGCACAACAACCTCACGGTTCGGGGTTCTGATATTTTATTCGGCGCGCTTTCAAAGTGCAAAATGTTTTCCTCTGTCGGTTCTGTTTGCCGGCAGTTGCTTCTACAGATCGTGTCTACCTCTACAGAAATGTTGTAAGTGCACTCAGTCGTTAGTAAGACAGACGCATTTTAAACAGAAAAAAAACTTGTACGCTGTGGAATGCTTGAATAAATTTCATTCGTTACAAAATATCACAGTTTAAGGAAAGCAAAATTTAATTTTGTTCTAAAATTACTCACTTTTACCCAAATAAGACCAAGGTGCACCCACTCAGGTATATAGCAATAAAATCTAATGAGAGCAAATTTAGGAAAAAAAGTAATAAAAATGTTCAATCTCCTACCCATGCACAGGCGTGCTCGTCGACTTACTCGAAGGACTTGATGTTCATTCTTCGTCTCTTTTCAAACGTATATCTTTACATACACAGTTGGTCTGGCCAGGACTATCTATGCGTTTTTCGTGAGTAAATGAAGGAGAGGCTCATTGAAACTTGTGTGGAAGTGAAATAGAGATATTACAATGTTGCGTGCGAAGGTAGATAATGCGGCGGCCGGCTGCAGCATTCCTATCAATCGGCAACGTCGATTGATGTAGCTATTTCGTTTACTCATGTGGTTTCTACTATTCTATCCTTCATTTACTCACGAAAAACGCATAGATAGTCCTGGCCAGACCAACTGTGTATATGTAGGTAGATCCTTCTAGCTCTGCAAAATTTTTGAACCAAAAGGGATTACATGATGTGCCCTCAACTTGATCTTGATGATTAGTCATACATACATATAACGTTTATAATCAATAGATGGAGCAGTGACATTATTTAACTTTCCTGTAGTTTTTTAAATTTTCCTGCAACTCCTTGGATCCCCGAAAATCTTGAGTTTGGAAGCTCTTGGGATATTCCAGGGTTTAAAAAAACTTTAATGCAAGAAAACGAACCGCAGATGCATTCTTTTGGTTCCAAAATGAAGAAGTCTTTTCAATAGTTGACCACCGTTCCCCCAAATTCCTGTTACTGAAGAAAAATGTCGCCCCAAATGGATGATCTACTTCTATTTGTCCTTGAAAGTAAGGATTATCCCGAGGGTCTTTAGTTCAATAACATAAGTTGCTACTAAAATGAAAAAAAAAAAAACAAAAACGTTTTAATAGTTGGGCACCAAATTCTGACTTTTTAATCAAAAAAACATTCCCTCAAGATGATGTTTTTCTGCTTGACCTTGAAAGTATTAATTCAAGACTAATGAATAACGTGAAATCTTGATTTTGGACAAGAAATTTCCTCCCAAATGGGCTGTCTTCAAGTACCTAACGTAAAGAAATCATTTTGACAGGTTAACATCGTCTGCGTGACCTTGAAATTAAAGAAAGAGAAACCGCCAAGAAATCTTGATTTTTAGTATGAAGCATCCTCCCAAACGGATGCCCTTCAAATTCTGAATAATAATAATAATAACATATTTCCTTTCTGTTGCCATTAAGGCTAGGTTTCTCAGTCCTAGTTTAACTTTAAACTCCTGTTTATTCCCATGATAGCAATTATAAAAACAATTGTTGCTATGGAAGCAAACAGGAGTTTAAAGTTAAACTGGGATTGAGAAACCCAGCCTGAATCAATGGATAAAGTCGTCCAAATTGCACAAGCAGTATACATTTGCTAAACTACGTGACCTATGTGAAACTAGGTGACCAGCATTAAGTGTTCGACCTTGAAAATGCTGGCAGATTTGCAATAACTTCAAATATTTTACTCCAAAAAAAATAAAATAAAATAAAATAACACAAAACCTTCATTTCTTGATAAGGAACATTCTTCTAGACGGGTGCCCTTCGTGTAGAAATAGTTTTAGAATATTAGTATCATATGATCGACCTTGAAAATGGGGATAGATTTGCAATAACGTCAATTTTTTTACTTCAAAAGAAGAAACAACGCAAAATGTTGATTATCGATAAGAAACTTCCTTCCAGATGAACGGCCTTCACATTACCAATGGGTAGAAATGGTTTTAAGAGATTAGCAACATCCGCTCGACCTTGAAAATGGCGACAGAATTGCAATAACTTCAAAACTTTGAGTTTAAAAGAAGAAATAACCCGAAAGCTTGATTCTGGATATGAAACGTCCTCTCTGATGGATGGTCTTCAAATTACCAGTACGAAGAACTCATTTTAATAGTATGGAACTACCTAGTCGACCTTGGAATTGAAGATACTGTCGCGATGAAGGACGGCTGCCTCCATCATGTCACGCTAAGGATTCTTCACCACGTCGCGCTAAGCCTCCACTAATGTCGCGACGGTGTGTCCTTAGCCTTTGGGTTGATTGGGGTGCGTAGGTTTATCAGAGGGTAAAGCTTTAAAGATAATGGTTTACAAAATTAATACCTCTTTATTTACGTAAATGATTAATTTGGTTGAGGGTGGTTTGTCCGTGAAACTTTTTTGCCTAGTCGCGCGTTGCATTTTTTCATCACCTGCTTTGTGTCCGTTTGCGTCATTTGTATACGCACGTATAAGCACGTGGCCTCGTTTTAAATAAATTCCGCTGATGTTTTATCATGAAATATGAACATTTACGTATCAGTTACCTCCTTATTGTGTTTACATTTCAACACGGTCATAAGCTGCCCTCAATTACACAAGTCCGAGTGAAGAAAACGTTTGCTCGACCTTGAAAATGGCCACAAGTTCAAAATTTTTAATTCAAAGAAAGAAACGACCCAACATCTTTATTTGGAATAAGAAACTTCCTTCCAGGTGGATGACCTTCAAATTCCCAGCGCGAGGACCTCAATTTAAGAAATTTGAAACATCTAGTCGACCTTGAAATTGAAAATACATTGCAATAACATTAAAATTTTTAATCCAAAAGGAGATGGGTCACAAAAATCTTGATTTTGGACAAGGAACATCCTCGTAGATGGATTGCCCTTCAAATTCTCGAAGTGAAAGGATCTTTTTAATAGTCTTCATTATCTTCTTGACCTTCGAATCAACATCGCGTTTGCGCTATCTAAAGGCTCTTAGGGTAACAGAAGAAACGGCTATTTTGGACAAGAAAAGTCCTCCTAACTTGATTGCCTTCGTAACTACCGCCCGTCTGACTTTGAAATTAAGGATACGTTTACATTGTCGTACAAAATGTTTAAAATATGCTGCGTACTTGGTTGCAAATTTGTTGAGCGAGCAAATTAAGTTACGTTCTCAACTGCCGACTAATCTCAGCGGGAGAGGTCAGCCCAAAACAGAAGACAGAATTTAAAAATACATCAAAAACACCAGTTTTGTCTTCTCAATCTTGTAAATAACACAAAATCCACGCAAGTTTAATTAAATGCGCCATAGGTAACACCAAGTTAAGTAAACCACGAAACACGGATCCGCTTTTCGTTCACAAACAAAAGGAAAATAAGTAATCATTCGAAATTAAATTAGCTCCACAGCGCCAACATCTCGTGATTTAATTCAACGCCAAAAATGTTATTAAAAGTAATATGTAATAAAAAAATAAATAAAAAGTATCCGACCTTCCGTCGTCCAAAGATGCAGGCGCTGTAGGTCCAAGCAACAAACAACCGGGAGGGTCGTGACAAAAGCGTCACCTAGCGTTTCTAGGGCATTTCGGAGAACCAATTCCCTCTAGTGGCGATGAAACCAAGCCACGGGGTATCGGTCTCTATATCATCTGCTCGCAACGGTGTTCTAGAATTTTCTACCACGGTCCAAAGACGAAACAGCCAGGTAGCCCCAAATATAAAAGCTCCGGTAAAAGGATTCCGGTGAAACAAGAAGCCTGATGAAAGAATGAAAACAGCGTCACAACCTGAACTGCGCGCTTAGTTGCTTGTAAAAATCTTACCTGATTGTCTGCAGAAATCAGGCTTCGAAAGGCCTACAAGAAAGCCTTTCGTTGCTTAGCATGCACTTCATCAAATCTCGGAGTAATATCTTCCGTTTAAGCTTCGATCAGAATAGGCCGGCATGATCAAAGCACAAGATGTCCGGTTGAAGGGGACACATTGTTGGTTGCTTGAGTTTGTTCATTTATTACCTGGTTCGTGACGCTGCGTTGCTAAAGAGTGAATTTTCCACAAATCTTGCACCTTAATTATTTTATGTAAATTGTGGTAGTAGAAATAAGACGGATTAGATTTGAAGTATCGAGTTGAGTAAATAAATAAGTTGTAGTACACTCGGGTGTAACATTCTTGAGTTACTTTAGACGCAGTAATGCGTGGGTTATTGCATTTGTCTAGTTGATTCAAAACCGTAACAATTAAAGGATCGCCTTGTCGAAAATTTGCTTATCACGACGTTGTCACACTACCACTACCAGGAAGCCTTAACCTTGCGATTATCCTCAATTCAAGAAAATAATTGCCAGAAACTTTTTATTTTGAGCAGGAGAGGTTTCGTAACCGTTAAAGTCCCAACATATCTTCCAAGTCAATAATCTTATAAGAATAAACTGCAATCTTTTAAGGTCGCTTAATGTAAGCAACCACTGTAAACAAACAATCTAGATAGGATCTCGGCTCTGACAAAAAAAAATACATCTGAAATCGGATTACCTTCAAAGTCCAGTGCTCCAACAATAGACCAATGACCGTCTAATGTTATAATTGGAAGATGAAGGTGAATTTTCAGTATTTTAAAGAATAATCTAGATAGAACCATCTGAAATTAGGTCTCTAAACGTAGAACATGCTCCAATAAGACTACCATCTACCCAATTCTATACATAATTAGAGGGCAAAGTTGAAGTATCTTGAAGACCTTTAACCCAAGCAACGGCTATTATTGTACGAACCATGTAAGGTCTTGCTTAATGTAAGCAACAATTGTAAGTAAACAATCTAGATAGGATCTTGGTTTTGGCAAAAAAAATACATACCTTCAAAAGTCCAGTGCTCCAACAATAAACCGATGACCGTCTAATGTTATAATTGGAAGGTGAAGGTGAATTTTTAGTATTTTAAAGAGCAATCTAGATAGAACCGTCTGAAATCAGGTCATTTTCAAAGCCTCCGAACGAAGAGCGTGCCCCAATAAGATTCCCATCTGCCCAATTCTATAATTTGAGGACAACGTTGAAGTATCTTGAAGACCTTTAACCCAAGCAACGGCTACTATTGTACGAACCATGTAAGAGCTTGATTTTAATCTTCTGAAATGTCGACTTTCAAAGTCCAGCACTCCAACAACGGACCAACGTCTGCCTAACGCTACAATTAAAAGGTGAAGGTGAATTTTCTGTATCTTAAAGAACAATCTAGATAGGATCTTAATTTTACCCAAAAACCAGATGACCTTCAAAGTCCCCAAATGAAAATTACGAATTTCTACTATCGATCGTTTGAATTTATAATTAAAGTAGGCGGGATTTTTTTATGCGGTTGCCACTTGCGCACCTTGCCAATCGACTCGCCGTGTAAATTAAAGATTATGTAAATATTTTGACGTTTAGGTTTCTCATGTGCAATCGTTCTAATTTAAACGAAATGAAACACTAGAAAATAATGCAATTTTATCGACAATCACAGCAAATGTTCAAAGTGTTCGCCCCCGGCTTCGATGCAACTGTTAACTCGCCTTTTTATGTTTTCAAATGCATTTTCCAACAAGTGAATAGTTACACCATTGCATGCGGTGTTTTTGAGGTATGGAAAAATGAAATATGTAGTCTAGAATGGTCAGATCTGGACTTCTAGGTAGAAACTGCATGACTCGATCATCGTCAAATTCGTGAATTCGTTCCATGGTTTGCCTTGTCTTGTGAGTTGTATTTATCTTGTTGAAAGTACCCATATAAAAGTTCATCATCATGAAGATTTTGGAAGAAAGGTTCGAGTAAATTATTTCGATATCTGATTGTAAGGACCCGAAAAATGCGTAGGGAAATTTCCAAATTATCATTATAAATTCTTTCTTAAAACTTCACTTGATCTCACGAAATCGGAACGCAGGAAAAACATATTATATTCAGTAGTCTAGAACGTGCTTCCCAACTAAAGAAAATATTAAGTTACGGAGATAAGATTGTTTTCAATTTTTAAGGGATCAGCAAGAAACCGTGCGACCAGCTTCTCTGGCTACTGACCGCGCGACACGTGGCTAAAAATGGTAAAAGCAACACGCGTACGCCACCTAGTGGAAAGCGGCTCGCCGCTAAAAGCCCGAATCAACCACGGACTTTTTCAAAAATTTGATGAATTTGAAAAAGATCCCACTTCGGGGTTCGAGGGCGGTGGCGAATGCAGGGAGCCCCGCGCAGGAGAGTTAGTTCCCGGTTCCATTAGTTTGTTGCGCGTTAAATTCTCGTCGAAATTTTAGTTTAATTTTTTGTTCTAAGTTCGGTTGTATTTTCGATTTAATATTTCAGAGTTTGATATCGGTTTTCGTGTAGTTTTTTTTTTGTGTCAGTTATTTCAAAATAAATTCGCTCGCTAACGAATCAATATTCGTAAATCTAAATCGTTAGTGTTTTTCCTGAGTTACGGATACGAGAAAAAAGTCATTTAAGTTTCGTCCCCGGTAAGTTTCATGTCTTTACGGCTTAAAAGTTTGTCAATTACTAACAAAACGCATTTTTCTAAATGTACCGCACCATCTTCCCTCCTGGACGAGAAATTGTGTTTCTATTAGATATTATTGTTTTTTTTTGTAAAAGTTTTGGGTAACAAAGGGTGAGAAAAGTCCAAGAGGGATAAATTGTAATATTTTGGTTATTTGTTGAAAGCCATTTTATCAAAATTTAAATCACCCTTTCCCGTATTTCGGGTCTTACATCGGCATTGACAGTCCCATCATAAAAAACAGGTCCAAATATGCGTCTTCTTGAGACTGCCAACCAAACATCAATTTTCTCCGGATGAAGAGGCGATTGAATAAATTCATGGGGATTCTCTGCAAACCAAATACGCATGTTTTGTTTGTTTATATAACCAGAAAGATGGAACCATGCCTCGTCCGTGGAAAATGTCAAATCCAAAGTGTTGTTATTATTCAAGTGATTTAAAAACCACCGACAATATTCCATCCTAATACCAGAATCTCTTGGAAGAAGCTCTTGAACAGCCATTATTTTATATGGATGAAGATTTAAATCTTTTTTCAATATTTTCTGGCAAGTTCCACATGAAAGTTCAGTCTCCTGTGCCAGCCTGCAGAGAGATTTTTTAGGAGACTGCTCCATTCTTGCTGCAACATCCGCCACAACTTCAGGTGTTCTTTTTTTGGGGGCTCCACTACCACTTTTTCGACCAACAGTTCCTACATTACGAAACTTCTCCACACAGTGGTAAATTTGTTGAACCAATTTTGGGTATTCAACAACAGGAAAATCAGGAAATGCATTTTGAAAATCATCTACGCAACTCTGTATAGAATACTTCTATTCACCATTTTGTTGCCGTTCAGCATTCTTAAAATAACTCCCCGTAAAAAAATTATGTTCTAAATTAAAGCGTCACTTTGACAATTTAAACTCAAATTAAGCTGTCAACGGTGAGTGTTGCCAATCTAATTCAAAATTCATAGCCCACTCTAATTATAAATTTAAATTAAACGCCTGAACGGTCCAGTGGTAAGAGGACCGGCCTTGCAATCGCATGGTCGTCGGTTCGAACCGCACTCGGGATTTTTCTCGGGGGTGGTCGGTATCGACTTCAGGTACCCTTTAGTGTTGGGGATAAAATTCGACACTGCTTCCCCTTAAACGGCAAGAAGGTTGGAAGTAACAAAGCCATGGAACACTTTACACACACTCAAATACACTCCCGCTCCTGAGGTCCTGACAAGTCTTTGACTTAGGACCCCGTTGGGCAACCACCACAGATAAAAAAAAAATGATCGCATAGTATAAGCAATTCATGGTGAAGTGTAATATCTTAAAGACCTTTAACTCAAGGAACGTTTACCATTGAGTAACTCGCTTACGATTTTCGTTTTGGCAAAAAAAAAAGTTTCTGAATCAAGCAGATTTCCGGTGGGCTAAATTGAATTATATTTTTTAATCGAGTGGTCGCAGACAAAGGGTTAAAACGAGTTCTCTCGAAAGGTTGACGGCTTTAAAAATTTAAAAAGCACTTCGGTGTCCTGTTATATCTCCGATGCTCCTTTTATATCCTGAAATTCCAAAGGAAAGCAGCCGAGGTATAATTAGTCTGCAAACACTATTTTATGACCTGGCTTCGAAACTAATTTACACACATGTAAATATGTTATATGAAACTGCCCGTTTAGGTGCAAATAAATATTTCACGAAACGATACGGCGCGCGAATTTAATTGATGATTATTTCATTAGCGTTCTGCAAATATGCGCAATGAAAATTGAAACAAATCCCGTTGTAATATAAATCGTCGTCGGTTAATGAGGTAATAACTGCACTGTTAGAATTCGTTTCGGATCGGTTACGTGAAGGGGATTTAAATATTTTGCTCGGTTATATCTGCACGGATTTGAGGAACTTTGTGGGCCCGGATAACGAAACTGACTGCGAGCGAGCGGCTGCCAATCCAATTAAGCGTTTGGGCAGAGAGGGCTTCCATTTCACAAAATTATCTATTTGCTCTGATCTACGATAGAGATTTCACGTGCGAGCCCAAACTTTGCGGGGGCAAACTCTCCGTATTGTTCGAGGGCAATCGAAAACGAGCTTGCAAATCATTTTTATATTGAATTTACTTTCTGGGAGGGCACCTGAAAAATTAATACAAAAAGACCTGGCTGGTGATTTCTGCCGGAAAACACGTTCCGCCGGTTACATAATAAAATAAACATTTCTCTCCTCCCGAAAACAAAGCTTTTTGCGCTAACTTTTGAAAAACGAGAGAGAGAAGC
Source organism: Dorcus hopei (assembly GCA_033060865.1). Taxonomy (NCBI): domain Eukaryota; kingdom Metazoa; phylum Arthropoda; class Insecta; order Coleoptera; family Lucanidae; genus Dorcus; species Dorcus hopei. The sequence goes on from CM065425.1 coordinate 9,885,148, forward strand.
ACAAATATTATTCATCCGGTGGAGCGAGTGCATATGGAAACGCAAATACTTTATGTAAATGCGGGGTAATAAAAATATTCCTTCGTTCTCTGCGAATTGAACGGCTAAATAATTTAAAATGGCGCGGTTATTTTTATTTAATGAGACTGGGGGCGCGGGGGAGGGTGGAATTATGGCGTAATTATACACGCCTGAGCCGAATGACGGACTAACGGAGGGCAGATGTCGTCTCCACACACTTTATCTCCAACAAAGGACTCGTAACGTTGCTCGGACGTCACCAAAACTCATATTTTCATTGTGTTTATCTCTCAGCAGTACAACCTCCGGATAGATGCGAGAGCTCCTATTGTTGTCCCGTCAAGGATTTCATCCCTAAATTTAGAAATTCATAAACTTTTGATTGCGTACGTTGTAGTGCACGTTAGTCAATGCATAAATTTCCATCGTGAACTTTAAGACCCCCATGCACCACCGTCCAAAGAATCAAAGTTACTTTCAATTAACGTTTACCGCGAGAGCTTCAGGACAGGCAAGAATTTTTCCATTTACGTACTGCATTTTCCGATCGAGCTCTGTCGTTTATAAAAGGAGCAAGACACAGGACTCGGTTCCATTAAAAATCAATAACCCCCAGGAAGATTTTATTTGTCAGAAATGAAAACGTCAAGCAAATTGGGGGATGACGTTCCGAAGCAACGCGTTTCATTCTTATCTTGCCTCTTGCCTCTTGCCTCTTGCTTGCAGCTGCGATCGAAAGAGTAACGACGTGAAAAAAAATTGAGAGTAACATATCAGGTCACGTTTATTAATTTTATGAGATCCTGTAGAAAAATGTAAGCCAAATCAGCTCGGGGTTAACGTAAAATAAAAATGTAGACGTGGGTGACCTTTCCCAAATGAAACGTAATTTGTTTATAATTTATCATGTAATTGATTATATACGACTGCCAACCGCGGGTTGAAAAATGGATGACTGACTCTTATGGGGTCGTCGCACGACAAATCCATATAATAGTAAATTATCGCAGCGCTCTGCAATTTCATAACTTAGAAAACCGTTTCAATTTGTTATGGTTTAATCAATAGCACAAGCACTATCTATAAAGAAAATTGAATCAAAAGTTGGCTTTAATTTTTCAATAATACGTTATGAAGTCACTGCGCTTCTACAAAATCAAACTGTGCTTTACACTTTAGGTTTTCATTGATTTTTAATGTTGTAACAAGTGATTTTGTTATTTAAAGTTTTTATTACTTTTGGTTAACTTTAGTTAATTTAATCAGCTTAGTAAGTTTATTACCATATGCAGAATAAAGTTATATTTTGGGTGGGAGTTCCAGCAAAGTGGGGCTCCCAGCCACTCGCAATCTTTTATAAGCACACCGAGAGCGCGTATTAAGACGCGGGTGTCCCGTACATACTATCCCTTTGAGTGGGTGTCTCGCTTATACCTACCAGATACGGGTGTCTCGTACACACCATCCCATTGAGTGGGTGTCTCGCTCTTACTTTCCAGATACGGGTGTCTCGTGTATACCGTCCGATTCCTGGAGCCCAAACCGTACCGTTAAATACCGAGTTTTTTTTTTTTTAATTGAGAGGCTTGGAGAAATCTTCCAAAGACATCGTCGGCGGTGGTTCCAAGCTGAAGACGTGTTGGATTCACTCAGCCGGAGCCTTTCTAAAGGTCTACAGCGCAGACACCAACCAACTAAATCTCCTACTCCTCGTTTACAGCTGCTATTCCAGGAATCCGCCGTTAGGCATTACGTCAGGAATTTCACACTGTCAGTTGTTAATAGCCACTGCTAGTTTCTGTCAGTTGTTTGTCTAGTATGTTTTGGTCTCTTTGCGGTCTTTCCGGTCTTATTCGTATATTAATTAGATAGGTTCTGTTCTGTTGTCCCTTTTCTTCGCGTCTGTGGTTTTCTGGATCATGATGCTTCTCAGCATTTCTGTGACGTGCTGCCAACTTTCTCCGTTTACTAGCAAGATGTCCGCTACGTTTTCTTTAATGATGACTACACCGAATTTGATATTCTCTGTCCACCTCGGGCAGTTAAAGATCGTGTGTTCTGCCGTGTCTTCTTCGTCACAATACCAACAGACGTTTTGGTGACTTGCCGATTTTGAGCAAGTAGCTGACGAAGACTCCATGTCCCGTCATTGCCTGGGTGATGTAATAGTCCACGTCTCCGTGTTTCCTGCTACACCACGCGCCGATGTCCTTGATGAAGCTTTTGGTCCACCCATGGTCCCATGCGTTTTGCCACTGTTCCATTAGGGTAGTTGTTTGCTGTGCAGTCGCTGTAATCTTTCTCGCCTTGTGCTGTTGCCTCCGCTCCGCCACCTTTTCAGCTTTATACATTTCTTTGTAAACGAATTTTCTGAGTTTTACTTTCTTCAAAAATTTTTCACCTTCTTCCTTAATGAGCTTTTTGGTTTCTTACCAATAAAAAATCTTCTTTTGTTTCTTCTGTTTTCTTTTTTAATGAATTTTACGGAAATGTTATTTTATTATTTTCCTCTTAATCAGCCGTGGTGACGTCATTTTTTATTCTCTGCACAACTTGTTACACTTTTTGAATAAATACCAAGAAATTTTATTGTCTTCAAAAAAAATCTTCCTCAGTTTTGGCTTTTGGTCTCTTCCATTTCTTCGTAAACGAAGTTCGTGAGAAGTTTTACTTTCTTCAAAAATTTTTCGCCTTTTTCCTTTGTGTCCTTTTGGTAGTGTCGTCCCTTTTTAATTGTTATCGAAAAAATCTTTCGTTTCTTCAATCTTTTAAAAGATTTCTTCTGAAATTTTACTTTGTTTAAAAATTCTCCATCTTATTTTTGGTTGTGGTTTTCTATCTTATTTGGTTGTGGTCACGTCACATTTTATTGTTTATTTAACTCATGATTTTCGAATAAATATTCCGACAAATTTCCTGTATTCTTCAAAACTTCGTCGTCTTCTCCAATTACGTCATTTTCACTCTGACGCGACGCCACCTTTTATGTTTTATCCAAATCGATAAGATTTCGATTGGAATCTTGAACTGTTTCGCCATTTTTCACACAAACATTTAGGTATATTTTACTTTCTTCAAAACAATTTCATTTTACTTAACTGTGTGTGGTTTTTGGTTTCGTCATCTTCTCTATAGCAGAACTTATACTTTCTTCAAAAATTTTTCGCCTTCTTGTGATGTCATCACGTTTTATTCTTTCTTCAACTCGTAATGATTTTCGCTTTCCTTCCTTCCATTTTTCTCTAAACGAATTTCCTATATTTTTTAAAACTCAGTCATCTTCTCCAATCACGTCATTTCCAACGTGATGTCACCTTTTACATTTTATCCAAAGCATTCAGATTTCGCTTGGAAGCTTCAACTGAATTCTTCGCCATCTTCCTTTTATTTATTTCTTCTTTTTAAACAAATATTTATGTTTCCTTTTCTTTGAAAAGTGTCCATTTTCCTTAATTCTGGCTTTTGAATTCCTCATCTTCTCCGTAAAAGAATTTCTGCGTTAAATTTTATCTTCTTCGAAAATTTTCCGAATACTTCCTTTATTTTTAATATTTCTTTCAAAAATCCTGAAACCCACGGCTCCTTGCATTTCTCTTCTCCCATTGTGCGTCGGAACCTGATATTTTTAATCCATTGCCTAATTCGAAACTTCCCCTACTTCGTTTCTTCTATTTTTGAAAATGAAGTTTTACTTTCTTTAGAAATCTCATTCAATTAGGTCATTTTCTTTATGACGTCGACTTTTATCCTTTGTCTAGAAAGTTTTGATTCAAAATTCGTCTTTCGTCTTCTTCTGTGAACGAAGTAACTTTTTTAAATTATCCGCTTTCCGATCCGCTGTTTCCATTTATTTTTTTGTCCAAATCGTCGAGATTCCTTGGAAATCCTTTACTCAAGTCCACTCATATTGTCGCGATGAAGGACGGCTGCCTCCACCATGTCACGCTAAGGGCCTTCACCACGTCGCGCTAAGCCTCCACTATGTCGCGACGGTGTGTCCTTAGCCTTTGGGTTGATTGAGGTGCGTAGGTTTATCGGAGGGTAGAGCTTTAAAGACAATGATTTACAAAATTAATACCTCTTTATTTACGTAAATGATTAATTTAGTTGAGGGTGGTTTGTCCGTGAAACTTGGGGTGCGGTCCTGGGTCGTTCCCGCCGACTGGGGTTGTTGATTCGACTAAGACGGAGCAGCGGGTGACGTTTCCTTAGCCGGGAAGAGTGGCGAAGTTCAAGGCCGGTCCACGACTTGCGTGGTTGGTCAAGGTTGGTCTCGATGTTCCTTGGCTGGAGCACGACTCGTCCTTGCTCAGCCTACGGGGTGATCGGGTTGGAACACCGGCGGCCAGTGCAGAACTACGGTGGTGTCTTCTCTCGGACAGCTGGCGGAGGAGATGGTCCTCGTACTTCTTTAGGACGAACGGCAATGTTGTCGGCGGCAGTGGCAGATGATGGGCTGCAGCAATGCTGATGCTGGGGTGGCGACGACGATGAGGCGGGGCGGCGGCGTCGGCGTTGTTGGGCGTTGGCGGCGGTGTTGGGCGTCCCCTCGTGGGTTGGCAGTAGGACCTACTGAGTCGGTCTGGTGGAGACGACTGCTTCCCAATTTTGGCCCGCACTTTAAATACACGTTTTTTGCCTACTCGCGCGTTGCATTTTTCATCACCTGCTTTGTGTCCATCAAAAGTTACAAACGGTTGGCAGAATTGCGACGGAAGTAAATATAATGATTCTGCTTCTCTCTTCTTACTTTATTTACTAAAAAAAAAAGTGTGAATATATTAAAATAGATAATGATAAACAAGGAAGTTATTATGCGAAGCAATTTTTACGCTTGCTTAATTTTTAAACAAGCGCATGAAAGCACCCGAGCCATCTCCGGAAATAAAACGACTATGTGTACACTTCGAATAAGTGAAGAAATTCATTCATGAGCGCTATTTTATAAAGTGCTTTTAAAACGAATATTTATACTCGACACTTTCGACCGAACTGCCGCATTGTTATGTAAATAAATATTGAGAAGTTTCCTCGGGGGAAATTTTGCTACTCTGGTGTAATCTATGTACACGTGACTTAAACCAGAAATGAGAAACTCTTTCTCTGGCCTTAACTAATAGTAAAACGCAAAGAGTTTCGAACATGAATTAAAGCATAAGTGAAATGTCCCGATGTATCATCGTGGCCGTTCTCTTTTGATTGTCCAAGACTGTGCAAGAGCATAAAAATTAAAATTTATAATCTTTTAAGGTTCCGTACCCTTTACGTTTTAAACTGTGGATAATTTTTATGCACATTTTTGAGCTTGATTTATGTAGCACTTAGCTGCACAAACTTTAACATAGGAATGTGTGTTATAAAACCATCAAGGGCAACATATGACCCATAAATATAATAACAGTTAAAAAAGCCATACTTTCTTTTAATGTAGTATGTGATAGAAAACTGTGAAAATGATGAAGGAAAAGGCGGTATCCCCTCTGGGTTGAAGCAGAAATCTTTTTAAAACAAGAAAATAACTACTTCAATTAACTTATTAATAAAAAGTGATAAATGCATCCATCTCTCGTGTTCAGACTTTGTGCATAATAGAAATAATTGCTTAAATGGTGGAGTTATGACTGGGTAATGCATTAATAATAAATTCCGATATAGTTTTAGAAATCTCGGCGATGAATAATTAATGACCGTCAAGGGAAAACGAAAATTACACGTGCTGAATTGTTATGAAAATGTATGTTAAATAATGACTTAGTAAACAAAATTAAATATGAATACAAATTCTAGTTTCCCGCGCGCTTAATGCAGTATTCATGACAATGCCGTGATGGATGATTTGGAACTTTTAATATGCACGCTCAATTTCCCCAAGGCTGGAATAAACATAACCGACCTGGTTGCATAAATTCGCCGCGCTGATGATGACGATGATAATCAAGTGCAGAACGAACGAACGGGCGTTCGATTTTAACCGCCGCCGCCGCCGGCCCTAATCCCTCAAAATGTAGTTAGTTATCCGGGCACTGGCACGCCGTTTTTCGCGCACGCCGGATTTGGGCCTGCACTAATTTAGCGCGAATAGTTCGTTGAAATATCACCGCCATTAAGGGACGGAAAGGATACATTACGCCTCTATTTACGGGGGTATATTTTGCTGTTTCCAAAACTCTGAGTGCCTCAAGTTATTAACGCACCCATGTAGGTATTGTCGAGGGGTAATTTGCAGATACGAATGTGGGGACGATCATTGCTTCAGATTATTTGTACGCTCACTCCACTTGTGTCCAATTAATCAAGTTAACAGAAGCCCAAAACTTTTTTCGAACATCATTCATACCAAACTTCAATTTACTTTCAGTTTCAACTAGGACACTCTGTTTCTATTCATTCGATGATGGGTACTTTACATCTTCATACAGGACTCGTTTGTAACTATAAATACCTGATTGAAGTATCGAAATCAGGCTTTGGTAAGCATAAGTATAACACGTGGATTGCTTCTTTTCAAATCACGGATAAAACTCAGTTTGTTTGGTTTGATTGGTTAGCCTTAAAAAAAATAACAAGTACGACTGGACTTTCTTTTTCTTTTCGTCCCGAGTGTCGGGGTTTCGCTTGGAAGATCTAGGGTCTTCTCTAACTCGAGCTTCTTCGCCAATTTGTTCTTTCGATTTCTTTCCAAAAGAATTTTCTCACTTTCTTTCGTCACTTTTCTTTCATTATTTGCCCAAGTGGTTCTTTACATCTTCACACAGGACCGTCTGTTTCTATTCATTCGATGATGGGTACTTTACATCTTCATACAGGACTCGTTCGTATAAATAGCTGCTTGAAGTATCGAAATCAGACTTTGATAAGCAAAAGCTGAATGCTTGTATAAAACGTGGATTGCGTCCTTTCAAATCACGGACAAAACTCAGTTCGTTTGGTTTGATTGGTTAACCTAAAAAGAATAACAAGGAAGACAGTGTCTTTCTTTTTCTTTTCGCCCCCCCCCCGCCGGGCGTGTCAAGGTTTGGCTTGGAAGAGCCTCTTCGCCAGTTTGCTCTTTAAATTTATTTTCTCACTTTCCTTCGTCACTTCTCATTTTTTGCCCAAGCGGTTAAGACTTTGCTACCTACCTGAAGGCTGCAAATTATGGAAGGGCAAACTAAGTTCGTCCCAAATTGCCGGCTAGCTCAATGGAACAGGTCGAGGTCATATGTAACCCCAAAGTAAAAGGGCAGTAATTAAAAATAATAATAATAATAAGTCACCAGTTATTACACATTTGTCTTTATTTAAGAAGAAACATAAAAAAAGAAATTTCAAATCTGGCGTAATTTAATCGTAGGTAAAACTTAATTACCCGGTTATCTGAACGCTAAAGCGTACATGACAAGAATGTCAAACACGAAGTGCGAACCGCTTTTCGTTTACATAAAAACAAAAGTAAACGGCAAAACTAAGTAATTATATCGCCACGCGTCACGGCGTCACTCTAGTGCGACAAATTAAATTGACGTAAATAGTTCACGAGATGCAATCTTAAGACATCTAAAGGTGTGTTCACACCAGCTAAACCAGTGCCGAAGAGGTTGTCCGGGTACCACAGTTTGGGAGCAGCGTCGACGACGTCAAGCAATAGATTGTCTAAGAAAAACCAATCAGGTAGCCCCAAATAAAAGTCTAATAAAAAAATTGAAAACAACGCTTGGGCACATAATTCGTTTGTAAAAATATCTGATTGAAGTATTGAAATCAGGCTTTGATAAGCAAAAGCATAATGCTTGTATAACACGTAGAATGCTTCTTTTCAAATCACGGACAAAACTCCGTTTCCCTGTGCAAGCATATACACTTAAGGGACCAACCACAAAATGGTTCCAGATCAGGATCAACTCGACTGCATTCCAACGTGTCTTACAAAATAATAACTGAGACGTGCGCGCAGCGAGAAATCAAGGCAGAAGGGTAGTCACATGCTCCGGAGCTGGCCAATAGTAAAATTCCTGTGAAAATCGATAATTTTGACCGAGAAACTCGTCGGTAAGGAAAAATGACAACACCAAGGCGCCTATTGTTTTGGTAGCCATATTGGAACATTCTAACAGACTAAGACCCAGTTGTACAATGCCTGTTTAAATTTAAGCTGAAGGTTTAAACCCTTAACTACGATGATTTCAACAATTGTTGTTAGGGGTTTAAGCTTTGGCTTAAAGTTAAGCTGGAATTGTACAACTGCGCCTTAAGCCCGATTGTACAATCATGGTTTAACTTTAAACTTCGTTTTATTTCTATGGAAACAATTGTCTTTACAATTGATGCTATGGGAATAAAGCGAAGTTTATTAAAGTTAAACCATGATTGTACAGTCGGGCCTTATACGTAATGGAATTACAAATCGACAAGATACTCTTTGCAATCGTGAACTGAATGTTTCGTTTCTTCTTTTTTTTTCAAACAAACATTTCGAAAAGTTTCATTTTCTTCAACGATTTCATCTTCCCCAGTTATGGCTTTTGCTTTCTTCTCCTTTTTTGTTTCAAACAATTCAAGACGTTTGATTTTCTTCGACGATTCCGTCTTCCCCACTTATGGCTTACGTGTGCTTTCTTCTTCTTCTTCTTCTTTTCAAAGAAACATTTTGAGATATTTTATTTTCTTCAACGTTTCCCTCTTCCTCAATTATAGCTAGCTTCTGGTTTCTTCCGTTTGTCTCCAATCGATATTGCTGGAAAATTATACTTGAATACACCACCTTTCATTCTCTGTGTAAATCGTCGGAAATTCTCAATTCAAAGTTTCACCATCTTCTTTCGCTTCTTTTATTTCAAATTAATTTTTTGAAAAATAAAATGTTTTCATCTTCTCCATTTGCTTGGGGATGTCACCTTTTATTTTCTTAGCCGAATCGCCTAGAATCCGGAACTGAATGGTTCGCCGTCTTTCTGCGCGTTTCTTCTATTTCCCTTTCAAACGAGTAGTCTTCCGTCTTACCCAATTATGACGTTTTGTTTTCTTTCGTTTCTATCTAAACGAATTTTCTGGGAATTTTTACTTTCCTCTTCTTTCTTTGTGCCATTTTGGTTGTGTCCACCTTTCATTTCTTGTCTTTGTCCAAATCTCTGAGATTTCTATGGGAAATCCTAAAGCTTCTTCTTTCATTTCTTCTATTTTTTAAGAACATAAATTTTACTAAATTCGAAAACTTTTACAGGAAGTAAAATTTTCCATCTTATTCAGTTCCGTCTTTTTTTTTCGTAACGTCACCTCATATTCTTTGTCCAAGTCGTCATGATTCCAAAATTTTCTTTCTCTTCGTTTGCTCCATTTTACGACATTTTGTTTCATGTTTCAACTCGTTTCTCTGTTTCTTTATTTTTTTTCAAACAAATATTTCGAGAAATTGTATTTCCCCAATTATGGATTCCATTTCTCTCTAAAAGAATATTCTGGGGTATTTTGCTCCTGCAAAAATCTTCGGTCTTCTTCCCTTATGCCGTTTTGATTACATACGTCGCCGCCTTTTATTTTTTGTCCAAGTAGTCGAAAATGTTTCGGCAACTTTCGGAAATTTAAAATTTTCTTTCGTTTCTTCCATTTTTCTATAAACGAATTTTTTTTTCCATAAAATTTTCCGTTTTTCCAATGTCGCTGGCTTGATTTTTCCGTTATTTTTTTAATTCAAATCGTGCCGATTTCTTCTGCAATTTTCCTTTTACTTTCTTCTATTTCTTTTCAAAAGAATTTTCTGGAAATGTTCCTTTCTTCAAGAATTTTCCAACCTTTTATTTTTTGCCCGAATTGTTAAGATTTCTGTCGGAAATACTTAATTTCGTTTCCTTTATTTTATTTGTCAAATGAATTTTCCGAAAGATTTTATTTTCTTTAAACATTTTTAATTTCCATCCAATTAGGTGATTTTTCAGTGTGATATCACTTTTTATTTATGTTTTTTATTCAAATCGTCGAAATTTCACGTTAAATCCGGAACTGAATCTTCCGCCATCTTTCTTTTTCCTTTCTTCTATTTTTCGTTCGAATAAATATCGTTATCAAGAATATTTTTATTTATTTTGTAAAATACTCTCATTTGCCGTTTTTGTATATTTTCCTTAGTTTGTATAGTTAGGATGTCTTTGCGCAGAATTAAATTTATATTTTGGGTGGTAGTTCCAGCAGAGTGGGGCTCCCTTCCACTCGCGTGCCTTTATAAGCGCGCCAAGAGCACGCATTGAGCCAATCATCCGCCGAGCCATCGAGCCGCCGGTCGTGGCTCGAAGGCAGTCATTTGCCAAATCATCCGTCCGTCGGTGCTTTGACTCAAACGCGCTGCGCGACCTGTGCTACGTTTGCATTACCTGCAACCTCTCCTCCTGTTTGTTACCTGTTCCAGAGTGGGAGTTTCACTCATGCATACCTGACACGGGCGTTTCGTGTATCCTGACCCAGAGTAGGAGTTTCACTCATGCGTACCTGACACGGGTGTTTCGTGTATCCCGACCCTGAGTGGGCGACTCACTCTTGCTTACCTGATACGGGTGTATCGTGTAACCCGACCCTGAGTGAGCGTCTCATTCTTGCTTACCCGACACGGGCGTTTCGTGTATCCTGACCCCGAGTGGGCGTCTCACTCTTGCGTGCTGACAAGGGTGTTTCGTGTATCTTGACCCTGAGTGGGTGTTTCGCTCATTACCGTACTACCGATCCGATTCCCGGAACATGTACCGAAACATATGTCATTAATTAAACTGTCCGCAAGACAGTATATTGCCGTTCCTGTAAATACCCTCCGGAAGTTTAGCAATCGATTACCGTTAAGTGAACTAAGTTCGGAATATAAACATTCCAAGTTGTAAATATATGTAAATATAAACTGTGTTTGTAAATAAAATTGTGTTGCTAAGTGATCGACATGTTTTTATTTACGCTGAACCTGGACGCCGACGAGCAAACCCGAATCACCGGACTGACGTCGAGCAGAGCAACAATCAGCAACACCAGAGAAAGAAAGACGACCCGTTACATCTTCAGGAAAATGTTTCCATCTTTCTCAATCATGACTTCCGGTTTCTTAAATTTTTTTGTAAACGGCTTTTCTGGAAAGTTTTACTTTCTTCGAAACTGTTTCGTCTTGTTTCTTTACATCCTTTTGATTGTGTCGCTACTTTTCATTTTTAACCTTTTCTCTAAGATTGTTATTGGAAGAACTTCTTCTTTCGTTTCTTCAATTTTTTATTGCAAGTAAATATGTATATTTTATTTTGTTCAAAAAATTTCAATATTCTCTAATTGTAGTTTTTGGTTTCTTCATCTTCTCTATAAAAGAATTTCTGAGAAGTTTTACTTTCTGAATTTTCTAGAAATATTACCTTGCCTAAAAATTTTCCGTCTTATTCAGTCGTGATGGCGTCACTTTTAATTCTTTATTCAAATCGTCATGGTTTTCGCTTTCCCGTCTTCCATTTTTCTCTAAACGAATCTCCTGTATCCTTTGAAACTCAATCGTCTTCTCCAATTGGTCATTCTCACTGTGATGTCACCTTTTGTGTTTTATCCAAATCGTTAAGATTTCGTCCAGAATCTTCAACTGAATGCTTCGCCATCTTCCTTGTTTTGTTTTCAAACAAATATTTATATTTTCTCTTCTTATCAAACGAATTTTCCGCGAAGCTTTACTTTCTTCTTCTTCTTCATCTTCATCATCTGCTTTGTGAATTTTATTTACAAATCATTAACTTCTACTTCGTGCCCAACATACGCTTAATACAAGACTCGTTAAATTTTGTGTTTCTTACACCTCTTCATCAAATATCGTATTGGGTGCTATAATTTCAACCAACTGTTTGATGGTTGGTTAGGTATACGTCGTAGCTCACGTGACATACAAGATTAAGTGAAGACCTGATACACCAGTTTCAATAAGAGAGAAGTTCTCTCTTAGCAATTTTATGTGATTTCATTTATATTTTAAAATTATTTTATTAGATAATGTGTATGAGACGAGTGTTAAATTATTTTACAAAAATAAGGAAAAGGAAAACTGGTGGGAGAAGAAAATCCAATTGAATTTCTAAATCATATTATTCTTCGTCAATGGATTTCTCAGGTTACTTATCACAGAAAACGATCCTGAATACAACTACCGAAAGCAGGAAATCCTATAACTCCTGGAAGCGCGCGGCCGAATTTATTCAGCGCGTTTTTGCATACCGTCGTATTGGCCCCGAGGGCGACTGCACGGGCACCTCGTTTCTAACGCGCAAAAGACGGCCCCGCCAGCAAAGTTTAATCTTAGAAATGGGAAAACGTACATAAATTAATTTTCCAAGGTGAACGTCCTAAATCCAATTTTCCTCGGGGCGGCGATTGAAATTCTACACTATTTCACGCAAATTTGATTAATAAGTAATATACAGCGTGACTTTTCGGAGCATAAGTTTTTGGTAGGCGCCCCAGTAGCCCCTTGTAGGAGCAGAAGCGCATGTCTAACTATCCGGCCGGCGGTATCACGGCGGGCACAATGAAACCGGCAGTATTATTCTGGAGTACGGGGATATCGGATCTAAGTGGCGCAGGAAACACATCTTTAAACTTAATGAAGAGTGAGTCTCCCCCCTCGCCCCCTCGAAACAAATTCGATTGAACTTTTCGAAACGGGGGAAAAAAGCGCGCGCAAAAATGTCGAGAGTTAATTTACGTGGGCGGAACTTTCCCATAGATTAGGATTAATCGGTTGTCTATCCCGAGGCCCGGGAATTTAATTAAGAACTTTTAAAGTGATATAAAGCGTCGGCTCGAATTCAAACAGTGCCGGACCGACCGACGATGTGAAAAATTATGTACGCCGCCGCGACGACGTACAGGACATTTTTGCTGCTCCTCTTCATTCGAGGATTCCTGCCCGGAGTTTGCGGTAAGGCTGAGATTTAATGAACCCCCCCCCCCGTAAATTTATGCCTCCACGTTTTAATTTGCGTGCATCTTCAATGAGCGCGCGAGAGAAAGAGAGAGAGTGGATTATGAAAACATCAAAATACATCGTTTACGCTGAATTAGTTTGCGACGTTCAAAGCGAACGTGACAGCGTTAACAATAGCTTATCAAGGATTGCACGAAGTTAAGCTCTGCAAGTAGCAACTGCGCCCAATCAATAATATTTTTCCTTATTTACACGAGTTTATTTACACTTCAAGCGAATTCTTTCGATTTTGTTATGTTGCAAAAGAAAACGTGTAAACAAATCCAGAACGACAGGAAATTATTTGAAATTCCAAAAGGAATTCCTTAAGTACCACAATTTAAAAAAAAATAATCTAGAAACTGAATTTTTTTGTACAATATCCTTTACAGTTATCAGAAGTAACAAATTGGAAATAAAAAGTATAATTTGAGTTTCTCTTTTTATTGGAACACCTGTATATTTTTCACAACAATGAAAGATTTTCTTCCTGATTTCCAAAATACGTATTATGTTGGTATTTAGATGGGCCGTTTGTGACATAATTAAGGCGACCTGGAATAAAGCTCTTCTTCTTCTCCTTTTCCATTCAAGGTAATTTGCATTCAGCTCGACTAAGTAAACCACTGCCTAATACAAACTATTATTATTAACAAACCAAAGGAACAATAAAGAACAGTTTTTTTTAAATTCAGATAATTAATATTAAACAAAACGGAATGCAATCGTCTGTGAAAATTGGAGATGCAGACGTTAGGTAAAAAAGAAGGGAAAACAAAAATAATTATTACAAAAAATATCGTAGGTCGCGATTGTAATCATTATTCATTTAGTAAGCCATGCTCTGAGTCTTCACAAACGTCAAAATGTCTCCTCTGGGGCCCAATTCTTGAAATCATTCGACATCATGTCGTATGCGACATGACGTCAAAATGACGCAATTCTCGAACGATTTATTTAGTTTTGTATGAGAGTCGACGTCATTTTGACGTCATACGACATATTGTCGAATGATTTCAAGAATTGGGCTCCTGATACTTCCTCGCAAAGTAGTACAGTTGCGGACAGAAAATTTCGAATGTCACTGTCATTCCACTGACGTAAAAGTTAAGAAATTCCTATATGTAAACGTCAGACGAGTGACAGTGACATCTGAAATTTTCTGTCCATAACTGTGCTATTCTACGTTATCCAATCTACGCTATCCAAGCACGGGAATGTTAAAGCTGCACTGCAACCACAACTACTAAATCCAGTGGAAGAAAATGCGCCGACCAAGGTTTGTCAAGAGCCACACTGTATCGAATCCATCGCTCACGTCCTCAAAATCTCTGAAAGTTTTTATCAAGTACAAAGATTTTGCGGTCCTTCGTGACTTACATATGACAGTAATGAGGTCCAGGCCAGGGTACGATAAATGTTTTTCACAGTGACCTGTGTCAAACGGACCTTTGTAACTCAAATTCAACGAAAGAGGTAGGATTGTGGAATGACAAAGATTCTGTTGTACAGAATCCTCCTGTACAGAACCCTTCTCTACAGAAACCTAGCCTGTCTGTACAAAAGAGTCTATATAGCGTTGTGATTTTCATGTCTTGTCTTAACTTGTATTCACTATAAGCTAGTTGGTAACAGTTAAAAACTATAACAAATAAATTGGATCAATAAAAATGAAACATCCAGAAAGTGTGTCCTATACATAAGTTCCTGATAAAAAGAACGCAGTGTACCGGTTGTTCCGCCGCAAGTGGCACAGGTCATCATTCACGAAGCGTAATGGTATTTCAAAGTAGATTGCCGATGTCTATCCGATCAGATATTTTAATCCAATGTGCACAATTCGCTTTAATAAATAATGAGTTGTACAATTCAAATTGTTGTCTCCACCATGTGGGTTGTACGCCTACTTAAATAAATAAATAGCGACTTTATATCTGTTGGCGGAGTTCAGCAATATTGCTGCTCGACCATTCAGCCAAAATATCGATAATGTACATGAGTAAATAATAATGATAATAATAAGTAATGATGCAGATAAGAAAAATTAATTTCATTGGTATAAACTTTATAAATTTAATTTAATTGGTCACTGTTTCTGGGACAATAAAAAGATTTTGAAGTTTCTCTTCTTTAGACAATGAGTTGTGGAGCTCAGGCCCGACAGAAGTAAATGAACGTTCGAAAGAGGAGGTGGCGTGATTCGGAATATCGAGTTACTTGTGCGTCTCAAATTAAGCTCATGTAGTTGACCACGTGGTGTCAGCAATGTCTTTAAGTAATTCGGCGTGGAACTTGAAATAATTTTATGTATTAAGCAACCTAAATGCAACACCCTTTTGACCTGCAAGCTTAACCACCGAATGGCCGTGCTGTCTGGTAGCTGAGCAGTTAGCATAGCCGGCTTTATAAAATCGTGTCGCTTGGCAGCGTAGGTTCGAATCCTACCTTGGCCATGGATGTTTGTGCTGTCTAAATTGACTTAGACCCAGCTAAAAACAACTTCGCGTCTGCCTGGAATGGCTAATGGCCGAAAAGGCAATAATGCAACATTGCCGCGCAAAGCAAACAGACAAACGCCGAATCTCAATCAATTTAGAGCTCACAAGATCACGTCACTTTAAGTCGAAGATGAATCTTAAGCAAGAGTTTTGAATTCTCTAAATCCCAGTTGCACAAGATAAATCAAGGCACGGGCCATAGATAGTATCGCAATAATTATTGTATGAGGATAAAACTAAACTTTCACATACTCGTATACGGAGCTGTTTAGTTAAAAAATGTTTGTTTGTTTGTATACAAGCTTTTTAATGTGCCAAAAAATTTCTGTGTTAGCTTGTTAATGTGAGATGTGAAACGCAATTGTTCACCAAAGACAAGACCAAGATTATTAACTCATTTAGAGAAAGAAAATAAAAATATTCATATTATCCATGACCTTGCTACCTACCTGAGCAAATAGGCAGAAGTTTTAACACCGGAGCGGAATATTCCGGTGCTGCCAGCCAACTTCAGTGGGACGGGGGGGTTCAAATCCAAACCGCGAAGGCCATTTCAAAATAGGCGCCACTTAATTTTTTTTTGTACGGGGATCAGTGAAAAATTAAGAAAACACGTTACGTCCAAGACACGTTGATTTTAATCAGTCAATCAACACAAGAAACACAGACAAATAAATAATAAATGGACAACAAAAGAACAAAATTACTTTTCAAAATACTAGTGTTTTGTCGGATCCGAACTTGTGCAAGAATCTTCTGTCTTCTTCCCTTATGCCGTTTTGATTATGTCGTCGCCTTCTATTTCTTGTCCAAGTCGTCGAAAGCAACTTTCCAATTTCGCTGTTTTGATTTTGCCGATATTTTTATCCAAATCGTTATTTCTTCTCCAATTTCCTTACTTTCACCTTTTTTATTCCTTTTCTGGAAATTTTGGTTTCTTCAAGAATTTTCTTTCTTTTTTATTTCCCCGAATCGTTGAAATTTCCGTCGGACATCCTTAATTTCGTTTCTTTAATTTTTTTGTCAAACGAATTTTCCGAAAGATATTATTTTCTTTAAACAATTTTCATCTCCATCCAATTACGTGATTTTTCATCGTGATATCACTTTTTATTTATGATTTCTTTAATTTTTTTGTCAAACGAATTTTCCGAAAGATATTATTTTCTTTAAACAATTTTCATCTCCATCCAATTACGTGATTTTTCATCGTGATATCACTTTTTATTTATGATTTCTTTAATTTTTTTGTCAAACGAATTTTCCGAAAGATATTATTTTCTTTAAACAATTTTCATCTCCATCCAATTACGTGATTTTTCATCGTGATATCACTTTTTATTTATGATTTTATTCAAATCGTCAAGATCTCAGTAAAAATCCGAAAGTGGATCTTTCCGCCGCCTTTCTTTTTCGTTTCTTCTATTCTTTTGCTAAAATAAATATTTTTGCTTCAAAAATATTTCGTCTTCTTCCTTACGTCGTTTTGATTGTGTCGCCAAGTTTTATATTTAACGAAACCTCTAGGATTGTCATCGGAAGAACTTCTTGGGTTGTTGTTGGAACTCCTTCTTTCGTTTTATTTCAAACAAATATTTATATTTTATTTTCCTCAAAAAATTTCACTCTTCCCTAATTGTAGTTTTTGGTTTCTTCATCTTCTTCGTGAAAGAATTTCCGAGAAATTTTCCTTTCTTCAAAAGATTTTCGTCTTCTTTCTTACATCGTTTTGGTGTTGTCGCCACCTTTTCTTTCTTGTCGAAATCTATTTTTACTGGAAATCTTCTTCTTTCGTCTCTTCAATCTTTTTTAATGAATTTTCCAGAAATATTACTTTGTGTAAAATTTTTCCATCTTATTCAATCGTTTTTATTCTTTCTTTAACTCGTCATGATTCTCGCTTTGCTTTCTTCCATTTTTCTCTAAATGAATTTCCCATATTCTTTAAAACTCAGTTATGTTTTCCAATTACGTCATTTTCACTGTGATGTCACCTTTTACGTTTTACCCGAATCGTTAAGGTTTCGCCTGAAAATACTACGTACACATCAAGATGTTTCCTCTGGTACTTCCTCGCAAAGTACTAATCATCAAAAACTAGAAACGGAAAAGCGGATAAATTACGAACATTACATTAAATCATCATGTAACATCCAAGAAGCTATGTGAGACGTGATAAACACGAAATCCGGAAAACAAAATGAGAAAAAGCACAAGGAAGAAAATGTACTTACTTCAGAAGAGTTTAGTGATTTTTTTGCCACAATTGGTAAAAATATATTAAACAGTAAGAATATAAATGTTCACACATTACATGCAGAAGAATATTTAATAAAGACAAATGCCAATATATCGAAGTCACTATACTTTCAAGCAGTCGAAAAAGATGAAATTCAAACCATAATCCAGCAACTAAAAAGCAAATCTTCAATTGATATTTACGGTTTCTCAGTGCGTCTACTTAAAGAAGTTAGTCTTTAGTTAGTCGGTATTTACCCACTTACAATAATATTTAATAAGTGTATCGAAGAAGGAGTTTTTCCCGATCAATTGAGAGTAGCTAAAACGGTGCCGGTACATAAAAAAGGAGATGTAGACAATTTTAACAATTACAGGCCAATCTCAGTTCTACCAGTCATCTCCAAAATTTATGAAAGTATGATAAAAAAGAGACTACCACACTTCTTTGAATCAAACAATTTGATAAGTAAAAGCCAGCATGGATATCAAAAAGGAAAGTCGGTTACAACTGCTGTGATTGAAGTCTTCACAACAGTAGCTAACGCTTTGGACAATCAAAAAAATAGCACAAATCACATGTTGTGATTTAACTAAGGCGTTCGATACAGTGGACCACAACATACTTTTACGAAAATTACATTCCTATGGAGTAAGGGGCCACATCAAATTTTAACTTCACACTTCAAAAAACGCAAGCTAGTCGTATACTGGAAAAACATGTTATCTAGAGAAGAAGGAATTGAGTGCGGAGTTCCTCAAGGTTCGATATTTGGACCCCTACTTTTCATAATTTATATTAATGATTTAGTGTTTACTGTAACTGCAGATAGTTCGTGCCTGTTTGCAGATGAAACGACGTTTATAATTAAAGCCAAAAATATGCCCAAATTGGAACAAGCGCCACGTAAAACCTTAGAAGACGCTACAGTGTGAATGAGTGCTAATTCATTAAATTTAAACAAACAAAAAATTGTAATAAATAAAAAAAAAGAGATAAACACACTCTGAAGTTTCTTGGTTTATTAATCGATAATAATTTGAACTGGACAGATCATGTAAATTAAATGTGTAAGAAATTAACATCATATCATATTTTTTGGGGTTCTTCAAGTCAAGCTTCCCGAATCTTCTTGCTACAAAAAGCGCGTTGCGCGCATTATGTAACCTAAGAAGGACAGATAGCTGTAGAGAAATGTTTAGAAGAGAACAGATACTTACCATACCAGCAATGTATATATTTACCTGCTTAAAGTATGCGCATCAGAATAAGAACTCCTTTGCAACAAATGGTCCAACACAGACAACGTTTGGCATTACAAATACCGCACCATAGGATAAAACTATCGCAGTAAAGTATCGACTACTGGGACCCCAAGTGTTACGACCATATACCAGAGGATATAAAACTCAAAGGGACAAATCAGTTAGGAAAATGTGCAAAAAGATTACTAATACACAATGCATTCTATTCTATAAAAGAATTTCTCGACTTCAAGTTTAAATGAGTTATGTGTCTCAATTAGATGTACTAACCGGTGATCAACATAAAAACGAATTAGAGCAGGCGCTGGAATTTAAAAGTGGGTCTTGAATAACGACATACTAACATTTATTGTCAATTAATTATGTTATAAATTATAAATTATAAAAGTTCGAATAGAAACGTTGAAAAAGTGATTGAAGGAACGTCCGATGAACTAAATGCACACATGCGTGTTTGGTTGCAACGCCGACTCTAATTCGTTTTTCAGTTGATCACTTGTTATTATATTGATTATAACAAAATTGATTGTCCTTATTCTTATACATATACTTTATGTTGTTTGTAAACACCATGTTTATTTTCTCTCAAATGTGACGCACTTTGTAATTTTATTACAAATACAGATTATTATTATAATCTATGATATTTTGTGCCATCCAACTTTCTTGTCGCAAGCACTGGAATGTTACAGCTGCATTGCAACCACTGAAGGTAATACGAAGGCATCGTGTTGGCATCCAGTGCAAGAACATGCACCGAGGTATGTCAAGTATATGTTATGGAGTGTGGAGTTTACTTCGCTCGCTTACGTAGTTAACCTCATTCATAAACTCTGACAGTTTCTATGAAGTAAAAAGATATTGCGGAACTCAGTTGGTTCAATCAGGGAGGCATGAGCTGAAAAAGGATATTCACGGTAATTCCTGTTTAGCGAATCTTTGTAACTCAAGATCAGCGAAAGAGGAAGGACTATGGTATGCGAATGGGACCTGGCACAAGAAGGAGTTATCTATACAGAACATGTCAGCGCAGAATGGTCTATCTGGTGTGATTTCAGACGTTAGGTAAAAAAGAAAGGAAAACAAAAATAAAAATTACAAAAAAATCATAGATCGCGATTGTATCTAATCATTATTCATTTAGTAAGCCGTGCTCTGCGTTTGCACAAACGTCAAAATGTCATCTCAGATACTTTCTCACAAAGCAATAGTATTCTACCTTATTTTGTGCCATCTAATCTTCTTTTCGCAAGCACGGGAATGTAATCGCTGCAAGAGAACCACAACTACCGAACGTGGTTCGAAGGCATCGTGCTGGAAGCCGGAATCCGGTGAAAGAGGAAGGACTATACATAGTATGCGAATGGGACATGGCGTGATTTTCATTTTTACTTTAAACTTGTTGATAACAGTTAAAAATTGTAACAAGTAAATTGGATCAATAAAAATAAAAAAAATTCAAAAAGTATTTAGTTCCTTTTCTGTTCATAAATTCCTGATAAGAACAACGCAGAATAAATGCTGCGCCACCAGACGTTAGGTAATAAAAAGAAGTGAAAACTAAATTTAAAATTACAAAAAAATCACGATTGTAATCATTATTCATTTTTTAGTAAGCCATGCTCTGAGCTTACGCAAACGTCAAACTCAAAATGTTACCTCTGATGCTTCCTCGCAAAGCAGTACCATTCTACATTATTTTGTGCCATCTAACATTCTTTTCGCAAGCACGGGAATGTTATAGCTGCAAGGCAACCACGATTACTGAACATAGTTCGAAGGCATCATGCTGGAATCCAGTGGAAGATAACGCGCCGACCGAGGTATGTCAAGACCCACACTGTATAGATTACGTCGCTCACGTCGTCAAAAACTCTGAACGTTTTTATGAAGTACAAAGAATCTGCGGCTCTAGGGGACCTATATTTATTGGTAAGGACTGGGATGAGAGATTTGCTTTGCACAGTTACCGGTGTGAAACAGACCTTTGTAACACAAAATCAGCGAAAGAGTTAGGAATTTGGAATGACAAAGATTCTGCTGCACAAAAACCTTCTGATCGGAACCCTTCTGAACAGAAACCTTCTCTACAGAAACCTAACCTGTCTGTACGAAAGGGTCTGTCTAGTGTCGCGATTTTCATGTCTTGCCTCAACTTATATTTACTGTAAACTTGTTGGTAACAGTTAAAAACTATAACAAATAAATTGGATCAATAAAAATGAAAAATCCAAAAGGTATTTTAATTCAATGGGAACAATTCACTTTAATAATGAGTTGTACAATTCAAGTTGTTGTCTCGATGTTCAAACGGTGATCCATCGATGCATAAAAACGAAAGATAATTCAAACTAAATAAAACAAAAGGTTGTGAAAATTGGTAAAGAAAAGAAGTGAAAACAAAATTAAAAGTGTCCTTCTATACAGTATCCTTCTTCTATAGCGTCCCCTTCTGGAGAGTACCCTCCTGGACAGGTAATTCTCTGCAGGAACCTTCTATGCCTAGCATATCTGTGCAAAAGGGTCATGATTTTGATGTCTTGGCTCAATTTGTATTTGCTATAAACTTGTTGATAACAGTTAATAACTACATACAACAAATATATTAGATCAATAAAAATGAAAAATCCAAAAAGTATTTCCCTTTCACAACGTCCAGAAAAAAAGGACGCAGTATACCGGTTGCGCCGCCGCCGGATGGACCAATGAAAAGGAATCCTTCTTTTAAAATTTCTTTGTACCTCTTTCCATTGTTGTGATCTAGTTTGAATTTTAATATTTTAAAGCGATTGTGAAGGTATATATATACTATAAACTTTTGTTACTAATAAAGATGTAACGCGCCCTCTTTATAAACCTTGTTTGTTTACTTTTACGTACAAGTAAATACCTAATAAAAAAGTCCAAACACACACAACTTAAATTTATTGTCAATTTAAACAGCTGGACCGTACGGACCGGGCCTTCTACCTAGATTCCCAAGAAAGGTCACTCACATGTTATGACTACAATGGAACATACCTCCCCCTGTCTACGTTAAGTCTACTGCTTAAGATTTATTGCGGCGGTAAGAAGGGATGCGGTTAAACCTACCGATTGTGTTACGGTAGAATGACCCTTGCGGCGAATCCGCTATAAATAATAAAACTTTTAAATACAGCTCGTGATCGCTGCTAATCTGGACCTACGTCGTGATAACCCGTTCTTCTTGGTGCGTCGGTAAAATAAGTCGAAAGAACTTTAAACGTTAGATTTTATTAATTGTTTATTGCAAAAAAAAGGTAAAAACTCCTTGTACCAGCCACTGCGGGTCTGGTGTAATGAGCGTAAAAACCTTGCGTTGAAATCAATACAAAGAAACCGAAATTACGGTTCTCAGAAAGTACAGTAGGACTCACTTAACAGATTTCACTTTCGAATATCGGCGCGGTCTACTTTCCTTCGAATCACACCGTTGGTGGTTTAATGTCTACATAGGTATTTGTTGGAGAGCTCTGCTCCTTAATTAGATTAACAATTAATTGAATTTCAACTTAGATCGGGTCTTGGTACTAGTGTTTGTCACTTCAGGTCGTACTCTAAGACTTGTTCTGTTCAGTCAGCCAACGCACAGTGTGACACAGTGGGCCTACAGTGTACTTAATTAATGGAATTAATTAATTAATTAATCAAATGTTCTGGAGAAGTATGTGATACAAAATGCCGTCCTCGGCGATCAATTTGCAGGGCAATCACCAGTTTTTCACGGACTCCTTTTGGAGGTGACGGGAAAACCCTAACACTAGCTAAACTAATTAATTAAGGTCGAATGGGTAGGGTCCTTCCCAGCTACGTCCAATCGCCTTGAGAGGGTGGCTCTGTGGCATCTTTTTTCAAATCCCTCCCTTCGTCGTTTTTTCGGCACTACACTATGGGTGTATATGGCCATTTCAGTCTCTCGGCTCTCGGCGAATCGCTTCTAACTAACCTGCAAATCTTTCAGCAAAGACCACAGCTTGGTCCACAAACATACAGGGTGAGAGAGAAACTTTGTTAAGAAAATGGCTATGAATATGCAGTTCAAATTGTTCGGCCTCGTAATTTCACCAAATTCGCATCGACAATTAATTGGCCTCGATTTCTTAGTTTAGATTGTGCTGGCGCACTTGGTTTCAGCGGCAGATATAATTTGCCTTACACCAGTGATTTAGATCGGCGACTTTCCTGTACAAATCGAAAAACAACCGTTAGCGTGTTTGCCTGAAAATATCCCCAAGGGTAGAACTATTTCTAAGAGTACACTGTATTGAATTCCCAGGTAGATTTGGGGAATAGTTAATTGCTGCTGGTCTGGCCTAATAATTACAGAAACAATAATCAACAAATTTTCTAAGGTGAATGTCACTAGTGAGTTTTAATACTCGCTTCGAATGTAAATGAAAATAGTTTGATTAAAGTTGTCTAAATCCATCTTTAGCCACTAATTAATGCAAATTAAATTATACCTATTCAATTGACACCACCATTCCGCTCACTCTGATTTAAAACATTCGCGTCGCGACGCGCGCGCGTTTGGTTTTTAATTGCCCTTTCTTAACACACTGTATTTTAACCATACCGAAATAAATGATTTATCTAGAAAAATGAGTAAGTAACTGCAAGCGCTACAGAAAAAACCGCTAAGTCAAATTAAAATTGGAATCAACCGTTCGTGCCCGAGCTCCAATTCTGTCTGCCTTTTTCGCGCTTCGTCCTTTCCAAGTAAAAAAAAAAATTTAAACACACCCCACGGACTTATAAGTAAGATCAATTTTGAAATCACCTCGACCAATGACAATCGCTGCTTCGAATTTCAACCCACGCCTATTCCAGATGCTCTGCACGCATCAAGCAACCCCCCATTAGCTTATCAGAGACACTCGCGGGTATCTGTGGCAAATGAAACCTTCATAATTTTAACTTTACAAGTGTCCAGGCTGACTTTTTAAAAGTATCTGGTGCTTGTTGAAAGAGACCAGACTAAAGCGAAGGACTTCAACTCGCAATGTAATTTGATATCTTTACCCAAATTGAACATGTATCTGCAATTTTAACGCGACAAAATCTAAGCGACAACAAATCTAAAAGATTTATGAGATCTGTGAAGCTGTAGTGCAATTTGAATGGTGCCAACCGTTATAGAATTTTAAAGACTGGGTGGCATATCCTCTTGAGACGGGACAGAGCGTCGCCCTAACTGCCGGGCCGCATTTTTACAGCGTACAGTTTCGAACACATATTTGTTATTTAAAATTAAACATGCAATAATCGATTTTGTTTTGAGAACAATTTCGCGATCGTTTCAAAGACAATTGAAACGAAACACGTTTGGGTACACTCGCGGTCGAATAAATCGGTATTCCTCATTGACGTTGTTTCGTATTCGTTTATTTTAACGCACCCGGTGAGTCGATCACCGTATGCCAAATTAATTCGCGTGGCCTAGAAGGTCGTAAACGTAACATAACATAAAACGGACAGTGAGCAGCATCGTCTTCAACATCAATCTGGCAAACCTTTCGGCAAATTTGTCGTGAGAAAGTCCTATCTTTTATTTAATTAACATTTTAAATCTAAATTCTAACACAATAAGTTCGAAACAGACGATTTATCGATTTATTTGATTGCCAGTGTATATGGGTATTTTTTTAAAATTCAAAAGCAATTTTCTCATTATTGAATCTCAAAACCAACAGACATTATAAATTACGTGATGCTCGCAGAAAGAAGAAAGACCATTACGCCGAAACCGCTTGATCCAGCTTAATCCCTAATACATGTTAAAGCAGAGATTGCGTCTGCAGATAACCCGGAAGATCAGCTCCTTCCGCAATGGCCCGCCCGCGAAATTGAAAACGCCGTGTATCGATAACCGCTCCGCCATTAGCGGAACGTCAAATTTCGGGAATTTCTTACCGCAGTAAATATTCGATATCGAAAATCCGGCCGCCCCATTTTAATATCCTCCCCGAAATTTGTTTCTCCGCATAAATTAAGCGCGACGCGAGTTGTTTTTTGGATTGAAGGGAGGAATTTATTCCGGGCGACATTCGTTTCTCATTCGAAATTATTTTTTTTTAAAAGTTCCGCATTCTATTTTGATTCTTTGAACAGTTTACGTTTACATACCTAATATGTAGTTAAGACTTTTCTGATTGTTTCTGAAGGAGTGTTAAATTAATGGAGACCTGAGAGGGGTTGATGATACACAAACTGTCAAAGTTTGCACATCACCGGGGTGATCTAGGACACAAATCGATCTCAATCTGTAAAGCGGCATCAACAGATTGCGGTGCTCACATGAAGCCATTAACAATCCGGTCAAGACAGGTTTAAACTGAAAAAGTTCTCCACGTCCTGGACGGCTTAAAACTTTGATTATTCAAAGAAAGTCCGGGTACATACACAGGATAACTGACAATTATTGCGACGATAAGAAGCGATATTGCTACCTACCTGAGCAAATAGGCAGAAGTTTTAACACCGGAGCGGAATATTCCGGTGCTGCCAGCCAACTTCAGTGGGACGGGGGGGTTCAAATCCAAACCGCAAAGGCCATTTCAAAATAGGCGCCACTTAGTTTTTTTTTGTACGAGGATCAGTGAAAAATTAAGAAAACACGTTACGTCCAAGACAGTTGATTTTAATCAAACAATCAACACAAGAAACACAGACAAATAAATAATAAATGGACAACAAAAGAACAAAATTACTTTTCAAAATACTAGTGTTTTGTCGGATCCGAACTTCGCATTAATCTAAATTACAATTAACCAACCACGTAAAGAAAAGTATCTCTAGTTAAGTGCGCACGACAACGTTCGTCTACTTATATCCTATTTGCAACAGAACGAACAATCATCGGTGATTAACGGAGAAGTGTACGCAATAAGTTACATGTTTAATTGCGGCAGCTTCAAAGAAATGAATCGGAAATTAAATTCGCGTATTACTGCTCGAAAATATAATTGTAACGCTCCGACCTGTTTTTCCTCTGATGTCCGATTCGTTTGTCGGTATCTTCGTGGGGAAACAGCGGCATCACTCGGAGATGTGCCGGCCTCCGCGTAGAGGGGCGAGGGGAACTTCCAACGTCGTAGTTTACAACGCCATCGCAGGACCGGATCAGGACCAACTTCCGTAACCTCCCGCAGAACAATCTACGTTAGATTAGCGTCCGATACGAGAATTCCTGATAAAAATAACTCCCAACGAAAAGCCTATAATCAATGAAATAAAACGAACGTAAGGGTCAAATCGAGAGTTGCTTCGTATAGAACTTACCCCGGTATTTCACCGAAGCTGGAACAAACCACGGAACACACGGTTTTTCCTGTCTCACAAGTGGGTCTAATCAGAGTCGGCAATTAGCCGTAGATATGCACTAACATCCCTTCGATGTAATGGCACACACAAATAACGTATTTGACGAAAAGAAAGTGCGACCCAGGAGACGGCAAGTTTCGTTCTGGCAATGGCGCAACATTTCTCGTTTGACGGAAAAGGAACGATTATCAACAAGCGAGACACCTTCTAATTTTACCACCGGGGAACTTTCTTAGTAACAGTGGGAACCAATCAGCTGAAAGGGCAAAGATTACGCATAATACACGTCGCGAAGTAGAACTCCGTCACAATTTGTCCGACTACTCACAAACGCACGATTTTGCCCCTAAATAAGGATGGATTACTTATATAAAATGAATTTGTTTAATTGAATGAAGGTCCTGTTAATGGAAATATGCTGGAATGTAATTTTAAGAAAATTACGCCGGCGAAATACAGTGGATTCCTACACCGAATGCAATGCGCACAACGACGCGTTCCAAGAAACACTCCGGAACGTCGCATTACGCGTGTACAGGGTGTGTTTAGAACAGAAATAAAAAAAAATGAACGGGAGCAATGCATATACATGGTGTATTCGGAACAGAAATGGAAAATGGACTGTAACAATATCATCCCGTTATTTTCAAAGCGACAATCGTAAAAATGAAGAATCATGATGATAGATCCAAGTTAAGCCAAACCAATTACTCGGCTTGGAAATTCAAGATTGAAATGCTCTTGTACAAGGATGATCTTTGGGATTGCGTAATGAACGACGTTGCAGTGGTAACTGATGCACCCAATGCTACCTGGATTAAAAGGGATCGCAAGGCTCAAGCTCTCATTAGCCTAAACGTTGAGGATGATCAGCTGATCTACATACGTCACCTCAATTCTGCAAAAGGTATGTGTCAAGCTTTGAAAAACGAACATGAGCGTACTTCCCTTCAAGAAAGAAATGTTCTTGGTACGGAAACTTTATAAAAGTAAGCTTGACAGAGCACTTGAACGAAATGTCGGAGCTTAGACATAAGTTGCGAGAGATGGGTGAAGATATTAAAGATTTCCATTTCGCTTCTCTTCTTCTTTGTACGCTATCAGACTCATACGATAACCTAATTTCTGCTCTCGAAGCACGACCTGAGTCCGAACTCACGGCTAAATATGTTGGAGGTAAACTACTCGACGAATTCCAAAGACGTGAAGAGAAAAAGAAGCTCCATTTCCAAGTTCTGTCACTATTGCCGAAAGAAAGGACATATTAAAAAGGAATGCTTTAAATTGAAGCGTCACATAGAAAGTCAAAGCCCAGTGCAAGTCAAGGAGCTCGTGCAGT
Organism: Dorcus hopei; assembly: GCA_033060865.1. Lineage (NCBI taxonomy): Eukaryota > Metazoa > Arthropoda > Insecta > Coleoptera > Lucanidae > Dorcus > Dorcus hopei. The sequence continues at coordinate 9,912,797 of CM065425.1, forward strand.
TCAACCAGAAAAATCATCAAAACCAGACTTGCGTTTTATGCTGAACACTCAACATACCAATTCTGAGATTTGGATAATCGATTCAGGGGCTACCGCACACACGACGCCTAATAGGGCCTTCTTCACTTCAGTCTCCAATTCCAAGATCGCAGAGGTACGAGCTACCAGTGGTTACATCCTCAAAGTCGAAGGACAAGGAGATGTTTACATTAAATGCAGTCAGCCTAGCGGATCTTCCCGATCCATACGGATGTATGCTCCTGCTCTACGAGATAACCTTATATCAGAGAAGGGCCCCAGCGTTAACTTTGGATCAGAGGGATGCAAGATTCTTCATAAAGAGGAGATAATTGCCACGGGTTATCCACATCCGAACCTTGCCCGGGTCAAGCACGTTTCGCCTACGTATCAGGAGACAAAAGCTGCATTCACACATGGCATCGGAGACTAGGCCACCGTTCTAAGGACGCTATCCTAAAGCTGTAAATGAAAACCTTGCTACTGTGTTACAGTTCATTTTTCATTTCTGTTCCGAATACACCATGTATATGCATTGCCCCGTTCATTTTTTTTTTATTTCTGTTCTAAACATACCCTGTACACGCCTAATGCGACGTTCCGGAGGGTTTCTTGGAACGTGTCGTTGTGCGCATTGCATTCGGTGTAGGAATCCACTGTATTTCGCCGGCGTAATTTTCTTAAAATTACATTCCAACATATTTCCATTAACAGGACCTTCATTTAATTAAACAAATTCATTTTATATAAGTAATCCATCCTTATTTTGGGGCAAAATAGTGCGTTTGTGAGTCGTCGGACAAATTGTGACGGAGTTCTACTTCGCGACGCGTATTATGCGTGATCTTTGCCCTTTCAGCCGATTGGTTCCCACTGTTACTAAGAAAGTTCCCCGGAGGTAAAATTAGAAGGTATCTCGCTTGTTTATAATCGTTCCTTTTCTGTCAAACGAGAAATGTTGCGCCATTGTCAGAACGAAACTTGCCGTCTCCTGGGTCGCACTTTCTTTTCGTCAAATACGTTATTTGTGTGTGCCATTACATCGAAGGGATGTTAGTGCATATCTACGGCTAATTGCCGACTCTGATTAGACCCACTTGTGAGACAGGAAAAACCGCGTGTTCCGTGGTTTGTCCCAGCTTCGGTGAAATACCGGGGTAAGTTCTATACGAAGCAACTCTCGGTTTGACTTTTATGTTCGTTTTATTTCATTGATTATAGGCTTTTCGTTGGGAGTTATTTTATCAGGAATTCTCGTATCAGCGCGCCTCTACGCGGAGGCCGGCACATCACTGAGTGACGCCGCTGTTACCCCTCGAAGATACCGACAAATGAATCGGACATCGGAGGAAAAAAAAACAAGTCGGAGCGTTACAATTATATTTTCGAGCAATAATACGCGAATTTAATTTTCGTTTCATTTCTTGAAGCTGCCGCAATTAACCATGTAACTTATTGCGTACACTTCTCCGTGAATCACCGATGATTGTTCGTTCTGTTGTAAATAGGATATAAGTAGACGAACGTTGTCGTGCGCACGTAACTAGAGATATTTTTCTTTACGTGTTTGGTTTATTGTAATTTAGATTAATGCGAAGTTCGGATCCGACAAATCACTAGAATTTTGAAGAGTAATTTTGTTCTTTTGTTGTCCATTTATTGTTTAGTTGTCTGTGTTTCTTATGGTGTTTGTTTGATTAAAATCAACGTGTCTTGGACGTAACGTGTTTTCTTAATTTTTCACTGACCCCCATACAAAAAAAATTAAGTGGCGCCTATTTTGAAATGGCCTTCGCGGTTTGGATTTGAACCCTCCCGTCCCACTGAAACTGGCTGGCAACATTGGAGTAAAGTTTCGCTCCAATGTGAAACTTCTGCCTATCTACGCAGGTAGGTAGCAACTGGGATCCAGTTCGACTCGTGTCAAGAATCCAAAGAATGTATTCAACGCCTCAAGTCCAAAATGATCAAACCCCCGCACAACCATACCGAGAACAGAGCGTCTGCACCAAACCAAGTCATTCACTCTGATGTTTGTGGGCCAATGAACACTAGTACTCCGAGTGGAAATGGATATTTTATTTCCTTCATCGACGATTACTCTCGGTATTGCTCGGTCTACCTCATTAATTCGAAGGACGAATCTTTCTGCAAATTCAAGGAATACATAGAGGACAACCACAATACTTTCGGAACTTATCCAGCAGTATTTCGGAGTGACGGTGGTGGAGAATTTATAGGAAAAGAGTTCGAATCCTTTTTGAAATCTAAAGGCGTCAACCACCAAAAGTCTGCACCATACTCCCCTCAGCAGAATGCTGTTTTTGGGGGTCATTCTAATCATGGTTGCAAGTTACAACTTTGTATGATCTTATTTCCGAGCACTATCGAGACTGCACAACGCTGTAGCCTGTTACCACCGAGAATTGCCGAGATTAAAGCTTCTTAACAGTTGCTAAGGAGGTACCACCGTTGCTAGGTTGCAAATACGATTAGAACGACCCCCCTCAGAATGGAAAAATTGCTACCTGGTAGAAATAGCTCGCAAGCTTATCGGAGAAGCTGGCCAAAGTCTTAGATTATGGGGAGAAGCAATCCTTACTGCTGCCTACTTGCAAAACCGCCTTCCTTCTACGTCCGTGGGCAAGATTCCATATGAGTTTTGGGGAAAACCCCAGATTTACATCATGTTCGTATTTATGGTTCAAAAGCCTTCGTTCTCTTTCTCTCCAAAAGAAAGACGTACGATACATCAACAGAAGGAATCCTCGTAGGCTATAGTGAGTCTTCTAAAGCTTACCACGTGCTCGGAGACTTGGAAGATCGACGGTCTACATCAGGCTACCTGGATGCCTACATGGATGCCTCATTTCTTGGAATAACTGCGAACAGGGAAGCGTCGCAACCTCATCATGTGAAACCGAATACATTGCTTTATCAAGTGTATTGTTTCCCTAGTACGTGAAGCATTTGTAAAAGTCAAGACTCCTGTGTGTATCTTCGAAGACAACCAAAGCTGCATCAAGCTTGGAGAATCTGGCAAAATAGGACCTAGATCCAAGCACATTGATGTTAGGCACCGCGTCGCGTCGTCCGGGAAATGGTTGACCAGGGCACTGTGAAACTGACTTATTGCAGCAATGATCGCAGGCTTATTTACTAAGCCTCTCTACTATCTCCGTTACTCTTTTATTTGTGAGAAAATTAAATTAACTAGGATTTTAAAAAAAATCTCATCTTAATCGAGCGACCTATCTTCTAGTTCTTACTCTATGAACTATACACATGTGTGACATGCGCGGATGGAAGAGGAGTTGCAAGATGTCGTCGATCTATACCTGGAGCGATAGATGTATGGACGCGTTTTTAATAGTTAATCCGGTTGTGTTCATGTCTGTGTTTGTGTAAATACATTATTATGTGCATCACTCTGTGTTCTCAAATACTACCTAGTTTACAAAAATAAACTAACAAACTGTTCCATAGAATTTTTTAAATATGCTCCCGTAATCTGTTACATTCATTCAGGTACGCGATTTGATTAAAAAGTGTACGCATGTCACCAATGATATTTAGAACAGCTGTACATAATAAAAATTTTATAGCCTAATCAACAGAAGAACTTGTCGGCGATGAATTTCAGGTCTAATAAATCGTTGCACATTTTCCTAACAACCCCAGCAATTTATATATTCTTGTAATATTGTGACAAGCATTCACGTACGCGATTTAATTTAAAAAACTGTAACAGTAACGACGTTTGAAACAATTATGTCTCCGACGGCGACAGCTGGTGCAAGTCAAACTGGGGGGAGCTGGACGTACTCGCTGGGCGTTAGCTTTGTCTAACACACATATGTAATCAGAGAATAAACAATACATAACGCACGTCGTGCGCCCTCGGATGTTGCAGGCCGTACATTGACCCCCGCGAACACCAGATTTAAATCCTTGCGATTTTTTTGTGCAGCTGGTACAGCTATAGTAAATAATCCGCAAGAATTAACAAACAATTATTTGCGAATTTATTACCCTTACTTCATACAATGCAAGTCTAGTTATTTTACAAATTAGTAAAGAAGCAACTCAGACTTCCGTTCCCTGCTATTAAACGTGTAATAAAACGAATTGAGATGTGTAACAAGGTCGCATTGTGTGTGCAAGCGAGCAATCAATAAAAAACTTTATAGGCCCATTATACTGCTGCATTTATAGAACGTGGCGACATATGCAGTGCCGCAGCTTGATTTTGGAGTAATTTTTTAATTAGTTATAAACTGTTTTTTAAACATTTTCTCCGCAATCCGTGACATCGATTTTCTTATGCGTTTTTTTTTTTTTCGGAACAATTGTCATGCACCCTGTAGTTTAAGGGGCAGAGTGCAACGGAGCTCATTAGTTTTACACCGTCCACATCCATCTGAAACATTCTCAGAAATGAAAGTTTTAATCGAATTGACTTTTCATATCGAATAACTTTCGAAACTCGACTGTGTTTAAACTGCACGCAGGACCGTGTCAGATTTGTTAATTAAACTTGCGTTTCGTTTCGATAACAGAGGAGTTGTCGCGCCAGGAAATTAATTATTATAGTTTCAACCCTATCGTGCAGGTTGAACTTTTTCCATCCGTGATTTATGCCGTTCGGCTCGTCGGAGTATTAAATACACGCGTTCAGCGCAATTAAATTAAATTAAATTAAACGCCCCGATGAACAAAATTTTATTACGGCTCTGCCGCAAGTTAAAGAAAACAGGGCGGCCTTAATGAAATTAAATCGCGTCTTGCGCTTTAACTTTTGATTCATGATATTTACCTGGGCGCGCGCGAAACTTCCCCGAGCTTGATAATTAGTTGAACGAACGATTTGAGCCGCAAGTCCCGCAACGATCCCTTTGTCTTCGTTAAAGAGGCGAGCCGGGGAGGGTTGAAAGCGCGCTTATTTCGTGTACTTTCATGTTGTACTTTCCATTCGAAGACAAACAAAAATTTCCGGCGGTAATTACAGGAAAATGTTCATCATCTCTTCCGCGCTCAAAAATTAGCGTAGCAATTTTTGCCTAGGCAATAAATACGCAGGGGGGGTGGGACCCGAACGGCCGCGGCCGGGAAATAGAATCATAAATAAAGCGCTCGGCAACTTCTGTGCGATTTGCGGCGTAAAGAGTTGGAGGTTTTACGGCTTTGGAAAGAATCAAATCGAGATTAGGTGTAATAGGTAGCGGATGCTCGTATTCGATGTCCGTCGAATCGTAAATCAATTTTCCAAAAAGAGACGGGGGGTGGCTCCCAAAAAAAAATCTGATTAAAACAAATTAGAGTTCCTTCCTCTTTGTACTTAGTATCAACGCTGTGAGACCAGCGCTATCCATTTTTCACAATTTAAGCTCCTTTTTTGTTAAGCTTCCAGAGCCGGATCCAATTAGTGCCAACAGCTTTTGTACGTTATAACATCTCTGCGCGTTTAAAACAAACTGAGCGTTTTACTTTTTACGTACTGCTCGCAAAATAGTTTTCTAAACCAAATTAAATCGTGGCCCCTTAAAATTAGCAAAGTAGGCAACACATTCTACATCGGTGCTTTTAATACGTAGCAAAAACACGGCGGTATTTCTGATTTGATTGACGGGTTGCCTATTCTAAAATCTTTACGGGGATTACGATTTAAAATTTATTTCATATATTTTAAGGCAGAATTTCATTTCGTTTCAAAACATTCACTATTTGTTCAAGAGAGGGCCGCCCCGGAAGTAATAATCAGGCTTTATTAAAAATGTGAGGCACGAGAATGGAGATGAACTTATTTGTCAATATCAAACGAGAGGGCGGGAAAAATACGGCCAATTCCGCGAGAGCGGTCCTTAAATTGAAACACAGTTTAATAACGTAAACTAAATCGCCGATGAATTATGCATCGTCCCGAAGGCGCGCCAAGAAAAAGAGCTGGAATAACAATGGGGCGCGCATTTTTTACCATCTCCTATACATAAAAGAAATCCCCGGTAAATGGACAAGACTGGACATAAATTTACTCGGGATTCGGCCGTATTCACTTAAGAATCCTATCTTAGCACTTTGCCTCTTCGAATTTACTTGAACAATACAGGGTGTGTTCTATCTACTTCGTAGAATATCTGAAGCAAGTATACAATACAAACGATTTGATTAGTTTAATTCGCACGCGAACTTAAAAGGTCAAAGTTTTCAAACCCCATCCCCAATTTCACTTTAGCTTTCACTATTCGTAGTGCTCACGTATTTCGCTGGAAATTTACTCATTGCACTCTCGTATAATTTAAATATCTGCCGCGTGTCGACGTGTTTTTATTGTTTTTGTTGACTAACGAAAGCATGAGTATAAAACAAGAACAGACTGCCATGCCAGTTCAATTAAATTCTAAGATAAACCCAAAGAATTTGTACGTAATAAGCTAGCGCATGATTTGCACTCGTTAATCGGACGCCAATTTAATTTTAGCTTTCATTGCTCCCCCGACTTCTAATGCAGCTGTTTTTTCCGCGTCTTGCACTCTCACATAATTTATTATATACAATAGCCTACCGTTCAATTAAATTCTAAAAAAAAAACTCAAAGAAGAAGACAATTTGTAGATAATAAACAGTAAAGCTTAAGAGCAGTTTCTTTCATTTTTACTGCCGCTGCGTAATGTATACGGGGGTCATAAAATATATAAGGCGTACAATTCCTAAACGTGCCTGTAAGGTACCATTCGAGATACAATGGCACGTGAACATAAAATTAAAAGAAATTTATACCAGGCCGTTTACATCTGTATTTGCATAATCAAATTAGACCTCGAGGGCTCATACGAGCGGCAGAAGAACGCCTCCGCCTGATACGTCCGTTGTGTAGCTCAGGTTATTTCCCAAAGGCGACGTCGTGCAAAGCTAAACGCGTTCTTGACAGTGAAAAACAAACGTGACGTCGCCCCATCAACTATACGGAGGCTTTAAAATAGCAGGATTGTGGTAAACTGCAGAATTTCTCGGGGTCATCTTAATAACCCCCCGCCCTCCCTTTCATTATTTCCGCAAGAAAAGAACGCGTTCGGTAGTTACCCGACAAGAATACTTGAGGCGTAAATTTCATATTAGTGCCACGTAGAATTATGGAAATTCGTTCCGAACCACCCCAGCGTTAAACACAATACAGAGTACGGCGCAAACATTGTATTTATTACGCGGTGAACTCGATATGTGATACAGCGTTTATGTCGTCTGCTAATTAAAGGTTATTCCAGTTAGTCCTCGTGCACTACCATATCGTTGCAGTGGATTATTTTCAGCAATTAGTTAGCTAGTTCAAATCAAACATTAACTGTCTCTCCTTTTGATGTGGAAATTGAGAGATCCAATTGGCGACGTCATTTCTATTTGGCGCCTTCAAATACTATAACATTTTCAACTGCTAGTCTTCTTGAATTTTGTTGTCACATACTTTCTTAACTAGTTCGTCGTTCTCCATTCTCCTCATGTATCTCTTCCCTCACTGACTTTCTCTTACCTTACAATTCGCAAAATCGTTCTTGAACGGTCCAAGTGGTAGGGGACCGGCCTTGCAATCGCATGGTCGTCGGTTCGAACCGCATTCGAGCTTCTTCTCGGGGGTGGTCGGTATCGACTTCAGGCACCCTTCAGTGTTGGGGATAAAATTCGACACTGCTTCCCCTTAAACGGCAAGAAGGTTGGAAGTAACAAAGCCATGGAACACTTTACACACACTCAAATACACTCCCGCTCCTGAGGTCCTGACAAGTCCTTGACTTAGGACCCCGTTGGGCAACCACCACAGATTAAAAAAAAAGTATGTAGTTTCCACGATGAAAAGTTGCTTTTGGAATTCCTTATGACAATCCAGCTTTAATATTCAAAGATTAAATGCATGTTTCTCTTCCTAGTTGTTCTTGACGACCCCCTAATTCCTGCTTCAACGTTTTCTTGGTAAGTTATTTGCACCTCCAAATTATTTTCATAAGTGCCTCAGGTCCCCCTCATATTGTATCCCGTTGTCTTCTTAATTCGTTTTAATTTGGCAAAAGGACGATGTTGCCTGCCCCTTTACCGATGAAGTGAGTCATGAGCAAATTCGTTTCCTTCGATCCACGCAGATATTCAATTTTGGTCACCTTCGTATGGCATTTATGCCATCATCCATTTCCACATTAAATATGTAGGCTTAGGTCTTTCCCTTGCCCCAGGTCATCCTCATTGTGACCTCCTATGACTGCAAATCGTCAAAATCGCGCTCAAATTTTGCAACCCTCTTCTTTTTTTTATTGTTTTCTCAGAGGTGCGTCAAATAGGAACTTTTTAAAGTCAATAAAACTATGACAGACTTTCTGGGTGCTTCTGTCCTTCCTGAAGTGGCGCTAAGATGTTGTTCGTCGGTTTTTGTTTCGTTTTCGTCTTGTTTCTTTCCCTTCTGTACTGTTTTGTTTTGTTTTGAAACTCGTTTAGTTTTCTCTATTTTTTTGTAGATGCTCATTAATAATTTGTCTTCGTTAATCCCATTCCCAAGTTTATTTTAGCTTTCATTCATCCTGCTACTCCAGGTGCAGCTTCCTTTTCACGTCTCTAGCTAGAAATTTTTTTATTGCACTCTTATACATATAATTTATTATCTCCCTATGTGTTTTTTGTTGATTTGCGAAAGTACGTATCAAACTGCCAGTTCAATTAAATCCTAAGAGAAACCCAAAGAAGAAGACAATTTGTAGGTAATAACCTAGCACTTTGTTACCAAGTTTACTTTAACTTGACAGCCTCAACCTTACCTTCAAACAAATACAGCGCAGAATTTGTCTTACCGACAAATTCTGCGCTGTATTAACTATCAGCTGTTCCCTCGGCTAGCAGCAGTGAGAAGGGAGTGGGTCAAAACGATGTTAAATTCTTAAGGGCGCCAGTACGGAAGACCTCAGCCGGTAGACAAACAATCCCGTCAGTATTCCCGAACTGACTGGATTGGGCAAAAAGTCAAAAACAAAATAGAGGCTACACTTGACTCACTGGTACGTGAAGGAAGCGTAACGCAAACACGCACTTAAAGTTAACAAATTTAAGCTTTATTGATAATCAAATGTTCAAACGAATGCAGGTTATCACACACACCAGGTGATAGAGGTGCTTGTTTACAACAAACAAAATTCAAGCATAGGTAAAATGCGAACAATCTACGGTTGTCAGTTTATTTACTTAATGACAACAAAAACTATATTTAGATATACCGACTGCATTCAACCGAAAATTCGCTCTCCGGTAAGGCATGCAATAACCGTTCACAAAAAAATAATAATGATAGACTTCAAAATTCACAACTTTGCTGTCAGGACGCGGCTACTTTAATCTGTCAGTCGAGTCCCGGAGTGAAGTTGGCACTCACGACGCCACCTGTGGGTTGTTTCTAACACCAGTGATCCGGTTCAAAACGGATTCGCAAGATACGTCGCAGGAACACCCGAACTGATTTCTTCGCTTCGGAGGCGAATTGGCTCGATACGATAAATCAAAATAGTACTTCGACTTGTCCGAAAACTGATAACTGAAAGTCGAAGTCGAACTAAAAGCTCGAACTGAAAGCCTCTACTGGAAGCCTGAAGGGAAATGGAAACCGTTAGCGTCCCAAAATGGCGTTGGCCAGTTTGTTCAATACTTTACCTAAGATTTGCGAGAATCCCAAGCTAGGAATGGGGCTGAAAATACCCCAAAATTCGCTCGGTGGTGTGAATTATATTCTGGCAGGGCCGTTGTTAAATTCTCCTCACTTTCAGAGCAAGAATTTCGTTATCACAATAACACGTAACTGTACACCAAGGGAGCAGATTCAACACTGAACGAAACGCCAACGTAAAGCGGAAGGACGCTCATAAGCGGTAACCAATAGCATGATTATGACGTCAAGAGTTCTGAATAAAAGAACCTCTACGAAAGCGGGATTTCAAATACATACATAGATGTTTCCGGCATGGGTTAACAGCGTTGTCAGATGTCAGATTTCGCTCCCCAGTTCCATGTCAACGTACGCAAGCTAAGAAGACTTCAAACGGGGACGTTGGATGACAAAAGGTCCCAATATGGCCGCCGATTTTACGTGCCGTTGGTCCTCCCGTCAATTGTATTGATTTTTCAGAAAGGTTTTTTTGATTGGTCAGTTTGGGACTTCCCATCGTGCCTGGTTATTCTATTTACGCGTAGAATCGAGTTAGTACTTTGCTAGACGCGTTGGAGTGCTGTTAAGTGGTGTGTACTTGTGTGAGAAGCCGAACGGAGGTTTAATCCGTGATCTGGGAAGAAGCACTCTGCGTGTAATACAAGCATCTTCAATTGCTTTCCGAAGCCTGACTTCTGCAAAGTTCTTTATCGGCCGGTCGGACTCAATTCCATCCTATGGGGTGGAATCGAGTCCGACTCGAACTAGGGTTCCATGTCAACATACGCAAGCTAAGGAGACTTCAAACGGGAACGTTGGACGACGTTCGTTGACTGAGTATTCGAGTGACTCGTTGGTTAAAATAAACGCAAGTGTGTGACAACTGGTGATTTTTTTTCATTTAATTGTGCCCTTTTGTATTCATTCGTTTGAACCTGCCCGTCGCATTGAACCAGCCGGGTAGTGGGATGCACGTAAATTCCCCTCCTCCAAATCTTGCTGCTGCTGCTGACAGGTAGGTGGTGAAAGTATAAAACGAGAACGGACTGCTAGTACAATTAAATTCTAAGGCAAGGAAGACAGTGTGTAGATAATAAAAGAGCGCATGATGTGCAGGAGCTTCACAGTAATCACTGCAACAATTCGGAGTAGTAGAAGCTTGAGGGAGAATCGCACAGAAAACTTCTGACTTAGGGCGCATTCGACATGGTTGCTCGGAGCGCACAGAGTGTTTCTTTCTCTCACTCTTACATGCACTGAAACGTAGTCGCTTTCCGTCACACTTCTGTTCAGTGCGTGCACCGAGTGTAAGGTCATTACATACAAGCAAATTGCTGGTGATTGGCGGCAAATTTAAATTCAGAATTCCCTCGTCCTTTTTTAATACCATTATTTTGACTTCACGTTTCAATCCTTCTGCGTGGTTTTCTTTTATAAATCGGTCTTACTTCACAACTTCTTTAACGTAACCCCTCCGATGATTTGGTGGTGGTCTACTGCTTTGGCTTTTCTAGAGTGTTACTTCCTTTAATTCTACTCTGATGCTTTTTGGCAATTTTTGGCCCACCCTGGTGCCCTTAATTTTATTTTTAACCCTTCGTCGGGCGCGCATGTATCTCATAGATACACAGCTTTATATTTTTACTGCCATTTTTGTGTTTAGTGTGCAATACCATTGCCCTTCTAGGTATGCTATCTCTGATCATTTGACAACAAAGGACAACTACCGCGGTTTATAAATTTTTAGTTTTAGTGCAGCAAATGAAGCAGAAGATGCGCCTTGTGTGTGGTGGATACAGCGCGACCGATCATATTTGTTCATCGTAAGTCATAAGTATGTTCATTTGTCATATCTTTTCGTAAAAGTTGAGAGATGTAGCAGGATAGCAATCAAAAGGGGGCAATTAAAAGTTTACACTTGTTTGATTGCCAAGCTTTCGGAAAGTATTTATTTCCTTCATCAGGGCGGCTATAATATTAATATGAAAGTGTTACACAATTGAAAATGATGAGTTTTAAAATTCTACTTACATCTAAGTGAGGTTCAGAAAGCTAAAGTTGCACATTTTGAACAAGCCAGGATTAATTTCTTCAAAATGTGCAACTTTAGTTTTCTGAACCTCACTCAGATGTAAGTAGAATTTTATAATAATAATAATAATAACAATAATCAAACAAGAGTAAACTTTTAATTGCCCCCTTTTGACTGCTATCCTGCTAGATCTCTCAACTTTTCCTTAAGTTCGCAGTCGCGATCAGAAGTCGTTTTAATATCTTTTCGTTATCAAAATGGTCAGACCTAAAATATCTACACTATAACCACACAAAACCATTCAAAAATCGCAGCAAAAGTGGTACATGCGAGTTAAGCCTAAGTAGGATGAAACAGCTTGACTTTCATCAATATTTATTTATATTTATATTTATTTATACAGTAATATTTTGTTTTAAATAGACAAATCTAAATAAATAAATATAATAAACAAATAAATAGCAATAAAATTATATACTATTAACCGCATGTATCTGAGAGATACAGCGCGACCTCTTACGTTTCAAAAGGCGCGCGCCCGACGGAGGGTTAAACCTTGTTCTGCCCTCCAATGATTTGGTAATGACCTGCTCCTTTGCTTTTTTTTAATATTGTCATTGCCTCTTTTATTTCCTTTAATTCTGTTTCCAATGCCTCTCGTATGTATTTCTTCTTCAACCAGATTGTTATCATTTTCGTTTTCTTCTTTTGCAAGTCGAAGTTTTTCTTTAATCTTACGCAGATCTGCACTCTACGAGGTTATTAATTTTTCTTTCTTCTACTTTCTCTTCTCCTACCCGAAACCGCTATTTTCATAATATACTCTTGAGAAGGAGTCCGTCTCATTTCCTTAAATTATTTCTTGTATTGTTCTCTGTAATGGTTTGTCATCAATGAGTATTGGTTGCAAATTTGTTGAGGGAGCAAATTAAGTTACGATCCCAACTGCCGGATATTTCAGTGGGACGGATCGGGGTCATACCTAACCCTCAAAATAAAGGTTGGATTTAAAAATGTAATAAAAGTGACCAGTGTTGCACACTTGTCTTTATTGACGTGATGATTGATCAAGTCAAAGAAGTATAAATCAAACCAAGTGTATTTAGAAGTTCAACTAAATAACGGGTTAACCAACGATGGGGTAAGTAAAATTGAAATACGAAGCACGGATCCGTTTTTCGCTCACAACCAAAAATAAATATCAACACAAACGTTTAATTAAAATTTTACAAGAAAAGAAAAGTTCCGACCTTTAGTCGTCCAAAAGTGCAAGTGCATCGGCTGCACCAACGTCTTACGAATATCGAACGTCCGGGAGGTAGCGTCCACTTCGCGATTCCGGAGAATCAGTTCCCTCTTCCGGCAAATTTGCCAAGCAACGGGGTTATCGGTTGCGAAATCGGCTGACCGAAGATGGACACAACGAAAGCCACCGAAGTGCCACGGCCCAAGGACAACACAGCCAGGGCCAAGACTTCCATTGAAAGCCTCCGGTAAAAACGTCAGGATCAAAAAGCGATAAATAATCGAAAAACACTTGTGACGACCTGAACTGCGCACAAAATTGCTTGTATAAATCCTACCCGATTGTCTGCAGAAATCAGGCTTCGAAAGGCCTGCTTATAACGCACTCTGTTCAAATTTCACTTTAAACAAAACAGTTTGGTGAATTTCTCAACATGGTGGAAGAGCCCAAAAACACGAGGCGTACGCTAAGCGAGCAGCACCAAGACTGAGCGGAATTGGCGCGGTCGTTCACGAGTGGGGGTTGATGAATAAACACTGCAAGGGAAGTTGTTAAGAGAGACAGCAGAATTACGCAGGGGTGTGAGTGAAATAGAACAACTCCGTGTGGCGCAAGTTATTGCATTTGTCTATTTGTGCAATATTTTGCAATCTTGCGAAATTAAGGAATACCAGTAACGTATTTTCGATTCCCACAGAATACAGGATGATCCGGGAAACTAATAATATTTTAATGAATTTTGAAACCGTAACAGTATCTTAATACAACCAATTTTTTTTGTTCAACCCTCTAAGGGACGCTTAGGTCTTCTTCCTAACGTACTCTGTTACGTTTCAATTTTCCCGCCAAGAAAACGCGGAGTCCAGACGATATCTGACCCGCTTACGACATAGTTGGCAAGCCTGTATCCCTCCTTTGCTTTCTCGAAGGTTATTGGTGATGATACACCATGTGATGGTCTTCGGATCTGTATCTTAGCAACCACCACCATCTACGATTTCGCCTTGATCGGCTCTCTCTTGTTCGAAGCGTGGTGCAATCCTGACGTGTTTTACGTGTATTGTAAGTTGTCGGAATTCTTGCTCTTTGGGAGAAGTAATTCATTAGCTGCTGTGCCGGAACGTTTAGTGACACCACCGAACACATTTGGGGTCCAATTCCAAGCCTGGGAACTCATTAGCTCTCAGGTAATGTATATTGAGTCTAATGGCGGACGCCATAATGGTCGCTAACGAAACTGTTTCCTTTTATACTCAGGTTCTTTCTTATCCCCGCAAGCTTTTACGCGAGGTTTTTCGTTTGATTCAAATTGGGTTTTGGTGCCACATCGAACTCCCTCTGTGGTCTACCGTGCCGTTCGAGATAGGCTTCGACCGTGTCGACCCTGTAGCGACGAGTAGCGTGAGTCAGCCATCTTGCAACCGGTACCCGTCCGGTTTAAACTAGTTGTCGGCTTGGGCAGCATCACCAGGTGGTTGATGACCGCCAACTTCACAGCGTAGGTGACTAACCCTGGTTTGCACCAACCACTTAAGCTCAGCTTAAATTTAAGCGTCACTTAGAATGTGACTTAGTCAATATCGTGTAACCTGAAATGTCACGTTATAAGTACCAGTTAAATTTAAGCTCAGCTTAAGTGGTTGGTGCAGACGAGCAACAGTGACTTGACAGCTCGGTCGTAAGTTTATTATTTAATTCGATTACGGCCTTTTCTTTGTTTTGCGTGTTGTAATAAAGAACCAACCGCTCTATTCTTAAATAAGTTCATGTAACGTAAACCATTGCATTGGCCTTGTGAAACCCGTCAGTACTTTGATCGTTGTACGACCTGTTTAATTGTGTTGATTAAATTTAAGTAAACCTTCACCGTTGTGTTTATATTTACCACTTTGACGTACAAGTGAGTGTAAAGCCTCTGTTTGCTTTTGATTTCTCTGCCCGACTTGGTCGATTGGAGACGTCGACCGATCGATTACGTTTGGCTGTAGAGTACAGTCTCCTGGCGCCCTTTAATAATTTTTACCATCGTAATTAAACTCACCCACATCTCCACTGTTTGCTAGTCGAGGGGAAAAGCTGATACGTTTAGTCAGCAGAACTTGTCATCTGTCAAGGTAAGTGAGAGGCAAGTCAATTAAATTATAAATTTGGTAACAACTCTTTATCGTTGCTGTAATGTTCCTCTTTTGCTTGTTTCACAATCTTCTTCTTTTCTTTTGCCCAAGCCTGCTAGTTTTTCTCATCTCCGTCTTCCATCCATCATCATTTTGTTACGACCAAGTTTTACATTTCCATTCTTGGGTCTCTTTTCCTCTTTCTTGGCCAGACATCAGATCTTTTCCCTTCTCTCGTATGTTTTAATTTGACCTTGCCCTGCACTGTTTCCTCTTCTTGATTATCGCTTCGTTTTCGGTGTTGTTAGCTCCTCCATGCCAATAAATTAAGCAATGAAGAGACCGAAATTGTTACTGATTGTGAGTAAAAAAATCATTCTCCTTCTAATTTCATTCATTACGAAATGTTATGAAATGAATGGGAGTCATGTTCAAGTAGCAAAAGGCCAATTGAAATATTGTGATGAAACTTAAAGAAAGTCGTCGTGAGTTTGGAGTTACCCCCGACTTGAACAAATAAAGATATTCCCGGTCAGTTGGATCCAACGGGGGAAGTAATTCTGAATTCCCGGCGTTTAATGGGGAAATTCCTATCCGCGAAAGCAATTCAATGTATTCATCGAACGTCTTCGGCGAAAATAATTCAAAATTCCTCTTTTGCAGCTGACGTGGCCGCCCTCGGCCCTAGTGTTTCATCGCTGCCCCTGCCGTCGGACCCGACTCCGGAATTTGACGGGCCCATACAGAATGTGACCGCTCCGGTTAGCCGAGAAGCCATACTCACCTGCACCGTCACCAGTTTAGGCCAATACAAGGTAATAGTTCATAAAATGAAACCTGCCGAATTAATTTCTAAAGAAAAATAATAATGGTCTGTAGATACTTGGCTTATCGATTTTAATAATATGCCTTCGAGTTTAGAGTGCTCTAGATTTTTCTCTATAAAACTCATTTCATCTAGAAGCTCCGGGAGCTTAAGTTTGCTTACGTTGCACTTGTGAATGAAATTTAATTTAGCCAAAGCTAGTTTTTCTCCCGGAGGCGCAGCGCGTTCCGTTGTTTGCATGCAAATTGCTTCAGGTTTTGTGTCAGAGTCTGGAGGCTCTTCACTGTTTATATTTCATTAACAGTTTTTGCGGCCACTTCGTCATAATTGTTTATACGCATTTTTTTCCCACCCCTAAATTCAGTTTGTTTCGTCTGGCCGCGGCGCGCTGCGCAAATGCTTCTTGCGATAACGAAAGTAAATACCGACGACCCCGACGAATTACTACCGCATTTGCATACGGTGCGACTGTGGGCGATAATTTTAAAACATCCCCGGCGATTTGAATTAGACGTTAAGGTCTGTGCGTGCGTGGGTTTACGCGACCCGAATTAATACGGAAGAGAATGCGTGGCGAGATTCGGGGGGGTTGATGCCTTGAGAAGTTCTGAACTACGTGAATCAAACTTAATTGTATTATTAGGGTATCCCGAGGCAGGACGAGACGTATGCGCCCCTATTGAGTTAGATGTTTACCGGCAACCTGCTTTCTGTACGTGCAAGTTTGTTGCACGTTATTGTTGTTATTGAATTATTTTAATTACACCCTTTTAGTTAAGACAACGGCGGTAGTCGTAACAATATTTAATTTAATGATCAAAGTTATTTTTAAATGAAAGGGGGTAGTTACTGCGCAATATGAAAGTTCTGATCCAAGTGAAACTTCCGCACGAACTGAAATTCAAGAGCTAGTTCTTCTAAGTCGAAGATTTTGACCTTGAAGATGTTGGTGCTGAAGGAACTGATTCTTTTGTTTTGGTGAACGAACTGAAATTCAAGCGGACACTAGTTCGCGCACTATACACTTAACGTTTCGCAGTCACAGCTTCGTCAGTGTCAAACGACTGCGAAACGTTAAGTGTATAGTGCGCGATTTAGTGTCCGCTTAAAAGATTTTGTGATACAAATTTCATCGGACAAGAACCAACTGTAAATATGAAATTCAAGAATGGCGAAAATTTTCACCCTTCGATGATTCAGAGGGTGCTGAAACTCTCAAGGACAAATAAAACCGCTGATCCTCCTGAATGAAACACGCAATGTGCGATTCAAGAACTCAAGAACTAGGTTTTAACCTTGAAGGCATAGTCGATGTAACTGCTGATGGCCAGAACTAATTCTTTGGTGTTCTGAACGAACTGAAATTCTAGTTCTTCGATAAAACTGCCGATAATTCTGAGCGCACTGAAGTTCAACAACAAGTTCTTCAATAATCAATACTTGCTTAAATGAAACTGTTGATTGTTCTAAAAATGTGTTCCGATCTGAACTGAAAATATTACGCTTGCTGTTCTAAACGAAATGAAATTCGAGAATTCAAGAACTAGTTCTTCCATTACGAAGGTTCTGATCTCGAAGGTATAGTAAATGAAACGGTTCCATGTAACTGCTGATGGTTTTAAGTGATTCTTTGTTGTTGTCAACGAATTGAAGTCCTAGTTCAAGAGTTTCAACTTGAAAATTGCAGTTCTAAAGGGAAAAGTGAAATTCAAGAATTCAAGAACTAGTTCTTCCATGAAGAAGATTCTGGTCTTGATGATGCAATAACCGGTTCATTTATTGAACTTGTTGGCAGTTCTAAACAAACCGATTCTTTGTATCCTGAAATTCAAGGACGGTTCTTGAACGACGAAGAGGTCTTCCATGACAAAAATTATAGTCTTGATGATGTAATAGACGGACTTGTTGATAGTTCTAAACGATAGTTGTTATCCTGAAATTCAATTACGGTTCTTGAACGACGAGAAAGTTCATCTTGAAGATTCATCTTTCGATGAAGCTGCCGATGATTCTTAATGTGCTGAAATTCAAGAACAATGACGAAGATTTTAATTTTCCAATTACGCTTGCTTAAATGAAACTGTTCATTGTTCTGGAAATTGTTGTTGATCTGAACTGAAAATATTACCCTTGCTGTTCTAAGCAAAATGAAATTCAAGAATTCAAGAACTAGTTCTTCCACGATGAAGATTTTAATCTTGAAGGCATAGTAAATGAGACGGCCGATGTAACTGCTGATGGTGAGAACTGATTCTTTATTGTTATCAAAGAACTGATATTCTAGTTCAAGATTTTCAGCTTGAAGATTGCTGTTCTAATGAAAATGAAATTCCAGAACTCAAGAACTAGTTCTTCCACGACGTCGATTCATTTGTTGAATTTGTTGATAGTTCTAAACAAACCGATTCTTTGTTATTCTGAAATTCAAGAACGGTCCTTGAATGTCGAGGATTTTCACTTTGAAAATGCATCCTTCGATTCAGTTACACTTGCTTAAATGAAATTGCTAATTGGTTGTTCTGATTTGAATAGAAAATATAATGCTTGCTGTTCTGGAAGATTCTGGTCTTGATGATGTAACTGACAGTTCATTTGTTGAACTGCCGATGATACTTAACGTGCTGAAATTCAAGAACCATGACGAAGATTTTAATTTTTCGATTACGCTTGCTTAAAAGAACTTGTTGATTGTCCTGGATCTGAACTGAAAATATTACGCCTGCTGTTCTGAAGAAAATTAAATTCAAGGATTCAAGAACTAGTTCTTCCACGATGAAGATTCTGACCCTGAAGCCATAGTAAATGAGACAGTCGAAGTAGCTACTAATGGTCAGAACTGATTTTTTGTTGTTTTGAACGAACTGAAATTCTAGTTAAAGATTTTCAGCTCGAAGATTGCTGTCCTAATGAAAATGAAATTCAAGAACTCAAGAACTAGTTCTTCCTTGACGAAGAGTCTGGTCTTGATGGTGTAATTGACAGTTCATTTGTTGAACTTGTTGATAGTTCTAAAAGAACCGATTCTTCGTTATCCTGAAATTCAAGGGCGGTTCTTGAATGACGGGGACTTTCATCTTCTTCAATGCAACTACCGGTTATTCTTAACGTAGTGAACTAAGTGAAATTCAAGAGCAATGACGAAGATTTTATTTTTACAGTTACACTTAAATGACATGACGATGATGCAACTGACAGCTCATTTGTTGAGCCTGATAATTCTAAACGAACTGATTCTTTGTTATCATGAAATTCAATGACGGTTCTTGAACGATGAGACTACCGATTATTCTTAACGTGCTGAAATTCAAGAGCAATGACGAAGATTTTAATTTTTCAGTTACACTTGCTTAAATGAAATCGCTGATTGTTCTGATCGAATGATCTGAATCTGAACGGAAAATGTTACGCTTGCTGTTGTAAACAAAATGAAATTCAAGAATTCCGGAACTAGTTCTTCCACGACGAAGATTCTGATCTTGAAGACGTAGTAAATGAGACGTTCGATGTAACTGCTGATGCTCAGAACTGATTCTTAGTTGTTTTCAAAGAACAGAAATTGCAGTTCAAGATTTTCAGCTTGAAGAATGCTGTTCTAATGAAAGTGAAATTCAAGAACTTAAGAACTAGTTCTTCCATGATGATATAACTGTCAGGTCATTTGTTGAACTTGTTGAAATTCAAGGACAGTTCTTGAACGACGAGGACTTTCATCTTCTTCTTTGAAACTGCCGATCATTCTTGACGTGCTGAAATTCAAGAGCGATGACGAAGACTTTAAATTTTCAGTTACGCTTGCTTAAATGAAACTGCTGATTGTTCTGAACGGAAAATATTACTGCTGATGGTCAGAACTGATTCTTTGTTATTTTTAAAGAAGTGAAATTCTAGTTCAAGATTTTCAGCTTGAAGATTGCTGTTCTAATGAAAGTGAAATTCAAGAACTCAAGAGCTAGTTCTTCTATGACGAAGATTTTGGTCTTGATGATGTAATTGACAGTTCATTTGTTGAACTTGTTGATAGTTCCAAACGAACCGATCTTTGTTATCATGAAATTCAAGGAGGGTTCTTGAATGACGGGGATTCCATCTCGAACGATGAGGATTTTAATCTTGAAAATGTGTCCTTCGACCCAGTTACACTTGCTTAAATGAAAATGCTGAATGTTCTGAACAAATATTCTGATCTGAACTGAAAATATAACGCTTGCTGTTCTATATAAGTTGAAATTTAAGAACTCAAAAATTAGTTCTTACATGGCGAGGATCTTGATCTTGAAGACGTAACAGGTGGTTCATTTGCTGATAGTTCTGAAAGAACTGATTCTTTGTTATTCTGAAACTGCCGATTGATTGTTCTGATTTGAACAGAAAATATAACGCTTGCTGTTCTGTACAAGCTGAAATTCAAGAACTCAAAATCTAATTCTTCCATGACGAAGATTTTGATCTTGAAGATGTAACAGGTTGTTCATATGCTACACTTGTTGATAGTTCTAAACGAACTGATTCTTTGTGATCCTGAAATTCAAGAACGGTCCTTGAATGACGAGGATTTCATCTTGAAGATGCGCCCTTCGATTCTGAAAACGCTGAAATTCAAGATTGAAAGAAGTTCATAAATGTTTCTCTGCGTGAAATTGCTCAAAAGATCAAAATTGATTCTGTTCTGGGCGAACTTTATTGTTCTCGTGGTTCTGAACGAAGTGAAATTCAAGAACGGTTCTTGAATGACGAGGATTTTCATTTTGAAGATGCGCCCTTCGATTCTGAAAGCGCTGAAATTCAAGATTTGAAGACGTTCATAAGTAATTCTTTACGCGAAATTGCTTAAGACCAGAACTGATTCTGTTCTGGGCGAACTTTATTGCTCTCGCGGTTCTGAACGAAGCGAGAAATTCAAGAACGGTTCTCCCACGACCTTTATTGCTCTCGCGGTTCTGAACGAAGCGAAATTCAAGAACGGTTTTTCCACGACGAAGGTTTTATTCCTGAAGATACAATAAATTATTTACTCAGTGTAATTGCCGATGGTTCTGAGTGAACTGATTCTCCGTTGCGCTGAACGAACTGAAATTCAAGAACGGTTCTTCTATGACATAGATTTTCATCTTGAAGATGTATCAAATGATTCCTTTGACGCAACTGCCAACAATTCTAAACGAATTGAAGCTCAAGAACACGTTTTTCCAGGACAAAGATTTCAGGTACACTAAATGGTTCCTTGAATGAAACCTTAACAATTGTTCTAAACTGAACTAAGTGAAATTCTATTCTTCTTCTTCCAACACCAAGATTTTGATGCTCCTTCGATGAAATTCTCGATAGTCTTCTTGAACGAAGTACCCTCAAGGTTCTGAACGAAATGAAATTCAAGAACAAAGATTTTGATGTTGCCCCTATATACTGAATGGCACGTTCGTTCACGTAAATAATTACAATGTCAAAATAAAAAATAATCGAGATAAAAAGTACATGAACATTTAGCTTGCACGCATTTTCATTTCAAGAGCAGAAATTGCGCTCCGGGGGACTCGGAACAAAGCGAGAGGCCGAAAAAATGTAATAAAATGTTTTCCGGGAAGTAAATACAATATGATGCTTTGCACACACGTGTAAATAATATACTTACACACTTGCCTCCGAAACAAAATGAAATTAAATTCAGTTTTAAAACTATTTCATATTATTGCCGTTCATAATTAAAATCGTATAAAGGCAGAGAAGGACTGTGCAAAAAACGACATGGCTCTTAATTAATTAAAAAATAAAATACCTAATGTGTGCGCTCCAGTCCATTGACATTCAAGGGTTGACCTCAACGCTTGGTTCCAGCTTGGTTCATTCCAGTGAAGCGTCGCGCATCATTGAATACGACGGCTATACAAATAGCATCATTATAGACGAGTTCTGATTAAATTCAAACAACTCGAGATAAATCGTTGCAACGATTCTTTAATAGTTTTTTTTAGATGTTGAAGTTTCGTCGTGTAACCGTCCGTCTTTGTCACGAAATTTATACGAAATTTTTTCTCCGTTTCGCTATTTAGTTTATTTACGCCCAGTTTTCAGAACGATAAATAATTCCTCACATTCCCGGGCCGCAAGATAAATGCTTGCTAGCACGAAACAAAATGAACTTCTTTTACATTTCTGCCATTGTTAGGCGTGTGGGTAGTAAAAAGAAATGAGCCCTGCTAGCTGGAGGAAATGTCGCTTATCAGAGAGGCACGCCCCATTTTCTGCACATGGATTATTCAAGTTACATTTTATTCCTCGGTTCGTGCATTACCGAAAATTACGCTTCGGGGAAAATTTTTTCGACATGATTTATTTTTTTTTCCTTCTGGAAGCGCGTGTTATTAATGACGCTTATTTTTCCTTCTCTTTGTTGCGTACAGGTGGCATGGGCACGTGCGGAAGACCAGACGATCTTAAGCGTCCATAACAGAGTCATCACGCACAACCCCCGTATCAGTGTCATCCACGACGATCATCTCAGCACGTGGCAACTTCGTATCAGACAGCTGAAAGAATCAGATCGCGGGTGTTATGTATGTCAAATCAATACGAATTCCATGAAGAAGACGGTTGGATGCATTGACGTGCAAGGTAAGGAGGCCCCCCGGGGGTGCTGCATTATTTGCGGATTCTTCCTCCTTATATATCTTCGCGTGCTTTTCAACCAATAAAAAATGCAACACCCTCTGAATGTTTTATGTTGGCTTATTGTGTTTAACGCAAACCCGCCGTCTATTGTGCCTCTTCATCGTGAATGGAAGACCCTTCGAGCTTGCGCTTCTTGCACTCGAAAGCAAAAAAGCCAGTGCATGTTCATGTTTATTAACATGGGTGTACGCGTCTCACTCTCTTCGAATGCAATAATTCCGCGATGGTACGTGAGCGGTATTCAAAATTTTCGCCCGGCGGAAATATTTTATATTTGCTTTCCGCCGTGCGCTCCTCTTAAGGGCGGGCTTGCGAAAGAGCAAATTTGTTTTATTAAAATTTACGTTAACGGCGAACGCATTTTGGAAGCCGGAGCGCCTTATGATGAGCAGAAAGAGAATATTTAAATATAATGAGTTCGGAATGCTGAAGATACAAGCAAATCGAATTTCTGGCAAATAATAATTCAAGCGAACGTAACTTTCGCCCGCGCAGTATCTGCTTAAATTTGATTTAATTAGGTAGTAACGGAAAGGGTAAGGCTTTAAATTTAAATAATCTCTGTAATTTTAAGATGCAAGGCTTTAAGATATTGATTTATGCAAGGGACGTCGTGGGGTTGCAATTAATTAAGAACTGAATCATGTCGGTAATAAACTCTGAGGTACACCCGAATCATAAGAGTGTCTCTTGAAGCTGTAGCATTGCAGATTAAGGAGAACCCAAAATAGAAAAATTCCAAATTCCTTTAAACAGACGAAAAATCGAAACGTTTGGCAACATGTCTTGGTTTTCATAACTTCGAAGTACTGTAAATTGCGGCCATTTTCGCTCCATCTTAATACCTCATTCAATATACATGCAACTTCATTTCCTCTAAACTTACGAAAAATGGAAACGTTTGGCAACATGTCTTGACTCTCATCATCTCGAATTACTGTATGTTGCGGCCGTACATCTTTAGTTCCTCTAAACTTACGACAAATTTAAACGTTTGGCAACATGTCTTGGCTTCCATTCATCATCATGAAGTACAGAACATTGGGGCCATTTTCGTTCCGTTTAAATATAACTCAGTTTCCATATATTTTTTTAATTTCCGTTAGAATCGGCGATGTTTACTTTTTTTGAATCCGAATTTGAAGAAAATCCTCCGAATTTAAATCATTTCCGGAAGTGGACACTTTTTGGAAATTTTTGGGCTTGAGGAAAATTAGGTTGGAGATTTCGAGGAGCAGGATTTACTGCGAGTTCCTAAAAACCGACGAAAAGTGAAAACCTCTGGCAACAAGTCTTTGTTTTCGCCATTTCGAAATACAGTAAATTGCATTTAAGCTCCATTTCAATATCCGTATCTTTAATTTTAACGTAGGAATCATCAAAAGCCAATTCAAGAAGATACACGTCCATATCAACTGGAAATCTCGAAGGTGAAGGCCTCTCAAGGATCAACAGTCAATGCGCAGGTTTACTCTCAAATGTTGGACCAAGGAGACCCACGTCGATACCAATTGGAAAATAAATCTTCAGAGAATTCTAAAAGTCGACCTTGAAAAGGTCTGAAGTCTGTCAATAACTTACGGTCATTTTAAAGTTGTATCAGAATCAGACGCTAATCTGAAAGTAATTCGTCGGGGGAGTGACTTCTGGAAATCCTAAAATGCGATGTCAAAAGTGAAGCAGAAGAAATAGTCAATGTCATAGCTATCAAAATCATAAAAATAAACTTCTTCTCCGAAAAGCTGAATCAAGAAGACTAACGTTGATATCAGTCGGAACATTAATTAACGTAGGAATCGCTTCTGAGAATGCGATCTTGGAGATGAAGGTCGTTCAAGGACCAAAAGTCTTCTCAAAAGCCGATTCAAGAAGTCAAAGGTAAATCGAGGGAGAAGTTACATCTGGGAATTCTACCTGAGATCAAGAAGTAAAGGCCACTGAAGAACCAATAGTCAATGCAATAGGTGTACCAGAGTCAAGCAATTGATCTTTACCACTCGAAAGTTGAATCAAGAAGACTTACGCTGATACCAAGCGACGCAGGAATCACTTCTTGCGAACTTAAAGATTAAGAACATTTCAAGTAGCGACATCTTTCGATCGCTTTTTGACCTGACATTGCAGTAGGATTGACAAATTGAAGCCAATTCGCTAAATAATAAGTCATCCCATGCAAGGTGGCCATGCTTGCTGTCAAAGCATATGAGCATAGCATAGCAAAGCATAGTTGGGCCTTCGTCAGCAGAACCGTAGCTCGAAAACTCCACTGCAAACCAAACCGATCTGTTCAGGTTATTCGCCAATGCGATGTGAAAGTAATGAACATTTTAAGTAGCGACATCTTTCGATCGCTTTTTGACCTGACATTGCAGTAGGTTTGACAAATTGAAGCCAGTTCGCTACATAATAAGTCATCCCATGCAAGGCTGTACAGAGCCTGCTCGAGGAATCCGCTGCAATTGAAACCGATTTGCACAAAATTTTTTAAAGATTAAGGTCATTGAAGAACCAATAGTCAATGTGATGATTTTATTAGAGTGAAACAATTGATCTTTACCCCTCAAAAGTTGAATCAAGAAGCCCTACGTTGATTACAAGCAACGCAGGAATCGCGAATTTAAAGGTTAAGGTCACTCAAGAATTAATAGTCAATGGGAAGAGTTGAATCAGAGTCGAATAATTCCTCACACAAAAGTTTAATCAACAAGCCCCTTTGTCGATATTAATTGCTTCTGAGATGCAAAATTGGTGATGAAGGCCAATAGTAAATATAAAAATGATATTTATCAGCTGATTTTTCCCTCTGAAAAGCCGATTCAAGAAGACGCACACGTCCATACCAGCCGGAAGGTAAATCGTCGGAGAAATCACGTCTAGGAATCCTAAAATGCGATCTTGATCATTAATCAGCAAATTCCTACTCAATTACGAAAAGATCATAATTGACCTTACCTTTATTTTGTAAGTAGAATCAAGATTCAGCTTAGACTTCAGGATCACTGACGTCATCTTGAACCTTATGTCTTAGATCAGCCTCAATGATCGGTTTATGGATTTTGCCGTCAGTGATCTTTGACAAGCAAGTTCTAACTCCACTACAAAAAGATCATAATTGACCTTTCCTTCACTTTATAAGTGAAATTAAGATTCAGCTGAGATTTCAGGATCACTGACGTCAACTTTAATGACTACGAGGTCTTAAATCAATGTCAATGATCTATTTATGGGTTTTACCGTCAGTGACCTTTAACAAGCAAGTTCCAATTTAAGTATGAAAAGGACATAATTGACCTTACCTTCACTTTGCAAGTAAAATCAGGATTCAGTTGAGACTTCGGGATCACTGACGACTTATTCAATCCGTGGAAGGTCCCTATGAGATCTTATTTATAGATTTTACCGTTAGTGATCTTTAATGAGCAAGTTTCATGATTCAGTTAATATTCCAGGATCACGAACGTCATGGGGGTTTCACTGTTAATGATCTTTAATCAACAAGTTCTGACTCAAGTATGAAAAGGGTATACCTTTTAACTTTACTTTTTAACATTTAGCCGAGACCTCAGGATCACTGATGTCATTTTTCTACACAAGGTCACCATGAGGACTTAGATCAGTCTGAAAATCTCATTGATCTAGAAGCTTACCGTTGACAACTGAAACAGAACATACAGAACAAGAGATAAAAATGAGAGAAAAGTATGAGAAGAATCAGAAGAAGGAAGGAGCTAAGACAAAGAGCGAAAACGAAAGAAAGAAATTGTAGAGAAAAAGGTAAGAAAACGAGAAAGAGCAGAAGAGGAAAAGCTATGAAAGAAGGAAAAAAGGAAGCTCACAGTTGGCAACAAATAAAAGAACGCTCAGAACAAGAGATTAAAATGAAGAATAAATGATCGTTCGGTTCTCCCACTTTTGGCAAAGAAAACAAAAATTCAATGAATCGACTATGTTTTGTATTGTTTTTTTTTTTATTAATGCAATCAAACTTTATTACTTCATGCTTCCCTTTAATTTTCAATAAATAAATATGTTTCGTACTTAACTGTCTATTAGTTAATTTCTTTTTTGTTTTTAACAGTTTGTGCAACTGCAAAAATCCTTCAAAATCTACACGTCAAATAATAGCCAAAGAAGGCAAATTATGAATCCGAATTTAAATCAAATGGATTTTCTACAAATTCCTACAAACAAACAAGAAGTGAAAACATTTGGCAATATGTCCACGTCTTCGTTAAGTCGAAGTAAATTAAATTGCAGACTTTTTGCTCCATTTTTGGCGGCAAGTTTAAAATTAATTGTTGAACATCTCCATCTTTCTACATTCCTCATGAGTTGATGATGCCTTCTTTCTGTCAGTAATGCCGTTACACAATCGATCGTCATTTTTTCTTCTGATTTTGGTGAAGGAAAAAAAGTATATTAAGAACCGACGTTGTTCAATTAACAAAAAATATACGTGTAAGTTCGTTACGTATTCTCGATTATCTTTTGTATTGTTGTTAACGATACAATTTGCACTTGAATTAGGCGAAAAAAAAACAAATGATTTCAGTGAACTTGAAACAACGCACCAACGTTACTGATCTTTTTACAAATTCCTCGAAACTGGCGAAAAGTCACCAACAAAACCGAACAAATACGGCAATACGTCTGTGTCCTCATTATCTCGAAGTAACATAAATAGCTATTTTGGCTCCAACTAGTTTGTGTATTACCATTTTCAAGTGCGGCCATTTTTGGCTCCATTTCTTGGCGGCAAATTTAAAATTAATTAGTTAAACATCTTCGTCTTGAGTTGAGTGAGTTGCTGACGCTCCCTTTGCATAAGCAATACATTCGATCGTCATTTGTTTCTCCTGCTTTTGGTGAAGAAAAGAAAATCGTTTTTCAATTTAATAATAATTAATGCAATCAAAACTTCTTTCTTTTTTATCTAACTTTCTTTACTTTTAATTCTCAATCAACAGAAAATATGTAAGTTAGACGTCTTCAACTGTGTTTTTTTTTTTTTTGGACTTTGTTAGGTCAAAATGGGCCGCAAGATGTCGCGACCAAAACTGTTTATTATTTTTTGTTTTTAACGATTAAATTTGCGGTGGTTTATATTTTGAAAAGGTGACTTTATGCGAAAAGCCACGACCTTTGTTATCCAAAACCTTTACAAACCGAATCTGGACGCCAAAAGGCGACTCCTTTGTCAGTAGCTCTTCTGGAATTAGCTAAAAAGTAATCAGGAGTCGTTCCGTCCGCTCTCTTCGGACTCGGTATGAATTTTGGCCCTTTCGACCCTCGGACTTACTATTTTGGAATTGTTGAATCTTTCTCCTCTCCTTGTTCGATTTACCACTTAATAAAAAGGTTCTCTTTGAGTACTTAAATAAAATTCGGAAAGTTTAACAAATAAAATTATATTAAAGAAAAAAAATTCATGAGAACACAGAATAAGGCAAATAATTTTTACGACCAGACACCTGAAACTAATTACGAAACCGAATATCGAGTAAACTACAGAATTAATAATAACTTAAAATTGTGACTTCCGAACAAAACAAAATTTGACTTTACTATAAAAAAACTTGTAACAGAATTGACAGTAAAACAGATAAAACAAAGACAATGCAAAATATCCTGAAAAATATAACAAAACAAAACAAACTTCGACAAGAAGGGAGATTGGTGTAATACACATAGAAAAATTATTTTCGTTAACAATTATCTGAAGCGACAAAGACATTGGGCTTACCGGCGACGAATCTTAAATGATTTTCTCGTATCCGTAACCTAGGAATTTACAAGAATTGTTTCGTTAGCGAGCGAATTTATTTTGAAATAACTGACACCAAAAAAAAAACTGCACGGAAAACCAAAATTTCGACGAGAATTAACGCAGACAAAACTTAGGGAACCGGGAACTGCCCGTTTTTCGCTCGCGGCGTCTATTCAAGCTTTCCTTCCACTCTCAAAGATCAAAAGGGGGGATTTTTGCAAGAACAGCAATTTTCCGCGGAACGTGTGCTTCTCGCGGCGAGTCGCTTCTCACGAGATGGTGTACTCATCCTGCTTTTACCATTTTTGAACCACGTGTCGCGCGGCCAATCGCCAGAGAGGTTGGGCAAACAGCATTTTCATCTCCGACGCTGATTCAGTGAGAAAAAGAAATATTATCATCGCAACTTAATATCATCTCTGGTTCGAAAACACGTTCTAGTCTGATAAAGCGATACGTGTTTCCTGCGATCCGGTTTCATTCGAGGAGCCGATATAGCTTAGACAGTGAAGAAAATAATTTCGAAATTTCTTTACGCATTTCTCGGGTCCTTATACAATTAAAGCGATTAGTGGCGGATTTCACAAAGGTTATTTAAATTTAATCATCCGTTAAAAGTAAACGTTGCCATGGTTACATGTGTTGAAGGTATAGGAATGATTATTCTTAATCGATGATTAAAGTTAAGTGACGTTTGTGAAATCCAGCGTAAAACTTTTTGATTTTTTACAGAGTTCTCTTTTCTTTTAATTCTCATTTAAGAAAAAATCTAAATGAGTTGCTCGATTGTCTTTTATTTCTTCAGTTTCTACGCGTCAAAGAAAAGTATGTTGCCAAACGTTTCGAAAAATTGAAAAATTGTCTCAAAGTATATTGAATTGCGGCCATTTTAGCTCCAACAGGTTTTTATCTTCTCGTAGTAAATCGAAATTCCGGCCATTTTGACTCCATTTTTTGGCACCAAATTTAAAATTAACGCGACACATATACATACTAATCGATTCTTAAGTCTTTGCTTTCCACATAAATCAGCGACGCTGCATTTCGCAGTCGATTCGCTTGCAATTTTCTAGATTTCCTTTTTTTATCAGAGTGGATCTTCTTTTATTTTTTCCTTAGTAATTTTCTAAGGATATTTTCATCTTTTTGAAGATTTTGTTTCAGTTTTATTTAAGATGAAGTGCGACCATTTTGGCTCCAACCGTTTTGTATCTTCTAATCTCGTGATGAAGCGAATTGAGGCCATTTTGGCTCCATTTTTCTGGCGCCAAATTTAAAATGAACACATCGAATATCCCAGGCGATTGCTTTCCACATGAATCAGCAACGCTGCATTTCTCACAGTGATGGAGAAAATATCGAAATTTCTTACACAACCGATCACTTGTATCTCTTCTTTTTGGCGAAGAAACAAAAAATACAGAAGAGAATTGACTTTGTTTCTTTTTCTTTGTTCTTCACTTTTATAGAGCTCTCTTTTCTTTTAATTGTCATTAAGAAAAATCAAAAGTACCTAATTATTTTATTTATTTCTTTACTAAGGACCACGATTCGTGCGATTTTAAGAAATACTTTAAAACCTACACGTCAAAAAAACAAACATTTCGAAAAATCGAAGTAAGCGGCCATTTTGCCTCCAATCGTTTTGTGTCTTCTCATCTCGTAGTAAAGCGAATTGAGAATTGAGTTCCATTTTTCTTTATCTTGCTAGCGTTACAAAATTAGTTGCTACGATGAAGAATTTATAGGTTGCGGGATCATTAATGAGAAGTAGTGAGTTTATTGAAAGAACTAAGGTTCTAAATGTAATTCATATGTAAAAATACAATGTTGCTAGCAAGAGTTGCAAGGTCGGCAAAATTACAGTTTTTGTCTGGGGTTTTAATTATTTTGTGTGTGTTTACACATTCCTAGGATACCATCAAAAAACTTCAATCATGTGAGGATTTGAAACTACAGGACAAATTATGAAATACTTAATGTGGGCAAAATTTTTTAAGGATTTCAGCATTTATTATAATCGTTTAACATATTATATTTGCAGTTGTTTTGTTTATGAGTAATTTGTAGATGCCCGTTTTGTTTCTGCACCAGTCTCTTTTCTTAATTTTTAATACGAGGTAGGCCCATAATCGCGCTTTAAATTTCAGCAGTGATCTGACATTATATTCACATTCCAACGACCTTGATATCGTTTTTGCATGTTTCTATATCTTGATGGAATCTTTCGTCTTGTTCCTCACTCAATACATCAAGATTTTCTGGGAAATAGTCCAATTGTGTCGCACTGGTGAGGCAAAAGTAACATTCTGTGACTGACGGGCTCAAACCATATCATATTGCAGGTTTTCCAAAATTCAGAGGTTTCATTTGCCCATGGAACCATTTCCTCAATTGCTCGGCGCATGTATGGCAAACTTGAAACCCAATATTTATCTTGGACATAAATATGGAGAAACCAAAACATAAATGATATGTACTTTTTAAAAAATTCAGTGAGAGGTCATCGTCGCTTACATAAAGATTACGTATTTTAACAAAAACTGTCAGGAATATTGATACAGGATGCACGAGACGAAATTGAAGCCATTTTATCACCTTTTAACAGTTTTGAACAAAAACTGTAGCGTTAATAGTAACAGTTGTTAATATTTGTTTGATTTGATTTGAATATCGAATGATTTTTAAAAAATTTTATAACTCTTGCCATAAAATTTGGACGCCTTATCTAAATTTAATTGAAAAATAAGTCGTTGCACTCCTTGAGGTTATTTTACAGTAAAACTAAGACACGCCGTTCAAATTTTATGGCGAAAGGTAATCAAAAATTTAAAAAGTCACTTGGTATAAAAAATGTGGTTAAAATACCTTCAGCGCCATCTATTATTTTAGCTCGTTGCGACTATTGTTTAACCCATGGCCAACTCCATTAACATTCACTGACGTGTATCTATGGCCGTTTCAATTTGACTTTTAAAAATTTGACGGGTACTCCACTCAGCGCCTCTTGTGAGTTTTTAAGTAATGGCAGTTGCCATTACGTTACTGTCAGTAGTTCTGTAGTATCTTTAATAGAGAGCGCTGAGGGGAGTACTCCACGGCATGCTTTCCGGAACCGAATTTTAGGCGAATTGACACGGCCATACATACACGTCAGTGAATGTTAATGTTGCTGGCCATGGTTTTAGCATGGCCAACTCCATTAACATTCACTGACGTGTATGTATGGCCGTTTCAATTTGACTTTTAAAAATTTGACGGGTACTCCACTCAGCGCCTCTTGTGAGTTTTTAAGTAATGGCAGTTGCCATTACGTTACTATCAGTAGTTCTGTAGTATCTTTAATAGGGAGCGCTGAGTGGAGTACTTCATGGCATGCTTTCCGGAACCGAATTTTAGGCGAATTGACACGGCCATACATACACGTCAGTGAATGTTAATGTTGCTGGCCGTGGTTTAACCAGAACACTATAAATATTAATGTTTCATCAAATACAAATGAAGAAATAGAAGTAAATTTTGAGAATTGAGATTTTTTTTTAGATTCTATTTAAATTTTGAAAACAAATTTTCTTTTTCAAAAACTACACGTGATGAAAAAACACTACATACAGAATTGTTAATGGTATGAGACCCTCTTTTTAAAACAGCAATAAAAATTCAAATCCCAGATTCATGCCGGCCTGTGTTATAATTTGAACAGTTAATCATTTGGGAAAAAATCCAAAAATCCTAAAAAATTTAGGATGAAGAATATCTTTAAGGTTGGTTCGTGATTTATTGTGAGCGTAAGTTGCTTCATGAAGAAAAAATTTAATTTTTTGAACATGATCACGATATTTAAAGTATTTACTGAGTAAATGAAACAGTAGATTATTCAAGTTACCATAATTTTTGGGAGTCTGAGGTGACTTTGTCCTATTACTCCTCTTACAAATATACATGAGATAATAGCTGCGACTAAAAGTATTATTGTTTCTCCTGAGTAAAAAAGTAAGATTACTAGGGCAATTCTTTGTCAGGTTAATAGAATTATTGTATTGAATCACTTTAGACCTTATGACTTCTGGAAATCAAAATTTTTTAGAAGAAGAGAGGTATTAAAAATGAGTCCTGATTGGAACCTTGTTTCAATTAGAGGGAAAATTTTTGTCGATAAAACAAAATAAGAGGACTGTTGAAGCTAGGACCTGGGCAAAAAAATATTTTATAGCTGATTCGGCGGAGAATATGTTTTTGGAAGTCCTAATTAATGGGATAAATGATCGTTACTTGTTCCTCTTCTTTTTGGCGGAGAAAAAAAAAACGCAGAAGAGACAATCGACTTTGTTTCCTTTTTTTTGTTCTTCATTTACATGGAGGCTCTCTAATCTTTTAATTTTAATTAAATCTAAAGTAATTACGTGTTCGATTGCCTTTTATTTCTTCAGTTTTTAAGGATCACGACTTGCGGGATTTTAGAAAATCTACACGTCAGAAAAAGAAACGTTTCGAAAAATCAAAGTAAGATGAAGTGAGGCCATTTTGGCTCCAATCGTTTTGTATCTCC
Organism: Dorcus hopei; assembly: GCA_033060865.1. Taxonomy (NCBI): domain Eukaryota; kingdom Metazoa; phylum Arthropoda; class Insecta; order Coleoptera; family Lucanidae; genus Dorcus; species Dorcus hopei. The sequence goes on from CM065425.1 coordinate 9,945,685, forward strand.
TCATCTCGTAGTGAAGCGAATTGTGGACATTTTGGCTCCATTTAAATTAAATTTCGCAGCGTTCTCTTTAAGTTATCTGTGATCGTGCACGGCGCTAGGCTAACACGATGCCTTTTTTGTTATTAAAAAAAAATTAACATATCTACGTATATACCTAAAGGAAGAAAGTGAATCTTAACGGATGTAAAAGGCAAGTGTCTGCGGTAACGGATACATCCAGGAGCGCCAAGCTCTTCCGGATAACCAAAATAACGGAACGATATTAACATTTAGAGTGTAGAATCAGGTGCGGGATAAGGCAGTGAGATCTCATAATGTGGTTGGCACACATATATTTAAAGCGTAATGCGATCTCCTCAGCTTCGGGATGTGTAATATTACACCTCCGCATTATCACTTGCATTCTCCGCCGTATTTTATATCCGCTCCGGGGAAATTTTCTCCGAATGTCACCGAATATTACAGTTAAAACACGGCATTGTATTTAACGGCCGCACTTACCTATTACATTTTCTGTGTATGCACCCTGTACGTGTTCCGCTCGGCGCGACCGCGCTTAAAGAAGTATATTTTCGAGGTGACGGTGACACGTCGGAAAAATCACGTATTTTCTCATTTCAACCGGAAACGACGGAACTTGGCTTACGTACGAACCGCGAAACGTTTGGTTGGAAATATCTTTTAATAAAATCCGCGCGGTAGGTATATTTCGATATAAGCAAAAATTAACTGAGCTACACGCATGTAACTAATCCGGATGTGCAATTACAGATTTAATTAAAACATTGTTAATCTGTGCAATCTCCGGCAACAGTAAACTGCAAGACGTGTGGCTCCTCTGCTTTTAATTAAATAAATTAAGCCGAACGAATTTCCGACTGGTTAATTGCTTCAGTTTGTTTCGCTCGTCAAAATAAATGAATAAAATCTACAGATCAGCTATTACCCCCCCCCCCCATACAATCTAATATATTTCCACAAAAGAAAAGAAAATTAATCATAAAATAATAGTTATTTATGTATTAAGGGCATAATTAAATAATAATTGAAGTACGACGCGAATGCTCAAGGGCGATTATCTACAATTAAGCCCGTGGTACAAATAACGTTTTTTTATTTAGGAAATCGTTTTTAGATATATTTATATAAAATACACACACATTCGGATTAAATATTTTCACATCGCTGGTTTTAATAAATCCATTTTCCATCCTGTAAAAATTATTTGCACGCGAGCCATTGAAAATTTTTTGATGCCCTAATCAAATTATTCAAACAAATACCGTTGCGTTTATAAACGGGGCGCGCAGTTTTCAACATTTTATTAATTATCGCGACGTAATAAATATATACGTGTCCATAATTTCCTGACCGCTAATTTATAGCCAGTTACACACGTGCGCAGATAAACTCCAATTACCGGGGGCGTACGCTGATGTTTGTATATAATTTAAGCATTCCGCCGATAAATCAGAAATAAACAAGCCCCGTGCAATCGCATAAATAAAATGGGCGACAGCCCCCGCCGCCTTCAATTTTGCAGTTCGGGGCGCTGAAAACAAATATATGAATATAAATGCGGCGTCCGACAGCGCACATCTATTTTTGTGAAAAATGGACACGTGAAGCTCACTTTGGCCTTTTTGTTTCGCTTCCTTCCAGTTCCACCTGATATCAACGACACGGTGACGAGCGGAGATATCACCATCACCGAAGGTGACAATGTCACATTAGTTTGTAACGCTGTTGGACATCCACCACCGCGCATAACTTGGAGGAGGGAAGATGGAGGACACCTCGTCCTACACTCAAGAAACTACGACGTTAAAAAAGGTACGTCTCACCCTTATTCAATTATTTCAGAATTCGTTAAGAATCAAAACCGTTGGGTTTAATAACTGGCGAGTTTGCGATTTTTAAGCGGAAGTTTTCTTATCGAAGAGCAGGGGCAGAACGGGGGGGGGATTAATAAAAATATAAATAAGAGCAATTTTAGATTTCCATCTGCATCTGAATCATGGTTAATTAAACATCTTTAAGCCCCCGTGAGGAGGCACTCAAACAAGCTTTGTACGGACTAATGAGAATCAACCTTAATCATTTAAACTTTTTTTTTAATACAAAAAAAAAACGCCTAAATAGAAGAAATGATTTTTCGTTAGCGGCCATGTTGGCCTATTTGTTGGCATGCGTCGTCATATTTTACCTGAGGGAACTGGGGTCGCAGACTTGGTAAGGAGATTAAAACTGTCTCCAATCGATGTTCGGCGGTGTCAATTGATATTCCAGCAAAGCCGCAATTGATTTACTTCTCCAAACGAGCAAGAAATCCGTTAGATTTAACACACACGGAAAACACGTCACACTGGCACAATGCTCCGAACAAGAAAGGACGCGACGAGATTGAAGATGAAGAAGGTCGCTTCGACGCGCGGGGATTACCGACGATAACCAATGACAGGCGACTTGAGAGTCACATGGTGCCTTCATAGGAACGCCAACTGTGTTAAAACGCAGCTGAATGATGTTATATCGCCACGATATTTTAGCGCGAGATTTGAATGTAACAGGCTCCAACCGTTTTGTATCTTCTCATATCGTAGTGAAGCGAATTGTGGCCATTTTGGCTCCATAGAAAGTAAATTTCGGAGCGTTCTCTTTAAGTTATCGTACATATACCCATCATCATATAACGTGTGTTCAATTAAAAAAACGGTCTAGATAGTCATGAAATTATTCTGAACGTATAGCGTAGGGTTTTTCATACGCCTAGTGTCTTACCCTTACTCAATTATTTCAGAATTCGTTAAGAATCAAAACTCGTTGGGTTTAATAACTGGCGAGTTTGCGATTTTTAAGCGGAAGTTTTCTTATCGAAAAGCAGGGGCAGAATGGTGGGGGGGGGGATTAATAAAAATATAAGTAAGAGCAATTTTAGATTTCCATCTGCATCTGAATCATGGTTAATTAAACATCTTTAAGCCCCCGTGAGGAGGCACTCAAACAAGCTTTGTACGGACTAATGAGAATCAACCTTAATCATTTAAACTTTTTTTATTAATACAAAAAAAAAACGCCTAAATAGAAGAAATGATTTTTCGTTAGCGGCCATGTTGGCCTATTTGTTGGCATGCGTCGTCATATTTTACCTGAGGGAACTGGGGTCGCAGACTTGGTAAGGAGATTAAAACTGTCTCCAATCGATATTCGGCGGTGTCAATTGATATTCCAGCAAAGCTGCAATTGATTTACTTCTCCAAACGAGCAAGAAATCCGTTAGATTTAACACACACGGAAAACACGTCACACTGGCACAATGCTCCGAACAAGAAAGGACGCGACGAGATTGAAGATGAAGAAGGTCGCTTCGACGCGCGGGGATTACCGACGATAACCAATCACAGGCGACCTGAGAGTCACATGGTGCCTTCATAGGAACGCCAACTGTGTTAAAACGCAGCTGAATGATGTTATATCGCCACGATATTTTAGCGCGAGATTTGAATGTAACAGGCTCCAACCGTTTTGTATCTTCTCATCTCGTAGTGAAGCGAATCAGTGGCCTATTTTGGCTCCATAGAAAGTAAATTTCGGAGCGTTCTCTTTAAGTTATCATACATATACCCATCATCATATAACGTGTGTTCAATTAAAAAAACGGTCTAGATAGCCATGAAATTATTCTGAACGTATAGCGTAGGGTTTTTCATACGCCTAGTGTCTTACCCTTACTCAATTATTTCAGAATTCGTTAAGAATCAAAACTCGTTGGGTTTAATAACTGGCGAGTTTGCGATTTTTAAGCGGAAGTTTTCTTATCGAAGAGCAGGGGCAGAACGGGGGGGGATTAATAAAAATATAAGTAAGAGCAATTTTAGATTTCCATCTGCATCTGAATCATGGTTAATTAAACATCTTTAAGCCCCCGTGAGGAGGCACTCAAACAAGCTTTGTACGGACTAATGAGAATCAACCTTAATCATTTAAACTTTTTTTATTAATACAAAAAAAAAACGCCTAAATAGAAGAAATCATTTTTCGTTAGCGGCCATGTTGGCATGCGTCGTCATATTTTACCTGAAAGAACTGGGGTCGCAGACTTGGTAAGGAGATTAAAACTGTCTCCAATCGATGTTCGGCGGTGTCAATTGATATTCCAGCAAAGCCGCAATTGATTTACTTCTCCAAACGAGCAAGAAATCCGTTAGATTTAACACACGCGGAAAACACGTCACACTGGCACAATGCTCCCAACAAGAAAGAACGCGACGAGATTGAAGATGAAGAAGGTCGCTTCGACGCGCGGGGATTACCGACGATAAACAATGACAGGCGACCTGAGAGTCACATGGTGCCTTCATAGGAACGCCAACTGTGTTAAAACGCAGCTGAATGATGTTATATCGCCACGATATTTTAGCGCGAGATTTGAATGTAACAGGCTCCAACCGTTTTGTATCTTCTCATCTCGTAGTGAAGCGAACTATGGCCATTTTGGCTCCATAGAAAGTAAATTTCGGAGCGTTCTCTTTAAGTTATCATACATATACCCATCATCATATAACGTGTGTTCAATTAAAAAAACGGTCTAGATAGCCATGAAATTATTCTGAACGTATAGCGTAGGGTTTTTCATACGCCTAGTGTCTTACCCTTACTCAATTATTTCAGAATTCGTTAAGAATCAAAACTCATTGGGTTTAATAACTGGCGAGTTTGCGATTTTTAAGCGGAAGTTTTCTTATCGAAAAGCAGGGGCAAACGGGGGGGGATTAATAAAAATATAAGTAAGAGCAATTTTAGATTTCCATCTGCATCTGAATCATGGTTAATTAAACATCTTTAAGCCCCCGTGAGGAGGCACTCAAACAAGCTTTGTACGGACTAATGAGAATCAACCTTAATCATTTAAACTTTTTTTATTAATACAAAAAAAAACGCCTAAATAGAAGAAATCATTTTTCGTTAGCGGCCATGTTGGCATGCGTCGTCATATTTTACCTGAAAGAACTGGGGTCGCAGACTTGGTAAGGAGATTAAAACTGTCTCCAATCGATGTTCGACGGTGTCAATTGATATTCCAGCAAAGCCGCAATTGATTTACTTCTCCAAACGAGCAAGAAATCCGTTAGATTTAACACACACGGAAAACACGTCACACTGGCACAATGCTCCGAACAAGAAAGGACGCGACGAGATTGAAGATGAAGAAGGTCGCTTCGACGCGCGGGGATTACCGACGATAACCAATGACAGGCGACCTGAGAGTCACATGGTGCCTTCATAGGAACGCCAACTGTGTTAAAACGCAGCTGAATGATGTTATATCGCCACGATATTTTAGCGCGAGATTTGAATGTAACAGGCTCCAACCGTTTTGTATCTTCTCATCTCGTAGTGAAGCGAACTGTGGCCATTTTGGCTCCATAGAAAGTAAATTTCGGAGCGTTCTCTTTAAGTTATCATACATATACCCATCATCATATAACGTGTGTTCAATTAAAAAAACGGTCTAGATAGCCATGAAATTATTCTGAACGTATAGCGTAGGGTTTTTCATACGTCTAGTGTCTTACCCTTACTCAATTATTTCAGAATTCGTTAAGAATCAAAACTCGTTGGGTTTAATAACTGGCGAGTTTGCGATTTTTAAGCGAAAGTTTTCTTATCGAAGAGCAGGGGCAGAACGGGGGGGATTAATAAAAATATAAGTAAGAGCAATTTTAGATTTCCATTTGCATCTGAATCATGGTTAATTAAACATCTTTAAGCCCCCGTGAGGAGGCACTCAAACAAGCTTTGTACGGACTAATGAGAATCAACCTTAATCATTTAAACTTTTTTATTAATAAAAAAAAAAACAATAGGAAATCGACTGCTTGAAGACAACTAAATTATTAACCTCTTTGCGTTTCTGAAGGCTGAGCTTTCGCTCCAAGGATTATGGTTGTAATAGAGCTTGATGATGGAATTTAATTTAAAAAAAAGGGGAATTCGTTTCTCCAACTCTGCGGTGCGTTTAAAATCGCGTGCATTAATAATTTATTAAACAAGAGAGGGCCACGAAATAAAAGAGTTAATTTAATCAACTTAATGCACCGCCTGAAATTCCCTGAAACGGAATGAAATCTCCTCAACCGTAAAAACTTGTTAGAAAATTTAAGCCGCTTTACGAGCGAAATTTATACGTGTAGCTTTAGTTCGCCCCATTTTTCATGGCGCTATCAAAATCCAGTAATTTATTCGGCAGATTAAAAATATCGATGCCGTTTCAATTGTGCGGCGGGGGGACTTTTTCGGAGGTGCCTTGCTTAGCCTTTGGGGGGGCAGGGAAGATCCTAGCTTTATTGCTGAAAATTATCGCGTCAAACTTGTGTAAATTAAGGGAACCGATGAAGTCGGAACTCTGGGGGTGAAAAGAGAAACTTTTTCTATTTTAGGGCCGCTCTGTTCTCCACGTGAACTCGTAAACGTTTTTTATTGGCACTTGCGAGCGGAAAGATCCGAAAAAATCTTATTATTTTTATTGTGGGGGGGCACAAATACAGTGTAAATTTATTAGATCTCGAGTGATGCAATTTCACTTTCTTTTTCTCGCTCAGATTGTTTCGCTTTTTACTTCTTTTTTTATATACATACACATACATGCCTGATTTATTAAGTTTCATCTATTATATAAATCCAAAAAAAAAATTCTTTATAGTTGCCACTCTAAGCTAGCAATAATTACCTAGGAATTTAATCGAAAGTAATACATAAAACAAGATGGTATTTGGAAAAAAGGTGAAAGTAAAATAAAATATAAATAAGAATGAGAAATAATTAAATAAAAATATATGACTAAGGAAAGACTAAACCAAACTATAATATGCAATGGTAACGCATTTTACAGTTCAGAAAATGAACGTATTTTTTTCAATAACAAAAGTCTAAAGTAAATCAATCATTGTAACGTTTTTTAAATTAAAAAGAGACTGTTTTAAATAGAGGAATATTTAATAACGAATTAAACAAATTATTAGACACTTCCTGCACCCGAAGGGGCGAGCTTTTATATTTCATTCAGTTCTCCTGGAAGGCATCTAGAACGTCGCGGAGCATCTTCGAAGAACCCATGACGTGGGCCAACGTCATCTAAGCGGTGACGTCACTTCATCTCGCCATTCCGCCACAACATTTTCAAATGGAGAAAAAAAAGAGAACATAGAGAAGTGACATATCTTTCTGTGTTTTGAAATATTTCATTCAGTTCTCCTACAAGGCATCTAGAACGTCGCGGAGCTTCTTCGAAGAACCCATGACGTGGTCCAGCGTCGTCTAAGCGGTGACGTCACTTCATCTCGCCATTCCGTCACAACATTTTCATAGAGAGAAAAAAAGAGGACATAGAGAAGTGACATATCTTTCTGTGTTTTGAAATAAAATGATCGGTAAACAAGAAAAGGTCGACGATTTTCCGCTGGATTTTTAAGAACACAAAAGTTTAACGAAAACCGAAGGAAGAATGCAACAAGTGCAAACGAATTACAAAAAATGAAGAACACTGCAGTTACAGAAGTAAAAGATGAACTATTGTCAAAGAAAAGCCCAGGAAGGCCGAGGACACTGTAGTGAACCAATACAAAAAAAAACTGTCAAGAAAAGGCCGTAAAAAGCGCGAATAAAAAACAAAACGAAAAATGATAAAACTGGGACAAACTATATGAAAAAAATGAAAAACAAAAGATCGACGGTTCAAAAAAAAAATTCCCAAGAAGAAAACCGTAAAAAGAGCCAATGGAAGAAAAAAAGCGAAACATGTTTCGACCAAACGAAAGAAAAAAGTTTGTGGCAAACAAAATGAAAAAAATGAAGGACGAGTTAAGTGAAAAACAAAAGAATTTACTTTTAACTGACAGTCTCAACCTCAACCTTACCTTGACCGGGTGTCAAATTCTGCTGTCTCTTCCACCAGCTGATCCCCTCGGCTAGCAGCAGTGAGAAGAGGATGGGTCTAAATTGATGTTAAATTATTAAGGGCGCCAGGACGGAACGTACCTCAGCGGACAGACAAACAACCTCGTCGGTATCCCCGAACCGACTTGATTGGACAGAAGGCCAAAACAAAAATAGAAGCTACACTCGACTCACTGGTACGTGAATGTAGAAATCAAACACGAATCTAAAGTTAACAAATTTAAGGTTTATTTACACACAAAAGTTCGAACAAATGCAGATTACAAAACTACATCAGGGTAAGCATGTGGTTAAATTTACTCGACGATAAATTACGATAAGTCTAAAGTTATTTACTATCTTATTCAATGACAAACTATCTATGGAGTCTCTGCATTCGACCGAAAATTCGCTCTCCAAACGGGCATGCAATAGTTGTGCAACGATACGCAGCTAAAATAAATCATATGGGTAGACTATGGGTAGGACTAACACGTGAAGTAGAACCCAAACGTAAAATCAATCGTAAAAACCTGAATAGAAAGAAAGAACAAACTCGTTAGCGTCCAAAATGGCGTCAGACAATTTGCTCAATATTTTACCTGAGATTAGTAGGAATCCCAAGCTTGCATTCGACCGAAAATTTGCTCTCCAAACGGGCATGCAGTAGTTGTGCAACGATACGAAGTTAAAAAATCATAAGGGTAGACTCACGGCTTACTGTCAAAGTACCGTCGGTAATGTCAATTTCGATGGTCTACGCTGTGACGTTGGCGGTCACCACGCCCTCTACTGTTCCTGTCCAGCGTCGCAAATCCGGAACGAACCGGTGGACAAAACTGCTAAAATGGCGGGTCGGCGCGGCGTATCGGATTAAGCGTAGGGAAAATACGTTCGGCCGCAAGGATTGAGTCGGCTCGGCTTGATTCGAACTTCAGAAAGCACGGCAATACGTAAAGCGTAAGTTAGAAGTAGGGCTAACACGTAAAGTAGAACCCAAACGTAAAATCAATCGTAAAAGTCTGAATAGAAAGAAAGAACAAATTCGTTAGCGTCCAAAATGGCGTCAGACAATTTGCTCAATATTTTACCTGAGATTAGTAGGAATCCCGAGCTTGAAATGGGGCTGAAAATACCCCAGTACTCGCTCGTTGATGTGAACTCTATTCCGGCGGGAACTGACGAAAACGAAAACTGCAAGAAACGGAAAAGCGTCAGTAATAATGCGACAAAACGAAAACACACGACAAGCGAAACAAACAACACGCAAAAGTGAAGAACGAGGTGTAGGAAAAAAAAACAAAAGAAGATCGACTGTTTTTCGTCAGAAGGAAAAGAGCAGAAACAAGAAATACAAAATAATCGAATTCAAAAAATTAATCGTAATTGGACGAGAGAAACGAAAACATCTCAAGGATTAAACGAACAACAAAAAATTGACGATTTGAAAATTAGCAGAAAGCGAAAGAAAACTATACAGAAAGAAGTATGAAAGAAAGGAATAATTGAGCGTTAAGTTGATCGAAAAATAAAAGAAGTTCGACGATTCTTCGGTGGACTGTTAAAAAATAAAAAAAAACAAATAACGAAAGCGAAGAGTGCAGGAAGGGAAAGTGCCAGTAAAGTACGAGAAATAATTTGACAAGACGAAATAAGTGACAAGTGAAACAAACAACGTAAAACTTGAGAACGAAAACCTTGACTGAAGATTATTAAAGAAAAATAAAACGTTCAGTTAACAAACAGAAACCAGATTTGAATTGAATAAATGGAAAACGTCCGTGATAAACAACGATAAACAATAATAGAAAGATAAAATTAGATTGAAGGAACCAAAGTATGGTAAAATAAAAAATACAAAAAGCTGACAATCGAATTGTCAATTAAAAATATTGTCACGATGTCATTATCTGAGAAAGTAAGTAAAATTAAAATTCGTTTCGTAATTATTGCAATTGCGTGCGTTTCAAAATTATGAAGGATCAGCAGCCATTAATCGATTAGTAGGTCAGCCGCGTTACACACGCTCGCATTCCACTTTACGTAGAAACGCAAAGCTCTGCGAAATGTAGGCGTGTATGTTTACATGTGCCAATTAAGATTGAGGCAATTAGAACGTTTTATAAGAAACAAATTCGGCAAGGGTTAATTGATGCTGACACCTTGAGAACTTTGTACCTTGAACCGAACCCCAGCCACCAGGACAAAAGAACCGATTATGACGTAGCATTAGAGGTGTATAAAAAGATAGGAGATAAGAGTCAGCAAGTAGTAAAAAGTAGTAAGAAAGTAGTGAACAAGTAAGTAAGAATAATTAACAGTGATAGTGAGCGGAAACAGCTGAGCGAGTGACCCTACGAGCTAAGGGCTGGCCTCGGGGGCCAGACCCTCCCCAGTTTAGGTAGTTAAGTCAAAGTATACATTAAGTAAGTTTAAAGTTGAAGTTTTAGATTAATTAAATTAGAATAAATAAACATAAAATTTAAGAGACAATACCGGTAATAATTAAATTGAATTAAACTAAATAATTAAATTACAAAATAAAAAACAGTTCATTTTTTATCGTGACAATATATAAATAAAAGCGTTTCAAAACAATGGAGCTTTTAAAAGAAATTAGAGAAAAATTAGCTAAAATTAACATTAAATTAAAAAAAAAAAAAAACTAAGGTCAAAACACGTCGGGGTGAAAGAAAAAAGAAACGACGATGGAGTCCCTATTTGGCAAAAAAAAACTATGGGAAAAGATCAAAAGAGAAAGACATTCGATTTTTTTTTCTAACTTGAATTAACTCAAAATAAAGGAAATCTTGATTTTAAAGAATTAATAAAAAAGAAATTGAAAAACATCAACAAAATACGAAGCAGTAAATGGCCAATCAAAAAATCATAAAATTGATAGAGAACAACTTGAGGAAACATAATTCAAAGAAAAGAAAACGCAGGAAATTAAACATAATAAAATAATAATTGTTGTTCTTTTTTAACTTCCTTTTTTCTCTTGAGTCAATTCTTCGTACCTGCTTCATTTTCTGTTGACCACTAATAGGTAGTCTTTAGTTTTTCGAAAACTACGCTGCCAGAAAACGTTGGTCTTCAATATTTTTTTTGTTTGTCTTTTTCTGTAGGTATATTTAATAATAGTAATAAACTTTATTGTCCAACAGAACATGTCCAATTACAAGGCAATCAGCGACTACATTAATATACTACTAAACTACAAAAATAAACTAAATTAATCAATTCAACTAATAATAGAATTACCGGAAATTAAGAGATAATGGTTGAAGAGGGTAATAGTGATTAAGTAGAATTAATTAATTAATTAATTTCCTTGTTTGTGGACACACCAATTCTCTTTTGTGTATTTCTATTGATTTTTTTTGTTTTCTCTTTTCAAACACTCTCCCTCCAATAGAAAATCATCTATCTGCTTTTGTTTTTCATTCATCTTACTCTTTAAATATTGTTATTGTTTATTCTAGCCTTCTGGTGTATATTAAACGTGCCGTATGGCATCACACCTTCTGACTTTCTATTAAATCAATTTTTTGTCCGATATTATTGTTACTTTTGCTGCACAAAACTCTAGTTGAATCACTCCTGTCTTAATTAGGTACTTAGATCGGTAATAAGCCTGCGCTGTACATTACAATTAGCTTTTCCTCGACTCGCAACAGTACAGAATGAAGGTGGTTAAACAGATCTTAAAGAATGCGCCAGGGTGAACAAAATACACATCTGATCCGAAATTGACCTCGACAGTGTTCCCGAATTGTCTCGGCTTTACAGTTGATCATTCGCAGCAATCACAGGAGATTTACTTAACTCATTTGTACGTTGAAGGTAGCGGCACAAATTTACAAAGAGCTAAAATAATATTTGCTTAAAGGCGACGGGCCACTGCGCGCGAAACTAAGCTAAGCTAAGCGAAACTAAGTTTTCTGAAAATTAGATCCAACGTAATCTTACGCGGACGAGGCAACCGAGTGAAGATAAACATCGTTTCATATCTTTGCTTTCCTAACTTCGCTCCCCTTAGCTTTTGTTGCCACGTTCGCGTAAGATTACGTTGGACCTAATTTTCATAAAACGTAGTTTCGCTTAACTTAGCTTAGTTTCGCGTCCAGTGCCGCCTGCCTTTAATCATGAATGCGCAGAAAAGTTACATAATTTGTCGCGCACACTCTCTCCAAAATGTACTCTAACGAAAAAAGAAACGTCGATTCGCAACGAATCCCACAGTCGAGTGTGTACGGCAGGTTACCTGATAGCGAATAATAAGAAAATACAATCCCCAAACGGATACAAACGAACCTACCGGGTTGCCTGTTGGTTGGGCTGCCGGTGCGACCAAAATCCCGTGTCAGTGGAGAAGATCGTGGGCAAGCAGTTTCGCACAGGTAACTGTAGATCAAAAAGGGGCGCCACCTGTTGAAGATCGCAACAACTTGCTATCGCGGGATTCCCCCAACAGGAGAGAAATCCCCACTCACCAATCGGTTCGGTTCCGATATGATCCGTTCCAGAAAGGAACAGCAAAAAAGGGGGGGAATATTCGCAAAACATCGACGTCAAAAAAACAAACAAACACCACGTTAAACAGGTTTTAATGCGGGTAACGGCGACAAAAAAAAAACAAATATAGTCGCTCAAACAAGGGAATATAGTTCCGCAGTAAACTCCCTCTGTACCAAAGGGAAAAAAAAAGATTTATATATAATAACACGCTGAAACCCAAATTACATAACATTAAACACGCGTAAAACGCGAAAATCTAACCCGTACGGTAGGGATCCCACACGTCCGTTTACAGGACAAGATTGAGAAGCTGCCAAAAATACGTATCATAAAAAAACGACTAAAATAAACTACGGTTACAAAAGCAAACAGACAAAAGTAACACTTAAATCTAAACGCCGAAAGAAATCCAAGAACAAAATGTCGGCAAATCGTAACGGCGACAAAAAAAACAAATATAGTCGCTCAGACAAGGGAATATAGTTCCGCAGTAAACTCCCTCTGTACCAAAGCGAAAAAAAAGGTTTATATATAATAACACGCTGAAACCCAAATAACATAACATTAAATACGCGTAAAACGCGAAAATGTACCCCGCACGCTAGAGATCCCACACGTCCGTTTACAGGACAAGACTGAGAAGCTGCCAAAAATACGTATCATAAAAAACGAGTAAAATAAACTACGCTTACAAAAGTAAACAGACAAAAGTAACACTTAAATCTAAACGCCGAAAGAAATCCGAGAACAAAACGTCGGCAAATCGTTCGCCATCCGAGAAATTACTGTAAAGAGCGTGTCCAACGATGTCCGGAAGAAATGAAAGTTCAAAAAAAAAAATACGATAGCCAGGAGACCTCCGAAGCACTTCGCCTCGCAGCAGGGGGGAGTCCGTAGGTCTACCCCGCGTTTACGAAAATTCTGCTGCAAGAATTCGCCCCGACGAGAAAATGTCTATCTTGTCCTCGAGTTCATGTGGCGAGAGTCCGAAAAAAGAATAATTTGCCTCCGAAAGTCAACTGGTTCTACACACTCGCAACACTTCCCGACGGGGTGGGGGGAACTACCCTCTAAACCCAGATGCCACCCATAACTGCTCGCTACAAAGAAACAGAACGACACAAACGAATTAAAATCAACGAGAACGATAATGGAAGGACATATAAACGCTTACCTCGGCCTGGGAAAAGCCGAGCGTCGACAAAAGGGACGCCACGTGGCAGTGGCACGTGCGGTGATCCAAAAAGATCCAAAAATGTCGGAGAAAAATGCGGTCAGAAACCTCTACCAATCCGTGAATTCTTGGGTGCAACTCACAGAACCCCAACAGGGCGCGGAAATACCAAAATTTCGTACACTAAAATCCGCAGAGAAACCCAAGGGATCACACGCACTCACACGCCCAAAACCAGAAAAATGCCGGCTGGCTGCTCCCTTGTTGGGTGGTGGAAAATTTTTCAATGCGCCTGTCCCCCACAATCCCACGCGTTCACTCACTTAAATCAAGTGCGACACACCGACTCAGCGCGAGAATTTACACCACCGAACGGAACAATCGAAACATTCAAGGTCGAAGACCGCTAGAAAAGAAAATAACGACGACGGTGCGGAAACGACTGTAACAAATTACAACCAGGTTAAAGGCTAATCTAATTAGCTAAGCTAATCTAAACGAAACTAAGTTTTTTGAAAATTAGCTCCAACGTAATCTTACGCAGGCGTGGCAACTAAAGCTAAGCGAAGCGAAGTTACGAGAGCAGAGATATAAAACAATGTTTATCTTTGCTCGGCTGCCTCTATTCAACACTTCAAGTCTAAATCGTCTTACCTTTACTGCAACGAATTACATCGGTTAATTAAAGGCGCAAGATTTGTCGAAAATTCGCTCTTTAAGAAAAGCGCAGCGTCACAAAGCAGTTAATAAAGAAATACGGTACGAACTCACGCAATCCAAGAGTGTGTCCTGTACACCATCCTTCAGTCGAATGCGGCAACTGCTTCCAAAGTATCGGTTAATTAACCAAATGACAAAAGAGTATCCGAAAGTAAAAGTACCCCAAAAAAAAATTATCCAAACGTAAAAACCTGAATTTAAAAAAAAGAACAAGATAATTAGAAATCAAGATGGCGTGAGCCTAAAATAACCTGGATTTTAGGTAAACCAGAGTAGGCAGAGTAGTGGAAATCTTCCCTTATCTCCGACCATGTCGAATGTGGGTTCTCCTAATCTTTCTTTAGCAAGAGCTTCGATAATTTAAACACAAAGACACAAGCATCATGAAAGTTAAACGAGCAATGAAACGTTGCAACAAAGACAAAGAGGATGACGCGAGACAATCGCGGATGCCGTCAGCTCCGACCAATCAGAAATCATTGTTATCGAAAATGCTCATAATAGGACATGTCACGTGGAGACCGATAAACGTATGCCTATATTCGGGTTGCCACAATAAATTCTAAGTTGGCTAGCTTATTCCTACGCGGTTTTAAACTGTAGCAATTAGTTTCTTGGAAAATTATTGATCATTCTTCTTCTCTATGGATTCCAATATTATAATTGATTCTCAAATATTTCCTTCAGTTAACGCCTGAACGGTCCAGTGGTAAGAGGACCGGCCTTGCAACCGCATGGTCGTCGGTTCGAACCGCACTCGGGATTTTTCTCGGGGGTGGTCGGTATCGACTTCAGGCACCCTTCAGCGTTGGGGATAAAATTCGACACTGCTTCCCCTTAAACGGCGAGGAGGTTTGGAAGTAACAAAGCCATGGAACACTTTACACACACTCAAATACACTCCCGCTCCTGAGGTCCTGACAAGTCTTTGACTTAGGACCCCGTTGGGCAACCACCACAGATTAAAAAAAAAAAGTTCAATATAAACCGAGCTGGTTTAAAGCAGAAAGAACAACAATCTTCTTCAGATCATACAGAAAATTGTGAAACAAAAAAAGGGGAAAGAGCTCTTAATTGTGCTATAGTTCTCATTCTCGAGTATACTTCAGTAATGAAAAATCACAAGGATGAAGTTCGAAACGTAAATCCTTTACGTAATGCATAAAATCAGGTGATTTATATGGGCCGCATACAGTTTTCCGATACTTTTCGGGGCGAGGAGGATATAAACCCACTCGCTGCGTCAATCAACTTTTTATTCGCAAATTTTATGGAAGAGTTATCGAGATGCAGGCAAAGCCCATCCTCGCTCCGGAGACTGGCACAGTCGCGAGCTTAAATCGCCTTCATCGCCTGCGCTCGATTGGATAAGCAGCGACACGAAGAGCTTACGGAGATTTCCACGAACCTCACATACCAAACTGCAAGGCGAACTTAGACTTTCACGACTTAGACTTAGACGAGCACACGTTTCTACACAATGTTCCCAAAAAACGTAAGCTGAAACTTCTGGTCGTTTCATCAACCAACTCCTAGTCAAATAATGCATTATTTATCATCGCCATCTTACTTATTTTATTTCAAAAAATGAAATAGTTATTTAGCGTGTTCCGAGTTGCATAAAGCAGATTACAACGAAAGGAAAGAAAACGCGAACGGGAATTTATCTGCGCTTCTGCAATGCTAATGGACTAGAGAGTCGCTCTTAGGAAGTTCCCTTTGCCCATTGCGACTGAAGAGAGTCGGCGGTAAATGAGAAATAACTGCTTGTTTGCAATGCGCGGCGCAAATATAGAATTCTGTTGCATAAATAATCACCAAGCCGCTATTTACGGATGAAAGATTTTAAAATATTCTCCCGAGGGAAGCGCCCTCCGCCGCGTCGCGCCGCCCTCATTAGAAAATTCAGTCTTCGATTTTTGTCCTATAATTAGAACACGGAAGACTCCAATCGATTGCCACCCTCTCCAGTAGTCACTGGCAATAATTACAAATTTCTTGGCATCTTCTAAAAGTTCTTTATTTCTTTTACCTAAAGAAGCACTTATGCTTGAAAACACTCGAGTACTTATTTTAAAACTTCAACATCTTTGCTTGGCTCTCGCTGGATTACTACAAATCGTCTCTAAAGAACTCTAATTACCTTTCATCTTTTGAGGTTCCAGATGTGCCCTCGCTTGATGTAAACGCTCCAAATCGAATCGAATCATAGTGATTTGTCGTAAGAAAATCAGAACGCAATTGCTTTCATCTGAAACGCAAAACGTAAAGGTGGTGTGTGAAATATTTTTATTAATTAAAAACGTGTATGTTTCGGCCTAACCCGGACGATTTAATTTAAAGCGAAACGGTTTAAATAAATAACGTTTTGCACGGCTGCTAGCAATTAAGTTTTAGTGAGCGTAAAATTTATATTTATTTAAATACTGGAAGGAAACGGCGCCGCTAGAAAACGAATTAAAAAAAAAAAAAACAAGTACCTAGAAGTTTGGAAATAATATACAATACCCAATAATACAGTATATCTTCTCAAGACACGGATAATTCTTTTTTTATATTTATCTTCTCTCCTTTGTTCTTCCATTTTTCTACTAAATCTTCTCTTGAGACTTCCTTTTTTAATCGAGGTCTTCTTCTATCTTTCTTGCCATAATCTCTTCTGTGAACACCTTGATTTTGTTCCACTTGTCTAGATTTTTGAGCATGCTTCTAATTTCTTATCAGTTGTTGCCTTTCCTTTAGTCGTTACCACGAAACTCTAAAATGAGAGACTCCTGTTTACTTACTCTGATCGGTAACAATCTGCGCTGTTTCTTGCACCAGCTTTCTCCTCGACTAGCAACAGTGAAGAACGAGGTGGGTAATTTGAAAAAAAAAGGCGCCAGGGTGAACAAAGTACCCAGCTGATCCGTAATAACTTTGACAGAGATCTCAAACCGCTCCCGTTTTGCAGGTGATCATTCCGCAATAACCAGCAGGTTTTATCTTACTCATCACTTGTTCGCTGAAGGTATGCGCACAAAAGACAACAGTTAAATTAACAAATACTTTAATTAAAGAAAATGCATAGTGATTAAACACATGCGACGAATACACAGTGCAACTAAATACACAATAAAATGCGTCTAACGCTAAATCACTCCACTTATATTACTAACGATATTACATAGGTTAATCAAACGCAAGATTAGTCAAAATTCGCTCTTTGGTAAAATGCAGCGCGTCAAAGCAGTAACATAGAATTAAAACAATACAAACTCATGGCATCCAAAGTGTATTCAGAAGGTTGAAGATCGCTTGTAAGTTTCAGGTACGCTTGACTGGAATGAGGCAGCGCCACTTTTTGACCAGTCCTAGTGACTGCTTCCAAGGGCTGATTAATTAACCAAGGGTGAAAAGGGTATTTCGCATATGAGAATACCAAATCGTACAGGAAGAAGGCGAGAAGTAACGCCGTGCAGCAAAACGAAATGGACTGACGCGGGGTAATCGCAAATGAGGTCAGCGCCGACCAATAGCAATCGTTAATTTTCCCACATGCCCATATAAGGAGTCGACGGACGGGTCGATTCTGTCGATTAATAATTTCGAGCTTGCGCCGCAGTGCTTGGGAAGTCAAGGTTGCCACAATGAACTTTAAATTGGCCGAAATTCCCAAATGTTGCCAACTTATTTCTTGCGAGATTTTGAAACGTAACATTGTGTCCTAAGTTTCTTCTTGGCCACTTGGATTTTTTTCCCAGCTCTACTGTTATACAGCTCTTATAGTGCCCTCACTCGCTTTTCTTTCCTCTTCTTCCTGTGCTCCAATTACACTTACTCTCTCATGCACCAAATGGTCTACCGGTATCATTTTGGCAACGACCAAAATACCTTCTGTTCGTGCAATTTAAATCGATCCTTTTTTATCCTTTACGTTGTTTACCCTCTTCTGTCTTCTGTTCGCTCCTTTGAACTTTTTTGCGAAATATTCTATTCGGACTTCCCAGAATTATGTAGTTTCTGTTTAGGTATTGATGCATCGCTCTCATCCTTTACAATTGATTATCTTTTTTTGTTTGTACTTTTGAGGTCGAACGTCTTTGGCTTTTCTGCAAAAAATTCTTCCCAGACTATTTCCACCTTGGTTTTAATGAGTTACTTCTTATCGTTTATATTTGGTCCTCGTCCCTCTCTTGTTTGTTCTTTTAAAGATCAAAATTCTTTAAAATTTTCTCCGAAATATTCCCTTCAGACTTTGAGGGTTGTTTCGGACTTGGTTTTAATGGAGCAGTTCTTGTTCTTTATAATTCATTCTCATCCCCTTTTTTTGTTTGGTCGTTTCTTCAATTTTTCTGCGAAAATCCTTTCCTTCCAAACTTCCTCTGTCTTGGTTGCAACCAGTCAGTTCTCACCCTTCGCTCTTCTTCGTTTGTTCTTCTCAAATTCGACAGTCTTTGATTTTTCTGCAAAATATCCTTTCTGCGCTTCTTCTACCTTCTGTCTTGACGAGTCAGATCTGATCCCTTATAATAGAACCTTGTTTCTTCTTTTGAACGCCAAAAGTCTTCGATTTTTCTGTAAAATATTCTTTCCAGACTCCCTCTACCTCAGTTCTAACGAGTAACTTCCTTTATCCTTTATGATAGTGTGGCATAGCAACATACACGCATCTAACATATTCCCCGAACCAACCGCCATCCAGGTAATCCCGGGCTTTAATCCCCAAGCTGTACGCAGCGAGGCTATTAACGAGCGCACTAATGACCATATTAGGCGGACGGGTTCGGCGAAATCCCTGATGCAAGTGCGCACACCGGCACGCTCTAATGAGACGGATTAAACGTAGAGTATAGGATCAAGAGGGGTGTTCTTAGAACAACCCGGGAAGAGGTCCTATATAAACCGGCCGAGTGCCACTAGCAAGGCACTTCAAATCCTGCTGCCGAACAGGCCAGAACGAAGGCTCTTGCTACTGCTGCCGAATAGGCCAGAACGCAAACTTCAAATCCTGCTGCCGAACAGGCCAGAACGAAGGCTCTTGCTACTGCTGCCGAATAGGCCAGAACGCAAATTTCTGCTCCTGTCGCTGAATAAGCCAGGACAAAATATCAGCCCCTACGGTGTAAGGTCTGAGCAACACGCCGCCAGATTCCAAGTCGCATCTCGAAGAACCACCAAGCTGGCGCCGACACCGGTACCACGTGGGCGGACGAAGGCGACCATCAAGAGGAGTCGTTACCGGAGACATCAGCATCGACAGGAACTCCGGGACGCATTGTCAGAAGCTCGCTTTCCCCGAGCAGTGTCCCCCTTACCGCCGTCGCCGCAACGAGATCCGCCATCGCGTCAGAGACCGAAGGTTACACTGGGCCATACCGACTGATCCCTCTAACGGTACCTCCACCGACGTACCGCGAGGTATCACGCGCCCAGGTCCACCCGTTAGATCCACGTCTTCCCATGGTAGAACGCGACTACGCCAAGTTAGGAGAAGAGCAATACTATCGTCAGATAGAATTTTGATGTTTATATATTGTATATAACCTGTTCCATTAATATAACTCTGCATTTACTGGAAGTTGTGTATTTGTCGGCATTAAAAACCGGCTGGGCACGTGACACCCACGCACCACGCCCCCACAATAGGTTCTCTTCTCCCCTTCGTTTGTTCATCTGAAAGTCGAATTTCTGCAAAATATTCTTTCCAGACTTTTTGCCTTGGTTTTGATGAATAATTTCTTGCCCTATGTGATTGGTTCTTTTCTCTCCTTCGTTTACAGTTTCAAAAATCAAAATTCTTGAAAGTTTTCTCTGAAGTATTTTCTTCAGACTTTAGGAGTTACTTCGAACTTGGTATGAATGGATCAGTTCTCCTTCTTTATAATTTCTTTCCTTTTCCGTTACGTTTGTTCGTTTGAAAGTCAACAGTCTTCGATTTTTCTGCAAAAATCCTTTGCAAACTTCCTCTGTCTTGGTTTCAACGAGTCAGTTGTCACCCTTTATGCTTCGCTATCTTCTCGAAAGTCTTCCTATGGCTCGGTTGTAACGAATTTTTCTGCAAAAATCCTTTGCAAACTTCCTCTGTCTTGCTTTCAACGAGTCAGTTCTCACTCTTTATGTTTGGTTATCTTTCCTCTTCTTCGTTTGTTCTTCTGAAATTCAACAGTGTTTGATTTTTCTGCAAAACATCCTTTCTGGGCTTCTTCTGCCTTCAGTCTTGACGAGTCAGATCTGATCCTTTATAATCGAGTCTCTTTTCTCCCTTGGTTCTTCTTTTGAACGCCGAAAGTCTTCGATTTTTCTTTAAAATATTCTTTCCACAATCCCTATGCCTCAGTTCTAACGAGTAACTTCCTTTATCCTTTATGATTGGTTCTCTTCTCACCTTCGTTTGTTCATCTGAAAGTCGAATTTCTGCAAGATATTCTTTCCAGACTTTTTGCCTAGGTTTTGACGAATCACTTCTTGCCCTAAATGATTGGTTCTCTTCTCTCTTGCGTTTATAGTTTTAAAAGTCAAAATTCTTGAAAATTTTCTCCGAAATATTTTCTTTGGGCTTTAGGAGTTACTTCGAACTTGGTTTTAATGGATCAGTTCTCCTTCTTTACAATTTATTTTCTTTTCCGTTACGTTTGTTCGTTTGAAAGTCAACATGCTTGGATTTTTCTGCCAAAATCCTTTCCAAACATCCTCTGTCTTGGTTTCAACGAGTCAGTTCTCACCCTCTATGATTGGTTATCTTCTCTCATCTCTGTTTGTTCTTCTGAAATTCGATAGTCTTTGATTTTTCTTCTGGGCTTCCTCTGCCTTCTGTTTTGACGAATCAGATCTTATCCTTTATAATTATCATTTGTGATAAAGTCTCTTATCTCTCCCTTGTTTGTTCTTTTGAGAGTCGAAAGTCTTAGATTTTTCTGCAAAATATTCTTCCCAGGCATTTCTCGCCTTCTTCTGATTGAGTCTCTCCTCTTCTTTCTTTGCTCTTCTGTTCTGCAACATATTCTCTTCAAGCTGCCTAACGAATCCCTTCTCGTCCTTTGTAATTGCGTAAGAAACCACTTCTTGAGGCTTGGAAAACCACTTTACCGCCATGGTTTATACATTATTTTTTTTCCTACACAACATTATAATTAATTTTGTTAATATCACACAATGTTAATTTAGATGCTTTAAAAACCAGTGTTGTAAGTGCTAGCGTGGCCGAGCGGTCTAAGGCGCTGGTTTAAGGCACCAGTCTTTTTGCCAAGTCGACTTTTTTTTCTTGATAATTTTAATCCTTTTTTAAACCAAATACAAATTAAATAAAAAACTTACGTTTGTTAATTTTTTGATGTCGATGAGAATGCATTCCAGAAATTATTGTTGCGCCACCTAGTGGTAAAGCTTCGTAAATTATTTTCTCGGCTAGGCATTCATGTTCATTTTGCCGGGCTAGCCGTGGAAACGTTTGCTTTCTCCTCTCTGGTGAGGTGGTAATTGAATTTTCTAATAAGTGTAGGAAAAAAAATTATTATTTCAAAAATTAGAAAAGAAAAAATTGCAATCGTGAAATTCAAACGTAAGAGTCTGTTGAATCTGATTCGACGTAAACAAAAGGGGCCGACTTCTTGCCAACTAACTCGCACGAGTGAGCATTGCATCTGCAAAAAATTGAGAAAAATTGCCGAGACTGCAACTGGACGCAAGTGCAGTAAACACCTGTGCCGTTGAGTAGGCGCAATAAAAAGAAAAACAAAATTTATGGACGCCTGTTACGGTGATGTCACTTTACCCCCTCTTGAGACGGCAAGTTCCTATTTTAAGTTTGTCAGAGTTCCGTCGGGGTTTCTTTAAAGTAATTTCAATCTTCTCTCTGCGTGTTTCACGGAAAAATTAATTGGTTTCATTTTATTTTATTCGGTAAAAAGAAGATTGTTTCCGTGAGCGTTTTTAGTTTTGTTTTAAGTAAATCTTAAGCGCAGTCGCTCTCAAATTAAAAAAAAAATTAAAGTGTCCCAATGTTTCGATTGAGAGAAGATAATCAGACTCAACATTTATCAGCTTAAAATTCAGAAATTAACGAAAGCTTAAATGTCGTACAGAATTCCGTTTCTTCTCTCTTCGAATTGAATTGCTGATTGTAGTATAGCGCACACTATTGATCTTTATTTTATAATTACCTAACAGAGTGTAAAATGTCCAGTCAGTAAAAAATCGTACGCCTTCGTAAATGAAATATTTCGGAGAGCGCTCGAGCGAAAGCAGTCATGTTTACAAATTAAATTCAACATCATCTGCCAACCGGAAGAGGCGCAACACAAAGAACGTTATAATAAAATACAGTTCCAATCTTGGGGGGGGGGGTGCCAACACACCCACGGCCAGCGGCAGCAATTAAGCGGTGACAGCCACGCAAATGATATAATGGGCCCAAAGAGGAACATCGCCGCGAGAAGAACAGAGATATGAAGCATCGTTATCTCCGGCGCGGTAATTAACCCTTCACCACTTGATCAATCTTGGGTCAGGCAAGAAACACTAAATTATAAATCCGCCGCTCCCCCAAACAATAGACAATAGTTCGACGAAGTGGGTTCGCGTGAGCACCATTGTCTTTTTACGCTCGCCATCGCTTATATCGCTCGCGTCAAATTTGATTTATCGCCGGCATTAACTTAATTGCGCCCCGAGTTTCGGGGGTTATTGTGTTTGTTAAAAAAAAATTATCACCGTGTTCCATTAGAATGTCAGCAAACATATATTGTCTGCACGGGGTAAAAAAACGACCGTCGACGCCCTCTAATGCGTTCAGAAAGTACTACCCGAGTAATTACACCGAATGCTCGCCGCTTCTTTTTTAAATTAGCTTTTAAAATTCCTTTCAACTATTATATGGGTACAGCAAGCAATAAAGATTAGCCCGTGGAACATAGAACCAATAACAACTTTGCGTTGTTAATTCTCACTAATTATGTAGCTAAATGAGATGAGGTTTACTGTTGTAATAATGTAACAACAACATTTACTTTAGCGTGTCTTAATGGTCACTCATCTGAAGAAGAGTTTGGCTATTTCCTGGCGCCCGTTATCGCCTGGGGAATGTTTACGTACCTTTCTCACTTTAATTTTTGCGAAAGTAACTGGTGGGGCTTAATTTTGTTTGAAATCCATCCGGTGCCAAAGTACTCCTCGGAAGAGCTCGCTCGAAATCGAATATGAGTCCTAGGCCTTTCATCTTTATCCTTTGATTCCCCGAAAATTTTAATAATCCAGGCGGTGATACTTAATAACCGTGGTAATTAAGCAAATTAAGAGTTAATCTCCCCCCTTTTAGGGTCTAATTAATTCCTCAAAATTATTTCGGCTTTGAAGCATGGATACAACTAAAAAAAATAAAACGAATCGATTAGGTTTGTTTTGGAACGACACCGAATTTGGCAGGATTGCAACACCGAACGCCGCCGCCAAACATACAAAGTATAAGTCACTCGAAATAATAAAACCGCCCATGCGAGAGATGCGATTACAATTTCCATTCGAGCGGTTAATTGTGTTAACAAGAAGCTCACTCGTAAATGCATTAGCCAGACACTTAAAATCCGTTGCAATTTCAGTTTCACGTTTCATTATTCCCAGTGTTTTGCCGGTGCCAGTCGTAAAAGCTTTCAATGTAACTAAGAACAACGCACGCCGCGCCGGCCGTCGTGAAAAACCGACGAACAATTTCTACGTAATCGAGTTTGACATCGTCATAAACGAACATGAGGCTCGGAGGCGACGCAGAAAGAATTTCCCGCCTTTGGAAAAACAAGTTTTCTCTAATCTAAAACAAATGGTTAACATATCGATGATATTCGATGCCTAGGGTTAAAATTTGTTTCAAAGGCCACGGACAAAAGTCATTCAAAAAAAATGTTGCAAGTAAAAGAAAGGTAGGGAAGAAGAAGAAAGAAAGCGAGAGGACTGAATTACATGGTCAGAAAAGTAAGACGTGAGTACTACAAACGCCTTGCTTCGTCAAAAGCTTCGCCAGTATGAGTCAGGGTTGACCTTTGAAATGAGGCTGCGTTCGGAGAATTTCCAGCTGCATGTTGCATTACCAAGCAGTCGCCGAGTTGACTCATCAAAAAACCACAGAAAAAGTCATGCAAAAAAGTGTTCAAGTTAAGACAGGTAGGGAAGAATAAAAAGTGTGACGCGCCCACTAAGCCCTGTTCGTTGACTGCCACGTACAAGTAAACAAGCAATAAACAAATGTACAAACAACCCCAACTTAAGATTTATTGGTAAGGAAATGATTGTCTAGACCGTTTACCTAGATTCCCGAGAGAGCCATCCAGATATTCTACTACAGCTGTGCATGCGTCCTTAGCTACTCTACCTGCTTACTGGAGGTTGCCGGCCGGCGCTAACGGTTAATATCTACGAATTGGGTTGCCGGGACCCGCTCTAAATAATAATACTTTGATTACGGCACGTGATCGTCGTGAATAGGAAACTACGTCGTGATAACCCGTTCTTTTGGTGGAGCAGCATATAACTCTTTAGAACAAGGAATTTGACACTTTGAATAAAACGCAACAATTAACTTTAATTAATTATTTATTGAAAAAAAAAGAAAAACATGGGAAAAACTCCTGATATCCGCCTCTGGGGGATCGGAGATCGTGAGCGAAAAATCCTTGCGTTGGAAATCAATACAAATAAACAAAAATTACGATTTTCAAAAAGTACAGTGTAACTCGTTTAACAGATTACACTTTCGAATATCGGCGCGATCTACTTTCTTTCGATTCACACCGTTGGTGATTTAATGTCTGCACAGATGTTTGTTGGAGAGCTTTGTTCGTTAATTAGATTAATAATTAATTGAATTTCAAATTAACTCGAGTCTTGGTACAAGTGTTGATCACGTCTGATCGTACTCAAAGACTTGTTCTTTTAATAAACCAACGCACAATGTGTCACAGTGGGACCACAGTGCACTTAATTAATGGAAGTAATTAATGAATTAATCAGATGTTTTGGAGAAGCATGAGATACAAAAATGCCGCCTTCAGCGATCAATTTGCAAATAAATCAGTAGCAATCACCTGTTTTTCAGGGACTCCCGTGGGAGGTGGTGGTATAACCCTATCTCTAGCTAACCTGATTAATAACGGTGACGTGTAGTGAGCCGAACTTCTTCTACTACGCCACCAGAGCGTTAATTAATTGCTTTGAGGGCAGTACTCACTACTCACTTTTTTCCAGGACCCTCTGTCTGTTGCTCTTTCGCCGTCTAACCTAGCTAATTAATTTATAGCGCAAGAAATTAGTTTGACTGTTTGCACTCCACTATGGGTGGTTTTGGCTCTGCAGTCTCTAGGCAATCGCTTCTAATTAACCGACAAATCTCTCGGCAAAGACCACAGTTTGACCCACACATGTATACAGAGTGTAAAAGAAACTTGGTTAAGAAAATGGCTAGGAATATGTAGTGCAAATGGTTTGATTCCACAAAATTCGCAATGACAATTAATTGTCTTGATTTCTGAGCTAAATTGTGCTGGCACACGTGATTTAGGCGGCAGATATAACTTGCCTCACGCCAGTGACTGAGATTGGCGACTTCCCTGTCATATCGAAAAACAACCTTTGGTGTTTCCAATTTGCCGGAGAAAATCCACACGGGTAGAATGTTTCCTAAAAGTATACTATGTGGGATTCCCAGGTAGATGCGGGAAATAGTTAACTGTTGTTGGTTGATTAAATTACAGAATTGGTCTAGTGACTAAGAAACAATGACCAATAAACTTTTCTAACAATAAGACGAATGCCACTAGTGCGTTTTAATACACGCTGCAATGTAAATAAAATAGTTTGATTAAGTTATCTAAATGCAATGGTACTCTGAACCGTACTGACCCTTTAGTCTAACTAATGCAAATCAAATTATCCCTACGCAGTTATTACCACCAAAGGTGCGCTGAAGGAAACAAATA
Organism: Dorcus hopei; assembly: GCA_033060865.1. Lineage (NCBI taxonomy): Eukaryota > Metazoa > Arthropoda > Insecta > Coleoptera > Lucanidae > Dorcus > Dorcus hopei. The sequence goes on from CM065425.1 coordinate 9,971,980, forward strand.
AATGTCAATTACCTAAAGGCTTATGATCCGTGTACCACTTCCGCTCACTGCCCACCTTTTATTTAATCACTCGCGTCGCGACGTGCGCGTGTTTAGTTTAATTGCCTTTCTTAACACACTGTATTTTAACCGTACCGAAATAAATGATTTAACAAAAAATGAATAAAGACTACAAGCGCCTAAGGAAAAACACAACTAAGCCAAATTTGAAATGAACTCAACCGTTCTCGCTAAAGCTTCAATGCTACCTGTTCGTTTCTTCGCGGCCCCTATTCCCACGAAAACAATTAAAACACACCCCCTCGGACTTTGCAGCGAAATTCTGAAATCACTTCGACCAATGGTAACCGTTGATTTGAATTCTAGCCCACGCCCTTGAATGCCTTTTTCTCGCAAACACCTCTCCAAACTGTCATAAGGAATGCGTCTGTCTCACGATGTCTGCGATTTGGTTTCTCTAACTTCATTTCAAAAGCCTCTTGAGTTGACACAGAATTATGACGCTAGACTTGGAACAGAAACAGACAAAAACAAAACACTTCAACTCGAGGAGCGTAATTCGATCTGCCTTTTCCGCTAATGTACATGTACCCGTGATTCTAACGCTACAAACTGTATACAAAATCTAAGAAAACATATCTAAACGTCGAATAGATTTGTTTTATGCGTCCGTGTCACCCTAATGCCTCTGCCTGGCGCCTGCGATTACCGCGTGACTAAATTTTGTACAGAACTTCGAAATACCCAGATAAAGGTTATTCTGACAGATTTGCAACTAGCCGAGGGTGGTCCAGTCTGATAGAAAAACGTGGCGCCTCGAATTGTTGGCCTACCGCTCGCAAAAATATCGCTGCAATCTCCGAGAATCAGGCCATGTGTTTGTTGTTTGAAATTAGACATGTAATAATCGATTTTATTTTGAAAACAATTGCCGCGCCCTCTTCAAAAGGAAGGAAAACGAGAGAACAATAGAACGTCAAAAGAAAATGTTTGTACTGTTAGAAAGAGTCCTAAGAAAAAGCAAAACGTCAAATTAAAAAGAGTTGTGTTAAACATTCTCGACTAATAACAATGTCAGAGGACCGAGTTACAATAAACATTCACTCACCCTTTGGTTAGATCTCTCTTTCCCTGCTTTCTTTCTCTCTTTCTCGCTTCTTCGACCACCGCGGAGCTAAAGGTAAACGTCTTAACATCTCGGCTTCGCTTTCCGATTCGATAAGGATGTCATGCAAAATCACAAATAACCATTTACGAGTATCTACTCAAGACCATAGGACTTATTTAATCATCGAGGCCCTCTCCCGGCGCCGCCCACTCCAGCGGCGAATCTAGATGCAGTAACTCCCTGTAGATAGAGATAGGAACTCACGGAGAAGGTGTCCTCGGATGTCCATCTGCGTACTTCGCATGTATAAGGATGAACCCCAGGTGGATATTAGCATACCTTGCCTCCTGAGCGTACGTTCTCAGAATCATTGGTGCCACTGGCTTCCACAGTGTTTGCTACACTGGCCACAGTCCAGTCGACACCAAGTCATGACCGTTCGTGAAAAGCACAATGCAATTCTCCTAGTCAGGCATTTACTACTCACGCCTCTGCAGCCGGCGGGTATGGTCAAATGCCGTGTGCAGGTGGAGTGATCCCCTACTCTCTCCGACTACCGGCGAATACAGAGCGATCACCCTTATAATAGGTTGCTCTATGTCCGAGCCATCAGCGGACACCGCGAGATTGGCACCTAACTCTACCTCAGAGTATCATCTATCATCAGCAAGCCTCAATTCTTGCACAACTCTTTCATCACATGTCATTGCAATTCATTACAACACTCCACGTTTACCACTCAAAGACCACCCGGAGACCGGCTGCTCGCATCTTTCTTTCCTTCCATCCCTCTGCCTGACACGTACCCCGTATCACATTCCAAACCATAAGATAAAATAAAGAAACGTGCTCGTGTTTTGCGGATACATTGAGAATGCGTAAACTTTCTTAAATTCTGAACTTATAAATTATACAACGACAACAGTAAAGTGGAAGAGGCAGCAAACGACAACAATAAGTACGTAAATATATTTAACAGAGGGTACAAAGGGTACAAATTGTTTCTGATGGAATTTACTTTAGATAAAATACGCTTCATGACGTGACTTATTTAGTTAGTTGACGTGTTAACAAATAATTTTGCTTCCAGTGGACACCTACACCGGATCCAGGTTGAACCTATTCAGGGTAGACCGACGCCAAATGGGAGCGTACCTTTGTATCGCAAGTAACGACGTACCTCCGGCGGTCAGCAAACGAATAATGTTGAACATAAATTGTAAGTACACTCCCTGCACGTCATTCTCACACACGTAGTTATTCGAAATCAATACGTATCTGTAAGACAGACTCATTTCGAGCTTTTTTTTACGTCGTCGCGTCGTAAAATACTTTATCGGTGAAATTTTATTTACTTTTCAGTCGCGCCGGTTATCAAGGTGCCTAATCAATTGCTTGGGGCCCCGCTGAACACCGATGTGACCCTGGAATGTAACGTGGAGGCTTTTCCCAACACCATAAACTACTGGGTTAAAAACAGAGGAGAGGTTTTAATAGGAGGGTCTGTACATATACCTTTTTTACTAGCTTCGCTGTTGTCTGCTAATTTATTTGACTTTAAATCGAATTCTAAAATGATTCAATTTCGATTCTTATAAAGCACGAACAAGCATTGATTTGAAAGCTACGCTAAAACTTATCTTGCATCTGTCTCTGTGAGCACGCCTCTTAACGTTTCAGGTGAATCTTACACTTACGTTGTGTGTGCCCACCACGTAACACGAATTCCCTTCGCGTTTTATATAAATTCACCTCGATGAAAGGAATTTTGTTTGCCAGTAAAAAAAAATTATCCGCTATAAAACATGTCAGGGATTTACATCCCTAATTTCAACGAAGGTTGACAGAAGAGTAGCTCACGGAGCGGGCAATTTATTCCCGATGAAAACAACCGGACGCTATTTCGAAAGGACGATAATTAAATGTACTGCTGAATCGGATTTTTTTTTGCAATGATGAAAATTTCCCCGCCTCATGTAAATTAATTCCTTGCAGGTTTAAACATTCGATAGCGGAGGAGAGGAACGGCTATAAGGTGCACATGTCGCTGACGATTCACAACATTTTAAAACGAGATATAGGCACTTACATGTGCGTGGCGACAAATTCGATGGGAAAGGCCGATGGAACCCTAAGGCTTTACGGTACGTTACCCCCATTCAACAGGCGCCCTTTCGTTTTTATTAAACCCTACCTTTGCAGAAATTAAAGTCGCCAAAACCAAACCACCGGCGGCGGCCGCCGTGACGACGGCGCTAATTAAACCTGCAGGTAAACCCTCGTAAAACCCTCTTTATTTAAATCTCGATTTTAATCTCGACTTTTCAGTGTTTGATTTCCCGACGACCGCGCCACCACCGCCGACGACCACCACCTTCAGACCGACGACCGTAGGTAGGGGGCGTCGATTAAGTAAGTCTTGGCGTAAGTGTTGGTGTTAATCTGTGTTCGTCTGCAGTTCTGGATGCTCTAATCGAGGAAAACTTGGACAATTCGTTATCGAGCGCCGAGCCGGCATTGCTTGAAACAGTCTTATCGAAACGATCTGCGGCTCAAACCTTCACATCAAATTGGTTTTGTCTGACCCTTCTATCGATTACTTTCTTCAGCTGACCTGCCCCCCAGCTTCCTTTGCTTTTGTAAATACTCGTCGTTTAATTAATAGTTGTATATATGTAAGAAAATAAATCACAAATTTAACTTGGGTTTTTTTTTAAACACGCTACCACAAGAAACGACGAGTGGGATTGTCTTAACTCTCCTGGAGGGTAGGCAACTTAAGTTACTTTGGTGATCGAAATTTGAGGAGATGAGAGGGCTATCCGGTTAGAGGGGGGAGTTGGCTAAAAATTGTAAATAATTAATTAATATTTTTCAACAGAAATGAAATTTAAAAATCCAAGTAATGTTGAACGTAACAAATTCTTTGTCAGAAATTTAATTTTTAGAAGGAAGTAAATTATGGAGGTCCTCCGTGCTGGTAGCCTCCTGCACTTCACTTAATAGACTCCTTTCGGAGAGAAAAGGAGCGTTGGAAATTCTAAGACAGCCGTAAAGAAAACAATTTCATATCGAAGCAATACGGCAAACGCCTCACGTACGGACGGGACGTCTCGTCGCTAATATTGCGTTTGACAGAACTGGCTATCGAATTTTTCCCGTCATTTATTATGACGCTCCTCAACGTCTCCAATTCGATTTGGGATGGTCGGCCGCGACATTTGTTTTCCGTTCCCGCGTTAAGCAAACGGAACTTGTGCCTCGGATACAAAACGGAAAAGCGAAAAGTTAGATTGCCAGCCGACTTGTTCTCCAACCGAGAAAATACGTCTCACAATGAAAGTCGATTTCGGAACGCAATTAAACTCATTATTTACGTTTTTGGTCGGAAAACTTTTGGAAGGCATTCGCACTTTCTGAATTTAACTTGCTCTCCGCAATTGAACGACGACGGGCGGCGAAATCGATTCGGGAACGAAAATATAACAGAGACGGCGCGCTGCAATTTTCCGGGATGGCAGCGCAACTTAAAACAAAATAACCCGAGGCTGTGACGCTCTATTTAAGCATCCGCATTTTTCTTTTGCTTTTCGGTTTATTTGTTGTAATGAAACCCGTAATATATGGCACAATCAAGAACAAGTTTCCACGTAAACCGGAAGTTGGTCGCAAAAAAGAAGAGAACCAATCGTACGAAGCCAGTGAAAAAGGATTTAAAGGGGAGCCAAAAAGTTCTTTCATACGAAAAAGACTCATTTATAAATTCAAATCTGAATTACATGGTCAGAATCACCAGAATCATCATATTAGAAGATGAAGAAATTCATTACATTCCTTGTTACGGTTGAAAAATTCGTTTAAGTTATTCCATAATATTTTTCCGAACACCCTGTCACCAAATTTATAATTTAATCTAACTTGCCTCTCACTTACCATTGACAGATGAGAAGCTTCTGCTGACTAAACGTATCAGCTGTTCCCCGGACTAGCAACAGTGAAGAATGGGGTGGGTTAACTAAGATGGTAAAATTATTAAAGGGCGCCAGAAGACAGCTTTACAGCCAAAACGTAATCGGCCAGTCGACGTCCCCAATCGACCAAACCGGGCAGAGAAATCAAAAGCAAACAGAGGCGAGACTTTACTCACTGGTGTGTGAACGTGGAAATCAAACTCGAAATTAAAGTTAACAATATTACAATTTATTTGCGGTTCCAACTTCGTACAAATGCAGGTTACTACATGAGATCACCCAACTAGGCTAGGTTCGTCTAAAGTTGTCAATCTCAAATTTACTTAAATCAACAACAATAATTTAATAATACACTGTCTGCATTTGGCCGAAGATTCGCTCTCCACATTAACTAATAAGCATGCGGTATTATCGCAACGATATATATCTTATGATTCGGTATTAAATGCAACAATAAAACTCACGAATTTGTTTCCGTCAGTCAGGGAAACGTCAAACGAATTTGCTGATCACCACGCCATCTATGGTTCCTGTCCCGCGTTGCTGATCCGGGATGAACCGGCGGTTTCCAACAACTAATATGGCCGCAGCCGAGAACGATTCCCAGGAATCACAGCGATGCGTAAAGCGTGAGTTGGGAGTAGGGCTACCACACGAGATTGCAGAGTCAATTGCGAATGCACTCGTAAGATCCAATTACAGGAGAAAAGAAAAGCCTGAATTTAAATGAAACGGTTTCGTTAGCGGCCATTTTGGTACACGCCATTGCACATTTTTACATTGCCTGGGGGCTAATAAGTTCCCAGGCTTGAAATTGGAGTTAAAATTATCCCCAAATGTGTTCGATGGTGTCACTAAATCTTCCGGCACAGCCGCAAATGAATTACTTCTCCCAAAGAGCAAGAATTCCTATAATTTACAATGCACGTAAAACACACACGAACAAGAGAGAACCTCATCGAGGCGAAATTGTGGCAGGTGATGGTTGCTAGGATACGAAGCCGAAGACAGTCACGTGGTGTGTTACCCACCGATAAACTTCGAGGAAGCAAAGAAGGGGTACAGGCTTGCCAACTATCGAAAGCGGGTCAGATATCGTCTAGATTCCGCGTTTTCTTTGGCGGGAAATTTGAAACGTAACAACCCTGTATTAGCGTGAGAATCTAACGGCCAGGCTTAGCCCCGTTGTTCCACAAGTGGACCATACGCTGTTATTTAGACCTACTGTATATCTCCATACACTCTGTCGCCCGGCTAAAACTGTTTCCTCGTAGCGATAGTCGAAAGGTACGTCGCGCTCGTCTCGCGGTCATTCTTGCAATGGCACTCGTTGCGTGCTGACCTTTCATTATTGTTGATTGTGATTAAAACGTCTTCGCGTTTCTTTCTTGGAATTTGTGATTGAAACTAAAACGGATTTTCTCCGAGATTTGCTGAAGCACGCCGTGTGACCTACAAGCTTGTTTAAACAGCTTATCGAAGGCCTGCTCCTGAGAAAAGGCCATTTTGGGCGCTGTTCCGTGAATAACGCATATTTCTCCCTTCTATTAGGTTTCAAGTGGTAGTTCAATTTCTAGCTTGTAGTGGTAGTTTTTACCTTGGGTGAGAAAATCGTCATCCCTTAGGTGGAGAGAAAAGGCCGAAATCGGAGTTTGAAACGTATAAAACCCCCGGCATCCCGGCCCACCCTTCGTTCGTGAAAGTGGATTCGTCCGACCTGCAGAAGCGACGCCGCTTTATGACGTAACACCTACGTCAAAATACGTCATTGACTGGAGGGCGCTCCCTCACTGTTGACAGCTGATTGTCATTACGCCGGATCCTGATTACAAGGTCGGATTTACTCTAATTATTTTTTAATTACCCTACCGGGTTGATTCACCTTTTCGCGGCGTTGTAATTTTTATTCTCATTTAGTTGTTGATCGAGTACATTTCTTTAATCACTTTAAACGTTAATTGTCAACGAAGAACAGATCTGTTGATCGGAAAAAATTCTAACTTGTCAGATTATTTAATTACTTGCGTGTTCGTTTCACTGGACCCCGTCTGGGTCATATTTAACTTTGTAAATTGGACACCTGTCTATTACTTTTACCAAATCTTTGAGCATTTTAAATAAAAACAAGTGTGCACAGCTGGTGTTTTTTATTTTATTCACTTTGCCCACCTTTTGCTTTGTCGAACCCTCCCATCTCCAAGAGCTTTGCCGAGCGGTGCTGGAGAAACGTCAGTCCCTCGCACAATTTGCTGGCCTCCTGGTAGGTAGCATCCTCATGAAGAGTTTGAATCTCTGGAATCAAAATCTGCTTATGAGAAAGCAGAAGAATACCACACTTACAGCAGCATCCCTCCGGACCAACGACGGCGAAATCGATTCAGGAACGAAAATATAACAGAGACGGCGCGCTGCAAATTTCGAGGATGGCAGCGCAACTTAAAATAAAATAACCCGAGGCTATGGACTCTCTATTTAAGCATCCACATTTTTCTTTTGCTTTTTAGTTTATTTGTTGTAATGAAACTCGTAATATATGGCACAATCAAGACCAAGTTTCCACGTAAGCTGGATGTTTTCGTAAAAGGAAGAGCAACAATCGTACGAAGCCAGCGAAAAAGATGTGAGTACTTCATCACCAATTGGTCGTGAAATTGGAAAGAAACAACCTTCCATCTTAGAAGATAAAGAAATTCATAGCATTCCTCATGAAGAGCCTGAATCTCCGGAATCAAAATCTTCTTATGAAGAAGTGTTACGGTTGAAAAATTCATTTAAGTTATTCATAATATTTTTCCGAACACCCTATATTAACGGAATTTAACGCGTTCAGTCTTGGCCTACGTGCCGGTCGTCATATTTCACAATGTTGTGCAATATTGCATCAGATAAGATTATGCGTTATTTAGTCATACAGTATATCGCCAGTTCACTCTGTTTGCTAGTTAAATCTGTTTTCTGTCCTAACTACTCCTGTCTGAACTTGTGATAGGGGAAGAACGCAGCGGTCGCCCGCGGTCAGTCTGCTTTCAAAGCTCTCAACGTACGGCTCGTTTATTTGTGACTTTTAATTTTTGTGCTCCCTTTCACGAGTGTATGTGAAGGAAGACGGAACTGGAATTACTCCGAGATTTGTTGTAATCGTTCGTGGAGAAAATTTTAAGCTCGTCAAACAGCTTTTCCAAGCCTGTCGTCGAAATAAGGAAAAGGTGCTGGATTCACCCTCGCCGTCGCCTTCATGGTTCATGAACGGGGGCGCCTACCAACTAAACTCCTTTATCCTCTTTCGCAGCTGCTAGTTTCTGGAATCCGCCGTTAGGCATTGCGTCAGAAACTTCGCACTGCAATCGCTAATACAGCCGCAGTAGGTACCGTTTTATAGGCCGACGTGATGCGGATTGCCATCTTTCTGTTGATGGCTTCCAGCATCCCCTCATAGTGTTTGTATCTCAGTGCCGGCTCCCATATTGGTGCAGCATACAGCAGGATTGAGGTGATCACTCCCGCCAAGACCCTGCGTCTTTTTGGTCTCAGTCCGCCTAGATTCGGCATGAGCCTCGCGAGCGACATCTGTGTCCTCACGGCTTTCTCGCATGTCCTATTACATGAGGGGTCATTCTTAGTCCCCTGTCCAAATGTACTCCGAGGTATTTTATAGAGTCCCTCGAAGTAATTTCCGCGTTTTGGATGTTTAAGGTCATTTGTCTGAGATATCTTGGGCCCGACTGGATCATCATCTCGGTCTTGGCCGTAGCCAATTCCAAATCCCGATCCTCAAGCCATTGTTTGGTCTTTGTCATAGCAAGCAGAGCCAGCAGACTTCGCTGTGACCAGGATTGCCAGGTCATCCGCATGTGCAATCCAGGTTACGCCCTGCCTCAGGTCTTGCCGGAGAATATCATCGTATCGTATGTTCCACAGGATCGGGCCCAAGACCGAGCCCTGTGGAACACCGCAAGTCATTTCAATTTCTTTCCCCGAAGGAGTGATTATTGCTCGGTCCTGCAGGTAAGACTCTACCATTCGGATTGTGTGTTCATTAAAAGTGGTTTTCCGGAGAGCCGCTATTATTTGCATCCACGAGGCAGTGTTGAAGGCGTTTTTGATATCTAACGCCAGCATTAGACAGGAGGCCCGGTGTTTATACGCCTTGGTCTTTATCTTATTCACGATGTCGCTCACGGCGGCAAGCGCATCCACGGTTGATCTGCCCGGCCTGAACCCATACTGATGATTGTGGAGGATGTTGAGATCATCCATTTCCTCCGTGAGTCGCTGTTTGACGAGGCTTTCCAAAAGTTTGGCAGCCACGTCTAGGAGGCATATCGGTCTGTAGGTCGGCATGTCGTTTGGTGCTTTCTTCGGCTTCTCCACGAGGACCAGCCTCGCACGCTTCCAGATTTTCGGGAAGTTACCGTTCATCCAACAATCGTTCATTACCTGCAGGTAGATGTTCAGGTATGTCTTGTGGCCATGTTGCGACCGTGACGAAACGTAACGCGTATTTTTCTTCCATTAGGTTTTAAGTTCAAGTCATAACATCAAGTGGTCCTTGTAGAGGCAGTTTGACTTGGGTGGATAATATTGTCATCCCCTAGGGTGCAAGAGAAGGCCGGATTTGGCTTTTCCTGACGATTTGAGCCCCGCAACCCGACTTCCCCGTCTGTGAAAGTAGACTCGACCTGCAAGACGTCGCTACTCTGGGCGGCATAACCGCAACATTGACTTACTTCGCTAACCACCGTGAGAGGACGCTCCGACTGTTGACAGCTGATTGACATTGACGCTGAATGTTTGGATTTAATTACCAAGGTCGGAATAACTATAATTATTCTTATTGACTTTTTGTGTTGGCTCACATTTCCGATTTACCGTTCATTTGATAAATAAGTTCATTTTTTTAATCGCCCTAAGCAATATTTGTGACCGAAGAACAGATCTGTTGGTCGGATTGATTTTAGCGTGTTGCTTATTTAACTACACTTCTTGTTCGTTTTATTGGGACCCCTTGCAGAGCCGAATCCGTATATGTGTAATTTATTTTGTTATTCGACATTTAAACCTTTGAGCGTTTTAAATAAAAGCAAGAGTGCTCAGCTGGTGTTTTTCTTATTTTGTTCACCTTGCCCACCTTTTGCTTTGGGGTTACGTCGAACCTCCCTTCTCCAAGAGCTTAGCCGAGCGGTGCTGGAGAAACGTCAGTCACTCGCACAATTTGCTGGCCTTCAGGTAGGTAGCAGAAGCAGAAGAATGTCGCAGTCACAACAGCATCCCTCGGGACGTATCCAAAGCTCATGCTCGTACAATTCTATAAGAACGGAAATCAGTGCTTCAAGCTAGATTAGAATCACCGGAAGTGCAGGTTGTCCTAGGACAATATCATAAGTTACCGCGTGATTATATTACACAATTTCAAACTGACGTGGTAGGTGAATTTGACACAAAAAACAGCGTAAGGGAAGTTGTTTATTGGGAGCCCCGTTAATAAATTAGACCCTCTATAATTAAAGTAAGTTAACACAGTTACGAATAATCCCCTTTGTATGCGCTTCGCAATTTTCCGCCTCTATATTATAATTCTATATAGAATTAAATGATTAACCAAGTTGAGGAAAATTACGGTGCATCGCCTGAATGTTCAACTACGTTTGCATGTGACCATTCCGTGGGATCATTTTTTTCCGATTTAAACTTCCCCTTTGTATGCGTTCCACAATTTTCCGCCGCTACACTTGTACTTCTGTATAGAATTAAATGATTAACCAAGATGAGGAAAATTACGACGCATTACATTCAAAAAGTAAGAGGGCACACCCTCCCTCTTTAGCGTTTAGCTCGGCCGATGATCAAATTTATTAATTCAATTGTGTTTTTATGTATTATCAACGAAATGAGGCGTTCGAACGGGTATTAATATTTTTGACTGTTCCGTGGGGACATCGGCGCGGCGTGAAGTTTTTCAACCCCCCCGATTTAAATTTCCGGCCGGCGATGTGAGAAACTTCGGGAATAAATTACAGGCAGCGACGAGCGCCGTGACACATCTGCGTTCTTTCATTCTCCTGGCGGTATTCGAGGAGAGCTCCGAACTATATTTCTTATGAATGCACACATGTCTCGACTTCATATTGTCCTAATAAATTTGGAAAACTAAACGCCGCCGTCGAAGATTTAACGTATCGACGTATTTTATTGGAGGGATGTGAGTTATATTGCGCGCGGATGAAAACAGAATAAAGGGACGCCCATAAGTACCTACAAGTTCTTGAACTTGCATGCACCTATTGAGAAAGAAAGGGTTTATGATAACTTCGCAGAGTCGGAGATGAAAACAGATTAAAGGACTTCCATAACCCCAAACAGCTCGTAGGCCGGCGGATATGGTCAAATACCGTATGCAGGTGAAGTGATCCCCTACTCTCCCCGACAATCGGTGAATACATAGCGATCGCCCTTATGATAGAATGCCCAATCTCTTGCTCTCTGTCCGAGCCATCAGCGGACATCGCAAGATTAGCACCTTACTCATCTATCATCAGCAAGTCTCAATTCTTGCACAACTCCTTCATCACATGTCATTACAATTCATTACAACACTCGCGAGCCCGTCTGCGTAATTGGCACGTTTGTCCAACACGTTTGCCACATCTACCCGGAGACTAACTGCCTGCATCTTTCCTTCCTTCCATCCCTCTGCCTGACACGTACTCCGTATCATATTACCAAACCATAGACAAAATAAACAAACCTGCTCGTGATTTACGGATATATTGAGAATGCCTACACTTCGATAAATTATACAACCGCAGCATTATAGGTCGATGCGTCGCGAAAATTATCACTTATACGACCTCGTACGTGCGTTTGGTTGCCCCCGATTATGTTGCTGATGACGCCAAAAGCACTAGGAATTTCACATCTGGCGCGCATTTATAATCGAGAGACGAACGTAGGAATTGAGGATAAGACACGGTTCTACGTTTGTACCGTTCAGATACATGCGAGGAGGAATCTAATGAATAAAGGCTTTCGGAGATGCACGGGGGCTTCGATAATTCAGAAACGTACTCCAATTCCAGAGCGATACGTAAAATTTATTGTCCCAGGGAAAGCCTGAGAACGTTCGAGTGTCATCGAGAATACTGCAGTTGCTTTGTTGCTTATGCAGGTAATATCGACGTTCGGTTTTGTAGCAAAAAGTTAAGAGATGTGAATGTGATTTTCAAAGCAAATGCCTCTCCTAATGTGATGAGAAAAGATTTCGTTTAAAAAGATACATCATTATATTGACTTTGTGCCGATACAAATTAATATACTGAGCTAATTTAATTTTGCACATCGTTAAATTCGACGGTTTGCTTATTTAGCGGCCGCACATAAAGCCCCTCCGACCCTTTCGAGAAATCGCGTGGCAACGCAAACCCCGAAATAGGACTTTAATTAAACATAGCCGAAAACAATCGCCGTTCGCGGTGCGCCGACCGACTTTTCAATCAAATCCGGCCAAAAATTTCCCCGAGATGTTTACGCCCTGCGAATTAATAGATTTTCGCCGCCCGCCGCCCGCCGCCCTCTCCAAATTGACTTCGTCACAGTTTTAATTAACGACGTTTCGTTTTGTTTTACTTTTTGAGGAACTGCCCGGCCGTCAGCTCGGAGACAATGATGCGGGTGGAAAGGGACGGGCGCGGTTGTGGATGAGATGTTAATTAACAATTTCGCATAAATCAAATCAAATTGAGATAGTGCTCGTGGGCGATTTACACCGCCCCCGGAGTTATTGCCCCAAACGTCAGATAATTATTTATTTGATAACACCAAAGGGAAAAATGAAATAACTTTGTGTAAATATTCTACGAATACGAATTCTGAACTATTGTATGTTTGCTAAAAGGAATTAAAAACGCAGAAATATGCTCAAAGCTAAAATAACAATATTAAGGACAAAATGCATACGATGGGGGTGGTTATAAATTGTTACTACCTTTTGGGAGGACGAAACTTATCAGCAGAGGACCTCCATTTCCTTAGAGCTTATCGATCGTCCCTTGGGCTTTAGATCTAGGATCTTCTCCCTTGCACTGTCACTTCACTCAAATCAAGAATTTTAGAATTTGACTCCCGTTCCCATCATTAATTTGACGATGAATAATAAAATATTTAATATCACAAATTCTTTGAAACGGACACTGAATATGCGCACTAACACTTAACGTTTCGTCGATAATAAAAAATAAATGAAAAGAAAAAGTAATACGCCTCCATCGAGACGTGCTGTTACAGTTCAAAATCATGGTGTGAATAAGTAAGTTGGCAATGTTAGGAAATTTCGGTTAGTTTAGAGTTTATTGTGGCAAGCCTGATCATTCCCGAGCACAGGCTTGAGACTATTGATCGCCGCGTTCCACGTCCTTTTATGGGCATAAGTCGATATTAACGATTTCTAGTGGTCGAAGCTGACTATGTCTGCGATCACTCCGCGTCATCCTACTTCGCTTTGTTTCAAGGCGTCATTACTCGTTTAACTTTGATGTAGTGTCGTGCGTGTTGAAACTTATCGAGGTTTCTGCTAAAGGAAAAATTAGGGATTCGAAATTCGGATTAAATTTCCATTAAATCCATCGTTAAATGAGACTATGGAAGAATTCTTTTACCCTGCAAAGGCTTGGGTTTTACATAAAAAACCAGGTGTGCTACGCAAAAGTGTGAAAGAAACTACTTGTAAACGTTACCTTTTCCACAGTGAAACGTTTAGTAAAGGAAGGATAGCTAAATGTTGCATCAATGCATGTGATGAGACATCAAAAGACATCGTTTTCCTAAACATGAACCGGAAATTTTTAAAAAGTGGGTGAATAAGGTAAATAGTTGTGTTTTGAAAGGCAAATCGCCAGAATACATTTACAAAACGTATTAGGTGTGCAACAGACATTTTGAAGAAAAGGATATCGTACCTGGAACACGAAGAGGATTAAAAAAAATGCTGTGCCAACTTTATTTTTAAATAGTAAGTGGTGGGTAGCTACATGTCTCAACATCTTGGAAGAGTTTCCAGTGAATCAGGACACGTAAAATTCTGGTATTCTGCACTTCAGGTATTCCAATCGATGAATTTTTTTTCTAATGAGAAGAAGACATTTACCTACTGCCCTTCTGTTCAAAATTTCATTAAAACGTTAAGTGGATTTCTGCATTTACAAAAAAAATTACTTGCTGGAACCAGAACTTATTTCCTACCACGCAGTTTGAATCAGGATTGCCTTGAAAACTTTTCTGGGAGTATAAGAAGCCATGGAGCCCGAAATGTATCTCCAAGTGTGACTAATGAGTCGTATCTTCATTTAAGTCGCTAATAGTTAACAACTTCATGGCTGTACACTCCCCTGGAGCAAATTGTGCTGAGGACTTCACTAGTGGGGCACTTGAAAACTTTCAAAGCTTTTTCAGAGGGGAAAAATTCATTGACGTACTTTTCTTCAATTCATTACTAGGCAAGCTTTGTCCCAACTGGTTTTTCTAATTCCTCGTCTTGTCATCCAATTTCCTATTATTTCCATTTTGCAAAAGATTTTATTACAATTTTTAAATCGTGGTGTAGATACGTGTCTCATAGATCCTGTCAAACTTGCGGCCCACAGAAAGTTTTTACGTGCAAAATGGCGGAAGATTGCAGTTCGACGTAAAAAACAGTTGCAAGATTAGTTACCTAAATTTACCCAGTTTTATTATTATTATCATAAAATCTTGCGTATTAGTTTTATGGCGGTTTTATATTATACATTACTAAAAATAAAATATTTAGCTGGGTGTCTATTAGTTTCATTGTTGTCAATTTCGGTTAATATTCATAAGACCTGTTCGTTTGCCGCACTAGTACTAGTGCACACTCAGAGTATTTTCATCTCATATTATTGTATTAGGTTAAAACAAGATGAGAATACTCGTGAACATTAGTGCAACAAACAAACAGACACAAAGAGTGTTATCTACGTTTTAACAGATTAAAAATTAAAAGTCTCTTTAACGGGATGTTTAATTTTAAGTCTCCGTTAAAGCGTTGGTAATACCTTTCAATACGTTTCGTACTTCTAAATTTCATATTTTAAAGTACGCGCGCCTATAAACTTAGTTCTGCTTGCACCCACTAGCACCGCTAGTAGTCAACTGTATTTCAACGTCATTCACGATAGTTTCCTTTCTAGAGTGTGTGTTCTGCGGTGCCCGGCTGAAGGCTGTTTGACCATTTCGTACTTCACGCAGAAGACAGAAAAAGATGAGGGCGATTTTCGACCTAGAGGACGCCGTTTTGGGCTGTTTCGTGACGCTACATTATTTAAGAGCGAATTTTCGACAGATCTTACATCTTTGCCTAATTGAATTAAATTGTTGTAGTAAACAATATATCGGATTTGGTCTGAAGTATCGAGTAGCTTAATTAATCAAATTGTACACCCGGATGCAATATTTTTGAATCGTGTTATTCATGGTTTATTGAGCTATCGGCTGTCGCATATGTTTGCTTTTGTGACGTTTGTAATCATTTTGAATGAGTAAATAAAATAGCTGTTTATTGTAGCTGTTTATATACTTGTACCTTCACCTTCAACGTACAAGTGTGTAAAGTAAAAATCTCCTGGATTTAATGCAAAAGTATTGCGAACGCGAGATAATTTGAGAATACTATTTCGCATTACATTCTTCTTTGAACGCCTGAACGGTCCAAGTGGTAAGTGACCGGCCTTGCAATTGCTTGGTCGTCGGTTCGAACCGCACTCGGGATTTTTCTCGGGGGTGGTCGATATCGACTTCAAGCACCCTTCAGTGTTAGGGATAAAATTCGACTCTGCTTCTCCTTAAATGGCGAGGAGGTTGGAAGTAACAAGCTAGGGAACACTTTACACACACTCAAATACACTCCCGCTCCTGAGGTCCTGACAAGTCCTTGATTTAGGACCCCGTTGAGCAACCACCACAGATTTGGAAAAACTACGCCCATCTCCATTGAGCTTTCCTGGGACAACAGCTTATGTAAAGCAGCGCAAACTTGCCACCTAGTTTAAAAGTAAGTAAAACAGGAGTAATTCATTTTCAGAGTTTTCTGGTAGCAGTGTTGCCATCTTTAACGTTTTCCTTTTGGGGTTTGCCCAAGTAGGTCTTGAGAGCGATTTAAGTTAAGGATTATTCATTCGCATTGCTGTAATAAATCGTCACTTTGGGCTACAATTTAATTGCTGTTTTATCTCAGGATAATTTGCACAATTCTTTTATTTTTTATTTTTTTATGTTTGCCAAATTATTTATTTATTGTGTAATGTCACACGTTGATGAGCCATTTTTATGCTATATAATCTGGGTTCTTTTAGATATTAGTTTTTTTGTTGCAAATATTTTTCTTTCTGCATAAATCTCAGGGTAATTCGTTTTTAGAATAATTAGTTCCTTTTCTCTTTTCCTTATTTTGCCGGAGGCTCTTCTTTGATGATGAATTTTGTAATGTATCTCGTCGACCAAATTTTTGGTTGTGGAGTATATTTTATGTGATAATTTTTGGATGTAGCGAGCCAGACAGTAGATATTCAAAAATGTCTATTGTCGGAGTTGTGTGTGTGTGTGTGTTAGAGAGAGAGAGTGTATAATGAAAAAATGTCGTAGAAAAAAACGTAGAAAACAGTATATTGTTTTTTAAAAGGAAATTTTTATTATTAGGTCGGGTTTTTCACAAAACCTTCCCGCTAAAGTTTTACTCACTTGTCTCCCGTACTGTCTGTGCAGTATAGGTTGTATGGTTTGTGTGGCTTAAATCGAATTCCGCGCGTCGCGTCGGCGATTTTAAAGCGTGACGGGCTACCATCTCACGCGATAACTAACACAGCGCCCTCACTTGTCTATTTTCCGAACTTCTTACTACAACCTACAGTTTCCTTTGTCACATTGAATTATTATGGCGTTAAATAAATTATCCTACTATTTAATAGACTTAATTCCTACGTATTTGCACCTTAAAAAATCTAAATTATCTAAAATAAATAATTAATTTTAAATTAATTTAACTTGAAGGCTTCCGCGGCCGTCATCCATGTTTGAATTGGCTTCCGGTTGGAACCGCGTCACGTTGACTTCTTCTACTGCCGACGTTTCGTTCTTCATTGCAGAAGAACTTCTTCAGGGCTGCTGCTGCTGGTGGTGTTGCTGCTGCTTCTGGTTAGTTGTTGAAACTGAATTTTAAATTGATAATTTCTAAAAATATTTACTTAAAATTAATAGATTTGGAGAAACAAACTTGAATTAAAGAATTTCTTAAACAAACCCTCTAAAATACATTTAATACACTATGCTATAATTTATTTTATAATTTTGAAATTTTTTCTCTTATGTTAAAAAAATTTCCGAAGAAATCCGTATTGTTCATTAACACCGCAATGTGTTTATTTACTTTACGTCAACTATCATAATATGTCTCTGATGTCGCACTTTATTAGGGATATTCAAATCCTAAGTACATCCGTTAACTACAAGTTTTTTTTTTGTTTTATTTAAACTTCGGTCCGATTAAACTATTATTCTCGTAAAAATAGCCAGTTTTCTCTCTTTAGTCTTCGATCCGTGTTAAGTTAGAAAATAGAGCTTTGACAAACTGTAATTTTTTTTCTGTTTAAACCTCGGTCCATGTAAAACTCGCCAGTTTCCTCTCTTTAATCTCCGGTCCGTGTTAAGTTAAGAATTCTAGCTTTTTGTAATTTTTTCTGTTCAAGCCTCGGTTCGTGCTAAATTTGATTTTGGCAAAAGACCGCCGATATTTCATTCAGTCCTCTTACGGAACTCGCCAACTCTGAATTTATGAAGAAAGAAGTCACCACAATCGCAGCGTTGGACACTGCCAAAGCCTTCGACAAGGTGTGGCATGAAGGACTAATTTACAAAATGCACAGGAAAGGATAACTCAACTCATAGCATCCTACTTAGAAAATAGAACATTTAAGTTCCAAATAAATGAGACGCTATCATCCCCGAGACCAATAGAAGCTGAAGTACCACAGGGATCCCCTTTATCATCCGAATTATACAATATATACGTAGCAGACATTCCCACAAGAAACGCAGCAAAATTATTTATGTACCCTGGCGATATAAGCCAAATCCCGAAGTCCTAAACTGGCTCTAGTCGACCTACAATCACACATAGACAAAATTTCTCAATGGTACAGAAAGTGGAAGATAAAAATAAATCCGGAAAAAAACACAAGTTATTCAAATTTCAAAAGGTAAGCACCAACTAACACAAAAACTGGAAATAGGAAATAGCCAACTACAATGGAACACCACCCTCACCTACCTGGGAGTAACCATAGATAGAAAACTAACTTGGAAGAAGCACGTTACAAAAACGATCTTAAAAATAAAAAGAGCCCCAGGGAAGCTAGCTATATCCACTAATTAACGAAAAAAGTAAACTCGACCTCGGGAACAAAAAACTAATTTATACCCAAATCATCCGTCCGGCAGTTATCTACGCCTCCACAGCCCGGTGCTCAACAGCCCACTCTGACTTACAGAAACTTGAATCCGTGCAAAACAAAATTCTACGAATGGCAACAAACGCCCCCTGGTTCGTACGAATCATAATCATATACCGAGACCTGCAAGTTCCCATCCTTAAAGAATACATTAGGGTCAAGACAAAACAAGAAAGCAGAAAGCAGAAAGTCTCGTCAACCCCCTACTACGGACAGCAGTGGATTACGAACCTCTCCCTGGCCACTAAACAAAAACCAAAGACATGATAACAAATTAAAGAAAATACAATCGACGGTCCAACACACGGACAAGAGAGACAGTCGAGTAAGTGGCCGAAGACCAAACTCCGAAAACCAATCATGGCACAAGAGATTCAGTCCTCGGCACACATTAATTAGAGTTTATTGTAATTTTCTTCTGTTTAAGCCTCGGTTCGCGTTAAACTTGATGTTTTCGTAAAAGACCGCCGGTATTTCATTCAGTCCTCGGTCCGTGTTAATCAGTAAATCCCATACAACAGGGAAAACAAATTGTGGATTTTACATAATGGTAGAATAGAGAAATCCTTGAAGTAAAATAAATACGCTGCTGGAGATTTGAAACAGATTCACTAAAGAGAGTTTCCCTCATTTGTTTAAGTATGGTTTCATTTTCGGAGGACTAAGTTCTCGGGCCCAAAAGCTGTAGAAGGTGAATTAAAAATGCAGAAGTATACCCAAAATAAAACGACAATACTAAAGACAATAATATAGGATCTTGATTGGTAAACCCATACAATGGGGAACACACCTTTAGGGCTTATCGAACATTCCCTGGGGTCTAGGTGATGGGTCTTCTTCCTTGCACCGTCATTTCACCCACACCAAGAAGTTTAAAATTTGAACTCACAAGAGGAGGTCGGCGAACTTTTGACGATGAATAATAAAACAAATTAACAATAATTAAAAATGAACGGAAAGAAAAAGGGAGGACCCATAATAGTTCGGAAAAACAGTTCGGCGAACATTAATTAGTTTTTGTTGGTCCCTTCTGAAACCGCCACGGCTTATTGTTTTACAATCAAAAAGTAAGAAGCCACGGCCCCCTCCAAAAGGTGCGCTGGAGGCTTGTCCAAGTAGGTCTCGAGAGTGATTTAAGTTAAAGTTCGCACGCGTTGAGGGTTCTTAAAGATCACTTATCTTAAGGGGAGTCAGTATTTCGCCTAGACTATTTCGTGGTTGAATGCTTTGATTGTTCCGGTCGGTGGTGGATATCTTCGCGCTGAATCGATGTGGCGCATTGGTTTTAAGTCTGAAAACGCTTGAAATTCTGGGGGACCGGCGCATTGAAACATTTTCACACATGCAGCAAGGGCGCGGCTTTCCGACATTTTTCTGGTCTGGTTTTTGGCGTGTGCGTACGTGTGTTCTCTTGGGTCTCTCTGCAGATTTTGATAAACGAAATTTTGGTATTTCCGCTCCCTGTTGGGGTTTTGTGAGTTGTACCCAAGAAATCACGGTTTGGTAGAGGTGTTTGACCTGATTTTCACCGGCATTTTTGGATCTCCTTGGACCATCGCACGCGCCGCGTGACATTTCTTTCATCGGGCGCTCGGCTTTCCCAGGCCGGGGTAAGTTGTTTATATGTCCCCTCTTCATTGTTCGTTGATTTTAATTAGTTTGTGTCGTTTTTGAAATTGTAGCGAGCAGTTACGGGTGACATCCGGGTTTTGAAGGTAGTTAATCGCCTCCCCCCCTCCCCGTCTGGAAGTTGAACGAGCGTGTGAAATCGGATTGCTTCCGGAGGCGAATTTTCTTCGGACTCTCGTCACCTATTCCCGCGGACAATTTAACCACAACCTCGTTGGGGCCAATTTTTTGCAGAGGAAAATTTCGCAAACGTGAGGACTCCGTCCACCAAGGTCCTGAGAGCCGGGGTGCTTTGGAAATCTCCTGGATATCGTTTTTTTTTTAACTCTCATTTCTGTGTTATACACCGTTCGACACGCTCATTGCCGTAATTGCGTAGAGGCGAACATTTGACGTTAATTTGATCTCGGATTTCTCTTGGCGTTTAGATTTAAGTGTTGGCTTTGATTGCCTTTTTGTAATGTTAGTTAACTTTAAATGTTTTTTTTAAATACGTATTTTTGACTGCTTCACAGTCTCCCGGCAGGCGGGGGAACCCTGCTAACCGAGACGTGGATCCATTGACCATTGTGGACGTTTGATAAAGTCTCTATGGGTGTGACGAGTCCACCGTCCCGAGTTAACGAATCAGCGCCTGGTTTGCACGGAACCTAATCTGCAGGATGCGTCCTAGGACGTGGCCGAACTTCCAACCAGTGAAGTTAACTGGTACCGTGGGGACCGGTTAGCCCGGAGGATACCCTCTCCTCCTCTGGAGTGGAGCGTGTAGAGGGAGACCTCCGCCAGTCGACTGGGTTGGACTCAGGGGCGCAGTGGTTGCCAGCCCGCATGCTTGGGCTAGGGATGATGCCCATCCATCCCGACGTGTGAACTGCGGATCTCAGTTCCGGCACTAGCCTGGTTAGCTAGTAGAGATTAGATAGGTCTCCCTTCACCAGAAGGGGCGAGGGGCGTGCACTCCTGACCACTCTGGTAGCAGTGAGTTGGATGTCCCTTTTTAGTGCCAGCCACCGAAAGGTGGACCCGCCCTGCGCGCTGATTGGGCGTATCTCAATCCGATGGCTCTGGTCGGGGCCCAAGCGGATAAGGACTAACTTGCTCAGGAACCGCTTGATAAGCGTTTACGGTGTGTTACAGGGAACTGGTCTGGTCTGCTTCACAGTCTTGTCCTGTAAACGGACGTGTGGGATCTCTAGCGTTTGGATTTGTCTGTCGCGCTTTTTGCGTGATCAATGTTCCCCATTTTAGGCTTTGACGATTTATTGTATATAAGCATATTTTTTGCCCTTATTTTGGTACAAAGGGAACTTGCGGCGGAACTATATCGTCTTTTTTGTCTGCACGACCCTCATTAAAGCCTGTTTAACGTGGCGTTTGTGTTTTTTTTGTTTGTTGATGATATTTTGCGGAATTTTTCCTTTGTTTGCTGTTCCCTTCTGGGACGGATAATATTTTCGGAGCTGAATCGACTTGGTGAGTGGGGATTTCTCTCCTGTTGGGGAATCCCACGATTGCATTTTGTTGCGATCTCCAACAGGTGGCGCCCTTTCTCGATCTACAGTTACCTGTGCGAAACTGTTAGCCCACGACCTTCTCCACCGTCACGGGACTTTGGTCGCAACAACAGTTCAACCAACGGGTAATCCAGGTAGGTTCGTTTGTATCCGTCTCGGGATTGTATTTTCTTATTATTCGCTATCAGGTAACTTGCCGTCACACTCGATTGTGGGATTCGGGGCGAATCGACGTTTTTTTTGTTTGTTGTTTAGTTTACCTTTTTGGGAAAAAACAAATGTTTACGTCCAAAATTAAACTGTGCATGTTTTGTGTTGTAAAAGACGTTTTGTGCATAAAATCGATTGTTTAAACAAAGAATCCCGGGGGGATTGTTTGGACTTATCGACGATGCATTCGTACGAAAATATATGTGTTCCAGAGGGACGCGGGAAGTAGCTGAAGCCGTGAAACGCGCACTTTTTGCTGCTTAGCGAGCGATTTCATCGAACCATGTGATGTGATATGCGACAACACACGCTCGACCTAAATTTCACGTGTCCGGGTGTTGGAGTTCCCACGTCAAACGAAGCCCCGGCAGCCGTCCGTATTCTGTTTTCTTATACGGGCTGAAACTTTGAAGTGCGCGAAGTTTTTAAATAAAGGTACGCAATATATTATTTTCTGTGGGGGGTGTCACGTCACGTCAGCGCGGGGTTTATCTTTTTTTTTCTCTCTCTCCGTAGATAAAAGCATTGAATTTACTAGGCTGTAATTAAATGAGGTGGAAGTACGAGGGAGATAATGATCAGAATTTAGGGCTATCATAAATACGGTAGCCGCAGTCAGTAGTTCGCGGCCTCTATATTGTTTCCTGGTGTCCCGCAAAGGCTTTGGATAGTGACAACGACCGGAAAGCTACACCGGGGCTTCCATAATGCATGAGACCAATACCGGAATTCTACAACTCCGACTCCGCACTGCGCTCCGGCCTTAACCGGAAAAATAAATGACGCTTTAAAACGTTTCTCTTGTTTACAAGGGCGAGAGCGCCAGTATACTACAGATTCTCGGGACGAAAATTCAATCCGCAACTTACACCCTACTTTATTAATGTGTCCTGCTATATTGTGCGGAGATCAATTTTCTGATAATTTCCATAAATTTATTATCCCTCCCGCGCATACATCATTTGCTCGCCGCTTGTATTTACTGTAAATTATTGAGCGCGCATTTTTCATGCCCCCTGCATTCTTTTTTAATTATTATTTATTATTGATTTACGCGACGTTTGGAAAATTGATTAAATTTTCATTAAAATAAGGGCGCGCTAATCAATCAAAAGCGTACGTTTTTCGTAATTATTGTTAATCAAACATATTTTTTGTCGACGAGGTTAAATCATCCCAAAATGAAACGTCACATCGCAACATCAGAAATGCATCGGCCGTGATGAAAAACCACATCCATTCTCTGGTGACATCATGTTTTATCAAATACCAACGCGGGCTTTGTGAATTATTTGTTATGGTTTCACAATAAACTTGCCGCTTTTGAATTTGTTCGCCTCATAGCAATTGCTATACGTGTATAGTCGGGGCCAATTTCCCATTTAATTTTACGTGGGCGCCTACGTTTCAAACGTGCAGGTATGGTTGCCTAACTAACTGACAAGCGAGCGGGCGGCGTGACGTCAACAAAAAGGTACGTTACCTACATTATTTTCACAACGTGAATTCCATTACAGAGTGTCTTTTCCGCAACAAATATTTATCAGTATGGATGAACATCCGAACACCCGAAGCCTTCCAAGGCTGATTAAATTGAAGCACTTCGTTGGAAAGGAAACGCGTAGAAAAATAACCCCTGACATTTCTTTCAAGGATCCCTTTCACGCTTAGATTACCAACTAATGAGACGACAATATTCAACCGACCCACCAAATATTTTAGGTGGTTTTATCTGCGTCAAGACGCCGGCCCTTAAATTTTGATAAAAATAAGTCTCCTTCTTCGTCGCTGCATCGCCAGCTAAAAACCTCCTCCGCTTTCGATTTACGTGCGGGGTGCGGCGGCAACATATTGGTGAAAGAAGATTTAATTCAATATACGATAAGTATCTTTTCGGTACCTTTCCGGCGTACTTAAGAGGGGAATTCGTATTCCATCTTCGTGCGGTCGCGATGCGCATAAATATCTACCCGGAACCTCCTCGGATGCGAGAGGGTTAAAGCTGTCTGCCATAAAGAGCAGCTGTGACGCGCTATGTGTTCATTACATTCAGCTGACGGCGACGGCAATTCCTCGAGGATACAATCGTCGTGTCCGAGCTTCCACTTAAATATTAAGGAGAGATAACGTTCTTTCATTGTGGGGAGTGGGCGAGCAACTCCTAGGATGCTTTTTCTTATTAAGTTGGACTTTGAGGCATTAGACTAACCCGTCCGTCAGATTTTTCTTTCTTTTCTTCTTCGCGAAAATTAATATCTGCATGCCGTTATTACGATCTTAAAATAATGAAAAGCCCCAGCTCCTCGATTCGTTCCCTTTTCAATTTTAAAAACTGACGCGGCAACTTTTTACGGTTTAAATAAAATAATGAATCAAACTGAAGAGTTACATCAATTTATAGTAAGTGAGGGTTGGGCCCCCAACCTTTAAAGGCATGTGTTGATCCGATCTGGTGGGAGAACCACAACCGTTCACCAAAATGGTTAGGCGAACATTAATTAATTTTGAATTCCTTTTGAAACTGCGATGGCTTATGTTTACTTTCAAAAAGTGAGAAGTCACGCCCCACCCGAGACATGCTACCCTATTTAGCATTTTGCCCTGGGGGCTTGTCCAAGTCTACGTTACTTAGGTCGGTAGCAAGTATCTTTCATCAGCTTTTCCCCGACTAGCAACGACACTCTAGGCCAGCGATTCTCAACCTTCTTAGCTCCGCGACCCCCCAAATAGTAAATATAAATAAAATTAATATTAATTATGTCGCTGCGTTTATAGCGACGTGTGTGAACATACATGTATAACGTCATAAAATGATTTCATTATTGTTTAACCTATTTTCGCGACCCCCGTTTAATATTACCGCGACCCTTGGGGGTCGCGACCCCCGGTTGAACACGATGCTCTAGGCTATAGGCAAAGGGTCTTCTTCCTTGCACAGTCACTTCACCCAAAC
Organism: Dorcus hopei; assembly: GCA_033060865.1. Taxonomy (NCBI): domain Eukaryota; kingdom Metazoa; phylum Arthropoda; class Insecta; order Coleoptera; family Lucanidae; genus Dorcus; species Dorcus hopei. The sequence continues at coordinate 9,996,876 of CM065425.1, forward strand.
TAGAAGTTTAGAATTTGAACTCCCGTTCCCGCGATTAATTTGACGATGAATAATAAGAAATTTAATAATAATAAAGAATAAAATAAAATAAAAGGGGAGGGCCACAAATCCTTCTGAAACCGCGACGGCGTATTGCTTACATTCTAAAAGGAAGAAAACACGCTCCTCGAGACGTGCTGTTACAGTTCAAAATCATGGTATGGTTAAGTTGGCAATATTTAGGAATTTCGGTCAATTTAAAGTTTATTGTGGCAACCCTGATCATCACCGAGCGCAAGCTTGAGACTGTGTCACCAAATTTTAAATTTAATTTACTTGCCTCTTACTTACCACTGATAGATGACAAACTTCTGCTGACGAAACGTATCAGCTGTTCCCCAGGCTAGCAACAGTGAAGAATGGGGCGGGTTGATTAAGATGGTAAAATTATTAAAGGGCGCCAGAAGACAATTCTTCAGCTAAAAACGTAATCGACCAGTCGACGTCTTCAATCGACCAGATCGGGCAGAAAATGAATCATCAATAAATACAGAGGCGAGACTTTACTCACTGGTGTGCGTGAAGTTAAAGTTAACACAATTTATTACGCAAGTCAAAACAACACTTTACACTATTACAATCGGCTGCTTAATTATCTACGGTAAACGCAGCACAACACGCGATTTAACTATTCACGAGCACAGAATAAAATATAAACCGATCGGTCCGCAAAACGTCAGATTACATTAAAGTTGGAATACCTATCCTTTTGTCAGCACGTCCAGTCAGTTGGTCAGTTGGTCAGTAAAGTTGGAATACCTATCCTTTTGTCAGCGCGTCCAGTCAGGCGTCACGGTCAACGTTACCAACGGAAGCACGGTGGCTGGTGGGTAGTTACGACGCCCTCTGTCGATCGCGGGTAGCGTCGACAATCTGGATTAAACTGGATCCGCTGGAATCGTTTGATCAGGTTTCCACGATCGGACCACGGTACATTCACAGGGCAGAAACGCCACCAGAAAACTAGGCCTAAAAGCTTGCGCCAGAAAACTGCGCCCAAACAGAAAAGCCTGAATGTAGAGGGGAAAAGGTTTCGTTAGCAGCCATTTTGATACACGCCATAGCACTTTTTACATTATCTGGGGCTAATACGTTCCCGGGCTTGGAATTGGAGTTAAGATTATCCCCAAATGTGTTCGATGGTGTTACGAGATCTTCCGGCACAGCCGCAAATGAGTGACTCCTCTCAAAGAGCGAGAACTCCGATCATTTTATTATGCACGTAAAACACGTCTAACTTGTAACACACTTCGAAGTAGAAAGGAATTCAACGAGGCGAAATTGTAGCAGACGAAGGTTGCTAGGATACGAAACCTAAAACAGTCACGTGGTGTGCCACACGAGTGAGTTTCGAGTAGTAAAAAGGAGGAATGCAGGGTAGCCACCTGTATCCAAACGCGGTTCATATATCACTTTGCCTCCGCGTCTTCTTTGGCGGGAGATTTGAACGTAACAACTGTTGATCGCCGCGTTCCACGTCCTTTTATGGGCATAAGTCGGTGTTAACGACTTCTATTGGTCGATGCTGACCACATCTGCGATTACTCCGCGTCATCCTATTTCGCTTAGCTTCAAAGCACCATTACTCGTTTAACTTTGGTGATGTTGTGTCGCGTGTGTTGAAATTTCCTAAGGGAAAAATTAGGGATTCGACTTGGTCGGAATATCCATTAAATCCATCGTTGATCGAGACTAGGGAAGAATTCTTTTACCCCGCAGAGGCTTGGCTTTTACTTAAAAGTTCAGGTAATATAATTTGGCTGACGCCATCTTGATTCCTAATCACATTGTTTCTTTTAATTCAGGCTTTTTCGTCCGGGTATCTTTTACTTCTGGATATCGTCCTGGTACCTTTACCTTTGTGCTTTTGGAACTCATCATACTCGCGTGCGGTGATTGCATACGGCCGAAAACAACGTACATGTCCGGCTGTAAGCTGCTCGATCATTTCGTACTTCGCGCAGAAGACAGAGCGAAAGCCGAAGATGATCTTCGACCTATAGAACCCCCTTTGGGCTGCGTGAGCTCCTACCGTATTATTTTATTTTATTTCACTGTTACGTGACGCTGCATTATTTAAGAGCGAATTTCCGACAGATCTTGCATCTTTGTCTGGTTGAATTAAATTGTTGTAGTAAATAATAATTCAAATTTGATCTGAAGTATCGAGTGTCATAGCTTAATTATTAAGTATATGTCTGCTTTTGTAATTACTTTGAATGAGTAATTGAAGTAACTGTTTATTGTAGCTGTTTGTGAATTTGTGCCTTCACCTTCAACGTACAAGTGAGTATAGTAAAAATCTCCTGGATTTATTGCAAAACTATTGCGAGCGCGAGATAATTTGGGAACACTATTTCACATTACGTTCTTCAGTCGGGTAATTGTTCACTCTGGCGCCTATAATACCATCTTTAAACCACGCCCATCACCATTCAACTTTCCTGGGGTAACAGCTGATCTAAACCAGCGCAAACTTGCCACCGAGTTTAAAAGTAGGTAAGACAGGAACAATTTATTTCAGAGTTTTGTGGTAGCAGTGCTTCTTTAGCGTTGTCCGAGTAGGTCTTCAGAGCGATTTAGATTAAGGATTCTTATTCAATGATTATTTACTTGACGTCAGCTATCATAATGCCTTTATTAAGGTCTTGGCATATTGAAATCCTAAATCACTGACTCCGCCGATGAACAAAGCTACTCTATTTTTTAAGAGGGATATTTTATTTTGATTTGTTTCATGAATGACATCATAATGATAGGTATTTTTGAAGGTAGGGCACAAAAAATGTGAAGGGTACAGAAACTAAGAAATGCCAAAAGGTTGTTGAAAAGTTCATGTCTCACGAGCAAATGCAATATTAGGTTTTTTCTTTGGTAAAATGGCGTGTTAGACAAAAAAAGGACATCCGTTAACTACTTATTTAAACTTCGGTTCGATTAAACTCGATTCTCGTAAAAATAACCGGATTCCTCTCTTTAATCTTCGGTCCGTGTTAAGTTAGAAAATAGAGCTTTAACATACTTACTGGATTTATTTCTGTTTAAGCCTCTGTCCGTGTTAAATTTGCCTCTAGTAAAAATCGCCGGTTTCCTCTCGTTAATCTTCAGTGACGATTTGTTAACGTGAGAGTCCAGACGCATGGTAGCGAAATTCAGTGCAAAAATGTCACAGCGATCCGGTGGCCCCGGTAGAAGGTCGGATCCTTCTGATGACCAATACGGCGAGCACAATGATTCAGGCAAGGTTATGGAATGGAATCGAAATCAGGAACAGAGCGATGAAGTGCTAGAGAACGATACGGAAAGTTTGAGGGAAATTAACAGTAAAATTGCCGGAAAATTGAACAACAGCATTATAGAAACTTCAAGAGCAAATAAATTAAAAAGAAGAAATAACCAAGGTGGAGCAAAATATAAAGGATTGGAACGTCCAGATCCAAGCCCTAATGGCATCAGCTAAGAAAGCAAGTGAAGACCTCCGTTATCTCAAACAGCAGCTCCAAGCAGAAGAGGACAATAGCGAGTTGAAGGTAGTGAATAGTAAGAAAAGAAGACGCGCTAAAGATCCCACAGCAGGATCCTCGAGTAGCCAAAATAGTACAGCAAGGAATAAAAACAGAAAGGAAAATGAAGAAATGGAATTCATGGTGGACGGAACATACCAAGAAGCACCAAAAAATGCAGCGAATTCCAGAAAGACTGAATCCTCCTCAGTAGAAGAAGAGGGCGAAGAAGAGGAAGAGAGTGAAACGGAAGAAGAAAGAATAGCCAAGACTGGTCAGTGTTCCAAGAGCCCAGATCAACAAACACGAAAAGAGTAGAAGCAGAAAGAGAAGAGGTTAAGAAAGAATATAAGCCTCCTCCGATAGTTTTAAGGGAGGAAGGCAAGTTAGAAATAATCAGGAATGAGGCGGCGGCGAACCAAATAAACATCACGAGCTGCAAAAATACCAAACAAGATATTAAAATATTTACAAAAAAACAGTACTGACCTTAGGGAAAAAAGATACAAGCCCACACTTACAGCCTAAAGGAGGAGAAGACCCTCAAGATAGTGGTAAGAAGAATTCCAAAGGAAATACAAACCCAAGAAGTGGAGGACGAATTGAATAAAAGAGGCTTTCCCATAGTATCAGCCAGCAGAATGAAACGGATCAAGGAAGAACTGCCAATGATTCTGATAAACGCACAGAAAAGCGACGAAGGCAAAAAACTATTCGATATCACGCATGTCGCAGGTATGAAAGTCAAAGCAGAACCCAAGAGGAAACCGACCCAGGCCCATGCAATGCTTCCGCTGACAAATGTTTGGACACGTGCAATATTGATGCACAGCGGACTATAGATGTCTTGGATACGCGGTTTGATAAAAATAGTTACCTGGGACGTAGACAGTGTAAGAAATAAAAAAGACGAACTTGAAGTTTTTCTAGAAGAAGAAGACGTAAGCGTGTTGATGTTACAAGAAACATGGTTAAAACCCGGGGACAAGTTCTACATCAGAGGATACCAGGTGGTTCGGGGAGATAGGAAAGGAACCAAGGGAGGAGGCGTAGCGATACTAGTTAAAGGAAATCTCTGCGCAAGAAAGACTCTACAATTGAAGCAGTTGGAATTGAGTTAAATATCAACGATCAGATAGTAACTTGCATATCGGCTTACAAGAGGCCAAAGAACGAGCTGACGGAACAAGATCTGGAGAAACTAGTAAGCTTTGAAAGATGCATAATCGGAGGAGATTTGAACGCGAAGCATCACCGGTGGAATTCAAGAGTGCCCAACAAAAATGGAAGAATCTTGGACAAATGGAGCCGCAATAAGAGGCAGCTGAGGATTCAAGGTCCAGAAGACTCGACAACTTGTCCGCATAACGGCAGAAGAGCGGATGTACTGGACATATTCATCTCAAAAGCATTTCGCCTGGGGAGCATCATTACAAGACACAAGTTGGATTCGGATCATTATCCAGTAGTAATGGAGTTGCAGGAATCTCAAAACCAGCTGCATAACAAAAATGGAGAGAGGTTTGGAGACCATAAGGAAATACGCAGCCAAATGGAATATAAAGCTGAACCTGGTCAAAACGGAAGTAATAGCCTTTAACAAGTGCAACAGGAAAGACAGACGGATTAAATTTGATGGGAAAATTATTACAATAAACAAAACAGCAAGATACTTAGGGATTACTCTGGACAATTTGAAAAACATACGAAGGAAAGGGGAGCGCTAGCAAAGAAAAGGATATATAACGTGTACAGTCTCATCAAACCTGAGAGCGGGCTTTCGATGGATACAAGGATGAAAATACTAAGAACAATAGGTCTTCCAATGTGTACATATGGTGAAGAAATTTGGATAATGGGGGGCAGAAAAGCTAGGGATAGAATAACTTCAGTCCAAACTATGCTTGCCAAAAAATACGGGGCTATCTCATGGTTCATAAAAAATGAAGACATTAAGGTAGAGCTGGAAATAGAGGACCTGCAGATCAGAGCAGCCAAAAGAAGAAGGGAAGCGATCAGGAGGATCAGCGAGCACCCGGACCCGAGGATCCAAGAATTGGAGAGGCTTTATAACGCAGAAGCAACCGCGTGAGGGGGCACTTCAAACAAAATTCCAAGAATGAAAAAATCCAGCGGATGTCCGAGAACCCCCGTTCCGCTTCTTCGGAACGAGGCGATAAAGAAACTTCGTCATAGTCTTAAGACTGAAAACGGAGAAAAACAAGGGAAGAAAAAAAAACTCGTCAATCTTCGGTCCCTGTTAAGTTAAGAAACAGAGCTTATTGTAATTTTCTTCTGTTTAAGCCTCGGTTCGTGTTAAATTTGATTTTCGTAAGACCGCCGGCATTTCATTCAGTCCTCGGTCCATGTTAATTGGTAAATTTCATACTATGGGGAAAACAAGTTGTAGATTTTATATAAAGCACGACTAAGTGTGGAACATAAAAAAGGTAAGTACAGAATACTACGGCAGTGTGCAAGGAGGTTAAGCAAAGGTGGATGCATTCGCCAAACAAAAATATCAGAATATTTTCAATAAATTTCGAGTTTATGTATATTCGATTTTTTAATAATATGTTTGTAACGATTATTTTTAACGCTTTAGTGTTGTTTAGTTTTCTTTGAAAAAATATGTATAATATTTGTTACAATAATGGTTTCACCATTTATTACGCCTTTGCTTAATTCCTTTAATATTGTCCCAGCAATCCGGATTTTTCACTAATCCGGATTGAGCCAGTTTCAATTGATCCGGATTAACGGAGCTATACTGTTTTTCATTTTCGGAGGATATCCTTACTGTATTTTTTTTTCGGTTTAAGCCTCGGTCCGTGTTAGACTTGTTTCTCGTTTCCTCTCTTTCAGCTTCGGTTCTCCTTAAGTAAAGAAACAGAGTTTATTGTAATTTTCTTCCGTTTAAGCCTCGGTTCGTGTTATACTTGATGTTCGTAAAAGACCGCCGGTATTTCATTCAGTCCTCGGTCCGTGACTCCGTGTTAATCAGTTAATTCCATACAATGGAGAAAACAAATTGCGGATTTTGCATAATGGTAGAAGAGAGAAATTCTTAAAGTAAAATAATTACGCCGCGGGAGTTTTGAAGGACCCCGGACCCTTATAGATTTACTAAAGGGAATTAACTTCATCTATTTAGGTATGATTTCATTCTCGTCTGGACTATTTCCTCACGCCAGTTATCACCTGGGAAATGTTTTCGTTAAAAATTAGAGTGTGTAATGCACAGTTAAAGGCGCTCACTCACCAAACAGCAACGTGACCCCATCGATTTGTGTCGCCAACTCAGTTAATTATGTATACGTGTTTGTTAAACAAAAAAGGACGTATAAACCAAACCAAATAAAATAAATATACGAAGCAGTACATGTCGTCGGTTTTGGAGAACCTGAAACAGAACCGAACAATGACGGGGCGGATATTAGCAGTTCGTCCTTCCGCATGACAGGCTGCGTTCTCCTTCTGAAACGTGTACTGCATGCACACGTACTACCCCCTCAATCGATGCCCGCTCACAACAGACGCTGGAATTATTTCATCCGTCGAAAGTAATAATTCCGCGATGCCTTATTACTACGCACGCCGCAATTGCCGACGTAAACAACAACGGATATTAATGGGAACGGGGCCATAAAATAATCTATAAACGAAGCGTCGAAACGGATATATGGAGTATTTAGACGTGCTGTTAATTTTTATGGCGTACAATGGTGGCTGGTTAATTACATAATGGGTTTGCGTCGTGCAACTTGCAAAATACGCCCCCGGCGATGAACAAATTTGCACGGATTTGCCGGTGCATAAATAGGACGGTCCTGTACAAAACGTATTTGTGTTTACCACAAAGCCACAACTACATATTTCATTACATGGCCCGCGTTGTTCAAGGGAGGAACATCGATGTATCAAAAACTTTTTTTGCGTTGCTGTTGTAGCTAATTTATAGCTTTCGATTAAATAGATCATAGCATCAGATACACGAAATCCTACCTGGACAAGAGTGTCACATAATAGATTTCGTGTTCTTGAGAAATGCCGCAAGGTTCTAATCTAGGACCCGTATTATTTATAGTAGTGTTTGTAAGCGAGATGAATTAACCCCCAAATAGTTTTTCAATTAATTATTACCAATAACGTCTTGGCCCAACATTGTTCATATCTTGAAACTTTACATCGTTAACAGCAGAAACTACCCCCTTTAGAAAACGAACTTGCGGAGGAAGTACGGATCACTTAGCGCGAGCTCCTTGGAATAAATAAATTCAGGTATCAGGGTTTGCATTGCCAAACTACGGCAAACATTTTGATTGTGTTCCATCATTGGGGGCCGGGCTGCGCCACTGCAGATGCCGCTTGAATGTGATGAGCTCATAACGGCCGACTGAACTTCACTCTCCAGACCTGTAAGAGCTTTATTGTCTTATTTAATTGAGTTTCAAACTCTAAGTGACTATTATACACCGGGAGCAAAGTATCGTTATATCTCATCTGACATTGAAGATAATACACGACTGACTGGAGGTATTTAGTAACTTAGCGCCGCGCGGGTGGTTGCATTCAAGGGGGCGAATCAACAGCAAATAATACATAACGAAAATAAAAGTTACTTTTTTAAATTCTTATTAACGTACGTCGCGAAAGTTTGCAGACAAATGTAAATACAATTACGTGCTTGTCTGGAAACTTTCGTTTCGTTAAGTTGCTGGACGCTATAAGCTTTCCTTCGTTAAATCCATAGCGTAAGCACATTTCCTAGTTTTGAAAAGACAGCTAATTAATTGCTTTAAATTTAAACGAGCACGAAATTAAATGTGTAACTGTGTTTTTGATTTTGTGATGGTTGTTTTCCGTCTCCCATTGAAAATTGGTTTGCGTTCAAAGGAATGTCGTGCTGTTAATTGGGGGTGAAAATGTAACGTAAATAAAATCACCCTGTTAATTTAGGTTTATCACAAATTGCTTGCGTAAGGTATAAATAATAAACGTGAGTTAAAGTCGAGTTTAATGTATTTAAATTTGTCTAGGGGGGAGGGGTCCTCTTTTCTATCTTTTCGAATACTTTTTATATGCCATAAGAAAAAATTAAGTCGGCTCTGGAAAAACAAAAACGAATCGCTCTAGAAACAAAGTACGTTGGATATTCAATCAAGCGTGAAAAGTTGCTTCAGGAATGTTTTCACGGATTTTGAAAAAAATCATAAACAAAGAAGTTAAGTCCGATTTTCGAAAATCGCGATCTCCGATTGTGAAGATACCGTTCGAGATATTTCAAATTTCTTAACAGTTTATTAATTAGCACGAAATTTGGCAACCTTGCCTCCATTTAACCGATTCTCTATCTCTTATAATAAGCGAGATCCCCATGCTGGCCCTCGAATTTCAATCACCCTGTATATTTTCCAACATTCGATTGTTCTTTTTTAGACCTTTCGATTACTTTTAATTAATCGTTATGTTTTTATTAATTTTCATTTTTGTTACACTGCCCATTTTCGTTACTGTTTTTTTTTAAATATTTTTGCATTTTCCGAATATTAAGCGTTTTCCAATTTTCAATTGTTTTGTAAGTTGTGTGTTCAGATATTGTTTCTGTTAAATTTTCATTTTTTAACAGTTTTTACTTCTTCATCGTCTTTATTATTAATTTATTATTTATTAATTTCTTACTATTTTCTTGTCCTTTCTTAAAAATTTAGTTCATCACTTATTTTGTTTTTTGCAATTCCATTACTCGCTTCTCTCATTTTCGATTGTTTTCACACTTTAATCAGATTTTATATTTCTGTCAGTTATCAATATTTTTCACGACTTTCGATAACTTTTAATTATTCGTTGTTTTTATAATTTTTCACTTTTATTACGCTGCCCATTTCCTAGTTTTTTTTACTTGTGCAACTGTTTTTTTTTTTAATTTTTGCGTTTTTTATATACAGCGCGTTTTTTTACTGTATGCAAATATTTAAACCTGTATTAATGGCAACGATTGAACTCATATGTCCTTAACAAAAGTTTTACACATTTCGAGAAAATCGCAGTTGAAAATCGGGCAAGAATTAATCGCACGTCCTATGTCTTTGAGGTAAGTCAAGAAAAGGAAATTTTATTGCGACCGCAGAAAGCATCTGTTGGAACAAAAAACAGAACTGCAATCGGGCAGTGACCCAGTGACCTTTGCCGAAGTCAGGCGGCTAATAAAAGCATTTTTTTTCACGTCGCAGTAAGTCGTATCGTAGCCAAGGAGTTTGCTTCATTTTATTTCATTTATAATCATGACACACAATTTATTGCTCCGTATCTTTGGGATCAACAGTTTAGTTTGTGAAAAGCGGTTAAACTAGTTAAAGCTAAATACGATTACCATTTTTTGTGCTTAGTATTACTTATTAAAATGGCGCAATTCACGAACGGCGAGATAACAGATATGTTCCTCACCTACGGTGAAGCTCGAGGAAATACTGCGAGAAGCACGGCGGATTTATGGAAATACATTTCCAAATCACTGCAAGAACATTTATCGCTAATGATGGATGCCACTTTGAACAGTTGTTATAAACATTCCTAAATTACTGTAGTGAACGTTTGAATGTGTTCCTCCACACAGATATTATTCGTTGAGTGAGTGCGCCTTTGTATATTAGTCACGCCTGCGATGTTTATTGCCTACGATCAGCGAAGCAGGTTCCATAAGTTTTTTGTTGCTTCATGACCGTCGTGTAAGGGGCATTATGAATTTTTTTTCCGTGCTCTATGTGCTCTCACGGTAATGTGGTTAAAATTTTTGCACTTATTTTACAAAACACCCTGTATATTTGTGTATTTTTTATATTTTTGTATTTTACGATTGTCAAAGTTTTCCATTTTTCAATTGTTTCAATTATAGTTTACTTAAATTTTAATTTTTTTATTTCCTCAGTTTTATAATTAATTTATTATTTATTAATTTCTTACTATTTTTGGGTCCTTTCCTCAAACATTTAGTTTATCACATATTTTGTTTTTTACGTTTTTGATATTTTATTTGCTTTTCTCTTTTTCAATTGTTTTCACAATTTAATCAGATTTTTTATATATATTTTTTTAAATTTCTGCCAGTTATCAATATTTTTTCCCAACCTTCGATTACTTTTAATTATTCGCTGATTTCATTATTTTTCGGTTATATTGCGCAATTTATTTCCGTTATTTGTACAACTGTTTTTTTTTACTTTCGCGTTTTTTATATTTTTGTGTTTTTTATATTTTCGTATTTTACGAGTGTTTTCCATTTTTCAATTGTTTTGTAAGTTGTATTTTTAGTTTTAAGTTTTTTTTCTTAACAGTTTTTACTTTTTTCGATTTTCTCCTTTTTTTTATTATTAATTTATTATTTATTAATTTCTTATTTCGTTTCTTGCGACTGCAATATTATTTGGTTTTCTCATTTTTGATTGTTTTTCATATGTTAATAACATTGCTATATTTTTCATTTTTTATTCCTGTCAGTTGGCAATATATTTTCACAACTTTCGATTGTTTTTGTTTTAGATCTTTCGATTACTTCGTCGTATTTTTATTATTTTCTATTTTCGTTACTTGTACAACTGGTTCTTTTTATTTTTGCTTTTTTTTTAATTTTGGGTATGTCAATGTTTTCCATTTTTCAATTTCAATATTCGTCGTTTTTTGTTATTTTTCATTTTTATTGTGCTGCTCATTTTCGTTACTCGTCTAACAGATTTTTTTTTTTAATTTTGCGTTTTTTATATTTTTGAATTTTATAATTTTCAGTTGTTTTATAAGTTATATTTTCAGTTATAGTTTATTTAAATTTTCAGTTTCTAATAGTTTTTACTTTTCAAATTTTTATTTTATTTCCTTTATTTTATTTTTATCTTTGTCATTAATTTATTATTTATTAATTTCTTACTATTATTATTATGCCTTTTCCTAAAAATTTGGTTTTTTTCTTACTTTGTTTTTGTGCATTTTCATTGCTCTTCTCATTTTCGATTATTTTCACAATTTAATCACATTTTTTATATTTTTCGTCTTTTTTAAATTTCTGTCAATTGTCAATATTTTTCACAACTTTCGATTACTTTCAATTACTCGTTGTTTTCATTTTATTTTTCATTTTTATTGCGTTGCCCATTTTCGTTACTTGTACGACTATTTCTTTTTTTAATTTTTGGGTTTTTTATATTTTTATATTTTCGTATTTTACGATTGTCAGTGTTTTCCGTTTTTCAATTGTTTTGTAAGTTGTGTTTTCAGTTACAGTTTGTTTTAAATTTTCAGTTTGTTGACAGTTTTTACTTTTTCCGATTTTTTTTCCAATTTATTATTTATTAATTTCTTACTTTTTTTGTCCTTTCCTAAAAATTTAGTTTATCGTTTACTTTGTTTTTTGCATTTTCATTAGTTGCTAGTCTCATTTTCGATTGTTATCACAATTTAATCAAATTTTTCGTCTTTTTTTGTTTTTTTTTAATATAGCGAATGTCAAGTGTCTCCCATTTTTCAACTGTTTCGTAAATTATATTTTTAGTTATAGTTTGTTTCATGTTTTCAGTTTTTTAACAGTTTTTACTTTTTATTTATTATTTATTCATTTTTTACTATTTTTTGTCCTTTCCTAAAAATTCTGTTTGTCACTTAACTTGTTTTTCTGCGTTTTCTCGTTTTCAATTGTTTTCACAACCTAATCAGATTGTTCATATTTTTCATTCTTTTTATGTCAGTTGTTAATATAACTTCCGATTGTTTTTTTTTTTTAGACCTTTCGATTACTTTTACTTATTCGTTATATTTTTATTATTAATTTTATGTATACTTTTTACAATCTTTGTTTCTTGACATGACATGTATGTATTTTTTATATTAAATAAAATTATTATTTTTCATTTTTATTACTTGCAGAACTGTTTTTTTTTTTTTTAATTTTTACGTTTCTTATAGTTTTGTATTTAGCGAATGTCAAGGGTTTTGTCACAGGTGAAAATCCCGTTAAAATAATTTTAGTATTGTCAGTCACCCTGTATTGTGAAATAATAGGAACATTCCGTTATTCCGCCATGCGCATTTAATTTGTACGCCGATTAAACGATGGCCTGCAGTACGCAATACGGAATTGTTGCCATCTCCCTCTGTCGTGAAGTGAGTTACTTCTTCTTTCAGGCCCCTCTTGATATATTACATGCATCGAAAATTTCCGTACGCCTGCCAGTCCTGCAGTCCGTCGGGGCTCGTAGTGGGGGGTGTAGAGGTGTTATTGCCTTGAGTGTGCTTTGCGAATTTATTTGGCTGAAATCGCCTGGAGATGAATGTGTACGGTACTTTGTTCACCGGATCCTATATATCGAGGGCGTCATATCAGAAGGGCGTATCAACCGAAAAGTAAAGTTTTCAGGAAACAGAAGTCCGTCGTGGCTCGTAGTGAGGTGTAGACGTGTTATTGCCTTGAGTGTGCTTTGCGAATTAATTTGGCTGAAATCGCCTGGAGATGAATGTCTACGGTACTTTATTCACCGGATCTTATATCGAGGGCGTCATATCAGAAGGGCGTATCAACCGAAAAGTAAAATTTTCAGGAAACAGAAGTCCGTCGTGGCTCGTAGTGGGGTGTAGACGTGTTATTGGCTTGAGCGTGCTTTGCGAATTCATTTGGCTGAAATCGCCTGGAGATGAATGTCTACGGTACTTTATTCACCGGAGCCTATATATCGAGGGCGTCATATCAGAAGGGCTTATCAACCGAAAAGTAAAGTTTTCAAGAAACAGAAAAAACGTTTAAAAATTTGGATTTTCGGATACGATAAGCTAACGTTGCATTTAAGATAACATTAAAAAAAAAGCCATTTAGTAGACATTAGAACAAATAGTCACAAAAATTTTATTGCTTTATAGTTCTTACGCCCTTCTGATATGACGCCCTCGATATGTAAATCGTCAGCCCTGCATTTGTAGGCATGTTTAATGCTTGTCCAAACTTAATCCCGGCGACAGTTCGAGATTAGGTAAATATGGCGCGTACTGGGGCGTGTTTCAAAGTGTAACGCATGTGTTCTTTTCTTTTAGGCTTTTGTTTCTGTGTGCATTGACCCTAGGTTTTGCTGTATATAGCTCTTTCGTGGCATCCGTGGCTACCCGAACCGTCGGAGTTGATTTCGTCGTGAGCCCCTCCATCTTTAAGTTACCGCAAGTGCGACAACGGTTACAATTACCGCCATTACTCCTCCGTCTATCTGGACTTGGACTCGCCCTTATCTTTCTTTTTGTCTTCAATCTTTCAATTGCTTTAATAACTTATTATACATATTTTGCATTTTTACTACATTTTACAACTCCGTTCTTTTGTTTTTTTTTTTAATGTTTGATGAACTATTTTTTTTAAATTATTTAAGTGTTATTAATCCTAGTAATGATGTCTTTCATTGTGTATAAAATGTATATTTTTAATTGAAGTGAAATAAATTTTAAAGGAATACAAACCATCAGAACATTTTTCGCCTTAATCGCGATTCGAACTCAAATCTTCTGGTTACGTGCCAAGTGCTTTTCCATTAAGCTATTGCGTCTCCGAGTTCGATTATCGTCTAATACAGGGTGTCCCGTGACATAATGTCACCACTTCACCTACATAATAATCAATTCAAACTAAGTAAAAAACTGTAATAAAGTTTTGTTTTAAAGCAAACCATTTCAACAGTACTGGGTGTTTAATGTTTATGTTTATTTTTTTTTTAATTTGAAAGTTCATTTTATTAAAATAAACACGTTCCAATTGTTTTTTTCCGAAACAAACTTGCAGGTACCAACTAAAATTTAAAAATTATTTCAGAGATAAACCAAATAAGTAAAGTACATTAAAACAACAACTCAGGATTTAGGAAAAACATAAAACAGAAACTCTCAATAACTATTGAAATGTTGAGTATTTAACAGGCGTTTAAATGTATTATTTATTTGTCTTTCTATTTATCTCCCAGTTGTTACGGCATCCTTATTCGCCGTACGTATGTAATGTATGTAATATCGACTTGTTAATTTTGCACAATTTTCAACGCAACGAATTTCAAACTCGTCCTTCAAATTTAATAGCTTTCCTACTCTAATTTAAATTAAAATTACAACATGTTTAAATCATTGTTCAGTCATTGAGTTTCTATCCGGCGTACTGTTGGATGATTTTGCTCCATTCTCTGGGGTAATTTTTCTGGACGTGCGCCAAAACGTGTTGGATTAATCTCGTCTCGTTCGGGGTACATTGGGGACACGCACCTCGCAACACCAAAGGTGCCAAACCTAAAGCAAAAAAAAAATTTTAATAGTTATACCCGAATAAATTTCACTTTTAACAGATCTTGCGCAAATTACATTAGATGCTACACACTTAACGCTTATGCTTACACATATTTAATTGTGTTTACCAACACGAGAGGAGGCCATTTGCGGTGCACTTTCTAATGAAAGCGAAACGCAGTTGAATGACTGGACGTGGAGTAAACCGCACTATACTATAAATAAATAACGAAAAGAAAAGTGCGCGGATTTACCATGAAATTAAGTGAGTCATGGCGTGGAGTTTCTCATGGGGAAAGCCTGCGACTTGAAAGTCTTGGCTTGCACTAAATCGCAGGGTTCATTCATTTCTGAATGATTATTTAAGACTAATTTCTTTTAAGTTGCTTTTTACATTTTCTCTTGCAGTAATACAATTAGAGCAAATAATGATGGTAATAGTGAAGCTAAACTTAATTAGTCTTGCGAGTTCCATCTGAAATGCAACTTTATTAAAAATGTGGAACTTGCAAATAAAGTTAAGTGGGAAACGTTAAATCACACGAATGCTTTCGCTTTCGCTTTCATTTATCAAATTCTTAAATATCGACCTGGTGTGCCCCCGAGCCGTCTTGGCTTTGGTTTAATTAAAAGATCCTCCGAAAAGCGTACACAATATTAGACTGCGCGCAATTCCGGACTCCGACCCGTAAATCAATTCTGTAAGCGTTTTAAGGCGCCTTTTACTGTTCTTTTAAACACATCCATCTTGCCAGGGAAAAGTTTGCAAAGGGTAAGGAAACACTTTTTTTTGCTTGCTTGTTTTATGCAGCGGAATTCTCTTATTGTTTTTTTTTTTTTTTTTTGAAGTCGCTCTGTCGTGATTTACAGAAAGCTTTCTTGTAATTTGGTTCTTTTTTTAATTGTAGTTTTGCTAGGCGACGAATTAAAAAAATTCCTGCGCGTCGTTACAATTCTAAAGTTAAGTGTTACCAAGGAATTTCTTATACAGGGTGACTGACAATTGTTCTGACGACGAAAAAAAAACACGATAAAAAGCGATGTCCGAGAGTATGGGGAAAACGTTTAAAAAAAGAATTCTTTCTGCTTTAGTTTTCCAGAAATAATTAATCAAAAATTAGCCCTAAAACGACGATGCCCCTCTGCTAAAAAAGTAGAGGAGCAGATGAACGAAATAAATGCCCTCATAAAAGTATTGTGATAAGTCAAGTGGAATTTCACGTCAACTTCGTTTTTAGGTCAACGTCCGACGCCGTGAAGCAGGTTATTCCATGCAAACACCTGCTTTGACAGGAAAACAAATAAGCAAAGCATTTCAATTTTCTTTAAGAACGAATAACCCGTAAATATTGGTCCACTTTGGCCAATGGCCGGGCGATTAAAAGGTAAGCGAATATTTTCGCTGTTTGTGGTATCATAGTTATTGTGATAATCACAGTTTCGTTCTGCATTTGCTTCTATTGATAACGCATATAAGGTAGTTACATAAATGTACAGTGATGGAATAGTTAAGATATTGTAGCGCACAAAAAGGGTCTTACAACTATCACTGGGGCGCACACCAGCCATTAAACGAACAACCTTTTTTTGCAATCTGAAAATGTTTATAGCACTCCAAAACATACTTCCATAAGAAATTGGAATGGACTAAGCCGTAATACATTGACTTTAATACTTGCAAACTGACGGTGTTACGCAATCTATATATGTATTAGGAAAATGTGACCACTAAGCTTTTCTTTCAGATATTCAACATGTTGCTTCCACGTTAGCTTATTATCCATTAACACTCCCAGGAACTTAAAAGAAGAGACACATGCTATTGAAGCTGTATCATATTTAACGAGTTACATTTTTCGTTACTAAAGGCATTACATGACACTTGGCGACATTTAACACTAAATCATTGGAAGAGCACCACTGTTTTATTATTAGTTTTAAGAATGGATTCTTGAGTTTCGTTCGCAGAGATTATGAAACTAGTATCATCTGCGTAGATAATGGTTTTGGATGGTGATGAACAGTACCCTGGAAGGTCATTAATAAAAAGAATGAACAGCAGCGGTCCCAATATAGATCCTTATGGAACTCCAGCTATTGTATTCAATTGAGTAGACAAGTGATTATGAATTGCCACTCGTTGTGACCTTCCAGTTAGATAAGATTTTATCCAATCATTAGCCTTTCCTCGTACTCCAAAAGTTTCAAATTTATACTCCTAGCATAAAATGATGTGAGTAACGCTGTCAAATGCACGGCTCAGATCACAAAACAAAGCATACAATTTGTTTTTATTGTTTCATTCATTTAGTTTATAGTTATAAGCATCTGTAATTGCTGATATCGTAGATTTGCCCTTCCTAAACCTATTCAGCAAAAGAATAGAAAGAAAATCGTCTTTGTTTAAATTGGTATCCTGACATAAATATGATATATGTATGATATTATTGGAACATTTGACAATGCAAAAAACTATTGTAGTTTATCATGCAAATATATATTATTATTATTATTGGTTTCTCTTATTTGAATAAAAACAAAAAAAGGAAATAAAAGCAAAAAACAACCGCAGAAAACGACGGTGAATTAAAAATATATATACAGTGACCGCCAGATAAGTCGGATTATATGGATTATTTTTTTATTAGTAGGAGTAGGAATATTTTGGAATTCTATAAATACGTGGCATCATCTCAAACTAAAATTATACTGTGAAAGTTACAACAATGTCCAAAGGTATACGGGGGAGGTGCTCAAAATGAAGTTCACATAAGAGTAAAGTGGCTTTACTAGTTTATTTTAAAAGATTGTTACATTTAAATTTGGCGCTAAAATGTAGCGGCGATTTACCGCCTAGTAATTTCATTTTCGCACCGTGGCAACCCTGATGCCCCTTCTTTACATCACCTGCGCACTATGATCGTTGAGTTCTCATAGGTCATGAAGGCCCCATGTCACTCTCAGGCCACCTGCCATTGGTTGTCGTCGGTAATTCCTACGCGTCGAAGCGGCCTGCTTCATTTTGCAGCCTGGTCGCTCTCTTGTTGATCGAGAATTGTGCCGTAAGGATGTATCTTCTCGCGTGTGATAAAATTAACGAATTCCTTGCTCATTTGGAGAAGAAATCAATCACAGCTTTGCTGGAAAATCATTCGACACTGCCGAACAACGATTGGAGGTAGTTTTAATCTCCGTACCAAGCCTGAGGCTCCAGTTTTCTCAGGTAACATATAACGGCGCATATCGACCGACCAAAATGGCCGCTAACGCATATCATTTCTTCTATGTAGGCTTTTTCTACTTCGCTTTTCCTATTTGGGCGCAAGTTTCAGCGCTAGTTGTTTGCAAATTGTCTTCTGGCGCCCTTTATAAGTTTACCATCGTAAAATAACCTGCCCCCATTTCCACTGTACCTAGCAGGGGCACAGCTGATCTAAGTATCGGCAGACTTGTCACCTGGAACCGTGGTAAGTAGAGACAAGTAGATTTAATTTAAACTTGGGTGACAAGATACGGGAGAAAGTTATTAGAAAAAGTCTTATACGGTAGTCAAATTATTAACAAACAACATTAATTTGCTGCGACATGTTGCAAGAGCTCTTCACGATAGAACCATATTGTGCATCGAACGAGGAGGGCGCCACACTGGAATTTGATTTCTTTTTAAATTAATGTTTTTTGGTAATAATTTGACTACTATGTATCTTTTAAAATAAAACCAGTAAAGCCACTTTACTCTTGTCCGAAATTCATTCTAGTATGTATTTGACACCTACTGATAAATACGAAATTCGAAATATACCTAATACACAAGAAATCTTCTGGACTTGACGGTATACCGGGCACAGTTATTCGTGGAGTAGCCGATTTAATAGATGTACAGCTTAGTAATATCATCAATGATTCCTTTAAAGAGGGAAAATATCCAACGGCCTTGAAAAAGTCTAAAGTTGTGCCAGTGTACAAAAACAAAGGCGATCCACAGATACCTACATCTTACCGACCAGTGGCTATTCAGAGTCAGTTTGGAAAGATCTTCGAAGAGGCCTTCAATATAAGACTGATTTGTTTCATCAACCAACACCAGGTTTACTCCGACTCACAAAATGGATACAGAACAGGAAGATCCACGACTGCAACTATAGCTAACGCTTATTATAATAGTTGCGTTCCTTTTGCAAATGAACTGAGGTTAGACTGAGCGAGGTGAGTGTCTCATCTCACAATAAAAAGGTGAATGAATATTCGTCTAAATGGTACAACTGAGGAGGAGTAAACTTGGGAAGTTTTTACGTCAAGAAATGTCAAAAATTCCAAAGTCAAAATTTGCAAATTATAAGCAATTTAAGGAAGCGTGAAACGCGTTTTATTTAACTAAATGAAATAATTTTTGGCAACTACGTCAAGAAGGAACATTTCAGCGAAAGTATTTTGCGTAAAAATTTATTATTGGTTTTCTCCACTACTGAGGGACGAACACTCATTACTGAGGAAGGGTTTGAGGTTCCTTCAAATCGGAAGCAACTTCTGCTTACCTCACTTCAAGCAAAAAGAACGTATAATTTAAGTGAGGAAGGAGAAGTGAAGTAAGATTATCTTGTTGGTATTTCACACTTTTCCAAATTAACAGCACATTTAATTTGACTGCTTTAGAATGCTATCTGTTATCGAATGAATTAACCTTGGAATATTTTACTCGGTCTAAAAATTTCAAGAAAATTGATAATCAATCAAAGAATGAATAGGTACAACACCATTTAGTCGAAGAAATAAATAGGTGAAGCACATTTAAGAAGAGTGGTTTTCACACTGTTTTAGAAATGCCACACGTTATTATTAGACGCTCACCAAAATGTGCGATGCACATAAATTAAGATTACAAGCCCACACGAAAACTTGGTGTGTGCGGTGGTCTTTTTTTTAAATACGATCAATTGAGTAAATACTTATTTTTGTTTGCATCCGGTCATACCTGTTTGCACATATCGAATGCATAAACGACTCGTAAGCGTTTCTTAAGGCCGCTTTACAGTGCAACACAAATCGCTGCAATTTTCATTGCCGGCAATAAATAATTGCGAACTGTAAAGCGGCCTTTGGATATTATTTTAGTATGTATTGAAAAACCGACTTGTAAACAAAGTTTGATTACCGATTCAGGGCGACTTGATTTCAGTATTTAACAATTATCCACGATTAATAAACAATGATTAGTTGCAGCACTTATGTATAGTCGTGCGCAACTTAAATGCTACAATTTGCAAATTCTGTGAGCCTTGTTACGCAAGATTTTAAGGGCAAGGTTTGCGTGCGGGACGTGCGCTATGTCACGTAGATTATATGCAACACTTAACTTTTGGACAACTCTCATCTGTCATCTGTCAAACGTCAGTTGCTTTCATCAAAAAATCAAAACCAACTTGATTTACTTTTCAACTGAACATCGTTAATAGTTATTTACAGTTGGTTCTTGTCCGATGAAATTTGTATCACAAAATCTTCTAAGCGGACACTAAATCGCGCAACAATACACTTTACGTTTCGCAGTCGTTCGACTGCTTCGTCAGTCGAACGACTGCGAAACGTAAAGTGTATTGTTGCGCGATTTAGTGTCCGCTTAGAAGATTTTGTGATATCGTTAATAGTGTTAGAAAAATCTCGAGTGTTCGTTCTCCTTCCATTCTGCGCACGCTCATCTCCATAAAAATGAAACCAATTGTAATTTGAAACCACTCTCATAGCACACGTCATTACTACCACCAAAACTCAGCGCCCACTGCGCGTAAATAAGTTTCATTTAAACAACTCAAAAAATCTCGGAAACGGTTCATTTCCGGACCTACGTTCATTATGACTTTTGTGTTCGTATTGATGCGATCTATATGTGGGTAAAATTTCCAAACATATTTGTTAAATACGCTATATAAATACAAAACCTAAAAATTTACAATGTGTAAAGAAAACGGAATAAAATAAACGAATGTACAGTTGCGGACAGAAAATTTCGGATGTCACTGTCACTCATCTGACGTATACATATAGGTGTCTCAAAAGTATACATACAGGTGTCTCAAAAGTAACGCCTGTGCTTAAAGGATTCGATTTTGGAAAGCCGAAACAAATTAAAATTAAATCCACTAGGCGCTCCTGTTTCGTTACCGCCTAGTTTCGATTTGAGTCGAGCATTCGACTCCGTAAATTTAAAGTTGCTTGCAAACAAATTAGAAATTAAAGTGATACTTTACGCCGACGACACGAGCCTCGTCATATTCGAAAGAAATGAAGAGTCAGCCGTGAAAGCAGCTTCAGCCTCCGTACCGCAACTTGCAGAATGGTGTAAAGGAAACGGTTTAATACTAAACACGGCAAAATCTCAAATAGTGCAAATTTTACCCAAAAATTGTACGGCCAATCAACACCATCTTGTAAGTTTCTTGGAATGGAACTCGACTCTAAATTAACTTGGAAGTGGCATGTGGAACAACTGGTCAAAAAATTGCGTGCACATACTTTTCTAATTTTTCGTCTGCGGAACACAATATCTAACGAAATACTGAGGATGGTGTATTTTGGTTTGATTCAGTCTGCACTCTCTTATGGAATCATCTTCTGGGGAAATTCTTCGGATGCTTCAGAGGTGTTTATTGTTCAAGAAAAGATTCGCCAATGTTTCGCCCAAGACAAGTTGTAGAAATTTATTTAAGAAGTTGGAAATAATGACCTATTCATGTATAATCCGATACTTTATGCTAATTCTCTAGACAATATTGCACAAAATAAAGACTTCCATGACACCCGTTCAAGGGATGATATACGGTTACCATTTAATCGCTTAACCACAAGTCAAAACGGCCCTTTGTAAGTAGGTCTCAAGTGTTTGCGTAGGATAAGACAGTTTTGGATGTGTGATATGCCGACTAGCGCAGGTGGTTTTAAATCAAAATTAAAGTTATTTTTTGTTTCTAATTGTTTTTATTCAATAAATGAATTTTTGCTCAATTATGACAACTGAAATTGATATTTGCCACTGTATTCCACATTTCCGTCTTTCTTTTGCCATTATTGCTTTATTTTTTATATTAGTACTGATTTTGTTAATTTCCTGTTTCACTTTGTTATTGTTTTAATTCATATCCTGTTATTATTAGCTTTATTCGCGGAACAAATCCCGAACTTATCCGGAATGGATTCTAACCTGAACAACTTAAAATTTAAACAAAATTCGGCATTTTTGTTTTCCACGAACGATTTCTGACATATTAGAAATATTAAAAAACGATTCAAAAATAGTTTGCGGAAAACAAAAATCCCGAATTTTATTCAAATTTTAAGTTGTTCAGGTTAGAATCCATTCCGGATAAGTTCGGGATTAGCTCCGCGAACAAAGCTATTATTATTTACTCGGGTACTTATCTCGACAATTCTCGTGTACATTTTGATTATTGTGTCACTCGTTATACTGAGAATAAATTTGAATTTTTAGCACCTCCCCTGTATGTAGGTATATCTTTGGACATTGTTCCAACTTTCACAGTGTAATTTTAGTCTGAGATGATGCCACGTATTTATAGAATACCAAAATCTTCCTACTGCCACTAATTAAAAAAAGAAAAAAAAACATATGGCCCGACATATCTGGCGGTCACTGTATATGATTTAACGAGAAGCCTAAAAATCGTCTTTGTTTAAATTGGTTTATTTTCTCTAAGTAAAATAAAAACAGAATATGAAATGAACATGAAAAATTAAATGAAAACAGAACAAGAAATAAAAACAAACAAAAAAAGAAATACAAACAAAAAATCGCAGTAAATAAATGGCAGTTTATTTTTTTTTAATTGCTTAGATTGGTTCCTTTTCTTTAAATAAAATAAAAAACAATTAAATAAAAACGGAACATGAAACAAAAACAAAAATGAAACAAAAGCAGAAAAAATGAAATAAAAAGAACAGACGATCGCAGCAAGTAAATGACAGTTTATTAAAAAATAATTCATGATTTACCCAGGAGCATGAAAATCGTTTTTGCTTAAGTTCGTTTCTTTTCTTTAAATAAAAACAAAAGACGACCACAGTAAATAAATGACGGTTAATTTAAAAAAAGGCCCAAATTCAGAAACCTCATTTGAGTGGAGAGACCACTCCACTCACACTTTTTGAAATTCAGAGAAGCTTTAATTTTCCTTTTAATGATTTTTTAACTTTGTATCGTAAATCACTGATGGTCGAAGTACCTATACCGACCATAAACTTGATTATACGAGTAAATATAAAAGCAAATAACAATATCAATTTCAAATAACAACGAAGGTCATGTTTGAGTGTGAGTGGTGTTCCTGAATTTGCTCCTAATTCCGAACCGTTCAAAACATGCACTCATCAGAGTTGTACTTCGAAGGCAAACAGATTCGAACGGTTCCGAATTGGTCAAAACCTGCGGTTCGAACAAATCTTTTAGTGTGATCAATGACGACGTTACGTGATATCGTAATGTGAACGTTATTTTTTTCTAATGGTCAAAAATTCACTGATTGATGACGCAGGGCTCAACTCTGGTGATTTCCATAATACATATTTTATTAATGTACAATACACCCGGTTTTTCAAAACACCCATCCCGGTCCTTTTTCTCGAAAATATGAAACCTTGGAAACTTGCGAAAAAAAATTAATAATAAAAGAAATGGAAGTGCCTTAAGTCATTATAAATATTTATAGTGACTTAAGGCACATCCTCCAATACTTATTTATTGGTAGCCACTAATATCATGGACAATCCTTTAATTTTTTTTTAATAATAAAAGGGTGTACAGCGCATTTGATGGCGACCTTTCAAGGTCAACCGCAATCAACAGCAATCACTGAATAGGGTTTTAAAAAAATTAAACGAATTTTACCTGAACCTAAATTTTTAATGTCTCGCGTAGTTTTCAAGAAAAAAAATCTATATATTATTTCGGTTGGTTTGAAACGTCATAAGTTATAAGCATGGCCTTCTAAATCAAAAGCGAGTTCTAACTGGCCTGGGCGTTTTGAAAAATTTACATTGAATTTTTGTGCTCGAGAAAACGCCAAAAGTCGACACTTTGGCGCTGGTTACGGGGCACTGACGGCAATGAGTGAAGTGCACTGTCATTACTGTCAATCAAAGTGAGTTCACGCAAAATTAATTAATATTGTAATTACCGTAATATAACATAATTTATGTGGTATAAACTTTATAGATTCATGTACAAATCATTTGATCTCGTCAGAGTGAAGTACGCTTGCGCAATAAAGAAAGACTGGCACTTTCGTGTTATGAATAATTACAACAAGTTACATAAAAGAGTTTCGACTTTTGATAATGTAAAACGTGTTAAAAAGGGCGTTGATAATTACGCACAATGAAAAAAGAAGCTTTATTGTTCATGTTGTAACTTACCACAGAAATTCTGAGTATATGCAGGTGAGATTTTAATCTAAAACCGTAATAGTTTAATGCTAAATTAAGTTGTCGAAATTGGACATAAATACTCCACCTTATTCCAACGTAAATAATATCCAGTATGCTCAAATTTTTACAACAATAACGTTAATTGTTCTTACACGAACTCGTCCACCATTCACATGTGACAGAACTGTCAAGATTTTAGGTTAAGAAAGCGCTCTGTAAGCAGTGCTTGGCGGAGCACGCCTGAACTGCACTTTTGCGCAGGCCAGATAGAACTCGCTTTTCATTTAGAAGGCCATGGTTATAAGTTATAAGTTCCGTTCGAATTTGAAATTTCAAAATGCGCCTACTTTCAGTTGACCTTGAAAGATTATGATATCGCCACGTTTGCTATTAAATCTTTTCGCGCAACTTTCCACTACCTCACATCTCGAGAAAAACGTCCGGGACGATTGGTTTGAAACACCCGGTATATAAGTATGTTTTTTTTCTAAATCGGAAAGTGAATTCACCTATTCAAATCAATCAAGCATTTCCTAAACCGAAAGCTTTTTCTGTGTCTGGGAATTTAGTTTTCGAATGAAAATAGAACTTAATAAACAAAATTTCGCTTCTTTAGTTCAAAAGTAAATAAAAAAATTAGTCGATTTAACAAAAGAAAAAAAAATAGGGCACTTACTTTTCAATCGGCGCCCAACGAGATCACAAGGGGCTTCTCCTGTAGCACACTTTAGCTGCCTCATGAGATACCTTTTGTCGCTTAGGGCCTTCTTTACGATATCTTCTGATACCTCCTGCCTTTGGGCTGCTTGCGGTCTAGCCAGAACACCAGCGATAATAATTCCAAGGATAAATACCTACGAACGATTTATTCCGATCGAGTATTTGTCGAAGGTAAAAAGTAGTTGCCTACCTGAGGAAGATGCATGTTGTTGATGGGATGGTGGACGCGGAGAAAGTGCTGGGTGAAAGCTTGTCTTCGTGGATGGGTGATAACTGGGCCCGACGACTATCTGAGGCCGACTAATAAAAATTTCCTGACGCCGCCGCTCGCGTTCGCCTGCCTTTCTAAGAAGGAGGCATTATGAAACTTACCTACCTTAAAGTCGGGCCGTAGCCGCAGGTATGAATACAAATAAAGGTTAATTTCATTGCTGCAGCGGCACGCTGTTGTCGCGACAACAACAACGAACGAATTTCGGGCCCGAAAACCCGCCCGTAAATTAACTACGATTTATCGCCCCGTCTCTATCTCGTACCCGTACGCATGGTTCTATTAGCATTATCTCTCTGAACGCGAAGACGTAATAGAATTAAACCTAATTTAGGAGTCCCAGGGCAAGAGGGCAAAGAGTGAATGCAGGATTTATGTGAATATTGCAAGCGAAGTAATTATTTATAATTTAATTAATAAATAATAATAACGTCCAAGCACGACAGATTGACAATATCAGGTAAACAAGTCTTTGGGTAAACAAATACGGGCGAAGCGTCATGTGATGATCGTCGCAAATAAACAAAAATTAGGCCGCCCCTTGACGAATCAAGGCAAAACAGCATTCGATCATGATTGGCCCGCAAATAAGATCGCACTCTCAAAATTGGTCGCTAAAGGCCGCCGCACACCATGCATCTTTATTGCTAGGATTGTGATGCATGCAACGTTCAGTTACAGCTTGCAATTTTGATGCAGCAACACGATTGCATAACTCTTCGCACATTAATTTAATACGTTCGTCAATTTTTTGAGTGCTTTTTGTTTAGTGAAATTGGTTATGTAAAGTGTCAAAATAGAAACCGTTTCCGCACGGGTACGTATGTACCATTGCTATCATAAAAAACTAGGACAAGATTTTTTAAGCTGTGTAAAACTGCTATCGACCACAAATTTAAAATCATTCGAAATTGTCAATCATTTCTACAGTAAATATTGTTTTAAACGCTAGGATAGCTGTTTGCATAGAAAAGGGTGTCTCGGAATTTCAGCGTTAACAGAAACACACTTACTGACTTGACAGCAAAGTAAGATTCAATATAATAAAATAATGGAAACGCATGGCTACTGGATTGAAAAGTTGTCCTAGTTTTTTTATGATATCGATAGTATCGACGGAGATTCTGACCTTGAAGCCATAGTAAATGAGACAGTCGAAGTAGCTGCTGATGGTCAGAACTGATTATTTGTTATTTTGAACGAACTGAAATTCAAGTTCACGATTTTCAGCTTGAAGATTGCTGTTCTAATGAAAGTGAAGTGTAAGAACTCAAGAACTAGTTCTTCCATGACGATGATTCTGGTTTTGATGATGTATCTGACAGTTCATTTGTTGTACTTGTTGATAGTTCTAAACGAACTGATTCTTCGTTATCCTGAAATTCAAGGAGGGTTCTTGAACGACGAGGACTTTCATCTTCGATGATTCTTAACGTGCTGAACTAAGTGAAATTCAAGAGCAATGACGAAGATTTTAATTTTTCAGCTTCATTTGCTTAAATGAAATTGCTGATTATTCTGAACGAATGTTCTATATCTAAACTGAAAATATTATGCATGCTATTCTAAACAAAATGAAATTCAAGAATTCAAGGACTAGTTCTTCCATGACGAAAATCCTGATCTTGAAGCCATAGTAAATAAGACAATCGAAATAGCTGCTGATGTTCAGAACTGATGTTGTTTTGAACGAACTGAAATTCTAGTTTAAGATTTTCAGCTCAAGGATTACTGTTCTAATGAAAATTAAATTCAAGAACTCAAGAAATAGTTCTTCCTTGACGGAGAGTCTGGTCTTGATGATGTAACTGACAGTTCATTTGTTGATAGTTCTAAACGAACCGATTCTTTGTTATTCAAGGACTGTTCTTGAACGACGAGGACTTTCATCTTCCTCAATGAAACTGCTGATGATTCTTAACGGACTGAACTAAGTGATATTCAAGAGCAACGACGAATTTTTCAGTTACACTTAAATGAAATGACGATAATGTAACTGACAGTTCATTTGTTGAACTTGTTGATAGTTCTAAACGAACCGATTCTTTATTATCATGAAATTCAAGGAGGGTTCTTGAATGATGAGGATTTTATCTTGAATGTCGAGGATTTTCATCTTGAAAAGGTGTCCTTCGATTCAGTTACACTTGCTTAAATGCAATTGTTGATTGTTTGTTACAAATGGTCTGATCTGAAAATATAACGCTTGCTATTCTATACAAGCTGAAATTCAAGAACTAGTTCTTCCGTGGCGAAGATTTTGATCTTGAAGATGTAACAGGTGTTTCATTGTTCTGAACGAACTGATTCTTTGTTATTCTGAAATTCAAGAACGGTCCTTGAATGTCCAGAATTTTCATCTTGAAAATGCATCCTCCGATTCAGTTACACTTGCTTAAATGAAATTGCTGATTGATTGTGGTATGAACGAATGTTCGGATTTGAACTGAAAATATAGCGCTTGCTGTTCTTTACAAGCTGAAATTCAAGAACTCAAAATCTAGTTCCTCCATGACGAAGATTTTGATCTTGAAGATGGAACAGGTGGTTCATTTGGCGAACTCGTTGATAGTTCTGAACGAACTGATTCTTTGTCATTCTGAATTCAAGAACGGTCCTTGAATGTCGAGGATTTTCACTTTGAAAATGATTCAGTTACACTTGCTCAAATGAAATTGCTAATTGGTTGTTCTGATTTGAATAGAAAATATAACGCTTGCTGTTCTATATAAGCTGAAATTCAAGAACTCAAAAACTAGTTCCTCCATAACGAAGATTCTGGTCTTGATGATGTAACTGGCCGTTCATTTGTTGAACTTGCCGATAGTTCTAAACGAACCGATGGAAACGCATGGCTACTGGATTGAAAAGTTGTCCTAGTTTTTTATGATATCGATAGTATATGTGCGGACATTGTCAGAAGCACACATGCCCTATAAAAGCGAGAGCACAGACTGGTTTTAGTTCAGTCGATTCTGTGCACTCAAGTGTCAGAAACGCTTAACAACACCAGTTGATCCCGTACACTCAAGTGTCGGGAACACGTACCCAAAGCCTCCCGTGCATTACTTTCAGGAGCCACACACACACACACACACAACCCTTCCATGCATCATGCAATCATTGTCGGAAGCATATACAAAACCTCCCATGCATTAATTATCAGGAGCAATACAGACACTCTTCCATGCAAACCATTGTCAGAAGTACATCTAGAGCCTCCCGTGCATTAAGTGTCAGGAGCAATATACATATACTTTTTCATGCAACTTACTGTCGGAAGCCACCGCACATCTATCGGCGTCATCAAAATTAAACATGTGTTACCAGAACACGCTACAATCTATTAATAAAATGTGAAAGCTGGAGGAGGATTTTAACAAGAAGAAAAAAAATGAAAATGTTTTCAGAAATAAGGGCAAGCAACATATTGGGTCATCTCACAGTATACACATCAATCAGTATGGACCGCTTGGGGTTTTCGTTGCTACAGCTTTTCAACGAGCATGTCTGAAAACTGGCGGACCTTCCACAAACGGCCGTGCGTGGCGCACCGGTGAATTCAACAATTACTTTCAAATGGACGTTTTGAAAAAGAATGAACAGAAACCATCTTTGCTAGATTATAATGGATTCATGTTGTGTAGAAAGCCTGAAGTTGTGTACAACTGTTGTGTAAAGGCGCCGATACGAACTGTCCCTACTGATTGACGAGTATACTGTGGTCATCTTTTACTGAGCACGTTTTCTTTTTAAAAATAAGATTGATAAAAAAATAATAATAAATATATTATGACTGTCACCATCAGTCATGTAAATATCAAAAAACCAATGAGGTCGAAACGGCCTCAGATTTATAATAATCAAAGAAGCATCAGCAAACTCTAATCCTAGTTAATTAAAACGAGCAAAAAATTCTTACAGCGTTTTCAATTCACTGCTCTGGAACACTCTCCGTATCTTATTAATACAAGAGGTTGAAACGAGACGAGAATATTCTGAATCGAAAGTGTTATGCAATGAATTTGAAACAGCCTGTACACATAAAGATACAAAAAAATTATTAAATTATATTCTTGTCCGTTGAATGATACAACAAAATCTGAATTGTTTTTCAGGACGTGCTTTAAAATCGTCAATTTTTCAACGTTTCGCTGTTTCAGTTGACAGTTCCTTCAGGAACTTAAGCGAAAGGTACAGTTTTAAAGCTTGAAGGTAAACCTCACATTTTATTTATTTAATTTGTTACGCACAATATTACAATTTGAGTTGGACAATAAATATTGCAGTTTATAATCAAGCTTATACATAAAAGATTCAAAGAAAAGGATACTTCGAGTTCCATCACTTTTACTGATTAATGTACAACTTCAATCAAAAATAATACCATAGAGAGATGAAGATGGCAGTGAGCGCGTTTGTCAATTTTTTTTAACTAGGTTGATAAAGGCGAGAATTCTCGTTCTCCTCGTCACAAGAAAAAAGGCTTCGATTACACAAAACATAACACTAAATAAAGAAAATCGAAACCCTTGAAACTTTTCTGGCCATTCATAATTAAATTGCACAATCCGTCGTTCTGAATTTTTAATAAATTCTATTTCTTCAATTTCTTGTGTTAAATCTTCTTCATCAATTTCTGTTAGTCCTTCGTTGTAAGGCAAACATGCAACACCTGCCTTTTGTTAGTATCTCTTGCCCAGAGCGTTAAAGAGCGACATCTATCGGCAAGTTAATTAAATTCAATTAGTGAAAGCAAATTAAAAAAATAAACTTTTGGAATTGATTTTATTTTCAACTTAATTTAAGTATTTCTGTGTTTTGTTTAATGTCAGCCTTAGAGGAAAAAGGCAATTTCGAAATCGAAAAGATATTTTCACAGCGACATCTATTGACGAACTGGGGTTTTTTTTAAAGATGACAAAACGAAAAAAAAATGCATTTTTAAAATCGAATTTGTTCCAAACTTTTTTTGTTCTTCTTTAAAAGTGATTGCTCTCAGAGAAAAACAAATTCGTAACTACAGGAGCTACATCTATCGACAAATATTGATTAATCTCTTTGCTAGCAAATAAGGAAAAACAAGTGAAGTAAAAAAAAATAAAAATGAAATTATTTGGAACTCAATTGAAATATTTCTTTCTATTTTATCGATAACTCAATTTTATAGAAAAAAAAAAGTAAATTCAAAATCGGACGGATATTTTCACAGCGACATCTATCGACGAATTGAAATGCGCTTTTTGAAAAAAAAAAGACGAAAGGAAAAACTTGCATTTCACTTCGAATTTATTTTAAACTTTTTTTTGTTTTTTTAAAAGCGATTCACTCACAGAGAAAAACAATTTCGAGACTACAAGGGCGACATCTATCAACAAAATGATTAATCTACTTGTTAGCAATTAAGAAAAAGCAAATAAAAAATAAATTATAAAATTGAACTCATTACCTAAATATTTCTATTTTTTTTAATAACTCAATGTTACAGGAAATTTCAAATTTGGAAGGATTTATCACAGCGACATCTATGGGTAAATTGAGCATACGCTGGGAAAAGAAAACAAAACAAAGAAATGCATTTTTAATTGTACTTTAGAAGCGATTCATCCTTAGACAAGAACAACTTCGAAATTACAAGAACATTCAAGAGCGACACCTATCGACAAATAGAATAATCTTCTCGTTAGCAATTAAGAAGAAACAAACAAAAAAATAACCTTTTTGAAATTGCATTCATTTTAAACTCAATTTAAACACATATTTTTATTTTTTTATAACTCAATGTTTCAAATTTGGAAGGAAGGATTGATTACAGCGACATCTATGGACGAATTGAACAATTTCGAAACTACAAGATTGTCCAAGCGCGACATCTATCGACAAACTGATTAATCTCCTTGTTAGCAACTAAGGAAAAACAAGTAAAAAAAATTGAAATTGATTTTATTTTGAACTTAATTTAAATATTTATTTATTAAATATTATCTCGATAACTCAATTTAAAAAAAGCAAATCCAAAATCGGAAGGATATTTTCACAGCGACATCTATCGATGAATTAGAACGTCCTTTTTGAAAAAAGAAAATAAAAGGAAAAAGTTGCATTTCACATCGAATTAATTTTAAAGTTTTTTGTTTTTTAAAGCGACAAAACATAGAGAAAAACTATTTCGAAATTATAAGAGCGTTCAAGAGCGGCATCTGTCGACATATTGGTTAATCTTCTTGTTAGCAAAACAAATCAAATAATCCTTCAAAATTTAATCAATTTTTGTTATTTTTTAACTGTTCTTTTTTATAACTCAGTCGGAGAAAGTTTCAAATTTAGAAAGATATTTTCACAACGACACCTATCGACGAATTGAGTATGTCTATCCTTTTTAATAACTGGGAAAAGAAAACAAAACGAAAAAAAATGCATTTTTAAAATCGAATTCATTTTAAACTTTTTTTTGTTCTTTAGTAGCGATTCGCTCTTAGACAAAAACAATTTCGAAACTACAGAAGCGACATCTATCGACAAATTGATTAATCTTCTTGTTAGCAATTACACAAAAACAAAACAAAAAACAAATAAAAAAATTAACTTTTAAGAATTGAATTCCTTTTGAACTTAATTTAAATATTTCTAAAAGTTTTGTTGCAAATCGGTTTTGATTGCAGTGGATTCCTCGTACAGCTGTTTCGGCCCTATTTGGGGCCTCCTCAGCAGAAGCATTATGCTTTGACACCACGCATGGCCGCCTTGTATGAGATGTAGCGAACTGGCTTCAATTTGTCAATCCTAATGCAATGACAGGTCAAAAAGCGATCGCAGGATGTCGCTACTTTAACTTTTCATTAAATATTTCTGTTCTTTTAGCAACTCATTGTTAAAGGAAAAAATCAATTTCAAATTTGAAAAGATATTTTCACAGCGACATCTATCGACGAATTGAGGATGTGCTTTTTAATAACTCGGAAAAGAAAACAGGACAAGAAATATATGCTGCTTGCCTCAGGAGAGTCTTAGCCAAAACTGAGCCAAAACTCGTCGGTTTCCTCTCTTTAATCTTCGGTCCGTGTCAAGTTAGGATATAGAGCATGCTTTGACATACTCATTGTAATTTTTTTCTGTTTAAGCCTCGGTTCGTGTTAAATTTGATTTCGGCATTTTTTTTCCATTCAGTCCTCGGTCCGTGTTGTTTCTTTATAAATTCTTGAATGTATTTTTAATCAATCGGTATAGCTGGGAGCCAATCAGAATTCCGCTGGGCGGAGCAGTGTATCGAAAAATAACGAATAATGAATAGTAGACCACATTACCTTTTTTTCCTACGAGTTCCCCAAGCTCGTAGGGCTTTACATATTTATTTTTTATTATTAATTTGTTGCCTATTCGGAATTGAAAGCAATCACGTCGAATAGTCATTTATACAAACAAAATATAATGACGAATTGAATCTTTGGAGCCAATCAGAGTTCCACTGGGCGATCGATGTATCCATTAAGAACGGTTAAAGGTAACATTAACGTCGATAAACTGTGCATAATCATTTATTATTTATGTATTAGCAATTTGTTGCTCGTTCAAAATCTTATGTACTAGTCAATCATATTGAATGGAATCTCCAATCTTTTTTGCCTCAAACCCAAAAATGTCAAAAATTTGTTCAATTTTGCAAGATTTTTAAAAAATTTTCAACCAATTGCAAGTTTGATGGTGGAGTTTTCCTAAGGCTTAAGATCTAATTTTTTAATAGCGACCTTGAAGGTCACAGGTTTTTTTAACCTAAATCCTTGATTAAAGGAGATTAAAAATCGCCGATTTCTTCTCTTTAATCTTCGGTCCGTGTAAAATTAGGATATAGAGCATGCTTCCACATACTCATTGTAATTTCTTTCTGTTTAAGCATCGGTTCGTGTTAAATTTGATTTTCGTAAGAGTGTTTTCCATTCAGTCCTCAGTCCGTGTTGTTTCTTCACAGACTTTTCAATCAATCAGTGTTCCAGTGGGCGAAGCTATGTTGTTCAATGTTTCCAATAATAACGAATAAATAAATAATAGACCACACTACATCTTCATTTAAACTGGGCAAGAAATATAATATGCCGTTTGTCCCAGGAAAGTCTTAGCCAAATCTGAAGAAAGGATAAAAAATTATTTGTCAGGTTTGAAACGTCTCAAGTAAAAAGTAACTGCGAGTTATGAAGCAGCTAACAAACATTTAAGAAAATTAAAAACAGGAACAGCAGAATTATTTACAATAAATAAAAAATATTTGCAGAAAACGAAAGTAGGGACACAACTCAGCCATTTATAAAAAAATACAGAATGTAAGAACTGTAAACATTGCATAATACAACAGGTGAAAAATTATTTAAAGAAAACATTAACTAAAGCCCGCCGCACACTTTGTGTCTGTTCGAAACGTCACTAATGATTTATTTGTGCTATAATCTTAAGTTTAATTGTTACGTTAAGTTTTCCAATCGCACTTTCGCCCTCCTGTGAACGACGTCATTCCTCCTAACGCTTCGACTTGCCTAACTTTAGAAAGCTCGAAACTTTTTCATCCCCTTTTCTCGTTAAACAAATTTTTCCAGTATTACGTTCTCCGTGACAAATACTTACGAGTAAATAATTCGATGAAAAAATAATTAAAAAGAAAACCGAAGAAGTTTTTGAATTCTTCGAGTTCTCTTTTTCATTGTTCTTTTGCAAATTAAAATTAATTCCGTCCGATCGATTTTCGTTTTATTCCTTTACACGTAAGTACATAACACTAAGTGCCATCGCTTACGAAAATACAAGCACCGTTTAACTGGCGAAGGAGAGATTCTCTTTAAGTGTCTCTGGTTACGATTGTAGAATAAAATATTAAATATTTAAATAAATAGATTTCGAAGTTTATTAAAAAGCGACGGTCTTTCGACTTGCCCTTCAAGGGGGGTGTTCGACGAACGCTCGATGAGTCCCAGTCGTATGAAAAAAAAAACATTTTAATTAAAAAAGTGCTTTGTAAATTATTTAAAAGTGTGTAGCACTTGACGATCTACGATTGTTGTGTAACACTCGGTAGAATCGTGGCGATTTGGCCGCAGTAGAAAACTTTTTGACTCTCCGAAATCCTTACAAAATAAACTTTCTATTTTCAACATAGTTTTGCGGCGATTTCACTATAAATCGGGCACAGCTCGTAGACAACAATAAACGTCAGGCGCAACTTTTTTAACGCATCAATTAATTATAGAGAGTGATCCAATAAGCGTGTTTGATTCAAGCCAACTGAAATAGCTGGACGTAGGCTCGGTTGTGGAAATTAGTTTCTTCTTTAAACATTAATAAGCTAAGTGGTAACTTTTGGATTAATGTATTTACGAAAATTATTTAAAAAAAGTAACATGGTTTTCGCTTTCCATTTTCGTTCGATTCGTTCGTGTAAGCGGCCCAAAAAAAAATTTTTTTAACTCGATTTGTTAACGCGCCAAAGAGCAAGGAACGCCGCCGGTGCATATCAATTTGAACATCAAACAAGTCCTTAATCCCCAAGCAACCACCAAATCGTTTCGTGGAAAACGTTCGCGCGGAACCTCTTGTATTTCGGCCGCTTTTTTTCCTCCCCCCCGAATACATCATAAGCGGGTGGGGGGGGGCGTTATTGGTTCGGACGGACGTCGGAATAAATGCGGCGCAATTAAATTTAATGAAACTCGTTAGGGGCTCGACGAATATTTTATGCGGGCCCGAAAACGGACAAAATTTCTATGGGAATATACATGGGAGAGGGGGGAACACGAAAACGCGCCATGAATTATTCATGGCTTTAATTATGGACACATCGGCGTATCAGTTCTAATCGCTTTTATTTTCGGCGACGCACCGCGCTGATTTATTACAACGAATGTAACTGATTATTTCACCAGCAAACAACTAGTTTGCATCAGCAATTATTAACAAACGAAAAAAAAAACGCAATACAAAAACAATTATTTTACCCAAACATCCACCCATTCACCAACCAAAACGATCAATACAAAGTTAATTATCCCTTACATATTTATAAAGAAGTTAAGGGCTATGCTTTTATCAAAAATTCCAGAGGAGGCATTTCCTTCCGTATATTTAAATTTGTCGAGGTCGCCGCCGTTATTCGAGAAAGGACAAAATATTGACCATTTGGCCGAACGAAAAGACCCTTATCTCTTAAACTACGTTGAGGGATACGTGAGAACATTTGCACAACAAATACCCTACAGTCCCCTGCATTCGCGCAGCTAAATGAAACTCTTCGAGGTATAAAATAGCGTCTAATTTATTTCTCCCTAACAAGTATTACCATATAAAATCGTTGTTGGAGTAAGCGGTTTAGAACCGTATTAAATAAGCAATAACTTTTCTAGTGCGCTATTTCGATTATAGCTTCATTGCTCACATCGTAGGCACTTTTAGATCCTTCGAGGAATATTAACATTATGGCTTGAGACTTTGTGTGTACGGTTATGGTTAACCGGAAAACGACATTTACGATGCTCCTTTTTTATACCTATAGATACACACACACACAAGCCATCGAATAGGTTCGATTCATCCACCACTTTAGGAGGTACGAATTCGTTGTTACAATGGCGGATAACAAAGTGGCGACTTTACGTCGGACCCTAAACTAACAGCGCCCTTAATGCCCGATGCTTTTACCAGAGTGAAAAGGTATTCAATTATTGATACTAATTGTTTCGTCTAATATTTTCTTAACCTCGATGTTTAAAAAGAAAAGACTTTAAAAAAGCAATCGTCACTTAGTACGTATACACATCAAGAAACTCTATTTTCTCACTGCTTGACATTTTTTTTATTTATACTACTCAATAATTAACGGCATCACAGAAATAGATGCCCAAGTAACACCATTTCGTTTATTAGACGGTTTATATACGACAGACGGGGATATTTTTGGTAATGGTATATAGAATACCAAAAATATTCGTACTTTAATGGTACTAGTTACCCTAGGATATAAGTGATACGTTAATTAAACGTTTTCATTAAAATGTCGCGACTTGCAAAACACGTTTATCAAATTATTAAATTCCGTCTTATCATGTCGGCGTAGGCCCTTAACATAAACTTTTCTCATTAAAAATTTAAAACATAATCTGAAAAAGTATAATAAATGTTTAGATGTAACGTGTTCAAAATATTTATCCAAATCGGTCTTGTGGCCCTTGTTACAATGTAAATTTTCCATAAAACTACTAACATTGTATGTATCACTAAGGCCCAGTTATACAGTGCCAGTTTAAATTTAAGCTGACGTTTAAACCCATAACAACGATTATTGCTTCGGCTTAAAGTTAAGCTGGAATTATACCACTAAACGAGATCTAAACGAAATGAGAGCTTAAAATATGAGTAACTTATAAATTTCGCCGCGAGATGTCACGACCATAACGAAAATTTGTAACATATTTCATTGATTTTGTAAGATTTTCTTCTAGAGCGTCAACTCTCGTTCAAAATGAGTAGCTTCTGATACGAGATATAACTAAGGTTCTAAAGACTTCTCCTAAATATTAATTTTACTGAACAAAACAAAAGAAAGTCTACGGGAAGACGAGGAAACCTTAACCTAAATTGTGATACCTGTCATTGATTTTGTGAAATTGTCTTCTAGAGCGCCATCTCTTGCCAGAAACTGATAGTTTCTGATGCGGAGGCATACTTAAGGTTTTTAGGTTCTCCTAAATAATAATTTTACAGAAAAAAAAAACAAAAGAAAGTCGATTGGAAGACGCGAAAATTAACTTAAATTGTAACGTCTCTGATGGATTTTGTAAAATCGTTTTCTAGAGCGCCATCTCTTGCCAAAAACTAGTAGTTTCAGAATCGAAGGTGTAGTTAAGGTTTTTAGGCTTCTCCTAA
Source organism: Dorcus hopei (assembly GCA_033060865.1). Classification (NCBI taxonomy): domain Eukaryota; kingdom Metazoa; phylum Arthropoda; class Insecta; order Coleoptera; family Lucanidae; genus Dorcus; species Dorcus hopei. The sequence goes on from CM065425.1 coordinate 10,034,040, forward strand.
ATATTGATTTTACAGAGAAAAACAAAAGAAAGTCGACTGGAAGACGCGGAAACAGACGCATTAACTTAAATTGTGTCATCTCTGATGGATTTTGTAAGATCGTTTTCTAGAGCGCCATCTCTTTCCAAGAACTAGTAGCTTCTGAATCGGAGGTGTAGTTAAGGTTTTTAGGCTTCTCCTAAATATTGATTTTACAGAGAAAAACAAAAGAAAGTCGACTGGAAGACGCGGAAACAGACGCATTAACTTAAATTGTGTCATCTCTGATGGATTTTGTAAGATCGTTTTCTAGAGCGCCATCTCTTTCCAAGAACTAGTAGCTTCTGAATCGGAGGTGTAGTTAAGGTTTTTAGGCTTCTCCTAAATATTGATTTTACAGAGAAAAACAAAAGAAAGTCGACTGGAAGACGCGGAAACAGACGCATTAACTTAAATTGTGACATCTCTGATGGATTTTGTAAAATCGTTTTCTAGAGCGCCATCTCTTGCCAAAAACTAGTAGTTTCAGAATCGAAGGTGTAGTTAAGGTCTTTAGGCTTCTCCTGAATATTGATTTTACAGAGAAAAACAAAACAAAGTCAACTGGAAGACGCGGAAACAGACGCATTAACTTAAATTATGACATCTCTGATGGATTTTGTAAAATCGTTTTCTAGAGCGCCATCTCTTGCCAAAAACTAGTAGTTTCAGAATCGAAGGTGTAGTTAAGGTTTTTAGGCTTCTCCTAAATATTGATTTTACAGAGAAAAACAAAAGAAAGTCGACTGGAAGACGCGGAAACAGACGCATTAACTTAAATTGTGACATCTCTGATGGATTTGGTAAAATCGTTTTCTAGAGCGCCATCTCTTGCCAAAAACTAGTAGTTTCAGAATCGAAGGTGTAGTTAAGGTTTATAGGCTTCTCCTAAGTATTGATTTTACAGAGAAAAACAAAAGAAAGTCGACTGGAAGACGCGGAAACAGACGCATTAACTTAAATTGTAACATCTCTGATGGATTTTGTAAAATCGTTTTCTAGAGCGCCATCTCTTGCCAAAAACTAGTAGTTTCAGAATCGAAGGTGTAGTTAAGGATTTTAGGCTTCTCCTAAATATTGATTTTACGGGAAAAAACAAAAGAAAGTCGACTGAAAGACGCGGAAACAGACGCATTAACTTAAATTGTGACATCTCTGATGGATTTTGTAAGATCGTTTTCTAGAGCGCCATCTCTTTCCAAGAACTAGTAGCTTCTGAATCGAAGGTGTAGTTAAGGTTTTTAGGCTTCTCCTAAATATTGATTTTACAGAGAAAAACAAAAAAAAGTCGACTGAAAGACGCGGAAACAGACGCATTAACTTAAATTGTGACATCTCTGATGGATTTTGTAAGATCGTTTTCTAGAGCGCCATCTCTTTCCAAGAACTAGTAGCTTCTGAATCGGAGGTGTAGTTAAGGTTTTTAGGCTTCTCCTAAATATTGATTTTACGGGAAAAAACAAAAGAAAGTCGACTGGAAGACGCGGAAACAGACGCATTAACTTAAATTGTGACATCTCTGATGGATTTTGTAAGATCGTTTTCTAGAGCGCCATCTCTTTCCAAGAACTAGTAGCTTCTGAATCGGAGGTGTAGTTAAGGTTTTTAGGCTTCTCCTAAATATTGATTTTTCCAAACAAAACAAAAGAAAGTCGACGAGAACCCATGCCTTAACCTAAAGTGTGATTGTCTCCTAGAGCGTCATCTCTTGCCAGAAATTGGTAGTTTCTGATGCGGAAATACAATCAAACTTTTTAGACTTCTTTCTAGGCATTAATCTTGCGGAACAAAACAAAAGAAAATCGACGAGAAAATACGAAAGCCGTTGTCTTAACCTAAAATGTGACCTCTTTGATTCTGTAACATTATCTTCCACAGCGCCATCTCTTGCTGCTCAAAATGGTTGACCTAAATGGTTTCCACAGGGTTCTCCTAAACTCATTTTGTTCATTTTGTTTTGTTCTCTAATAGTGTAATAGTGGATCGCGGAATTATTACATTTTTAATTCCAGTTTTAAATAATTCCACGAATTCCTTTCGCTTTCTTGCGGTGCAGGACTTCCACGGGTCGTCCTGCAAGTAATTATTTTTAACAATCATGAATAACGGTAAAGAACTGTCAGAAATAAACAAAAGACTATGTTTGTTGCTAATCAACGTGTGTTTGTTTATAGTTTTGTGCTTAGATAGAAAAGTAGGCGAATTCTGTTGACGCGCTATTATTAATGAAATTTGCGATTTTTGAAATATACAATTATCCGATGAATGAATTAAATCATAAGAAATATTCCTGAAATATAAAAAAAGCAATTGCTATCCAACAGAAATTGGATATGCATTTATTTAACTGTCTCTTTCTTTACCAAAGAGAGGTAGGCGAATACTATTGATATTGACGCGGGGCTCGTATATAATTATATAGTTCCAATATACTATACGTCTAGTATAAACTAAGTATAAACGTTGCGCGTACCCTATAAATATACATTTTGTGTAAACGTTATATTTATCCCATAAAGAGACGTTAGTTAGACTGTCACTCATATGTATAAATTCTAGTCTGTAATATTCTACATTTTAAACTAAATTCAAAACGTGTTTTTGACATATTCTACACCTGGTGTGTTGCATGGGTGTAACTTCCAGACCAGAGCACTTTCAAAAAAGCGCCTGGAAACCTCCAAAGTTACCAAAATCTTGTGTCAAATCCAAAACTTCCTTCAAACTGAGGCACTGAGAGAAGAAGAGGAAGAAGAAAAAAGTACCTACCCCCTTTTAAAATATTAATATGAAACCACGACACCTCCCCTCCCCCCAAAAAAGAATTATTGTTTTGGACCATCGTATTTACAAAACGAGAGTTAAATGAGCGACCTCAACGAATTATAAACACGTCAGATCATAAACAAAATGACATGTTCACAATTACATACTTTAATTTTTTAAGTTCGTTGATATTTGTTTGTTACTACTTCATTCAAATTTCCTTTTCTTTTTCAGCCAATTAAGTCGAATACAAAAACGGTATGTAATGTCGTGCGAGCCAATCAGAATTCCGCTGGGCGGAGCAATGTATCTAAAAATACCGAATAATGAATGGCAGCCCACATTAACTGTGTATCTTTACTTTGTTGTCCATTCGGAATTGAAAGGAATCACATCGAATGTAATAGTGATTTATACAAACAAAATATAATGACGAATTCAATCTTTGGGGCCAATCAGAGGTCCACTGGGCGGAGCGATGGTGTTCAATGTATCCAATAACAACGTATACAAATAACGTTCACGTCGATAAACGGTGCATAATCATTTATTATTTATTAGTAATTTGTTGCACGTTCAGGATTGAAAGCAATCTTAAGTTCTAGCCAATCGCAAACAAAATGCAATGACGTATTACATGTTTGGGGCCAATCAGTGTAAAAATCATCGGTTTCCCCTCTTTAATCTTCGGTCCGTGTCAAGTTAGGAAATAGAGCAAGCTTTAACATACTTAGGTATTATGATTTTTTTTTCTGTTTAAGCCTCGGTTCGTGTTAAATTTGATTTTCGTAAAAGTCGCCGGTATTTTTTCCATTCAGTCCTCGGTTAGTGTTGGGCATGATCGCATGATTTCATGAATCGGAGTCATGGCAATCGGATCACAGGAATAATCGGAATGTGTACCTGAATCGGAATCATGACGAAACTTTTTTGTTTTTAAAAGAGAATGATCTCAGAAATCTCTAAATAGCACGTGTAAAGCAAATTATAACTTATTTTGACTCCTCTTTTTCTGTTCTCGGTCAATACACCCAGGAATCCTTCGACAACTATTTTTGTTTAAATGGCCGACTTATACGGTCGAGAAACTTTCGTTTAAGGGATAAGTAGGTCGTGCGACCACTCAAATTAAACGCGCCGGCGAGGCGAACTCGACTGTCACATCGGCGCCATCTCGGAATCAAAGATGGCCGACTTATACGGTCGAGAAAGTTTCCTTTCAGATATAAGTAGGTCGTGCGACCACTCAAATTAAACGCGCCGGCGAGGCGAACTTGACTGTCACATCCGCGCCATCTTGGAATCAAAGATGGCCCACCTATACGGTCGAGAAAGTTTCCTTCCAGAGCTAAGCAGGTCGTGCGACAGCTCAAATTAAACGCACTGACGAGACGAACTCGACTGTCACATCCGCGCCATCTTGGAATCAAAGATGGCCGACTTATACGGTCGAGAAAGTTTCTTTTCAGAGATAAGTAGGTCGTGTGACCCGTCAAATTAAACGTGCCGGCGAGGCGAATACGACTGTCACATCGGCGCCATCTTGGAATCAAAGGTCGCCGACTTATACGGTCGAGAAAGTTTCCTTTCAGGGATAAGTAGGCCGTGCGACCACTCAAATGAATGCGCTGAACGGGGAAAATGCGAAAAAATCAATTCCCTAGCTGCCGCGAGCCCCCTAACGGCGAGCGGCCCTCAACGCGCGAAGCGCGTTCTTCAAAAAAAAAAAATTTTTATCTCATCGTCCTCTCAGAAAAAGCAACGTCGAAACAATCGTTTTTAAAAGAGAATGTTCTCTAAGGATCGCTAAATAGCACGTGTAAAGCAAATTATAAAACTTTAAATCCAAGAAACTGAAACAAAAAACAATTATGTATATTTTTTTACGGTATGGTAGTTTACCATTTTTTGTGGTCGCAGAAGCTTATAGAGTCGGGGACAGTTAAAAGAGCACGCTCAGAAATTTACCTTTTTTTTAATTTCTCTTTTGACCGATTGTACTGACTGTAGATGTCGACTTGTCGGTAAATAGAAGGCAAGCGCTAGTCAATATGGAATCGGATGATTCTGACGTACCCATAATCGGAACCTTCCGATTATTTTAAGAATCGGAATCAGCTCCGGTTATCATCCGATTCCGCCCCCTTCACTATCCTCGGTCCATGTTGTTTCTTCACAGATTCTTCAATCAATCAGTGTTCCACTGGGTGTTTAATGTATTCAATAATAACGAATAAATAAATAATAGACCACATTATATATTAATTTGTTATTTATTATTAATTTATTGCCCGTTCAGAATTGAAAGCAATTTTATGTTTTAACCAATTACATCGAATGGTGATATACGTAACGAGAAATGAAATCTTTGGAGCCAATCAGGGTTCATTCCATTGGCCAAAGCGATGGTATTCAATGTATCCAATAATAAGGACTAAAAGTAACATTAACGACGATAGACTGTGCATAATCATTTATTATTTATTTATTAGTAATTTGTTGCTTATTCAGAATAATTGAAAGCAATCTTATGTTCTAGCCAATCGCATCGAATGGTGATGTATGCAAACAAAATGCAATAATGTATTACATCTTTGGGGCCAATCAGTGTAAAAATTGCCGGTGTCTCCTCTTTAATCTTCGGTCCATGTCAAGTTAGGAAATAGAGCAAGCTTTGACATGCTTTGATAGTGTTTTCCGTTTAAGCCTCGGTTCGTGTTAAATTTGATTTCAGTCTTTTTTTCATTCTGTCCTCGGTCCGTGTTGTGCTTTTTAATAACAGGGAAAAGAAAACAATACGAAATTTTTGAAATCAAATTCGCTTCAAATTCGTTCTTTAGAATCGATTCACTCAAATTCAAAACTACAAGAGCGAGCATTCTAGAGCGACATCTATCGAGAAGTTGATTAATCTCCTTGTTAGCAATTAAGAAAAAACAAATAAAAAAATTAACTTTTAAAATTGAATTAATTTTAAACTCAGTATAAATATTTTGTTTCTTATGTTTTTTTATAACGTTAGAGGAAATTTCAAATTTGGAAGGATATTTTCACAGCGACATCTATCGACGAATTGAGTCTGTGCTCTTTTATAACTGGCAAAATAAGATAAAACGGATGTTTTAAAATCGAATTCGTTTCAAACTTTCTTGTTCTTTAGAAACGATTCACTCTTAAACGAAAACAATTTCGAAACTACAAGAGCGTCCAAGAGCAACATCTATCGACAAATTGATTAATCTCTTTGTTTGCAATTAAGAAAAATCAAGTAAATAAAATAAACTTTTAAAAATTGCATTCATTTTGATCTCTATTTAAAGATTTCTGTTTTTTTATAAGTCACTGTCAGAGGGTAAGAAAATCAATTTCAAATTTGGAAAGATAGTTTCGCAGTGACATCTATAGACGAATTGTGGATGTGTTTTTTAATAACTGAGAAAAAACGAGGCAAGAACTATATGCTGTTTGCCCTAGGAAAGTCTTAGCCAAATCTGAGAAAACGAGAAAAAAAATATTTTCCAGAGTTGAAACGCCTCAAGTAAATAACTGTGAGGCATGAAGCAACCAGCAAAAATCGCCGGATTCCACTCTTTAATCTTCGGTCCGTGTCAAGTTAGGATATAGGGCATGCTTCGACATACTCATTGTAATTTTTTTCTGTTTAAGCCTCGGTTCGTGTAAAATTTGATTTCGATGTTTACTTCCATTGAATCCTCGGTCCGTGTTGTTTCTTTACAAATTCTTCAATGTGTTTTTAATCAATCAGCGTTACGCTGGGCGAAGCTTTGGTGTTCGATGCATCCAGTAATAACGAATAAATAAATAGATAATACGCTATGGTGTTCAATGTATCCAATAATAACAAATAAATAAATAAATAAATAATAGGCCACAGTGCATCTTAATTTATTATTTATTATGAATTTATTGCCCATTGAAGAATTATTCTAGCCAATCACATTGAGTGGTGATTACACAAACAAAATGCAACGACGAATTAAATCTCTTTGGGGCCAATCAGAGTCTCGCTGGGCGGAGCGATGGTATTCAACGTAATAACAGATAAATAAATAGATAGATAAATGACTAGCTACTTATTTGTTGCCCATTCAGCATTGAAAGCACTCTTATGTTATGACCAATTACAAACAAGAAGTAAATGTTTTAGCGTCTAGCCAATCATAGCGGATAGTGATACACAAACCGTAATGTAAATAACGAGTAATACTTTTGGAGCCAATCATAGTTACGCTGGGCGGAGCAACGGTGTTCAATATATCTCACAATAACAAATGATACATTGTACAACGATTAAGGCGTGTCTTAACGAGTGTACGCCCCTTTTTGAGTTTTCTTAAAACTATCAGTATAACAAACGAATTGACGTCCTCATCATCTAGCTCACTTTTTGGAAGCGCTCTTATGTTCTGGCCAATCACATCGCGTAATGGTATGCAAACAAGACGTAAATGTTTTAGCGTCCAGCCAATCACGTCGAATGGTGATACACAAAACGTAATGTAAATGACGAGTAATATTTTTGGAGGCAATCATAGTTATGCAGGGCGGAGCGACGGTGTTTAATAAATCTCACAATAACAAATGATACATTATATCACGCGATCATTTAAATTTATAATTAAAGTAGGCGGTTTTTTTTTTATACGGTTGTGCACCTTGCCAATCGACTCGCTATGTAGATTAAAGGTTATGTAAATATTTTGACGTTTATAGGATCCTCATCGGATTCAACCGTTTTAATTTAAAGGAAGTGAAACAGTTTTAGTGGCAACCATAGCAAATATTCAAAGTGTTCACCCCTGGCAATTAATTAAATATTTTGAAGCGTCGTTTTGAGAATTCACTTTCAAATTAAGCTGTCAACAGTTAGTGCTGCCAATCTAATTCAAAATTAATAGCCTACTCTAATTATAAATTTAAATGATCGCGTGGTACAACGATTAAGGCGTGACTTAGCTAGTCTACGCCAATTTTTAAGTTTCCTTGAAAATATATAAAAAATGAGTCTCCTACTAGATTGTTCATTATATTTGTTGAGTAAAAGTAAGCATCAAACCTCCCTCTATCTTTTAGAGTTATGCAATACTACAGCTACCCTTTATCAAATCCTGTTCGTGAGCACAATTCCGCCATCTATGATGTAAACCCGGCACAACTACAATAGTGATACACTGTAATCAACAATGAGTGAAGGTTTGCGTCTGGAATAATCTGATACGAAGTAACCCCAAGAAACAAGTAAATTAATGTACGGCGTTGCGTGGAAGTTATTGTTGACATACTACAGTTGAAAGCAAGAAATAGTGGACAAGACAGTTTCCTGTACTTGTTCTTTCTCGTGTCTTCATTTTTTATAAAAGGCGTTTTAAATAATGTTACAAAAGTCAAATTTGAAAGCTTCCAATTTTTTTAAATGTCATCTGATAAATTTGAGAAAGCACAATTACAGGAAACTGTTTTTGTCAAACAAAATGCATTCTTGATTACAGTGTGCTTTATTACATAATCCAAGTTTTCGTCTATAAACACCTCCACGATTAGTTAAGAAATCTGTGAAGAGATGTCGCTGTCATAGAAATCTCCAAATAAATAACTTTCTTCACCTTGAAAAGTGAAATCGTGTGAATGAAGAGCAACATACACGTTGGATTATTTATTTCATTTGTATAATACAGATCTTACAGGTTTCAAGATTTCGTTCAAGACACCTTTAAGTTTAGTTGCGAAATCATTCAAGAGATGTCGCGATCGTACTCAAATCTATAGCCCCTCTCGCTTTAACGCCTATTTTAAAAAGAAAAGGCGTCATAATAGGATATTACGTGAATGAAAATCAATATAGAGCTACTTAAAAACATCTGATTGATGATGACAATAAATACATCGACATCGCGTTCTTCACAATTAGGCTTCAAGACTTCAATCAAATGTGCGTTTGTTTTAATTGTGTGTGCATAGTGAAGCAGTGACATTTCGTGTCGTTGGTATGCAGGCGAAGGACGAATCAATAAACGTCCTCCTAAACAGCAGTGTGTGCAACAGAGGACATCTTGACCACAGTCCGCGGGTGGTGTTGTAAACTATTAGCCCCCACGATAATAAAATAAAACCATGGGAAACAATGAAATCGGTGAGCACTCGCGCAAGACCACGAACAGTAACAGTGACGGTGAAAGACCTTTCAAGAAGGCTAGATACGTGTGGCAACTGAAAGGTAAATACCACCTTAAGGACACTTACAAGCGCGCGGGTAATTCGGAAGACAAGGAAGGCCCGTCGAGGGACTCCGAAGAAAATGTTATAAGTGACTCGAATATCAATATAATTAACAATAACAACATCAACAGTGAAAGTCAGAGTAACAATTGTAACAAGTGCTGCTTGGATACTTTGCTCGCGCGTTCGAACGCTCTCTTAGAGACGGACGATTCTAGTGATCCGGAAACGTGTAGATCAATATCGGAAGAAATTCCGGTGACTCTGGTGAAACCTAACCCCAAAAACCACGACGATTTTTTACACAAGTGGCAGGCAAGGCAGGTCGCTAAGAGCTTCGTCGATAACACCATCAACAGTATTCTGGAACAGTGGAAGCTGGCGCCGGTAGATGTCGCGGATTTCGTAGAAAACTGCGACAGCGGAGGGCAGGTCGAGGACGAGGGTATCCTCATGGCTATACAATCCCACGGATTGCACCCGGGCATTCCTCGCGCGCGTTTCCCGAACATTCCTCGCCCTCACGACGGCGAAGCCAGCGATTTCAAGACGGCCTACATCGACGAATCTGCCCAGGATAATTTCGAGAACGTCCACAACGAGTTGATCAAGCAGAAATCTGTGGGGGATTTGGAAATGTCTTGCGATTCGGATGTCGACAAGGCCATCTACGAGAACAATCCTAATTTAGAAGTCGGTGATCCCATGGATTTTTTAAGCGCAGCCGTATCCGTCGCCATACAGAAGAAAGGACTTTCGTCTTATAACTACGGATAGATGGCGCCATTGGACGTGCATTTATATTACGATATTACTCTGCGACGTTTATGATTTGTATACTTAAAATTTATTGTAGCTTGTGATTTTTTTTTTAATTGATAATAAAGCGTTAAAGCTACAGCTTTCATTCAATTAGTTAAACTAGATAAATGAATCGATTATTTGTAATAGAGGATACAGGTATGAAACCAATTATACAGGGACCAGCCCGCTGTACAGGCAACACATTGTACTCTGTTAGTAGTAGCATAGCAGTGATTTGTACAGGGAAATCAAAAATGATTTCAACTCACGTGACCCAGCCGTATAGGCAACACACTGTAATCTGTTGGTAGTAGTGCTGTGTGTTAAATCGTTTGAGAATATAATTCCTGCGATTTACAAAGGCATCGTAATTTACATCAGCATTGAAGTGGTTAAACCAACAGAACGCCTACAGCCACGGTAGTCAATGACAAGTACACGCAAATGTGGGACAGTAACCACAGTGTGATAGTCTTGTCACTTCTACATAGAAAAAAAAAACCTAATTCAAATTGGTCACGTGGGTTGAAGTAATTTATGATTTCCCTGTATTAAATCATTGGAAGATGTAATGCCTGCGATTTACAAAGGCAACGTAATTAAATCAGCAACTGGAAATGTTTCATTATACACAACAGAACACTTACAGCCACGAACGTCAATGACACATACACGCCACTTTAAAACAGCGACCACATTTTTCTCAGTGTTGCCAGTGCTAAGAAAACAAAACCTAATTCAAATTGGTCACGTGGGTTGAAATCATTTCTGATCATTGTACCAACATGGTAGTCGTGGACAGCTAAAAGAGAAGTGTCATGCATTAGCACCTGTGATTAGCACTAAGCAAATTTCCCACGACTGTATAATAGTAAATTACTCGTTTAATTTAAATCAATAAATAAAAAAGAAAGACCCATTTTATTAACGCGTAACTTTCACTATCCCTACACTATTTTTATCCTTCAAAACTTCATCGTTTTGGAAAACAAAAAAATTGAGTTTGTGTTTTTTTCTTGTTTTACAATTGACCTCAACTTGCACTTACAAAATTTGAAGGTAACGATACGGGACACTTGTATGTGTAAAAATGATTGAGGGAGGTTAGAATTGCTACTGTTTTACGATTTTACGCAATTTAATGTATCATTAATGAAAAAATTTATCAAAAACTGATTACTTTTATTAATTACACAGAAATTTTGAGTAAACTTTTCAAACTTTTTCAAATTTAGTTTTGCTAAGAAACCGACATAAAAAAATTATTTTGGCAGCACCGATGCCACATTTTTGACATTTCACGATTTAATACATTTTCAAAGTAACTTTCAGAGTCAAACATTTTTCACAATTTCTATAAAGATTCATCTGTTACAACGTCAGGTTAGATGCTGTTGTTTTTAACACGATATAACCCCAACTGGAGTGCGTTCAAAATCTTTACCTGCGAGAGCATCTTGGGCGTGTAATCGTGTCTTTCTCACTCATGATTTTTAACATATTTTGCGTCTCGCTCATCCGTTTTAAAATGTCTTGTGTTTACTTATTTCCATGACAACGGACGCGCTTTTCACATCCCACTTGTAAATAGGACGTTTAGAGTGCGCTCGTTGTCATGGAAATAGTTTCAACACAAGTCGTTTTAAGACGGATGAGCGAAATGCAAAATATGTTAAAAATCGTGAGTGAGAAAGACGTAACTATACGCCCAAGACGCTCTCGAAGGTAAAGATTCTGAACGCACTCCTGCAAGACATGAAACCAGTGTATGAGTAAAAAGCAGAAAGAAGAGATTTCATTCACTCCTCTGCGTAATTCTGCTATCTTTTCTTAATGACCCCCTTCCAGTGGTTGTTCGTCAACATGTGTTCGTCTATAAGTTCGTCGGTCTTGTTGCTGTAAGCGTGTAGATCGTTGTTTGTGGCTGCTCCGGCCTTCAGGTGCTTTGATCATATTGGTCTATTCTGATAGAAGCTTAAATGGAAGATATTACTCCGAGATTTGATTAAGTACATGCTAATCACCAAAAGGCTTTCTTCTAGGCCTTTCGAAGCCTGATTTCTGCTGACGATCAGGTAGGATTTTTACAAGCAACTAAGTGAGCAGTTCAGGCTGTAACGCTGTGTTCTGTATCGCCGGAATCCTTTTACCGGAGCTTCTACATTTGGGGCAACCTGGCCGTTTCATCGTTGAGCCGTGGTAGAAAATTCTGGAATACCGTTGCTGTTCACTTCCGAACAGACACACTAGAGACCAATACCCCGTTGCTTGGCTCCATCACCATTAAAGGTAGTTGGTTCTTCGAGACGCTGGGCGACACTTTTGTCACGACTCTCCCGGTTGTTTGTTACTCGGACGGCTATTGTATGTAGGTACAGGTTATGCGCATGCATCTTTAGGTGACGGAAGGTCGGATACTTTTTTTTACTATCAGTTTTAATAACATTTTTGTCGTTGAATTAAATCACGCGCTGGCGAATTAATTTAATTCATATTTGTTACTTGTTTTTCTTTTGTTTGCGAACGAAAAGCGGATCCGTGCTTCGTGCCACTCTTTTACTTAACTTGGTGTTATCTATCGCACATTTAATTAAACTTGCGTGGATTTGTATTGTTTACAAGATTAAATTTTTAACACAAATAAAGACAATACTGGCATGTTAAAATTTTGTCCTCTGTTTTGGTGTTACGTATGATCCCGACCTATCAAAATTCCTGAAATTTGTACCAAGATTTCTATAATTTATTAATTTTAAATTTTATTTGCTAATTTTTGTAATCACGATTTTAGTTTTTTAAGTTTTTTTAAAGAGGCATTAAAAAATAAGCGATGTGTTCAAGTTTTTATTTAAAGATTTCTCCAGAATGAAATTTTATTGCACCAAATACATTCCGACCCATCATAAAGCGCACATGTTTTTGCTGGTCCTTTCCATACAACTCATGTTTAAGTTCTCATAGCACCATGCTACACATTTTAAGATATTCAAATTTTACTGGTTCAAATAAATTTTGAATATTATTCGTACAAAATGCATATTAAAATTTGTTATACAGTAGCGGACAAAAGTTAAGCAGATCAACCGTAAAATATGTATTGGCCATATAGTAAGTCACGGAACATAAAAGTTTCAAATTATTATGATTGTACATTATTAGACCACATAACTTATTGTTATTCAACAAGTTAATAAATACAAAATTATTATTTTGATTTCTACGTTTATTATCAGAATTGTTATTATTGTTTTCGTAATTTAATTACAGTTTAAACATTTAATTTCATAAACCATGTTAGGTTGCTTTAATATCGGTGTCTTAGTTTTTAAATTCGAGAATATAATATTTAAATTGTTTACAGATTTGCTAGCTAGCTGTCAACCTTCGTGGGTCATCAATCTCTATGATGGCCACTCGAGATCTCACCAGTTCAGATTTAGAAACAACTGCATTCTCAATAAAAATAGCAGTGATGGGAATCGAAACCAAAGCCTCTTCGTTATCTGTCTAACTCTTGACCAACTGAGCTATTGAAGTCTTATTTATAATTTTTAATCGGATGTCATAATAATACATAAAATTGCGCAATATGACGAAAATTGATCACGAAAACTCAAAATCTTATAAAATTTTTAAACATCCCAAAATGGTTGTTCATTTCTGAACAAGAGCAAACCATACAAAAATCAGCTTATTATGAGAGCTTTCTAGATATTTTACATACTTATACAGTATGAGCATAAATGTTTGAGGACAAGTTGAATTTCCCGCGTCTCTATCTAGTAATTTTTACTCTTTGTGTGTGGCCGTCCTAAAAAATTAATTTTTGTTCAGTGTCGCCTGTGTAAATTTTGCAGCCGGTTCCAAGAATTTATAAGACAAAATGGGACGCGTTTGCCTAATGTACCTGTCAGTAGTTATTGCCGCTTCTTGTATTTAAAATAAACAAATTACTTGCCTATTTTTTTGTAACCTATGCATTTGACCAACTTAAGAAAAATATTGGAAGGCGGGAAATTCAACTTGTCCTCAAACATTTATGCTCATACTGTATATCAGTGCTGATCGGTACTTTTTTATTTTTGTAACAATGCATAGGTATAAAATCATTAATCATCCTAATGCTACACCCACACAAACTTTTGCAGTATTGTGTTTATAAAAACTTACCATTTTAAAACTAAAAGCATCATTCAAATTATTGTATTTATTTGACAACAGCAATACAATCGCAGTACAAATGAAAAAAACATGTAGACCATCCATCAAAAGTCTACTCGCTAATAACAGTTTCATCAGGTAAATCGTTAATGCTGTAAGACAGACTAACTTTCTTATCTTTACTCATATGCACACCCATAAGGATTTTCTCTGTGACATTCTTGTAGTTATCAAAGGCTGTTTGTTGCATTCTAATTTGAGACAGAGCCTCCACTGATGTTTTGTGTTCAAATTTGAATTCTACAATCAAGCCAGCTTCTTTCAAAATCACAAGCAAATCAAGACGAGGCGGTCTTCCTCTTGATTTTTTTCGATGGACGCTTAGTCCACTGCGAACTGTAAACATTTTGTTATCGTACGCCAAAGCAAAGAGAATACAATGAAATTCGTCCTCACATTCGGGCATTATGGCTCCATCGAACAATTCAGAGGTAGCATTCGCATACATAATAAATGCAGGTTTGTCTCTTTGTTCTAGCAATGATTCTAAAGCAGTCTCATATCTATGAATATTTTTACGAGAAAGTTGGTATTTTTTTTTAAACAAGTCTATATTGTAACATTTTTTCTGCAGCAACATGCTAATTTCTTGATTTGGAATCCGAATGGTGCTCGTTTCAATCCCAGCGGACACAACATTCAAGTATCCACTTTCGATCAAAAATTGGAGAAAAAGATCTGCTTGTAAATTATTCGTGTTGTCAAGATTATAGCAATGAGCCATCTCTTGTAAGGCGAATATGTCTTCCTTTGCAAATTTCGAAATGGTATTTATTACGATCTCCTCTCCGTTAATAAGATATTCAACTTTTTCACGAATTTCATCGTCTCCAAACAGTTCTTTTAGATAAGTAATGCTTCCCGAGTCGACCCAGTAATTTTTAAACTGTGGCTCGTTCATTTTGTTACTGTTCTTTAAATACTTTAAAACTGAATAACAGCTGTAAATGACATAGTCCTTTGTATGCATTAATCTGTAACCATTGTACCACTCTTTAACTTGGTCGTTTTTGAAGGGTACAAATTCTTCTTTTTCAAGCAGACTGTTCACTTCTGCATCTGTAAATCCAAAATAAGGAGAAAATCTAGGTTTTCTTAGAAACTCATAATATTGAATATTGTTTGCATCTCCTGACAAAACTTCTGCCATGTGGACACAGGCATTTATTAACCCTTTCTTGATATGTTCGTTATCTTTAAACAATTTGGACATCAGACGACCAATAACATCGATGGTTTCGTTCAGAAGATCATTCTCTGAGCCTGTTTCCAGGATCACCTGCATTATAGGAGAATCGTATTCGTCAATCAATACATAGACAAGTTTGTCATGGTAGACATGCAAACACTCACATAAGTAGTTCAATCCATTGATCACATCACATCGATCAAGACTTTCAGGTGTTTTCAAATATTTCTCAAATGTTTCAATAGGGCTCACATCCTCCAATTTCATATCTGCCCAAGAATATTTTCCATGAACCTTTTTTGTAAGATGCCGATGTTGTTTAAATGCTCCGATAATGAGCTTCTTTAATGATTTAAGGAGTTCAACTTCAGTTATACCACGGACACTTTTAAAGTCCACATATATGGCAGGATTCTCTTTGCAGTACTTATCAAAAAAAAACCTCTCCTCTTTCCATATTTTTAACTGATTGTCTTCGAAGAGTTTCTTGTTCCCTGTTACAAATTCTTTTACCATACTCATGTTTGTCGATTTTCCAAACCGCCTTGGTGCCAACGCTACTATCACTTTATCATCTTCTTCAAGAAAGGCTTTAATAAACAGCGTTTTATCCACGAATGTATCAAACATTACGACTTCTCTGAATGCTTGTGTAGTCAAATCACAAGATATTTTCTTTGGTGGTGTACTCTGCAAAGATAAAAATGCTACATCAACACGTATGAGACTACATTTATTAAACTTACTTTTCTTTGTACCTCACTTGCACTTCCTCCTTCCATTTTTGCTCGTGTTTCTACTTGACAACTCATCGCCTAGAAACAATAATGTAAATCAATCTGAAGACCTAAACATAATAAGGTGAACCTGGGCACAGGTCACATTCATTCGCCATGGTTACCGTGGGCTGTTATTAATGGGCCCGTTCAGGTAACACAGCTGCTGCAAGTCAGCGCTCAGCATGATGAAAGTCAGCGGTCATGTATCTCTGAACGGACTGCTACTTCTCAGCAATTTTTTGTGTCATTTCAAAAGTTTGAAATTTATTGAACCTCGTTTTTGGATGTTTTATGAATTTAAATACAATGGCAGAAAATATTTTGTTGTGAGAATTATTACGCGACGATGGGTTACATTTAAATGGTCTGCTACCCATGATACAAGATCTTGCTAAGGTTATGTTTGTTACCTCCACCAATGAACGTTCAGCGCTGAGCAACTCAGCGTAAATAAATTCCGCTGTGTAGAAGTGACAGCTGCTGAAACTTAGCGTGTCGGTTCAGGAAACTTGCTGACCCAGCAACTCAGCTGCTGTGGTCGTCTGAACGGGCCCAATGACACTGCTGATGTATGTGCTGCGTTACAAGATTCTCACTGTATAGGCCCCTAGCAAGCTACCTGGTGGCGCCGCCTGGTGGAGGTTGCGACATAAATTGTAGGACGCGACTTGAAACCGTTATATCCATTTATATCATTTCGAAGAAGATTTGAATGTGCTTGCTAGTATTTTCTCGATTTATTTTAAAGTATGGAAGGTAAAGATCGTCCTCGTAACGTGCCCTTAACTCCAGTAATAGTACTGAGAGTCAGCTGACAGCAGTGTTGCCAACCCTGATACGACCGTTTTCCCTACCTTTTCGTACATAAACTTACAGCTAGTGGCGCTCGTGTCGCCGTTTGCTTAAGGTACTAAATCAACATACTTCGTATAGAGGTAACGCATTTAGTGATTTTTTATATCTATCCTTGTCGCACATTCCTCTCATCTAGGGATAAAAAAACAGTTGGAAATATTATTTGAAGTGACGTTTGTCAAAGTTACTGTCAGTGGTTAAGAAAATTGAGTTTAAATATCGCATCTCAAACTTTTATCGCATGACATTTAACGATTCCGCCTTTTTCGTAAGCGAAACATTCTGCACTTCTTAAAATAACAACTTTTTGATTGGTAATAACTTAACTAGACAATACACTTTTAAATTGAAACCAGTGACATTGCGGTAAACAGAATTCCCTAAAACTGTTGTCTTCCTTATTGCACTTGCTTGTATTTGTTATCTTTGTTTCTCAATCCTCTCACGAGAGAAATGGGATTGCGTTACCTGTACGGAGTGTTGATTTAGTTCCTTACGTTTGCTACCCGCCTATAGAGAGGCGCAAAAGAAACAACTTTTTTCAATACTTTTTTTCCAAAAGTCAATAAAATACTGAAAAGTTATCCTCTAAAACTACCCTTTAAAAAGGAGGGAGGATCTAACAAATACGTTGTAAATGCGTAGTTAGGTGCCTTATACCGGAATTTAAAATGTTATAGCGTTTTCGATTCACTTGCACCGGTTGCCAGTGTTGCCAATCCACTCTAAGCCGATTACCCTTTTCAAATTTAAAAAAAAAACCCGCTCTTACCCACATTGAGTAATGAAAGTGAAATGAATGAACGAAATGGTACAAAATTTATTTTATTTAAATATCTAATATTATTGGACTTACCCTACACACATGGGCGTTGCACGACAGATTTTTCAGGTTAAAATCATCTTATGTGGGACTGTGGGAGGCAAACGGCAACAGTGCTGCCAACTGACCAAGCGAACATTTCGGAAGATAGCTGTGAATAATTCCGATAGATGTCTCTAAATTTAAATCACTGATTTTATTCAGGCGATTTTTATTTTTGAAAATCATTTAAAAAAATTAACAAAATTCTCATGAAATAAACAAAACTGGGTTCAAATTTCTAAAATTAAGATATTTGGCGGTTTTATGTGCAATTTTTGGCGCTAAATAAAACAAAAGACAATCGAGAAATAAAGAAAATGTATAAAATTAAAAAATTCTTTGTAAATAAACAAAACTTTCTAAAATTAAGATTTGACATTTGTGCAATTTTTGACGTAGAATAAAACAAAAGACGATCGACAAATAAAGAAAATTTATATAATTATTATTATTATTATAAAATTTAAAAAAATAGTAAAAAAATCTCATTGAATAAAATTAGAAAAAAAATAATGAAAATAAAAGAAATCTCATTAAATAAAATTACAAAAAAATAAAAATTAAAAAATTCTCATTAAATAAACAATACATACTTTCTACAAAATAACAAAAAATTATTAAAAAATTATAAAAATTACAAAAAATTATAAAAATTATAAAAATTAAAAGGTTCTCATTAAATAAACAATACTTTCTACTTTTTATAAAATTACAAAAAATTATAAAAATTATAAAAAATTATAAAAATTAAAAAATTCTCATTAAATAATGAAAACTTTCTAAAATTAAAATTTGAACTTTAGGCAATTTTTGGCTTAAAATAAAACAAAAGACGATCGACAAATTTATAAAATTAAAAGTCTCATTGAATAAAATTAGAAAAAAATTACAAAAATTAAAAAATTCTCATTAAATAAAGAAAACTTCTAAAATTAAAGTGTGAACTTTAGGCAATTTTTGGCGTAAAATAAAACAAAAGACGATCGACAAATTTATAAAATTAAAAAAGTCTCATTGAAAAAATTAGAAAAAAATTACAAAAATAAAAAAAAAACTCATTAAATAAAATTACAAAAAATAAAAATAAAAAAATTTTCATTAAATAAACAAAACTTTCTAAAATAAAAATTTGACAATTGTGCATTTTTTATGAAAAACAAAAGAGACGATCGAGAAATAAAGAAAATTTATAAAATTACGAAAAAATAACGAAAAT
Source organism: Dorcus hopei (assembly GCA_033060865.1). Taxonomy (NCBI): domain Eukaryota; kingdom Metazoa; phylum Arthropoda; class Insecta; order Coleoptera; family Lucanidae; genus Dorcus; species Dorcus hopei. Next base: position 10,052,990 of record CM065425.1, read on the forward strand.
TTAAAAAATTCTCATTAAATAAACAAAACTTTCTAAAATTAAGATATGATATTTGTGCAATTTTTGACGTAAAATAATACAAGGACGATAATAAGAAATAAAGAAAATTGATAAAATTACAAAAAAATAAAAAAAAAGTTGAAAAGTTCAAAATCGGTAGATCTACCGAATTATCGGTAGAGTTGGCAGCACTGATCGACAATGTGGATTTGGCCGTTAGTTAATTACTTTAGTTTTTGTCGGCTTCCGGCTTTAGTGATTTCTTTGTTGCCAATAGTAAAGCTGAAATATCACTAACAAGTCATCAATCAAAAATTTAAAAATTAATCTGTTTCTTTGTTCCTTCCTTGAAAATACCCATTTTTACCCACGTATTTTTTTTACCCGCAAGGTTGCCTAAATTACCCGAAATTCGGGTAACTGTCCGCACATTGACAACCCTGCCGGTTGCACTCAGTGTATTTGCATCTTCTTTTAACTTCATATAATAAAACGAGATGAAGATATTCTGAGTGCGCACTAGTGCAGTCAATCGGAAACGCTATTAGTTTCATAACTCTAAGGATCCAGAAGATATTGCCAAAAGAACAATTTTTCCAACCCTCTTTCAGAGCTTATAATTCCTTTATTATTCACTTTTGGAAAAAAAGTGTTGAAAAAAGTTGTTTCTTTTGCGCCTCTCTGTATACTGTTTCAGTCTCAAACGAAGGTTTTGGGACACCCGGTATATTGGTAAATTTTCATTATTTTAGTAAATAGGTATGTATGTACAGCCTCAATCAAAAGTAATGAAACGTTCAAAACCAAAACGCTGTAGTCAGAGTGCAACGGTGCCGAGTCAGAGAGAGCGCAATGTGTTGTTGGGTACCGAAGGACTTCGGAAACATTCGTTCGCCATAAGGCTTCATCTCACTCGGTATCTTCTCTCTCTAACTATAGCGTTTCGGTTTTGAACGTTTCATTATTTTTGATTGAGATTGTACCTTAGAAATGCATAATGTTATTTTATATTTTTTGCAATGTTCAATAAAAGATTCAATTTTTTTACAATCCGTCTATTAGCCCCCTCCCCCTCCTCACTAACAAGCAGTTGGTAGAATTGTAGTAGATTTTATTTTATCGTTTAGTAGAAAATGATTTTCTACAGTTGGCAACACTGATTAAAGGAGTTAACCACAGATTTACCAAGCCAGATTCCTTGTAGAGAAAGAGGAATTGATATTAACTTAAGAGTGAGATGGTAAATACACCCAATTAAAAAGTATTGTATAGTCACGTGACATAGGCTTCGAGTGACATCCTTGTCGGATACATGAGCCAATATTACTCACAGATATTCGCTATTTCACTCACATGGTCCCATTTAAACCACAAAATCATTAAACAATTTCACAAATAAAAACATGCGCCTAAAGTAGGGTTATGTCACGATGGCCTCTTACGGTGACGTCACGTTTCAACCTGATGGCCTGGACTTCAAGACGGCAATGACTTTACACACTCATATCACTGAACCTGGATTGTTTTTGTAAAAACTAAGTTCACCGCATTGTTGCTAACCTTCATAAATATATGACATTATGTAAATCTCGGAAATCGCATTTTTGAACATTGGTTGTTCTCGTAAAAAGGTCTTCAATTGGGACAAAGCTGTAATTAAAAAAAAAATAAAGTAATACTTAAAGAGGACTTATTTTCTTTAGTAAAATGTAGTAACCTCAAATCTCAACTCCAAGACATGAAACCCAATGATCTGGTAAAGGGTAGATAGACAGTGCTTTATGTTTCCTGCATTCACGATTGATTTCAGCATGTGAATGAAATAGCGAATATCTGTGAGTAATTTTGGCTCATGTATCCGACAAGGATGTCACTCGAAGCCTATGTCACGTGACTTAGGGTGAGCAATGCTTTTTAAACGGGTGTCTCACTCACTCTCACTCTTAAGTTAATATCAATTCCTCTTTCTCTACAGGGAATCTGGCTACTTGATAAATCTGTGATAAAAAGAGAGATATAGAAAATTCCTCAATTTTCTACTAGATTCAGAATAAACTGGAAAGAAAACGTAAAACATTCATTAAAATTGCTTAAAGTTAAAGAAAACGAAAACAAAAGACGGTCGATTTTACACCGCAATTCAGTAGATTAACAGTCAATTTTAAAACAAAAAAATTTGAAAAGAAAAAACAAAGAAAGCGACATAATAAATGTTCAAAAATAATAAAAATTAAAAAGTAATAGTAATAAAAAAAAGACAATTAAGTTTATAACGCAATTGATCAATAAATTTAAAAATAAAATAAAAATAAAGATGGAGAAGCAAAGAAAATGAAATTTTAAAAATACGAAATAATAATTTAACCCTTTGCAGCACGTAATTCAAATTTTCTTGGTATCTAATTTCTTGGTGATCTAACTTTTGTAAGTGACCACTCGTGCTAACCACAGTGCGACAAATGTCGATAATGTTTAAAATATATATATATGACAAATAATACAAATTTCGTACAAATTCTAACAAAAAGTTGTACTCATCGTCGCTAAAGTCGGCCTGGATTTCGTTGTTTTCTTCCTGAGCATCTTCATCGCTGAAAATTATTATTATTGTTCCATTTCATTCACTCCTCTGCGTAATTCTGCTATCTTTTCTTAATGACCCCCTTCCAGTGGTTGTTCGTCTATAAGTTCGTCGGTCTTGGTGCTGTAAGCGTATAGATCGTTGTTTGTGGCTGCTTCGGCCTTCAGGTGCTTTGATCATATTGGTCTATTCTAATAGAAGCTTAAATGGAAGATATTACTCCGAGATTTGATTAAGTACATGCTAAGCACCAAAAGGCTTTCTTCTAGGCCTTTCGAAGCCTGACTTCTGCTGACGATCAGGTAGGATTTTTACAAGCAACTAAGTGAGCAGTTCAGGCTGTAACGCTGTGTTCTGTATCGCCGGAATCCTTTTACCGGAGCTTCTATATTTGGGGCAACCTGACCGTTTCATCGTTGAGTCGTGGTAGAAAATTCTGGAATACCGTTGCTGTTCACTTCCGAACAGACACACTAGAGACCAATACCCCGTTGCTTGACTCCATCGCCATTAGAGGTAGTTGGTTCTTCGGGACGCTGAGTGACACTTTTGTCACGACTCTCCCGGTTGTTTGTTACTCGGACGGCTATTGTATGTACAGGTTATACGCATGCATCTTTAAGTGACGGAAGGTCGGATACTCTTTTTTTATTATCAGTTGAATTAAATCACGAGATGTTGGCGCTGTGCAGTTAATTTAATTCAGATTTGTTACTTGTTTTTCTTTTGTTTGTGAACGAAAAGCGGATCCGTCCTTCGTGCTTCTTTTTTACTTAACTTGGTGTTATCTATCGCACATTTAATTAAATTTGCGTGGATTTGTATTATTTACAAAATTAAATTTTTAATGGCCGATTTCTTCACCGCCTTATCTTAAGGTTAAATTTATCTGTCACTTAGATTGTGACATAAAAATGGCTCGATGCATACTTTGTGTCACATTCTAACTGACAGATAAATTTAACCTTAAGATAAGGCGGTGAAGAAATGGGCCATTAGATAAATAAAGACAATACTGGTATCTTTTATTTATGTTAAAATTTTGTCCTCTGTTTTGGGGTTACGTATTGTAACTAGGATAAGAAAACTAGCAAACATGTACAGCTGAAAATCAGTCGAGCGTAACGTAAACATAAGACGATAACATAAACATAAGAATGACTCACTTGCAATTATGTAACGTATGACTCACCCGCAGTGCAAAAAGATGCACCTGCACATATTACAGCGATGATTCATTCGCGGGCCGTGCGCAAAATCTTATGACTCATCTACGGGCACAGATATAACGCGAGCCGTGTGCACAAATGTGAAGGCATTAATTGACGTCACGAAACCCCTATAAAAAGGCGACAAATCGAACGTTAGCGCATAATTAGAACAGATCTAGTCAGTGTCAACTAGTCTAATTATCCATAAGTGCCCCAGATACAATGTAAGTAAATGTACTTAATTAGTTGTAATTTACAGTTAATAAATGTATTGTTATATTAAGCTACGTCCCTCATTTCATGTTACTTAAATTATTACCGTAACAGTATGATCCCGACCTATCCGATCATCGCCGGCAGTTGGGAACGTAACTTAATTTACTCCCTCAACAAATTTGCAGCCAAATACGTAGGATAATTTAAAAGCTTTTGATAATGTAAACGTATTCTTAATTTCAAGGTCAGACAAGCGGTAGTTACGAATGCAATCAAGTTCTCTTACTTTAAAGACCCTTAGGATAACGCAAATTCGATCTCGATGATTCGAAGGTCAAGAAGATAGTGAAGATTATTAAAGTATTATCAAAAACATCTTTCACTTCGGAAATTTGAAGGTTATCCATCTACGAGGACGTTCCTTGTCCAAAATCAAGATTTATGTGTACTATCTTCTTTTAGACTAAAAATTTTGATGTTATTATAATCTATCTTCAATTTCAAGGTCGACTCTACTGGGTGGCCTACAAATTCCCATCAAGAAGACTTCTTAAATTAAAGTCTTCGTGCTAGGCATTTATAGGTCATCCACATGGAAGGATCTTTTTTATTGAAAATCGAGATGTTGCGTTCTCTATTTTTGAACTAAAGATTTCGAATTTGCATTTATTTCTTCTTCAAATTTAAACATATTGTGTATCTTCAATTCCAAGGTCGACTAGATGGTTCTGTTCTCTTAAAAACATTTCTTCGTGCTGGAAATTAGGCCATCCATCCGAGAGAATGTTTCATGTCTAAAATCAAACTTTTGTGTTATTTCTTCTTTTGAACTAAAAGTTTTGAATTATTGCAATCATTTTCAAGGTCCAGCGGATGATGCTGGTCACAGGCCACATAGTTTAGCACATGTATACTGATTGTGTATTTTTGACGATTCTATCCAATGACTCAATTGCAACAGAGAGAGAGGAAATATATTATTAGGATGCTTCAGAATTTGAAGGGCATCTATTAGGGAGGATTATTCACGTCAAAGATCAGTATTTCTTGGCAGTTTCTCTTTCCTTAAGTTGGATCACATTCGTCATTATTTTCAGAGTGATTTCCTGTATGATCTTCTTCATCTTCACTGCAATCTGACAATCTGACTCTCCATCGCATCGGTTGGAATCTCTTCAAAGAAGGCATACGCATCGTCAGATGTCATATTTTCCAAACCGAGTTTTTCATCCATTCTAAACGAAAAAAAAATTACAACAATTGATGCACGGAGGTCGCTCAGCGAAACCATGTCTGGTATGAAACAGAAATGGAAATTATTGGTAACTGAGGCACGTACCTATCTAGAAGGACCTTTTCAACACGTCTGTGGAGAAACACGGAGATGTGCTGATTTCTATGAAAATAAACGCGAACTTCGACAATATCGTAAAAACTATGCCTCTGTCAAGAGACTGACCATATCGTGTTCCCGATAAGTCGCTTGTTGCGACTCTAACGATAGATGGCACCATGGCGTATGTCCGGGCGTTGTGGTACCGCAGCAAAACCACTATGAAAGTAGGTATCAATTTTTGAAATGATGGTTTCATAGCGAAACCACAATGCTTCAAACAAAATACAATCGATTTTATGAAACAAAGAAAACAAATGAATGAAACTTTTAAAAATATATATCCTGATCCTAGAGTGGGTGTCTCACTTTCTCTCTTACCCGGTGCGGGTGTCTCGCACATCCTAGAGTGGGTGTCTCACTCTCTCTTACCCCATGCGGATGTCTCGCATATCCTAGAGCGGGTGTCTCACTCTCTCTTATCCGGTGCGGGTGTCTCGTATATCCCAGAGTGGGTGTCTCACTCTCTCTTACCCGGTGCGGGTGTCTCGCACATCCTAGAGTGGGTCTTGCTCTCTCTCTCTTACCCGGTACGGGTGTCTCGCACATCCTGATCCTGAATAGGAGTTTCACTCACACCCAAACCACCGATCCAATCCCTGGAGCCTGTACCGGAACGTATGCATAGGGTGTTGACTTTAGTGTCCGTGCGACACACCGTATGTTACCGTCTTCCGAAACTACCGTCCTACGATTAGTGTCCGTAAGACACACCGTTTCCGAAACTTTTAAAAATATATAATATTAAAAAAAAAGAGAAATGAAAACAAAAGACGACCGGTTTTAGAGCCACGATTCAGTAGATTCAGAAATTAAAAAAGAAACAATTGGGAACAAACAGTGACAAAACGAAGTATTATTTTCCTTCCACATGATCAACAGATTTATTGAAAAAAAAATTGATGTCTTCGTTTACTGACGACAAGTGTCAACTGTCAAGTTCTCTTATTGAACCGCACACGTAAATGCCAAGGAAGAAAAGGCTTTCGGCATGTTTTAACAGATGGCGTTGTTGAATGTTTTACAACAACGCAGGTAATATTTTGCTACCGTTCAGATTTCTGGACAGTAATTTTACTGTCACTTGAAACTTCGCTCGATGGACGTTTATTTTACAACATAAATCAACGTAGAAACAAACGAAGAGAAGATTATCGGCAAGTCTCAACAGATGGCGCTGTTGAATGTTTTACAATAATGCAATAAATAAATTTTAGAAACGTACACAAAAAAATTCCCTTAATCACTAATGATTTAGGAAGACCCTGAAACAGGGATTTATCCCTTAAGTTGACAACACTGCATGAAACGTCGATAAAACAGAAAACGGTAGATAATCAATAATGTGCTGCCACATTGTTTTGTACTTCTAATGTACGGAGACGTTATTTTATTTAAAAAAAAGAAACCAAAGACAAAGAAATCGAGTGAAGTTAAAACAGTAAGTACCAACTTTGTAAGACGAAAATTATCAACACGACTGCGCGCTAAATTCAAACGCCTTTCAATCATTTATGAAGGCTCTCTATAAGGAGTCATTTTTATTCTTCAGCACAAATTGACAACCCCCCAGGATTGTTTTGCACTTAAAGGACTTCCCTATTATTTTTCATATTATTTGCACTTGGAAGACCTTCCTAAATAAATGGTCTATACATACAAAACGAGTAAGACACTTCATAAACACAATTAATTAATTTGCAACATTTCACCCTAATTCGAATGAACTCTCATGAACTCTTCCCGCTTCATTTTTCGCCGGACCTCAACCCTATCAGGAAACGGAATCTCATGAATGCCATTACACCCGCCCGCCCACACGGACCCATTAGTTCCACACTGGATTACTTTCATCAGGCCACGTCCGAAATGCTCGGATGGCGATGACTTCATCTCCCGGTCAAACAAAATCTTGTCCATGCCCTCCATGTCTTCGCGTCGAAACGTCGTCAGTTCCGTTACGTCGGGGCAAACCGTCAGGATCCTCGTTCGATATTTCTTGTAGTAATAGTAGCTTCCGAGCGATCTTCCAAGAGCGACCAGCGCGTGGTTGTTGGTGGAAGAAACGGGGCAGTATGTCAGGGGGAGAAGCCCCGAGAAAGAAACGGCGTTGACTACGACACCTTCTTCGGCGCACCTGTGTTTCGGAAGGTACTCCGTCATGGCCATGTAAGTTCCTTTAAGTGCCCCCAAGAAATTGGTTTTGATCATTTTTTCCGGGTTGGACTCGTCTAAAACGCTGGCGGTATTTACGACTAAGTCCAACTGCTTGAAGTGCCCGATGGTTTCTTCGAAGGCGTACTGAAGTTGGACTGGGACACAAACGTCGGTTTTTAGAAACTCAACTCCACCCTTACCAACCGCCCCCAGTTTGCTTGCCACTTCCTCACCGCTTTGCTGATTTACGTCAGCTATCATGATGCCTTTGATGCCGCACTTTATTAAGGCCTTGGCGTATTCAAATCCTAAGTTGCTGGCTCCGCCGATGAGCAAAGCTACGCCATTTTTTACGAGGGACATTTTAATTTCATTTGTGTCACGAATGACATCATAATGACAGGTATTAGATAGAAAATATGAAGGGTGCAGAAATTAAACTCATGCACAGTTAAATAAATTATCCAGTAGTGTCACTTAAACGTCAGAGCAAAAAAAGCGGCCATACTCTTTGATGCTTTGTTTAATGCCCTTATGAAAATGCAATGTATTTACTTATTGTAATTTTTTTCTGTTTAAACTTCGGTCCATGCTAAACTTATTAATGGAGCTTTAACATGCTTATTGTATTTTTTCTGATTAAGCCTCGGTCCGTGTTAAACCTGATGTTACACGCGCCGGGCACGAGGTTTGGGTGAATCTCTCGTCGGTTTGTCGAGCACCCCACGGCGCAACAAGATGTATTGAATATATATATACAGGTTGGAATAATTATGTACAAGATATACATATACAGTCGTTTGTAGACGGCGTCGGCTACGGGGGCGGCGGCGTCCTGAGGTGGGGCGGCGGCGGATGATTCGTTGAGCAGCGGCGGCGTCGATGGTCGAACGTCGGCGTCCTGGTTGAACGGCGGCTCGCAATCTTCGTGGATTGCCCTTGTAGATGGGGGCACCGGTACGGGGGCGGCGGCGACGTACCTTATTAAGTGTTGTGGACGGTCCTGGTGAACGGCGTCAGGGCAGGCCCAGGAAGGCAACGGCGTCGGCGGCGCAGGATGGCAGTGACGGTGGTCCTGGTCAGTTGCGCCTGGCGGTTCCGGTAGGCGGTGTCTACGATGGTTCCGGGGAGCGTGACTCCGGGGTCCAAGATGGCGGGGTCGGTCGGGGCGAAGCCGGTGATCCGGGGAACGTGGCGGCGAGCGACAGCGTCCTCGTTCGTGCTCCCTTGGTCGTGGTGGATAACTCCTACGAGTCTTGGCGAAGCGTTGGACACGGCCTCGATCTGCCTACTCCGTGTCAGAGAAAGGTCTAGATTCGTATCCAGATCCGATCTGACGGCATGAAGCGATGCGCGGGCTTTTATTCGGTCCTAATGAAGGTAGTTCTTGGAAGCCGTAATGAACTCTCGCTTTTGACGTCACAATCCGGATTAAGGGTGTGGCGATTTCGTTGTTTTCAGCGACGATTCACTTTTCTGCGTTTTCTCGCCGCTGAATCTTGATTCTCTTTGTTTTATCGGAAAGGGGATTTGATTCTGCGTCGTTTGATACCAAACACGTTATGATTTGGATGAAGATTAACGGCGGGAACATCCGGGAAGTGCATAACACTTTGCGGCGCGCTAACATTTGTTTCAGCGGTAGGATTTCGTTGTAACTTTGTAGAGAGATACAGAATGATGTCCTGAATCGAATGCAATTTGATTCGAAGCGATAAGTGGCCGGGAAGCGGAGATATCCGCGATTGACGGTTCCGCGACTTCCGGGTGATGTAGGATCCGGGTGATGTAGGATGTTTGAATTTTTTCGTGGACGTGTAGAAACGTGTGAGGAATCATATGTGATAGATTTTAGCTTGATCCGATGACAGGAAGTGTTGGAATTCGTGAAAGAAATGCGTAAGCGGATCAAACTCCGGGTCGCGTAAAACAATTTCCAACGGTAGGATCCTCTTGAAATTCAGTACAGGTGTAGAGGAGCAAACGGAGAACGTAATTATAAGCTTTGAAGTCAATGGCGTCACGGGGAAAAATGTTATAGATGAGAATAGAAACAAAGGAATCGGTGTTCGTGACGTCACAGGTGACGCGCCCAATTCCGGGAATCGGGGCGTGTAACACTGACTCTCTTTAATATTCGGTCCGTGTTAAGTTGGGGAATAGAACTTTTACGTACTTATTCTAATTTTTTTCGGTTTAAACCTCGGTCCGTGCTACACTTGTTTCTCATATAAAGACAGGTTTCGTCTCTTTTATCTTCGATCGGTGTTAAGTTAGGAGTAGAGCTTTGCCATGCTTATTGAAATTTTTTTCTATTTAAGCCTCGGTCCGTGTTAAACCTGACTCTTCTTAAAAATGCGGTCTGTGATAAGCTGATAAGTTAGGGAATAGAACTTTTACGTAATACTTATTGTATTTTTCTTTTCTGTTTAAGCCTCGGTCCGTGTTGAACTTGATTCTCCTAAAAATTGCCAGTTTTTGTTATCGGGTCAAAATTAAATGGATATTTAGTTTCGGTACGTGCATTGCTCTAACTGCCGATTTTTGCCAATAAGAATCGTTTATTCTGATTCTCACGATCCGAGGTGGTAATTGGCCCGCAGAAGTCCACGGAAGGCATAAAAGGAAGCGCAACGAAACGCGAGCAGTGTTGTCGGTGGTGTTTGTCGCTGAAGAAGTCGGGAAAGTGGCCGCGAAGTGAAAAGTGAAAGTGCGTGGAAAGAAGTCCGGTGAAATAGTCGTTTACCGAAGCGTACACGCGGACTTTGTAAGCCCCGTTCCTTCTCGAATTCGCGTTTATAGGAACTCTGATACGCGTTCTCATTGGCTGTCTCGTACTTATATTTATAATCACACTTTGTAACCATTTAAGTTTGTTTTTCAATAAATGTTCTTATTTCTCCGTATTGTTTATCGCTTTCTTATTTAAATAAACAGACGAGTATAAAAGTTATCCCAGACTTAGGACACGAACTTTACATCAAATTAATTTCTTGCTCTACCGCTGATTTTGAATTGTTGCCGCGCAAACCGTTGACCAATCGCGTCGCGAAGACAAAAACCTCATACATTCGTATTATGATTCGTATCGGGTTCGCCGTGGTGATATTTCCTCTCTTTAATCTTCGGTCCGTGTTAAATTAAAAAATAGAACTTTGACATACTTATAGTAATTTTTTTCTGTTTAAACCTCGGTCCGTGTTAAGCTTGCTAATCGTAAAAGTGGCCGTTATGCTATCTTAATCTTCGGTTCATGTTAAATTAGTAGAGCTAAAGCGTCTCTTTCTTTATTCTTATGATGGATCATCACAAACATCAAATATACAGGGCATCGTTTTTATATTAATGATAGATTTATAATGGAAGCAACAGATTGCGTCTTTAAATTCAAGAGAAATTTGATAGACTCAAGCATAAATCAATAATTATTTACATCTATTTACAAGTTGATGGATCTGCTTGGGTCCTAATAAGGTAACTGGGATGAGAAGACCACCAACGAATATGCAGCTGCGAAACATAAACATAAGTATGATTCACTTGCATTTATGTAATACCCGTGTGCAAATTTAAATGTCAAGGTGTATGACTCGTCTGCGTCCAGATCTACACCAAGTTAATTTCTTGCTCTACCGCTGATTTTGAATTGCTGCCGCGCAAACCGTCGACCAACCGCGTCGCGAGGACAAACACCTCATAAACACTCGTACCGGGTCCGCCGTGGTGACATTTCTCTCTTTAATCTTCGGTCCGTGTTAAGTTAAAAAATAGAACTTTGATATACTTATTGCAATTTTTTTCTGTTTAAGCCTCGGTCCGTGTTAAACTTGCTAATCGTAAAAATGGCCGGTTTTCTATCTTTAATCTTCGGTCCTTGTTAAATTAATTAATAGAGCTAAAGGGTCTGTTTCTTTATTCTTATGATGGATCATCAGAAACATCAAATATACAGCGCATCGTTTTTATATTAATGTTAGATTTATAATTGAAGCATCAGATTGCGTCTTTAAATTCAAGAGAAATTTGATAGACTCAAGCATAAATCAATAATTACTTCCACCTATTTACAAGTTGATGGGTCTGCTTGGGTCCTAATAAGGTAACTAGGATGAGAAGACCACCAACGAATATGCAGCTGCGAAACATAAACATAAGTATGATTCACTTGCATTTATATAATATCCGTGTGCAAATCTAAATGTCAATGTGTATGACTCATCTGGGTGCAGATTTGAAGGCAACAGTCGAGCCGTGTGCAAATCCAAAGACAAGATTGCGTCTTTAAATTCAAAAGAAATTTGATAGACTCAAGCATAAATCAATAATTACTTCCATCTATTTACAAGTTGATGGATCAGCTTGGGTCCTAATAAGGTAACTGGGATGAGAAGACCACCAACGAATATGCAGCTGCGAAACATAAACATAAACACTTGCATTTATGTAATACCCGTGTGCAAATCTAAATGTCAAGGTGTATGACTCGTCTGCGTGCAGATCTGAAGGCAAAAGTCGAGCCGTGTGCAAATCCAAAGACAAATGTCAAGGCAACAATTTACGTAATACCCCGGGAACAAACCCTCCTATAAAAAGGCGGCAAGCCGAACGTTAGAGGCATTAGAGTACCATCTAGTCAGAGTGTCATGTAGTCTGAATTGTCTGTAAGTGACCAAAATAACATGTAAGTAATTGTAGTTGTAATTAATTGATAATAAATGTTTTGTTATACTGAGCTACGACCCTTATTTCATGTTACATAAATTATTACCGTAACAATATTTTGGGTGGGGAAAGGTCATTTCAAACTTATGTTCGTTTTTATGTTAGGTATTTCATCGTTTTTATTTTGACATAATTTAATTTTAAAAAAAATGGAAAGAATTTCATTCGAACTAAATGACGAGGAAAAAAATGTTACGTATTTAACCAATTATTTTATGTTTTTTGTTTGATTTATACAGTATTATTAATTCTTCATCCGATGATGAACTTTCGCTTGATGATTCAATAACATTTCTTACTAAAATCATTGTGTCCAGCATTTTTAGGTTGAGTGGCGTTCAACTCTTTCCTCATACTATCACCAAATTTCTAAATAACATAACTCCACTATAATCTAATAGAGATGATATTTCTGTTCAATCACTTTCTCAGCCATCAGAATAGAATGCTGAATTAAAACACAGGCCCTATTGTAATCTTTTTCTGTTTAAGCCTCGGTCCGTGTTAAACCTGACTCTTTAATATTCGGCTCGTGTTAAGTTAAGGGAACAGAACACTTACAAACTTATGGTAACTTTTTTCTGTTTATTTAAGCCTCGGTCCGTATTGAGCCTGAGTCTCGTAAAAGTCGCCGGTTTCCTCACTTTAATCTTCGGTCCGCGTTAAGTCATAAGATAGAGCTTTGACATATTTATCGTAATTATTTTCAGTTTAAGTCTCGGTCCGTGTTAAACTTGTTCCTCGTAAAATGGCCGGTTTGCTCTCTTTAATCTTCGGTTCGTGTTAAATTAATAAGTAGAGCTTACAGTCTGTTTCTATTGCTTTTCCTCTCTCAAATGTGTTTCCTAATGACTTTCCAATCCGTTCAAGGTATAGTAGGCCTTCGGATTGGAAAGTCACTTGACAAATCCGGAAACGTTGAACGTTGAACGGTAATGGTTACGATGTCCCTAGGCGTTTGCCTTTTACCATCTTCGTCGGTGTGAGGAGTGACGGTGATTAATTTAATTTAGCCAGGATTTCCCCGGCCTTTCCAAGGAGAGCGGTGATTGCCTCCGGAATAGTTCTGCACCCCTCGATGGCTTGGAGGACTGCCTTCAGCACCTCCATTTGGGTTTGATTGGTCTTGGGTGGTTTATTCCCGGAAATGGCCTCAGCGTAGCTCGATGCCGGTCGGGGTTCGTTTTCAGTGTCCGGTGCTCGTTGCATCTTGGTGTTGGTTCCGGTGGCGGCCCGTCGATATCTTGTAGGGTACTCGGGGCACCCTTTGTAGTTTGCTGGGTGCTTCACGTTGCAATTGGCGCAGGTTGCCGGCATATCCCTCGTCTTCTGGCAGGTACCGGTATGGTGATCACCGGCACATTTCACACATCGGGCCGCGAACTTGCAATTTCGCTGAGTGTGCCCGAACTTCTGGCACCGGTGGCATTGCGAATGACGTGTCTTTGACCTCGGGGATTCGACATTCACGCTGATGTCGAATAGCTCTTTCAGATCGAAGATTCTCTTGGTCTCAGGTGATTTTGTCAAAATCACCAGTACCAATGGAATCGGTTTCTTCGACGGTCCGGTTTTCATACGAAATACCGTTTGCATAGGGAAGTTCTTCCGGAGTTCGGAATTCGAATTCCGGGACGTTGCGTATGATCGCGCGTAGTGGTTTCTCGCTCGTGAGGGTATAAGACCTGTACGGCGTTTCTTCGTCATCAAGTAATTTCGATGCTCTTCTGAAGTCGTCTTCGGTTTTCGGGTGGAATTCGATTCCATCTGTCTTGTTTGTGGTGCGCAGTACGCTGATGTTATTTTCAGCAAATCGAGCTCTTAGTTGAAGCCATCGTTCTTTGTTTTGTATTGTCACGAGGGGGAATTTTCTAAAAACCACGAGGGTTTTTTTCTGTATTCCGCGAGTAAAAAACATAAAAAGTATTTAAACGCGAACTTGTGTAATTGAGGGCAAATTGCGACCGTGTCGAAATGTAAACACGATAAGGAGGTAACTAATACAACGTAACGTAAAGGTTCACATTTCATAATAAGACATCAGCGGAATTTATTACAAACGGGGCCACGCGCTTATACGCGCCTATACGAATGACGCAAACGGACACAAAGCAGGTGACGAAAAATGCAACTCGCGACTAGGCAAAAAACGTGTTTTTAAAGTGCGGGCCAAAATTGGGAAGCCAGTCGGGGGAGTGATGTAGTGATGCAGTCATGTAGTCGTTGCCACCGGACCGACTCAGTGGGCACTAAGTGCCAACTCTACGAGGGGACGCCCAACATTGCCGTCGCCGACGCCCCAACCACGTCGTCGCCGCCGTCCAGCATCGCCGTCGTCGCCACCCCAGCATCAGCGTTGCTGCAGCCACATCATCTGCCACTGCCGCCGACATCATTGCCGAACCCGTCCTAACGGGGTGTCCTGCGTGAGCGAATACTAGCGAGTGATGCGAGCGGCGCGGGCGTCGCGAATTTATCAAACTGAAGCAAACTAATGTAGGTGTCCTACGTGTAGTCGCATCGACCGCAAAAGCGATTCGCGCGGTTGACGCGATCAAATAATTTGATTTTTCCACGCGTACCGCTACACCGACGACTTCACTTGTCGAGTCGTATTTTATAAAACAAAAGTAGGTAATAGTGCAGCAACGTGTCTGATACAAATTTCATTCTTTCCAGATAAATCAGGTGCACTGACGGTCTTTTTTCTGTTTTCTACTACAGTAGCATAATTTGAAACTTACGTTGTCAGATATTAACATTTTATGGCATTTGTTCGACCACCCCATTTTTACGTGACTAGCCACGATCTGTTGTTTTGTACTTGTGAATTCTCGTGCGATTCGCGAATATGTTAATTTATTAATCCAGGACGTTGCACGCTCATGTCACGCCGCTCCCACCGCGCAATTTGGCGATTCGCTGGCGTCGCCCGCTTCGCAAAACTGATCGCTCGCGCAGGACGGTCTGTCAGAGAACGAGGACCATCTCCCTCGCCAGCTGTCCGAGAGAAGACACCACCATAGTTCTGCCCTGGCCACGCTGTTCCAACCCGATCACTCATAGGCTGAGCAAGGACGTGTCGTGCTCCAGCCAAGGAACATTGTCACTGAGACCGACCTTGACCCACCACGCCAGTCACGGACCGGCCTCGAACTTCGCCAGTCTTCCCCGGCTAAGGAAACGTCGCCCCCTGTTTTGTCTTAGACGAATCAACAACCCCAGTCGCCGCGAACGACCCAGGACCGCACC
Organism: Dorcus hopei; assembly: GCA_033060865.1. Classification (NCBI taxonomy): domain Eukaryota; kingdom Metazoa; phylum Arthropoda; class Insecta; order Coleoptera; family Lucanidae; genus Dorcus; species Dorcus hopei. The sequence goes on from CM065425.1 coordinate 10,068,522, forward strand.
CCCAATTTTAACAGACAAACCACCCTCAACTAAATTAATTATTTACGTAATAAAGAGGTATTAATTTTTTAAATCATTGTCTTAAAGCTCTACCCTCTGATAAACCTACGCACCCCAATCAACCCCGCAAGGCTAAGGACGCACCGTCGCGACATAGTGGAGGCTTAGCGCGACATGGTGAAGGCCCTTAGCGTGACATGGTGGAGGCAGCCGTCCTTCATCGCGACAGTATCACGATGGGCGATATTCTCGATTTTGGTTTCGGGGTATTTAAAACCTCGAATCTCCTTAAAGCCATCATTGTCGGAAGTGGGAGTGGTGTCTGAGTCTCCATTTCGGACTGGGGGGTCTTCCTTCGGCTTGGATTGAACCCCAGATTCCGCACATTTCTCTCCTTTCCTTTCGGCGATGTGTGTGGGAGTGCTGTCGGCGTCTTGAAACTCCATTTCGGACTGGGAAACGCCCTTCGGCTTGGGTTGATCCGCGGCTTTGGATCGTTTCCCTGCTTTCCTTTCGGATCTCAGAGTTTGCTTGATAAATCTCGGGATTTCCGGGAAGTCCACTTCCGGGGCATCGGGAAACAGGCGTCGGATGTCGTTCGAAAAAACTCCGGCTGAATGTCGTAATATTCGTCATCCGTTGCGGCTGGATTTACCTCGGCTGAGATAGAGGCTTCACGCGTGGCTGCTCTGCTCATGGGTCGACTGTGAATCACCGACGCTCACTCACCGACTAAATTCGGAAACAAAATTGACAAAAGGTGAAAAGCAAAAGAAAAAGACTGTATTGTATTTTTTTCTGTTTAAGCCTCGGTTCGTGTTAAATTTGATTTTCGTAAAAATGCCCGGTATTTTGCAATTCAGTCTTCGGTCCGTGTTGTGTTTTCAGTGTGCTTTTAAGTGCAAGCGATAAAGTTACAAGGGATATGGTGGCTAGGACACTTAAAGCGTATGGAAGACAAATAATGGTAAAAAGAGCAGAGGAAGGAGAAGGTATGGAAGGAGACGAGGAAGACCAAAGAAAAGGTGGCTGAAAGAAACTCAAAATAGAAGATTAGGATAAAAAAGCATTGAAGAGAATTGGGTCTGTAAAAATCTTCAAAATACTAGAAAAATGAAAACGAGTCTTTGACATCCAGGTTTATTATCGACTTCTACTAAATATCTCTCCTTTTCATAAACATCAGGTTGAAATCCATTTTTTTTATGTTTCACATGACAAAGGTCGTTACGCGTCACCCCCTCGAACATAAACGTAATTACAGGGAACGAATAATCATTTTTCTCTTGTATGCAAATCACATAACGCGTCGCGCGCAAATTGGACTTGATGAGGAAACAAAAAAACACGAGAAATGTGATAACCCCATTATCGCTGCTGTTTTTAATAAACATCGCTCGCCGAAAAATGCGATTAGTTATCGTAACGAAATTGTGCCGTCTGTATTTTTTTAGATCAATGTTTGATATATCAGCTCGTCGATGGGGGAAGAAAAATAATGTTTTTCGTTGAGGGCGAGTTTCATTTATTTAGAGTGTAACCGAGTGTTTGATTTGGTGGTGGTTTTGTGAACGCACAAGAAAGTTTAAGGGATAATCATCAATCATACCCCAAATTATCTTGCAGGCATTGACAATTTAGATCAGGCAAAAAATTCACTCGAACAAAGTTAATATTTAAACATCTTTAATTTGTACTTTGTACAATACATAACTGTTTGAGGAGTGTAAACTTGGGCTTTGCGTTGTCGTCAACTTTGCGTGTTTGCTTTGCATACCATAGTAAACTTAGTCCTCATTCTCTGTAGTACTTGGCCCTACGAGCTTTCAGGAGCAAATATTAAAATGTTTATTATTTTATTTAAAAAGAAAAACATTGTGAAATAATGTAGCACAACGGAAACCCACCCACCCCCTTGATATCTTAATCGCGCCGAGCAGAATTTACAGGTAGTTAGCTAGATGTTATAAACTTTGCGCTGCACAACTAGATTCTACTTGGTGACCTGTAAAGCTACCTTCAGATAAGCACCTTTCCAAACAAACTTGAAAGTAATAAAACAACTTTCAAGGTAGTAAATTTAATAACGGGAATTGGTTCTCGCCGCTTCCGTTTCCGCTAAATTGTAGCCATAATTTTTATCGTTCGTTGTAAAACGTGCGGGGCGCGCAAAGTTTTTTAAATAATCGCGTTACGAACGAAAAACGGGGTCAAACTTTTTTACTGGCTGCATTCACGAGTGCATTATTCAGTAAATTTATATCTTCAGGGACGTAAAGGGGTACACATTCTCATTAATGGCTTCCTTAATATTATTTAGTTATGAATATGTAAATTGTACCAAGCTCGCCTAACTTCACCAAAAATAAATTTAAATATGCATATTTCGAAGTTACTTGTTGGCAAACTCAATTAAACACTAAATTTGGACCCTCCCCCCCGCCCGAACTATACCTTGTACAGTCACAATAATTAGTCGTGACATAACCCTTACAATAAAACTCATCGTATAGTAGTGAGATTTGGATGCATTCAGCAGGCCCTATTGTAAATTTTTTCAACCTCTTTAATATTCGGTCCGTGTTAAGTTAGGGAATATACCTTTTGCGTACTTATTGTAATTCTTTCTGTTTAAGCCTCGGTTCGTGTTGAACTTAATTCTCGTAAAAATTGTTAGCTTCTGTTACCAACGCCGTTCCGCGGACCTTTAGTTATTATTAATTCTAAGTTATTTTATTATTATATCAATTGTAGGTTAATTATTTCTCATGCGGAAACGGCTAGGCACATAATTAATAACACTCTTTCAACCTTATCGCTCGCAGCATCACGTTGCGATTTACATTGTAATCATAGACAAAGGATAGTTTCCAAACGTCAGCCAATCACCGCCCGCGCTGTATTAAGTTCGAATAACTTTTAATTGTACCGTCAGAACGACTTGAAACTTTGCAAAAATATTCAGAGTAGTATCCCCGACAATCCTACCAATTTCATCCCGATCGTACGGCTAAAAAAATTGTTACGCGACCGGAAGCACTCCCGCGCTTCCGTCGCAATTTCAGGCGTTTCCGCCCGTCGGATTTCGCCGTGCGCGACCTCAAATTAAAGCCCGCGAAAAGCGCTATCCAATGACATAAAGAAAACCCTGGGTCAGCGGGAAAATAAGAAAGTTTTCTCTGTTTAAACTTTTCAACCCCGAGTGACTCAGGGGATTATGACGTCAGAAGCGGACACCCGACCGAGCCGGTTCCAGGAAACACCCTCGATCGACCGAATAAAAGGGCCTGCGTCCGTTCACTCGCTCTCAGATCCTCCGGGATCATTGACGGCACGGAGTAGGCAGATTGAGGCCGTCCCCAACGCTCCTTTACCTCCCTACCTTAATTCCTTCCGTACTATTGTATTCGATCCGTGTTTATTAACACGGATCGAATCTCTGTCCGACGTCGGAATCGATCTTTGATAAATTTTTTCTTCTTCATTTTACTGTGTATTCATTCAATATATGTGTTTTTTTTTTTCGATCTACTAACTTCGTGTTCACCATTATTGTCCCTCACCCCGAGAAGCATCGAGCTAGCCGGACACCCCAGAATCCGCTTCCGGGTTTCGAGGAGCGCCGTTCGGACGACACGGAACCGCCGAGGAACCAACGCCACCGCTAGGGCAATCGCTCCGTCAACTCGCCGGCCTTCCCGCAGATCGTCCACGACGCGGTGGTAACACTTCCTCTCTTTAATCTTCGGTCCGTGTTGAGTTACAAAATAGAGCTTTGACATACTTATTGTATTTTTTTTTCTATTCAAGCCTCAGTCCGTGTTAAACTTGTTTCTCGGGAAAGGGGCCGGTTTTTTCTCTTTAACCTTCGGTCCGTGTTAAATGAATATATCTATTAATTTAACTAATTTACTGACTGCATTCAGGAGTGCATTATTCAGTAAATTTATATCTTTAGAAACAATTAAAATAAATTTATTTAATTATGAATGTGTGTGTAAGTACATTTCGTAGTTACTTGTTGGCATGATTTAATTAATTACTAAATTAGTAACCCCCCGCTGTGTATACATACAACATGTAATAGATGACGATAGCACAGCGTAGATAATTAGTGAATTATTGCGCCTGTATCGGACGTACAATGTTAAATATGTGTTACACATTTTGTTAATTCGACACATGAAGTGCATTAGCAGAATTCATCCTTGGTTTCGCGTTACATTCGAACTGCATTAAGCGCATTTACAGGTCCACTCTGGTGTACTTCGCAAACGTGAGTCGAATTTCAACCAATGAACGTATACGATAAATCTAAGAAAGTTAAATAAAATGTTTATGACGTAAGTTGTACACAGTATTAAAGTCGAACGATCGAAAGAAAGCTTTATGAAAGCTTCGTTAGTGGGGCGAGCTCTACACGCGCAGGTATGCTTGGGATCACGCACGAAGAACCAGAAGACGCAATTATTGTTTTCGTGCCGGTGAGACGTAACTAAAAGAATTTTAGAAACATTCCTTTCCCAAAAAACAATCTAAACAACAGTCATTGTAGATCTCATTAAGGTCATCAATAAACTTCGTGATCCACTTAAAAAAAAATTACAATAACATTAATAATTCTAAGTAAATCGTGATGGCCGTTTGCAACGAACAAATTAACTTATTATTAGCTTCGCTTTAGGCAGGGCCTGGACAGTTAAATGGAAAGTAAAAATCCGAGTCGCAGTGGCGTCATCGGACGGCCACCCCATGGAAGTTGCAGTCACTTTTTGCCTACGAGTGGCGTCCGTAAGATGGCATTAAAATTTAAGCAAATGTGACTTAGAGGGTTGGTCGACAGATGTCGCTGGCGAAACTGGTTGCGTGTCATTTCTCCGAAAAGAAATAACGTCAGAAACAAAATGGATTGTAGATAACGTAAGTAACGTTTGTTGAACATCGTAAGGCTGAAATTAGTTTCGTAACATGATCGAAATATTTCCTGAAATCGAAAGAATGTGAGAAACATTCTTAGAAGTGTTCAAAAAAACATTTTTAGATTTAAAATTAAATACGTTCGTTCTTATTTTCCTTGTCTCTGCGTTTTAGTTACAACTTTCTTGCTCAATCGATTTTTGTACCACAAAGAAAAACCTAGCGGTTTTTGGCAGTTTTACACTCCACTAGTCTTAGCAGTTGGCAACACTGTCTCGCGGTACGTCAGTATGCTTTTACCCGTTGAATTGTTATGCTAAATTGTCACTTATTTTGTAAAACAATTCTACTAGATTATCTAGAATCTCACTATACTTGAAATTTGCCAACCAGATAAGGCGGTGACTCTACCAAATTTAGTAGAAATTTTACTAAATTGGCAACACCGTACCTACGTACTACACAGTCAGGAAGTTACGTTCAGTTACAACTTTTTGCTCAATCGATTTTTGTACCAAATAAGTCTGGCGGATTTTGACGATTTTACAATCTGGTGGTACACCAGCTTTAGCAGTTGGCAACACTGTTTCACGGTACATTCAGTATGCTTTTAACCGTTGAATTGTTATACTAAGTTGCCTCATTTTGTAATCGAACTCTACTACCTACATTGTCTAGCATCTCACTACACTTGAAATTTGCCAATTTTGTAAAAACTTTACTAAATTAGCAGCACTGTACAGATCGCACCGTCATAAAGTTAACTCAACAATGTCGCCAAAGTGAAAATAATGCCAACATAACTCTTAGTAACTAATCTGTTGCAGTACAATAGTACCAACATAATCTTTAATAAATTTATAAATAGTCTACGACGAAGTTTACAAAAAGGACTTAACGCTAACGCACAGCAGTTGGTAGCAAACTGAAGTTGGCTATTAATTGGTGTCTCATCTGCTTTGTTATTTGTCGATGGTTTTTTTCTTTCGGAAGCCGTTTTTGTTTGTGTCCTTTTGAATATTAAAAATCGTTTAGTTTATAGTTTGGCGGCAAATTTAATTTGATATCTTCTTTATCCAAGTCTGTTAACGGCGATTTTCTTTTAAACAAAACGATAGGCTGCAGCATGTGACAGTTGATAGCGAACTGAAGGTGACTACTAATTAGTGCTATTGGTCTATTTTGTGTTGTTTTTCATTTTCTTTTTTTTCCTTTTATTTTGAAATTCGTTTCTCTTCCCACGTCTCCTTTCTCCCTCTTAAAATGATTGACTATGTACTTTTAACTGTTACATCTTTATTTGCGAATTAGTTTTAACAAATAATGTTTCATTCATAACTTCCGCAATTGTTGTTTATTGGTTTCTTCATCCTAGATTTGTTGACAGTTTGTTTTGTTAAGCAAAACGGTTGGCTGCACGTGGCAGTTGGTAGCGAACTGAAGTTGACTACAAATTGGTGCTTCGTTTATTTTGTTGTTTTTATTTTCATTTATTTTTCTTGCTTTGCTTTCTTCTCTTCAGTTCTTCTTTCTCCTTATGAAAATTGAATCTAACTACGTACTTTTTTTTAATCAGTTTAAAAAATTTATAATTCATAACTTACGCAGTTGGTACCAAATGTATTTATTGTTTCCTTTACCCTAGGCCCTAGATGAAAGAGTATACACAGATGTTCATGGGAGATACCATGGTTTCAAACGTATTTATAATTATTTAAAGTTGGTTCTTGTCCGATGAAAATTGTATCACAAAATCTTTAAACCGGACACTAAATAGCGCACAAAACACTTAACGTTTCGCCGTCGTTCGACAGCTTCGTCTCAGGCCGATAGGTGACACTATATTTAGAAACAAAGTAATCTGTAATGTTTGCACGTACTGTTACCATGGTTACCTTTTTATTTAAATTTTCCCATCCCATGCAAGGCGGCCATGCTTGCTGTCAAAGCATATGAGGATTTTAAAACATTTTGTGCAAATCGGTTTTGATTACAGCGGATTCCTCGAGCAGACTCTGTACAGCTGTTTCAGGCCCACCTAGGCACAAAATTTTTTAACATTCAATTTTTTAACGTTCAAATAGTTTTAAATTGCGCGCCTTTTTGATTTTAATTCCTCCCAGGCCGTGTGAGGGCGCAGTTTAAAGCTCTGCGTATATAACGTCGGCTTTGACATCTAATTATTCTTGCATTTCATTCTTTCAATTATTCTTTTTTTTTGTCGTCAAGTAAAACGGTTGGCTGCGTTTGACAGTTGGTAGCGAACTGAAGTTGCAGTTTGTTACTGTCTGCTAAGAAATATTTCACCTCGCTTGCTACGATATTGTTTTTCGATTACTTCTTCATTCAAAGTTGCGTTCCTTTTACAAATGAACTGAGGTTAGGCTGAGTGAGGTGAGTGGCTCATCTCACATAAAGAAGGGAATGAAAATTTGTCTGAATGGAACGACTGAGGAGGAGAAAACTGGGGAAGCTTTTACGTCAAGAAATGTCAAAAATTCCAAAGTCAACATTTGTATTATAAAATTTCCCTGTAATCTGCATTTCACCAGAAAATTTTTAGCGCAAGTATTTTGTGAAAAAAATTTATTAGGTCTGTTCCTGCAGCAGTCTCTGACTGGTTCGAAACCGATTAAAGTTTCACATTTAAGGCAGTTCTTGAAAGCGGTGATGAATTCGATGGGCGAATATATTTGACAGTTTCAAACTAGTCCAGAACGTTGCAGGAACAGACCTATTATTAGTTTTCCCCACAACTGAGCGACGAACACTCATTACTGAGGAAGGGTTTAAGGTTCCTTCAAATCGGTAAGGGGGGGAAGCAACTTCCTCACTTCTGCTTACCTCACTTCAAGCAAAAGGAACGTGTAATTTAAGTGAGGAAGGAGAAGTGAGGTAAGATTATCTTAGAATCGGTGTAAAAGGAACGCAACTCAAGATTCATTTTTTCTCCTTTCCCTTCCCCTTAAAATTTGGTTTTTCTTTTAAAAATGTTATATATAAATAAGTTTAAAAATGTGTAGTGTATAATTTACTGACATGAACAAGACGCCAAAATCGGGTATACCTTCATTACATGTAACAACGTAGTTTACACAGTGCGTTGTTAACGTTCGCAATTCATGCCCCATGTGGATGGACCTTTAGGGTTCAAAAAAGAAAAGCCGACGACTGTGAATTGAGGGTTTTAGGAGCATCACCACGAGCATACATACATGTGTATGAAGGTGATCTAACAGTTATATAATTGCTTAGGGCCATCATCATAATAAGAGTCTTCTGCTTCTTTTACAATTATTTGTCTTCCGTACACTTTATGTGCCCCAGCCACCATATTATCCTTTGTAACTTTATCACCTATTCTTAAAAACACACCGAAGAAATAACACGGACCGAGCGCTGAATGGAAAAAATACCAAAATCAAGTTTAACACGAACCGATGCTTAAATCGAAAAAAATTGCAAGCACAGGTCATTTTTTCTCTATATGCCGATCGATCGATAGATAAATCAAAGAATTTTTATGTAGCTGACTTTCGTGAAACAGCCTTGTGGCTTTTGTCAAATCAGGTCATTTCGTCGTATATTTTCTTAACTTATACTTTATTCGATCAGCATAATAATCTGTATGTTCAACGTCTATTTCCTGTCTTGAGACGGACCGAAGATTAAAAAAAGGAAATCGACGATTTTTACGAGAATCAAGTTTAACTCGGACCGAGGCTTAAACAGAAAAAATGTTACCAACGCCGTTCCGCGGACCTTTAGTCATTATTAATTTTAAGTTATTTTATTATTATGTCAATTGTAGGTTAAGTATTCCTCATGCGGAAACGGCTAGGCACATAATTAATAACAATCTTTCGACTTTATCGCTCGCAGCATCACGTTGCGATTTACATTATAATCATAGACAAAGAATAGTTTCCAAACGTCAGCCAATCACCGCCCGCGCTTAATTAAGTTCGAATAACTTCTAATTGTACCGTCAGATCGACTTGAAACTTTGTAAAAATATTCAGAGTAGTATCCCAGACAATCCTACCAAATTTCATTCCGATCGCACCGCTAAAAAGATTGTTACGCGTCCGGAAGCACTCCCGCGCTTCCGTCGCAATTTCAGGCGTTTCCGCCTGTCGGATTTCGCCGGGCATGACATCAAATTAAAGCCCGCGAAAAGCGCTATCCGATGATATAAAGAAAACCCTGGGTCAGCGGGAAAATAAAAAAGTTTTCTTTGTTTGAACTTTTCAACCCCGAGTGACTCAGGGGATTATGACGTCAGAAGCGGACACCCGACCGAGCCGGTTCCAGGAAGCACTCTCGGTCGATCGAATAAAAGGGCCTGCATCCGTTCACTCGATCTCAGATCATCCGGGATCATTGACGGGACGGAGTAGGCAGATTGAGGCCGTCCTCAACGATCCTTTACCTTCCTACCTTATTGCTTGCAATTAACACGCATCGAATCTCTGCCCGACGGCGGAATCGATCTTTGATAATTTTTTTTTTTCATTTTACTGTGTATTCATTCAATATATGTGTTTTTTTTCGATCTACTAACTTCGTGTTCACCATTATTGTCCCTCACCCCGAGAAGCATCGAGCTAGCCGGACACCCCAGAATCCGCTTCCGGGTGTCGAGGAGCGCCGTTCGGACGACACGGAACCGCCGAACAACCAACGCCACCGCTAGGGCAATCGCTCCGTCAACTCGCCGGCCTTCCCGCAGATCGTCCACGACGCGGTGGTAACACTTCCTCTCTTTAATCTTCGGTCCGTGTTGAGTTACAAAATAGAGCTTTGACATACTTATTGTATTTTTTTTTCTATTCAAGCCTCAGTCCGTGTTAAACTTGTTTCTCGGGAAAGGGGCCGGTTTTTTCTCTTTAACCTTCGGTCCGTGTTAAATGAATATATCTATTAATTTAACTAATTTACTGACTGCATTCAGGAGTGCATTATTCAGTAAATTTATATCTTTAGAAACAATTAAAATAAATTTATTTAATTATGAATGTGTGTGTAAGTAGAACTAGGCTCCCCTAGCTTCACCAAAATTATATTTAAATATGTACATTTCGTAGTTACTTGTTGGCATGATTTAATTAATTACTAAATTAGTAACCCCACGCTGTGTATACATACAACATGTAATAGATGACGATAGCACAGCGTAGATAATTAGTGAATTATTGCGCCTGTATCGGACGTACAATGTTAAATATGTGTTACACATTTCGTTAATTCGACACATGAAGTGCATTAGCAGAATTCATCCTTGGTTTCGCGTTACATTCGAACTGCATTAAGCGCATTTACAGGTCCACTCTGGTGTACTTTGCAAACGTGAGTCGAATTGCAACCAATAAACGTATACGATAAATCTAAGAAAGTTAAATAAAATGTTTATGACGTAAGTTGTACACAGTATTAATTATTATTATTTTCCTTCTGCTAACTTCGTGTTCACCATTTATTGTCCCTCACCCCGAGAAGCTAGCCGAACACCCCAGAATCCGCTTCCGGGGTTCGAGGAGCGCCGTTCGGACGACACGGAACCGCCGAGGAACCGACGCCACCGCTAGGATAATCGGCCGTCACCTCACCGGCCTTCCCGCCAATCGTCCATGACACGGTGCTAACAAAACATGATAATTATTACATTTTTTCTTTGATCTTCCCATTCTCCTTTCAAACCTTCGTCTTCGTTTTTTATAAAAACATATAAATCCGGAGGGCTCTCATAATGGTGTTTTCTTGTTTCGTGCGTCGCGTTTCGTGCGTAAACGAATGTTTACCTGAAAACTTCTCATTTCGTGCGGATCGAAAATGTTTACCTGAAAACTTAGGGACTTATTACATTATATAAATAAAATATCCGCAGGTGTGCAGCACTTGCACATTTACCAGAGGAAGTTATAACAGATGCATGGCTGCTTATGATGGAAGATTCACCCAACGAAGACGCTCTGGTCCAATTTCATGACTGTTTCTGTTTTGTAGAACAATGGCTTGAGAGCGATAATACAGGCTGATCTATGACGTCGGGGAAAAACTTCACCGGTTGATTCCTATGAGTAATTTAAACAAAAAAACCTCTAATAAACATGTGTCCATACATTAGCGGTATTACTGACAGGCTTGACCTGAAGGGACTGGACAGGACTGACAGCACGCCAATCCCTTCGTCGGCCATAAGCAGCATGCAAAAGCCTGGCGTGCGCGTTACGCATTAACCAGCAGTATTATCGACAGGCAAATCCCTTCACAGTCAAAGACGTCCAGAAATACTGTCAATGTACGGCCACCTATTGCTTTTTAACGGAAGCGTAACTCTTCAAAGTTTATAACATATAACGTCAATCAATCAAAGCATTAGCAGTAGGCTTATTTCTTATTTCATTTGTTACCTATGAAAACAAAAACTAGTATCTTAACATCGTTAACATGTTATTTGATTTCTCACAAAATAAAATAAACCTTAGTTAAACGTTAAAAAAATTAATCTGTATTATAAAATTTGATTACTGTTAATAAGTTGTAAATTTTAGGTTATTTTCACTTAGCGACATTTGTTAAAATAAATACATTTTGCAGTAATTTTTTTTTAACTCACATCGATACTCAGTACGCGTACGGTTGAACTGTCATCTCTATCGCGCACGAAACAAGAAATCATTATTACAGAATTTTATTGTCCTCCAGATTTGCGGACGAAACGAGAGGGTTTTATGGTTCCACACGATACGCGAATAAATCCTCATAATAATAATAATCTTAAATCAAGATGCACTGCGGTCTATTATTTATTTATTCGTTGTTATTGGACACATTGAACACCATAGCTTTGCCCAGTGGAACACTGATTGATTGAAGGACCTGTGAAGCAACAACACGGACTGAGGACTGAATGGAAAAAACTAGCGAAATCAATTTTAACACGACCCGAGATTAAAACAGAAAAAAATTACAAGTATATCAAAGCTCTATTTCCTATCTTAACACGAACCGAAGATTAAAGAGAGGAAACCGGCGATTTTTATGAGAAACAAGTTTAACACGGACCGAAACTTAAACAGGAAATTTTCTTTGATTTTCCTATTCTCCTTTCAAATCTTCTTCTTCGATTTTTACAAGCCGCCAAATCCGGCCCTTATTGTTGCAGGCAAGGCCTGCGACGCGCAGATGGTTTCATTTAGTTTCTTGCTCCTTGTCTGCTCCGTTCGTTTCGTCCAATGTATTTCAAGCAAATTTCGCGTCCGATTTAATTTTAACGAATTCCTGCGCCGCTATCATTTGGGCGCAGTATTTGTTCATACGGCGCGGCGACGGCCGCCAAAATTTTATTTCCGTTACATAAACACGCACGCTTGAAACTCGCGTAAGGCGCGCACGGAGTAAAAATAAAATAATATAAACGAAAACACGAAGCGGAATAAAATAATAAAAGTCCCGCGTACACCCCCCGCCCAATTCGTTTCCATTAAAAATACGCGAAGCCACTGGAGCAGAAAGGATATGTTGGCAACATCAAAGGAAGCGACGCATTAAATATTGCGCCCGTAGTTTTACACACATGCACGTACGCTTTTCTTTAATCTGTATGAAATTATAAAAACAAAAAAATATCTGGCGATTGCTATTTCACCTCCATTATCTTAATGCTGCCTTGACTTCGTCGTGATACATTGGGGCTTTGGGGGATTTACACAACAACAACAAGATGTTTATGGATCGTCGCCAATACTCCTAAAAGCTGAATGTAAATTATACAAGACCTATAGGAAGCAGCTTGTCTTTTTGTTGTCTCATAAACGAAGGAACTAGGAGGGATGGAGGGAAACGCATTAGCAAATGTGTCCTAGATTCTCTCCATAGTACACGCCATTATTTTGAATGCACTGTTTATTATTAGCATTTCGAATCGCCTACTTCAAAATAATAAATTATTTAAAGAAACTGAATGAAGCTCGTATTCAAATAGGATTCCTTTCAATCAAATCGCGTAGGTTTGGAAAGCCGTCCAATTTAGAACTTGAATCGAGTTCTTTGGGAATTGTACCGAGTGGTTTTCGCGAAACATAAAACAAATGACACAAGAAGAAAAAACCGGGTTAAACAAATTTGTCTCATTCATTAAACGAAACTCCCCCCTAATTATAATTTTTTTAATTCCATTTCCGTTTATGAGCGCGCGAAACTAACGACTCCCATTTTTTTTCTTCTATGACAAGACAATTATCCTTTGGCGTTCCAGATGCGTGTTTCTTGCAACTTCGTTACTTCTTTCGACAGTGAACGAGTGCCCCCGTGCTCTGAGCTAAGTGGATACATTTATAATTGAAAACTTGTTGCTTACTCAGTGTCGCCAATCCTAGGATACGAATGCGAATATTATGAAGTTTTGGTTGTGCGAAATACGCCCTGACGTGTAAGAAATTAAAGGCGAAAGAGGAAATATGAATTTCTCCTCACGTAACCGAGTTAAAATACAATGCATACAGTTTCCGGTTTGGTGCTACAGAAGAGTGATTTCTGCTCGTGATTAAACAAGACAAGCAGGAGGAATTTACGTCACGAAAACTTACGAACGTAAGTATTTGCGCGATAGTTACAGTCACTTAGAACAATTTCCACGTAAAAAAAGGAAACTAAAAAGAAATCTGGCGAAGTAATTAAGTTTCGCAAGCATTTGTCATAATTAGACCCTAAAGGCTTCGCTTACACACATAATTGAATTTCACACGCGGGAGATAATTCCATCTGAATACCTGGAGGTATTTGGATGCGTACACCCCTACTCGTGGCAAATGTATTTCCCCTTAATTATATGAATAATCAACAAACCCCACGAATTTATAAATGTTAGAGGGTAATATGCGTAGTACATCGCGAACGGATGTACGACGAGAACCCCGGAAGGAAGGAAGGACTTTTAAACTTTGAACAAACGTAGGCTGCTTTCAATAATTGTCTTTTCTTTTTTAATAGTTTGTGCCCTAGCCACCATATCTTTTGTAACTTTATCATTTGCCCACAAAACACACTGAAGAAACAACACGGACTGAAGACTGAAAGGAAAAAATAGCGGGGACGTTTTTTAATCCAATCCAACACGAACCGAAGCTTAAACAGGAAAAATGTCACCTTTGGTGCGCGTCGGGCGGCGAATGTCGCCGATGCGCGGGATTCTTCTGTGGGAGGCGCTTGCGTTTGCGGACGGCGTCCTTCTGATTTCCGATTAGTCGGTGTGTCGGACATCTGGGAATCGTGCGAACGTCTCGTGCGAATCCCCCTCCGGTCAACGGCTACGGATTCTGTAACTCGGCTAGCTCGACCGACGGACTAGGAGTGGATAATGAGAGTATGGTGAACACGAAAAGAGTGCTGGTTGTCCAGGAGTAAAAAAGAATATATTTACAAGTAATATATACAGAGTAATATATACACGCGGAGCGGTTGGAATGCCAGGGTCAAGAACGGTGGCTGATATGCCGGAGTGTATAACACAGCCGGGCCACGGGCTTGGTGGCGTTAGGTTGGCCGGGGCGGCAAGGTAGACCCTTGTGTCGGCGGCGGTCAGGTTAATGGCTGACGGGCGCCGTAGCCGCAGCACGACCGGCCGAGCCGAGTAGTTACCGTGGCCAGGAAAACCCTGGGCCGAGCGGCAAGGAGGCGGCGGTAAGCCGTAGGTTAGGAGGCGGTAGCCAGGTAAGAAAGTCGATGGGGGCGATCTCAATCTGCCTACTTCGCCCCAGAGATCGTTACAGTGGACCGTTCGGATCTGACGACTGCTTGAACCGAGCACCCTTTTATATGGTTAAAATTAATCCGTTCCAAGAAGGGCCCTCGCTTCTGACGTCATACTCCGCTTAGCGCTAATGGCAAAAACACAAAAAAAGGTGTAACTATCTTATATCAACCGCGAGCTACGTTTTTGATTATGCAGGCAGATAGAGGGATAAAAGGTCTTTAATTTGATCCGTGACATGCCAGGTTTTATCCGGCGGAAATGTGAGAAAAATGGCTCGGAATTGTGGAAGCACCTCCGGCGGTATAGCTCTTTTTCCAGCGGTACGAATGGGCTGAATCTTTGTACAGATGTTGTTTAGTGTATATCAAAGCTTGTGACGAAGTTTGAAAAGAATCGTACCGTGGGAAGTGGGTAAAAAAATGTGGAACTTGAATGGCGGCCTGTGATTGGCCGGGCGGATCGCTTGTTCTGAGAACTGGGAACGGCACATGATGCAGCGTGGCTATGTGTCTGTGTACTTAACTAAATAATTAACGTAACACATAATAAATACATGTAAAATGAAAATAATATTTGTTCGCGCGTAATTCGCGATCGCGTTTACGTGTTGGTAACAAAAAGATTGTAAGTATGTCAAAGGTCTATTTCCTATCTTAACACGAACCGAAGATTAAAGGGAGGAAACCAGCGATATTTACGAAAATCAACTTTAACACGGACCGATGTTTAAACAGAAAAAAAATGCCTTCCTTTATTAACTTTTTAAATTTTTTGTACCTCGCCTTTTAAGTCAGATATTGTTTGTTGAAAACTGTCGATCTTCTTTTGTTTTCTTTTTGTGCACCTCGTTCTTCAGCTTTTCATATTATTTGCTTGTTCGTTTCAGTTCTCGTTTGCTTGTTTCAGTTCTTGTTTGTCGAATTATTTCTCGTATTTTATTGACGCTTTTCTTTGTAATTTATTTTCGTTTCCTTTGCTTTCTTTAGTTTGTTTTTTTTTTTGTATTTTTTAACACTCCGGCGAAGAATCGTCAATCTTCTTTTGTTTTTCTATCATATTAGCGCTTCGTTGTTTTTTCATTACTTTCTTTCCTGCTTCTTTTTACGATTTCACTTTTTGTATTTTTAATATTCGTTTATTTTGTATTTTTCGTTTGTTTTTTTTTTTTTTCTGAACAGAACGTGAACAAATTTTTTGTCGAAATAAGAAAAAAAAGTTTTTGGTTCATCACTTGACGACATACAAACAATTTCAAAACATAATTTTCGGCAAAATTGTCCAACTCTTGACCACCTTGCTTATCATGAATTCTCGTTAAATCATCGGGACCTTCATTTCCAATGTTACAGTTCAAAATCGTGTTAAGAATAAGTTGGCAATATCTGAGAGTTTCGGTCAACTCGGAGCTTATTGTGGCAATCTTGACAATCTGTCATCAAATTTACTTTAAACTTGACATCCTCAACCTTACCTTGACCGGGTGACAAATTCTGCTGTATCTTCCACCTGCTTTCCCCTCGGCTAGCAACAGTGAGAAGGGGGTGGGTCTATTATGATGTTAAATTATTATTAAGGGCGCCAGGACGGATGTAACCTAGCTGATAGACAAACAACCTCGTCGGTATCCCCAAGCCGACTTGATCGTGCAGAAGACCAAACGAAAATAGAGGTTATAGTTGACTCAGTGGTACGTGAAGGAATGGTAACGTAAACACGCACTTAAAGTTAACAAATTTAAACTTTATTGATCGACAAAATTCGAGCAAATGCAGATCACCATTTATATCAAGTTGTATAAATGCTTTTTCACAACAAGTAAAATTACAAACATCGATAAACTGCGAATAATCCTCAAGGACAACAAAAATTCGCTCTCCAAAAAAAAGCATGCAATATTTGTGCAATGATATGAAATTTATAAATTGATATTAAGCCAAACAATCGAACTCACGACTCTTTTCTGTCAAATACAGTTGGTAACGTAAGACGAAGTTGGCGGTCACCACGTCCTCTACTGTTCCTGTCCAACGTCGCAAACCCGGATCGAACCGGTGGACAAAACTGCTAAGATGGTGGGTCGGTGTACCAGATTAGGCGTAGGGAAAATACGCTCGGCCACGAGGATGGAGTCGACTCGGCTTGAATCGAACTCCAGGAAGCACGGCAATACGTAAAGCTTGAGTTAGAAGTAGAGCCAAACGTAAAATAGAACCAAACGTAAAAGCCTGAATAGAAAGAAAGAACAGACTCGTTAGCGTCCAAAATGGCGTCAGTCAATTCGCACCTGAGATTTGTGGTTTTCTCAAGCTTGGAATGGGGCAAAAATACCCCAAAACTCAATCAGTTCTCTGAGCAAGGCCACGATAAACTTTCTACGCGATAAAACGCATCAGCACAGCACTACATCCCGATGAGAAATGAACTCGAGCGCGAAAGCAAAACGGTAGGACGCCAAAGATGCAAACACGCCATAAGCGATAGCTAATAGAATAATTATGACGCCAAGAATTTTAAATAAAAGAGCCAATGTGAAAGCGAGAATTCAAATAGACGTTTCCGTTTCCCGTTTAGGGAAATTATATCGACGTTATCGGAATTATATCCACCATTGGACGAGACTAAGGAAGATTTCTTTTACCCTGCAAAGGCTTGGTTTTATCAAAAATCCAAGTAATAACTGCTCGTCACGCTGCATTTTTCTAAAAGAGCGAATTTTCGACTGATCTTGCGTTTTTATTAACCAATGTAATTTTTTTTTGTAATAAATGTGAGATGATTTACTTCTGAAATGTCGAATAGAGTGTTTAGTTAAATTGTACACACGGGTACAACTTTTGAATCGTTTTAGCCCCGGTGTATTCGGCGACCTTCTGTCACATATGATTATTCTGTTTGACATAGTGTAATTTTTCTGTGCATCTTGATTAAAGCAGTTGTTTATTGTAACTATTTGTGTTTTTATACTGCTACCTTCACAAGTGCAAGTGCAAGTGCAAGTGAGTAAAGTAAAACCTCCTGGAATTATTACGAAAAAGATTGCGAATGCCAGATACCTTGGGAATAATATTTCGCATTAACTTCTTTAGCTGAGTAATTGTTCACCCTGGCGCCTATATTACATCTTTAAAAACCACGCGGAACTCCATTGGGTTTCCTGGGGCAATAGCTGACGGAAAGCTGCGCAAACTTGCCACCTAGCTAAGAGTAACAGGAATAATTCAGTTTAGAGTTTTGGTGGTAGCACCGATGCAAAAAGCATTACAAAGTAGAGAGAAGTCATCTTGGATGACTTCGTGTTGCAGTTACATATTCCACCCTCTATCGTCACCTGAGCCGCGCAACTCCAACCACCCTTTAAAAATAACATATGCCGAACAGTCAGTAAGAATTTTTTTTTGTCAAAATAAGGTATAAGAAAAATCCAAGCTACTTATAATTATCAAGCGGAGTACGGAAGTTAGATTCATAAATTATTGATACAATATTGCAACTCGACCGCCCACCTAAAGATTATGTAAGTAACCGTGGCAGCGGCTCGCTTTATCAACAGCCTTGGCCGAAATGAGACATAATAGACATTTGCAAATTCGAAGAACTGCATTCTTAAAAAAAGAAACTAATTTTTCGCCAATCCCGAAAATTATATGTAGTGGCGAGCAAGGACTGAAATCTCATTCCGTATAAAGAGGGAGTTAATGGCAATATTTGGTTCAAAAGCTCAAACCAGATATCTACAAACAAAGAAATTGTTACTTGGGTCCTTTATAGTGTGATTAAAATTTCAGTAAAAGAGTGAGGATTATTGTGGTGCGATTAATTTTGGAAATTAAGACCTAGTTTGGGCATCTCTTACTCTCGTCGAGATATCTAGACGGACGTAGTGTTTCGAGGAGGCCTTGTAAAAAATTGATAAAACTGAAAGTAAAGGATAATTCATCCCCTTTCTGTTATCATTATTTTTAACCACCCGTCCCTCACAAAGGAAGACTTGGTTTTCATGACCTATAAACGATTTCAAAACTTCATTTCGCCAAAATTACCCAACTCTTGACTGCCTTGTTTGTCACCAGGTCATTATTTCAAGGTCATATCCAAAATTGAGTACAAATCATCAAAGTCTCACCAATCCACCAAGCAAGAGGAGTACGCTATGTAAATTTACGTTGGTATGTTCGTTTCAAAACCAGAAAAATGTTCTGCAAGTACTGGGAGGATTTTCTGTTAATTTCAGCAATTTGGTAACAAGGTTCCAATATCCAATCTTTGGTCTTATTAGGAAAATTCCTTTAGCGGTAGAAATAACTTAGGTTTGTTTTGATGGGGTAACCAAACAGCCTCGTGGCTTAACTTATCTTGTTGCTAATTTACCAGAAGCGTTAATCGTGAAGTTTCTTGCTTCATTTTCTCCTTTGCGTCGCATCGTTTGCCTTGCCTCGTCTTGACTTGCGCTACCTACCTGAAGGCCAGTAAATTGTGCGAGCGACTGACGTTTCTCCAGCACCGCTCGGCAAAGCTCTTGGAGATGGGAAGGTTCGACGTAACCCCAAAGCAAAAGGTAGGAAAAGTGAATAAAATAAAAACCAGCAGCTGTATCGAGTTCGACCCTGAAGGAGTCCCAATGAAAAGAACACCAATTGTAATTAAGTAAACAACACGTTAGATATCCGATCAACAGATCTGTTCTTCGTTTACAATTAACGTTAAAGTGATTAGAGAGATTAACTTGTCTATCAAATAAAAGAAAAATACAAATAACAACGCCGCGGTAACTCAACAGAGTAATTAATAGTTATTTGTTATACAAGACGGTAAAATTATTCTTTATCGATGAGTGAATTAATTTTCACGAGTCGATAATAAAATTTTACCGTCGTGTCTAACATTCTATTTTTTTCTACAGCGAACAATTTCGCAGAAAAATAAAGAGAGCAATCACGTCTCAAAATCGTGTTGTATGATCATGATCCCAGTAACTAGTTGTTGCTATGGTTAATACGAAAATTGTTACCTTATCTACCCTTGCTGTTAAAATTCCGTTTTATCGACTGTTTTGTGTTGATAAAAGCACACTTTAACGTTCGCTATAGAAAGAAAAATAATTAGAGTAATTCCGACCTTGTACCCAGGATCCGGCGTAATGACAGACAGCTCGACAGCTGTCAGTAGTGAGAGAGCGCCCTCCAACGGAGGTAACTGCAGTCAATGACGTACTTCGACCCAGATATTACGTCACCAAGCGGCGTCGCTGGCAGGTCCAGTCGGGTCCACTATGACAGGCGGGGAGAAGCCGTGTTGCGAGGCTTCAATCGATAGCTCGACGGCTGTCAGTAGTGAGACAGCGCCCTCCAACGGAGGTAACTGCAGTCAATGACGTACTTCGACGCCGGTATTACGTCAGCAAGCGGCGTCGCTGGCAGGTCCACTTTGACAGGCGGGGAGAAGCCGTGTTGCGAGGCTTCAATCGACAGCTCGACAGCTGTCAGTAGTGAGACAGGACAGCGCCCTCCAACGGAGGTAACTGCAGTCAATGACGTACTTCGACGCAGGTATTACGTCACCAAGCGGCGTCGCTGGCAGGTCCACTTTGACAGGCGGGGGGAAGCCGTGTTTCGAGGCTTCAATCGTTTCAAAACGCCAATTCCGGCCTTTTCTTGCACCCAAGGGACGACGATATTCTCAATCCAGGTAAAACTACCACTAAAAGCTAGAAGCCTAGTAGAAGAAAGAAATATGCGTTACTCACGGAACAATTGCAGAAAATGGCCAACAAAACATACCTGTTCCGTTTCACAGAAGCGGGCCTGTTTAACGAGCTCGGCGTGCTTTAACAAATCTAGGAGAAGATTTCGTTTCAGGTCACAATCACAAAACTCCATGAGAGAAACACAAAGATTGAAGACACAAATAAACGATGCGCACGCCAGAAGCGCTATTGAAACACTGCCCGCGAGAACGAGGGCGACGTACTTTTCCACTATCGCTACGACGGAAGTCGTTACGAATGAACTCAGATTTAGCCGGGCGATAGACAGACAGACAGACCAGCTCCCTATTCATCCCGTAAACGCATCAAGCGGCACCTGAGCGAGTTAGCCTTTCTCCGCTTGGGCCTCGACCAGAGCCATCGGATTGAGATACGCCCAATCAGCGCGCAGGGCAGGTCCACCTTTCGGTGGCTGGCACTATAAAGTGTCTTCCAACTCACTGCTACCAGACTGGTCCGGGGTTGCACGCCCCTCGCCCCTTCTGGTCAAGGGAGACCTATCTAATCTCTACTAGCTAACCAGTCTAGTGCCGGAACTGAGATCCGCAGTTCACACGTCGAGATGGATGGACATCATCCCTAGCCCAAGCATGCGGGCTAGCAACCACTGCCCCCGTGAGTCCAACCCAGTCGACCGGCGGAGGTCCCCTCTGCTCGCTCCACTCCAGAGGAGGAGAGGGTATCCTCCGGGCTAACCGGTCCCCACGGTACCAGTTTACTTCACTGGTTGGAAGTTCGGCCACGACCGAACAATCGGCCGCGTCCTGCAGATTAGGTTTCGTGCAAACCAGGCACTGGTACGCCAACTCAGGACGGTGGGCTCGTCACATCCATAGGGACTCTATCAAACGTCCACAATGGTCACCTACGGCCGAGGCCGTTGGATCCACGCTTTGGTTAGCAGGGCACCCCCCCCTGCCGGGAGCCGGGCGATAGAGTGAAATGGAGATATACAGTCGGACTAAATAATAGCGTATAGTCTAGCTGATGCAATATTGTGAAATATGATAAAAATCACATACGCCTCCTGAAGTTTACATACAGGGTAGCTGCCAATTATTAAGGAATAACGTAAATGAATTTTTCAACCGTAACACTTGACCAAAGGGGTTTTGGAGTGACACCCGCGCACCCTTTTGTTTAGTGCAAATTCATCACTTGTACATTTTAAATCGTGATCTCTGAAAATTTTAGGACAGGCAACCCATCAGTCAAATCAGAAAACATTTCATGTTTATGAACTAATAGAAGCACGGGAGTATAATGTGTTGCCTAATTTCAAAATTTTAAGGGGCCACGATTTAAATGGACGTTTAAAAATTCTTGCTAATGCATTTTTATTATGTTTACGTCTTCCTGCTTAAAAAATGAAGAGAAAGAAATATATAGTAGCCTCATCTTGCCCAAACTTGAACTTCCTGTAACCTAGCATTTTTGACGCAACGCCAACAAACTCATTCGTCAAAATTAACGTCCCAAATTATTAACGTCAAACAAAATTAACGTAAGATATTTGATAAAACCCGCAACTACAGATGTCGAAAAAATCCAAGTCGTACGTGCGCATCCTGACGCACGTCCTGCGCGCCATCGCCGACCTCAACGAAGACAAGGGCTCAACGATCCCCAGGATCGCGGAGCAAGTGCGGCGTGCGTTTAATATTTCGAGCGCGGGCGACATGAAGCCAAAGAACCTCGGCGTACTGGTGAAAAAGGCCCTTAAGCACGGGGTGAACGTGGGCGTTCTGAAGCTGACGTCGGGGAAGTACCGCCTCAGTTTGGACCAGTCACCCGCCACATGTGCCGTTAATACCGCCACGAATGAGCGCCGTAAGCGCAAACGGCGCGATAAATTCAAGGCGAAATTGAAGAGGGACGCGCGAGTCCTGGGAAAACGTAAAGATAAGAGACTCCGTCGGTTTGTCAGTAGAAGGCAGTTATTAAAACAGGCCAGGAAAAGGAGAAGCAGGCGGCTGCTCACTAAGGTACACCTGAAGAAAAGCAAGCCGAAGAAACGATGACGGCTTTTATATATTATGTATTTGATGTGCGTTTTGTGAATAAATCAAACATGGAGCGTGTAATTAATTTCGTCACATTTGGGATCGATTTCAATTTCAGGTTTTGAGGAACAAAGTCGGAAGTAATTTTATGCATCAGCGCATATAAATTGTTTCGTAACGCGTGACAGAATAAAGACTTATCTTTCACCAACAGCGCCCCTCAATTTCTATGCAACCTTTACAATTAATGTACAACGTACAGTCGTGGACGGTTAAAAAAGCGAACGAAAAGCAATCGACTATCCGCGACTGTACATGCAAAAAGCACATCATATTTTTATCTCGCAAACCAACCAAACAATTTGAATCGAAGTCGGCAAGAAACAACAATGCAGTTCTAGCCTCTATGCACTACAGTCAGAACAGAAACAGAATTTAATTAATTAAAAGCTATCATACTATCGCCGGGATTCTCAGAATTTACATCCGTTAGATTAAAGTAACACCATTAGGATATTGCAGCGTTGCAAACTGAAAACAAAAGTTGGCATTTAAAATAATATTAATAAAGCACCCAATCTGAAGATAGACGTTCAAGGTACGCTTACATTTTTAATCTTTTTAAATAAATTAATTTATTTATTATACCACCAGAAAGGATACTATTTATTGCTCGGTCCCCTTACTTTCCTTGACTTAAAAAAAACAGTTTACAGGCGAGAAATTAACAGCATCCTGAAGTGATCCTTGAAACAAGTCCTTGCACGTGAGCACATTGTGATGCGCTTCGATTCGTTCGCGAATACGTTTCTCGAGTTGGCAGGAATAAGTAGCCTTGGAGACTCAATTCTTTACATACCCTCACGAAAGTAATTGGCAATAACGCGGAACTGCAAGGACACTAATGGCATCAGGTTTCTATTGATATTTATTACAGTTCCGGGAAACAAGTTCTAAATTCATTTTTTTACGATCGAACGCAGAAGAACTAAATCGATTACGTTTTATAGCTCCGGAAACAAGCTTGGAACAAATTAAAACGGGAAGGACACGAATCAAATTGAAGAATTTGGCATGAAATGAAATTGTAAACAATTCTTCACAAATAATAATTGAGACAATTTTTAATTTGACAATTTAGTCAAATTATTAAAGGACACAATTTAGATAATTACAGATTACTTCAGAACGAATCATACGAGACAATGCAAAACAAATTCAAAATAATTTTATAACGAGAGAAAGAGCATTTCATAACTCAAATAAGCAGTTGTTAGTTTCTAAAAACGTAACCAAATGGCAAATAATTTAATGTTTTCTTACCCAAACCATGGTGCTAAATATAGAAAGACGGACGGATTTTCAGACTCTGTGAAAACCTTCGGACCCTGGAGATGTACACGACCTAACGGCTACTATCTCTCTGATATCTTGCTACCTACCTAGGTCTGCAAATTAGTGCGAGTGACTAACGTTTCTCCAGCACCGACTCGGCATAGCTCGTGGCGAAGGGAGGTTCGACGTAACCCCAAAGCAAAAGGTGGGCAAAGTGAATAAAATAAAAGATACCAGCTGAGCACACTTGTTTATATTTAACTTGCTCAAAATTAAGTAACGACAACGCAAAAACGAAAGGTAATTAAATAAATAACACGTTAAATTTATCCCGTACCACAGATCTGTGCTTCGATAACAATTATGACTTAAAGCAATCAAAGAAATTAACGCTTATCAAAAGAAACGGGTAAATGTAAACAAACCCCGCGATGATGTAAATCGATACAAATAAGTAAAGCCAATCCGACCTTGGTAAAATCCAAAGATCCAGCGTCAATGTCAATCAACTGTCGACAGAGAGTCCTCCCGCGGTGGTTAGCGAAGTGAGTCAATCAATGTTGCGGTAATGCTGCCAAAAGTGTGGCGAGTCTATTCTCACAGACCGGGAAAGCAAGGTGGCGTGGCCCAATTAGTTGCGAAACGCCAAGTCCAGACTTCTCTTGCAGCCAAGGGGACGACGATATTTCTCACCCAAATAAAACTACCTCGGCAAGCTATCTTGAACTGGGACTATGACTTACAAGTTTTCTCAAACTTAAACTTAAACTTCAAGCCTAACGGAAGAAAATATGCGTTACGTTTCGTCGCAGACAGAACATGGCGACAAGACATATCTGTTTAAGTGAAAGCTGTTTAGCAAGCTTAAAATTCTCTCCACGTACGATAACAACAAATCTCGAAATAATTCCGGTTCCGTCTTCCGTCGTGAAAGGGAGCGCAAAGATACTGCACACAAAATAAACGAGGCGTACGTGAGAGCTTTCGATACGATACTGCTGCGAGCGAGTGTCGCGTTCTTCCCCCCAACACCAGTTCAGACAGGAGTCATTAGGATCGAAACAGATTTACTAAGTGAAATGGAGATACACAGTATGCCTTAATTAACAGCGCGCCACCCAACTGTCGCAAGATTGCACCACATTGTGAAATTTGAAAACGGCACGTAGGCCGTGTGATTGTTAAATTCCCACTTGAATGAATTTTTCAACCATAACAATCTATTGTGTCAAACCCAGTCTCCTTTTATATGGTTTTATAACGGATATTTCGATTACGTAACACTTTACATGTGGGTCAGTCAAACGCAGTCTCCTTTTATATGGTTTTATAACAGAAATTCACATTATGTAACACTTTACATGTGGACCAATTCATCATGATTTTCCGTAACCGTTTGCTCATAAGCTTGTATAATGCGTGGCTTTTTCGATGAGTCACCTGTGCAGCTTAAATTCTTCGAATGCAATTTGGAAAGGTCAGCCATGACTCATGATAAAGCGAGTCGCCGTAACGTTTGCTCACGACGTTTGCTTAGATAATTTTTAGGTGAGCACATTTTCCCAGGCCGAATTTAATTTACGTATTGAACTTAATGATTTATGAAATGCTGGATTCTTATAGTTCATTGCCAGTGACGAGGTCATCCAATTTATGGGTGAGATAGAAGAAACTCTTTGGATGGTTTACACGTTGATGACGTTGCTCATTGCTTCTCCTGGGAAGGAGAATTAAATGACCTGGCTTCGACGAAGTATATTGTAGTGTTGCGTTCCTTGCAGATGTAGTAAGTATCAAAATTGTTATCTTTCTCTTTTAATTGATCCGTTCAATCACATCCACTACACAATTACGTAGTATAGTTGTACTATTCAACATCGGCGATCCTATTTGTCGGAAGGCAGTCCGTTTTGCTCCGGTCTTAAGCGACAAAAATGAGGTTGTGATCCTATTTGCCGGCCAATCAGAAACGAATGCGGTTTAATTCGTTAAGGGGTTTATTTTGACGATCGTCATCTCTATTCTGTTACGTGGAAGAAGTCAACATAACATGGCTTCACGTTTGTCATTCTGATGTTCCTTGACCTCTGTCATTTTGACGTGTGTCGATGTGACGTTTCTTGTCGTTTGTCATAGTGACATGGTTTTGTTGAGCACTAAGCAACATGTGAGTCTCCACAGTTTAAGCGAAAATAAATTCTTTGGATTCTTATGGAGAAATCGGTGAATACGAGGATATTTAATGGGAGTATGAAAAGAAGAAGATGCAACGTAAAGTTGATGATAAATTCAAGGGCCAAATTTAAAAAAAAAGCGCAAAAAGAGAGAATAAAAAAGAAACGAGAAAGTCAAGAAACAACTACAAAGGAAAAATGTTACTAAATGAAGAAAAAGGAAGAAGATATAGCATAAACTCTTATTGAACGAAATCCCCAATGGCCAAATAAGTAAAATGATGCATTTACTGCAAATACGGATGTGAGATGGATTGAGCTTTGAAAAGAAGTAATCATAAAAATGTGCAACTAATTATGTACTAAATAGAAGAGGAGAAAAAAAGGGAACCGAGAAATTAACACAAAGATCCATGGGTCTTCACACGTTTCTAAACTGAGGAAGAAGAACAGTATAAAGCGTATCTTTGAATGAAGAAAACATCCAACGGCCAAATGAAAAAGAGATGCGTGGTTGCGAAATGGATGAAGCTTTTGAAAAGCTTCTCACAAAAACGTTCAATTAATTAGGTACATAATAGAAGAAGGTGCAAGAAAACCTAGAAAAGCTGCAAATAGGGAAGAAAGAGACTCACAAGGCCCTACAGGAAAAAGGCTTTAATTTTCACCATGTTTCTAAACTTCGTCGTCGAGAAAGAAATCGGCGAATCGGAAAGACTAAACAATTCATGCTGACAAATGAAAACCAAGTTGTTTGGACTTACTTAAGAATGCTACACAACAATTCGTATTTCACTCAAAACAATTAGAGTGCTCGCTCATTAAATGTGACGCTGACAATTTTGGAACATCGACCTTTGCATTCGAACCTTTTGAAACGCACTTTGCGGCATCCGGCACGGATGGTATAAAAAGGAAAATTTGTAAATCAAATAGGGAGTAGTTGATTAGTTGTTAATCAATGAGTTGTATAGTCGGTAACAGTCGACAGGCAGTTTCCAGAGTATTCATTAATATAATTAGTTTAATGTATTTGGTGAATTTTATTTATGACTTCTGAATCGGTCCTTGGCGCCGGCGTTTGGTCGAGTGCGGTGCAAAGAGGCGAGCTAATGTAAAATCTAAATTGATTATTATGTTTCGTTCGCCAATATCCTGCCCTGCAAGCGAGTGATCGATATAAGGGAAAACGTACCGTGGCCGTGGTGGCGACCCCCTTATAACATAACTACGTTGACTATATTTCCCTTACAACGTAACGTGGTGGAGGCGCACTTAAAAAAGGACAATTTAATTGTAACAAGGCGGAGTACATCCCTTCCATTCTTGACATGTAAGCGTAAGCGCCGAAATTATAACTTATTACTTGCAGATTTTTATCGGTGCTACTTTTTCAACTAGTGACATCTAATAGCAATAAAATGAAGGCCCGCCAATAACAGCCATATTCGATGTGAAAACGGTAGTATGAACATCAAAGGCGCCGACACGAGCTGTCCCTACTGATTGATGAATATACTGTGTCTGAGCAAACGGCGATGGTACACATCGGAAAAGCAAGAAATCCTTGAGCTCTTAAGAATTGCACTAACCTTCCAGTTGAATGCTACTCAACGGAAAAAAAAACCTGGATGACTTCTACCCTATTCGTAAAATAGTTTCAGGAGTCGTTTGTTGTACAAGTGAGGTGAGGACATTTCAAGTAGATAATTAGAGAATAATCTCAATGCAAAACCAATTTTATTGGTCGATAATTCTTCTAGGCATACATCGGAGACGCAACTAACAAGTAATGATTGTCAAATTTTAATCATGTTTCTGCCATCCAATTGCACCCCACTTATTCAGCCCATGGACCAAAAAAGCGATACGTTTAACCAAAATCTACTATCGAAACAGCCTTTTAGCACACGTTCTATCTTTGGAAGATGATGACATTTCAAGGGCTCTTAAGAAACATCACTTTGAAGGATACCGTGTTTTTCTTGCCAATTCCTAGGACAAACTGTCGCCTACTGCACTGAGAAAAATGTATACGAACACTTCATTCGGATTCCCAAAGAAAACCGATTCAGCGTATTTACGCTGCAAAATTAACAGTATGGAAATAATTTTTGTTACATCAAATTTCATCGCAGCGAGTTTGCGACGCATTTGTAGCGAGCTGGCAACGTCACTTCTATGTATATCTTATCTGGACATCCAACAACACGTGGGCTGCGCCGGAAACGTCTATTTGAATTCTCGCTTTCGTATTGGTTCTTTTATTCAAAACTCTCGGCGTCATAATCATGCTATTGGCTACCGCTTATGACGTAGTGGTAATTTCGGCGTCCTTCCGTTTCACGTTAGTGCCTTTGTTCAGTCTTCATTACGCTCTCTTGGTGTGCAGTTGCGCGTTATTGCGATAACGAAATTGTTGCTCTTAAAGTGAGGAGAATTTAGCAACGGCCCTGCCGGAATAGAATTCACACCAACGAGCGAGTGAGTACAGGGGTATTTTCAGCCCCACTCCAAACTTTGGATTACTACAAATCTCAGGTAAAATTATTGAGCAAATTGTCTGACGCCATTTTGGACGTTAACGTTCCGTTCCTTCTTTCTCTTCAGGCTTTCAGTTCAGCTTTTAGTTCGACTTCGACTTTCAGTTACCAGTTTTCGAACAAGTCGTAGTGCTAGGTGTTGTACTATTCGATTTATCGTTTCGAGCCAATTCGCCTTCGCTGCGAAGAAACCAGCTCAAGCGTTCCTGCGACGTACTATCGATATCATAAAAAACTAGGACAACTTTTAAATCCAGTAGCCATGCGTTTCCATTATTTTTATTATATTGAATCTTACTTTATTGTCGAGTCAGTAATTCATATTTATGTCATGTCAAATTTTGATGTCAATAAACCATAATAACAGCAAGAATTATAAAACTATTGAAACGTTACCTTAGGTATGACTGGAAGAGACAATTTCAAACAATTTTACATTTATGGTCGGTAGCAGTTTTACACAGCTAAAAAAATCTTGTCCTAGTTTTTTATGGTAGCAATAGTACCTTGCGAATTCGCTTTGAACCAGATCACCGATGTTGGAAACAACTCGCAGATGGCGTCGTGAGTGCCAACTTCACTCCGCGGCCCCGACTGACAGATGAATGTAGCTGCGTCCTGACAGTAAGGTCGTGAGTTTTGAAGTGTATATTTATTTATTTTTTTCTTGAACGGTCGTTGCATGCCTTATCGGAGAGCGAATTTCGGCTGACTGCATGATTATGTTGACAGGTACAAACTGTACACTTAATTAGAAGTAAACACCGGATACTTACTCAGATTTATTTATTTAAGCAGATAACTTCATTATTTTGACACATATGTATCGTTGATACGTTTGCTATTAAACGTTAAGTAACTTTAAGGTTGTGTATGATGTCTACGTTCACGTACCAGTGAGTCAAGTGTAGCCTCTATTTTTGTTTTGGCCTTCTGCCCAATCAAGTCGGTTCGGGGATACCGACGAGGTTGTTTGTCTATCGGCTGGGGTCCGTTCCGTCCTGGCGCCCTTAATAATTTAACATCAACTTAAACCCACCCCCTTCTCACTGTTGCTAGACGAGGGGATCAGCTGGCGGAAGATAACAGCAGAATTTGTCACCCGGTCAAGGTAAGGTTCAGGCTGTCAAGTTTAAAGTAAATTTGGTGACACTTTTCTCAGTGATATACTAAGGAAAACCATTCTGTAATGTTAATTTTGCAGTAGTATGGTGAGAAAAGTCAGTTTAGTACGCTGAGTCGGCTTTAAAGGAAATATTTTTCTCAGTGTGCAATAGAAAAATGTTGGAAAAATATACTTTGCTATTCAACTGATAATTAATCAGCCTGTTGATGTCGCAATAAATTTAGAAACTGATGGGGATTCAGATGACGACATTCCAATGTCGATTCTCAAAGAAAAATGGCTGTCAGTAGATGAAGATCAATCAGAATTTGCGGAAATCGGAAATATGTTGTAAAGAATCAGAAATTAGTGAATGGATCATTGAAGATGGGCCATTGGATAGTGACGACAGTTCCCTCGACGAAGAAGTTGTCAGAGATGAGCTGAACATTAAACATGAAGAGGTTATTAGAAGTTTCAGTGCCTGCACAATGAGCGGAAGAAAACAAAGTCGAATTAAACAGTTTGGCAGTCGAGTTAAACAGACTATTCTCCGAATGCTACGGCAGCGGACAATGGAGGCTAAACAAGGGTGCGAAGGTGCAGTTTCAATTGATCCGGATTACCGGAGCTTTACTGTATGTAAGAAATTTAAAAAAAATGAGTTCTTTGGGATACTTTGCAACTGCTAAACTCAAACATCTCCTTGAGTTGATTGAGTTTAACAATTGGAGGGAAGATGCGACCTACATTGCTTGTCTCGCGGCATTAAGAGATCATCTGTTTGTTGATCCTTCCGCCTACTTTTTCCCTCCAGCTGTTGCTTTGTGTGTCGTCGGGGACGTAACGGGGGGAGAGAGAGAGTTATTTTCGTGCAGACGGGGGATCTTCCAATTTGCGAAAGCTTACACGGTGAAACTCCTTTGTTCAAATTAAGCTTGCGTAAGAAGTTTTTAAAATGTTTTCGGGCGAATTCATTCATTCAAGTGACCACGTCGTCGCGTCGCGTTTATTTTTCCGGCGGATTGCAGAAGTATAAATTAAAATATAAATCAGTTGTTTTTTCAGAGGATTAAATCCAACGAAAACCTATGGAGGCGAGATGCACTCGCTGGTTAATCCAACCCTCCGTCTGTTCCTAATTAAAATTCCTAGCGTTATCGAGCGAGCTATTAATTAAAAATATTATTGCTTTAATAAGCGGGCCCTCGCAAAAAAAAAAAAAAAAACAAAAAAAACAGGGGGTTACAAAGTTTTAATTGAGTCTGAGCTAAAGACGCGCTCTGTACTGCAACATTCAAACAACCCCCTTTTACACATTTGATTTTTGACTGGAATCATTATTCCAATACGTTTTTGATACTTAATATAAATTGCAACCTCGTCTACTGACAACAAGGCACACAAAATGCAAATTATTTCGTTTATTTGTCAAGTGATATACAGGGTGCCCCAGACTTTTGCTTTGCTTACAGGTTGTGTATTCATACAGTGACGCACCCAGTACCTAATCCTGGGGGGTCAGTATACTTACGTTTTGATCATGTCGCCTACAAAAGGGAGGGGATGAAAAATAACCAAGCACAAACGCAATCATATTGGGGGGGAGGGATGTAACTCCCAGTGCCCCCTTGGGTGCGCCACTGTATTCATAACGAAACAAAATAACAAGATATCAACAACCTTGACAGGTTAAATGAAAATCTGAAGCACCCCGTATAAGAAATTCCATTTCGAACTTTTTTTTCTTTAATTTAACAACTTAAACTTTCTCATTGAAATAATCTCCCTCCCCCCCTCGTTAAGTAAACAAAAATCAAGTTGCGTTGCAACTCAGATTAAACGCAAACCGTACGACATGAAAAATGCAAAATGCAAATGGAAAGAAACTCGACCAGCAGCGTTTTAATTAAAGAACTTAACTGCAAGCGCGAGAGTGCGCTTTTGTTTTCGTCGGGTGGAGGAAGGGGGGGGGGGCGGCAGGTGAACCCTGAAAGTTGCTAATTTGCAAGCGCGCTTAATCACCCCGGTCTTTTCGCGAACGTTTATTATAAACAGTAACAGGTAGTTGCGACCTTGGAACGGGTGTAACTGAGCTGTAATGTGAGCGCCCCGTTTGTAATTAGCCCGCTGTAATTATGATGAGGGGGGAGGCTCGGTAAGTAAGTCAGAGGGTCGTTTTTTACGGCCGATGAAATCTACGATATACAGGCAGGGGGTAAAAAAATTGTGACGTTGCGTCATGTCTGTAATGAAGTATTATTATATTTTTTTCGCTGTACTTCTGACACCCACAATATTGTTATACGGAATGTTTCATCGAAACTTGAAAAAAGTTGAAAATCATACTGAAATGACTATATTACAAAATGAAGGAGTAGATATCTTATGTGGTCTTGTCGTTATACCAACCGTCGTAAAAGTACCAAAAAATAAACTTCGTTACCCTATTAATTGTGTTAGGTGTGAATTTTTTGCCTTTTTTTAGTTAACAATACGTTTTATTTTTTGTTCAAATTCTTATTATTTACATAAACAATTTCCTTGTTGCAGAAATTCTATTCACAAGCTAAGTAGCAGTGAATGTGAATATACAGGTTTTTTTTACTTTTTGAAACATATGTCGGACGATCCAGTTTTTAATACAAAGTTTGTAGAAATAGTGGAAAAATATTGTCGCGATGAAGGTCGGCTGCCTCCACCATGTCACGGGCCCGGGGTTTCTATCCGTTTAGGGCGTAGGTAGCAGAGGTAATAGATGGTAGAGCTTGAAACACAGGTGTTTTAGAAAAAAAGGAATTAATACCGCTTTATTAAAGGAAATTTAAATAAATTTAGTTGCGGGGGTTCGTCTCGAATTGTTGGGAATGCGATCCGGGTGTTCACGGCGACGGTTAGCTCACGTCGTTCCTTTTCTGGCCGGAGTGGAATAAGATTCTTCCCTGACGGGTTGGTGGACTCGGGTATCGTTTCCCTTGGTTGGCGGGAAAAGATGGTCCTCGTTCCCGGGGGTGGGTACTGTAGTCGGCCAGCAGGGTTGCAGCAGCTCGATGCAGTAGCGTTTAGTTGTAGGACAGCGTCCCGGTGCAGTGGCGTCCCGGTGTAGGACAGCGTCTCGATGGAGTGGCGTCCCGGTGTAGGACAGCGTCTCGATGCAGTAGCGTCCCGGTGTAGGACAGCGTCTCGATGGAGTGGCGTTCAGTTGTAGGACAGCGTCTCGATGGAGTGGCGTTCAGTTGTAGGACAGCGTCTCGGTGCGTGGCGTCCCGGTGCGTCGGCACTAGAGGCCACGGAGTCGGTTCGGTAGAACGACTGCCTCCTAATTTTTGGCTCGCATTTTTATACACCGTTTTTGGCTAGTTTGCATGTTGCATCTCTTTGTTTTTGCCCCGTGTTTCGCCCATCGTTTTCATATATGCGCGGCCTCGTTTGTCGTAATTTTCGCTGAGCTCTATCGTTGTGGAATTTGAACCGATTACCTGTTTATTTCGACACGGTTGCGGTGCCCTCGATTACACATGTTCGCGTTTAAATTATTTGTTTGCGGAATACAACCAGAAAGCACCTCGTGGTTTTTTAGAAAATCCCTTTCGTGACATTATCCTCGTATTTACGATTTTACTCGAAGAAACCACAACAGAAGGGAAGTTATTGAAAAGGCATGGAAAGCAATCGAGGCTGAAGTAAAACTTTTTTTTGATAGCTAGAGATTTCTGGCAATACTGTTGCTTCAATGTGAGATAAGGTCAAATTAATGTTGCGTATTGCCTATCGACAGTTGCTAGTTGCTTATTGCTTGTTGCCTCAGTGTGAGAGCGTGTTACATTCAAATTATCGTGACGATATAACAACATTCAATTTCGTTTTAATACCGTTGGCGATCCTGTTGTCCCTCCTCTACGTCGCTATGGGGGAAACCTGCGTATAGTGATCGCTGAACATAGGCTATGAAGGCCCCCTGTGACTCTCAGGCCACCTGTCATTGGTTATCGTCGGTAATCCCTGCGCGTCGAAGCGACCTTCTTCATCTTCAACCTGGTCGCGTCCTCTTTCTTGTTCGGAGCATTGTGCCGGTGTGACGTGTTTTTCGTGTGTGTTAAATTTAACGGATTTCTTGCTCGTTTGGAGAAGTAAATCAATTGTGGCTTTGCTGGAATATCGAATGACACCGTCGAACAGCGCTTGGAGACAGTTTTAATCTCCTTACCAAGCCTGAGGCCCCAATTCTCTCAGGGAGAATATGACGACGCATGCCGACCAACATGGCCGCTAACAAAAAAATCATTTCTTCTACTTAGGCCTTTCTATTTGGGCGCAGGTTATTAGACCAGACCTTTTGGCCTAGTTCTCCGGGGGCGCTCCTGCCCATAGTCGTATCGAGACCCGATCGAGAAAACCTAATCAGCCATCTTAACGATCTGAGCGGGTCCAGTTCAGACCAGTTTGTCGACGCTTCCTGCGGTTGGTAGAGGGCGTTACAATTTCCCACCGGCCTCTGCGCTTCGGTTGGCACCGTCGACTTTGACGTACGTCTGGACTCGCAGTTTCAAGGTTAGGTTTTCACTTTAATCTGACATTTTACGGACCGATCGGTTGTTAAATTTTACTCCTAGCTCGTGAGAAATAAACCGCGAGTACGAATTCCGAAGTCCGAATTGCGCTGCGCTTGCGGTAGTTAATTTAAGCCTAAAGTAAGCAGCCGATTGTAATTGTTTCTTAACAATGTAGAGTGTTTTCTTTTTTAATTGTGTAATAAATTGTGTTAACTTTAATTACGATTTTAATTTCTACTTTCACATACACCAGTAGGTAAGATTTTCGCCTCTGATTATTCATGTTTCATTTTTCTGCACGATCTGATCGATTGTTTGTTGATTAGTTGTTCAATTGTCTTCCGGCGCCTTTTATAAGTTTACCTCCTTTAATTGACCTGCCCCTTTTCCACTGTTGTTAGCTGGGGCACAGCTGATCGTAGAATCGGCAGAAGCTTGTCATCTTGAACCGTGGTAAGTAGAGGCAAGTAAATTTAATTTAAACTTTGGTGACAAGCGGCCTAAGATTTTTTGTTTAAATTTCGTTCTTTTTTAATTCAATTTCTTCTTTGGTTTTCATCTTTTTTTTTAGTGCCTCAAATTTTTAAGAACATTGATTTATGCTCGAACATCAAAGTAATTCTTCTGCGTTCGCACATCATGAGATTACTTCCTCCCTTATTTGACACAAACCAATCTATCTTATGAGAAGGACGAGATCGTTCGCATGGTTGCTTTCTCGGCGACCCACCTCATTCCCACTATTACATGCGCGCTCAATCTCAGCGATCGCAAGCGAGATATGCCGGGACGCGACGACTCTCATCGACGCGCGACGCTTAACTAAATTTTTGTTAGTAACAAGTTTGTTTTCGATACGGCTTTACAAATTTTGTGTTGGCACGTACTCAGGAAATGTTCTTCGTCTCACAGTAATTGACAATAAAAGTAATATTTTAATAATAAATTCAAATTTAAAGTTTTGTACATTAATGACACGATGAAGTACTCAACATATTGCTGTGTTATGGGACTCTTGCAGATTTTAGCATAAACGTCTTTGTTTCCACGTTTTGGGAGTCAATTTTATGCTGTGTTATTTGGTATCTTTTGCAAATTTTAGCGTTCGTTGCTTTTCTCAGGGTAATTTTTGTCGATATTTTCTAAATCTTTGTTTTGTTTATAGTTAAAATCTTATTTGTTTATTGCTATTCTTATTTTGTTGATGTCGGCTCCTGCTCCTCTGATGTATTTTTCAATGTATTTCGTAGGCTGGATTCTTCCTCGTGCAGTGTATTTGTTATGTGATGAATTTTGGATGTAGATGCCACTCGCGAGCCTTCACATTCAAAATTATCTGCGTCAGTGTACGTGTCGCCTGTGGGTGTGTGTGTAAATAAAGAAGAATGCTCGTAGAAGATGACAGAAACAACGGTTTATTTATTTCAAATTCTGAAAAATCGTACAAACAAATACATATCGTAAAAGAGTTCAGAGAGTCGAAGTTTTATTTGTTCGCGTGGTTTTTCGCAAAACCAGCGATTACTTACGTTAGATCCGAGTTGATACGAGTATTTGATGAACTTGAATGCGCGTCTGAACCGTAGGCAAGTTAATGGTACTTGTGCCGGTCGCTCTAGTTTACAATAGCTCACGCGGCGCCCTCATTGATTCAATTTCCGAACTCCGCACTGCCGCTTACAGTTTCCTTCAAACGTCGGGTCGTCATGACATTATTAATCAATTTTTCTAATTATTACAATTCTGAGCTTAAATCTTACGTATTTACATTTCAAAAATCCTATATAATTTATTTATAATATACGTGTAATTTAAAATCGCCTATTTCTATAAATATTTACACAAACTTAATATATCTGAAAAACACACTTGAATTTAATAATTATGCAAACAAATCCTGTAAAACATAAATAATATATTACTCTAAATTTTTCTTTACTATTTACAAATTATTTGTTTATGAAAAAATTGAAAAAATCTCTCGTTCTGCTTATAAACACCGCAATATGTAGGTTAATTTGTTTATATTAAAGCTAAAATGAAATTGTATACTATTATTTATTATGAATGACTGTATTCTTGATTATCTCCAAACTTCTTGTTGTATGGCACAAATAAGTACCGAGGTGACGAAATATAAGGACAGCACATCACCTGGGGTCGGTGTAAAGCGAACCAGGCGGAGGCCAGCAAAAGTAATAAGCTGCACAGGAAAGCGTAGAGCTGTTCTGGCAGGCAGAAGTTGGAGCAGAGAAGGGTCCAAATTCCAAAACTTGTAAGCTTGTCAAGGCGACAGCCGAAAGGGCAAGTGTCAACTGTCCGTGAACAAACGAAGATGGGACAACAATATTATATACCCCCTTAGGGCATACGAAACTCGCCTACAAAAGAATGGAAGCAAAACAGCTGAGTTTTCGTACCAAAAAAAAAGAGAGAAAACTGACTTATCAATCAATCCACGCAAAAATACCAAAAACAATAAGAACGGAACTTGGATCGATCAGCCTCGAAAAATAAATTTAAGCAAATGCCTTGAAGTCAACCAACTAAAAACTTCGATCAGGTCTGCGTCTTCGGAATTTTTTTGAGGTTAAACAACTGCCATGAAAATATCGAGATGGGCGACATTTACCTCGCGAAAAGCGCGAAAACAAACTCGAACGCTAGGGATCCCACACGTACGTTTACATGACAAAACTATGAAGCAGTCAAAACTACGTAATTAATACATAAAATAAAACATTTAAAGTATACTAAACTTACAAAAAAAATAACCGATCAAAACCGACGTAACAGTAAAGCTCCGATGGCAATCCGAGTTCCAGATAACCTCAAACAATCGCCACAAATCAAATAGCGGCCGAGCAATTATTCCACGAGCATGACGGAAAAGATACGGCACGAAACAGGTGAGTTTAAAAGATACGTTACCCAGGAGGCCTCTAACGCAACTCGGCTGCAGCACCTTGATGGAAGGAGTCCGTAGGTCTATCTCTCGTCTACGGAATTTTCCGCTGCAAAAATTGCCCCAGCAGGGAAATAGCCGACTCGTCTTCAAGATTAAAACAAAAGGTGAGATTTCGAAGGAAATTCGCCTCCGAGAGTATTTCGTTCTCACGCTCGCAACAACATCCAGACGGAAGGGGGGCGGGGAGCTTAACTACCCTCTAAATCAGGAAGCCACCCGTAACTGCTCGCTGCAAAATTAACAACGACACAACGAATCAGCGAAAAACTAAAGAAACAATTCAACGACTTACCCCAGCCTGGAAAAGCCGGGCGTCCTGGAAAAGTGGCACGCGCGATGCTCCGAGAAAATCCAAAAATGACGGTGAAAATAAAGGACTGAAACCTCTACCAATCCGTGTTTTCTTGGGTGCCACTCACAAAACCCCAACAGGGCGCGGAAACTCCAAGAACTTGCATGCCAAAAACCGCAGAGAGATACAAGGGAGCAGACGCACGACGGGCACACCAACCAAAAAAATGAAAAAAAATTCCGGACACCGCGCCCTTGCTCTTGTGTGAAAATTCTTCCAATGCACCGGTCCGCCCAGAATTCAACCACACTTAAACCAAATGTGACACATCTACTCAGCGCGAAATTATCCATCACCGACCGGAACAAATATAACATTCAATCCCGAGGACCGCTAGACAACGAATTAGCTAGGACGGAGCGGAAACGACCGTGACAACCGGGCAATACATCCGTTTACTTTTTCACTCCAAAACAAACACCGTTTAATGAAAAATTTACACAGAAGCGAGAATAATTCTCAATGCGGTCTGTATGCAAAGCGAGCGGTCACAAGACTGGTGTAAATTCCAATCGGGTCGGCATGCGACGTGAACGGTTCGCGGATGGGGGAGAGGTCCATTGCCCAATGACAAACCTTTAATATATCCCACTTTAAACATGGAATAGTCTCATTACAAAAGAAAAGGGGTTGTCCGGCGTTGTTTATCGTCATAAGCGTCTTTTGTGAAACAATCCAAGTTCCAAAGGTAAAACACTTTCGCCAAAAGTTAGACATTATTTGCAACGAATTTTCTCACCCAACAGTCGGTACCAACGTCCGAGGGTAGAGAAGACTTGAGGCATACTCTTCGCCCATCGTGAAGGTACACTAGACTTCTCTTTCCTCCGGACTGGTTGTCTTGAACCGGCCAATACCTTGTAGTCAGTGGAGCACGCGGCTTCTTGTGGAACCGCTTCATCATGTCACAGAACTCCACCCAGGCTACCTCCTCTCTACCCAACGCACTTCTTAGTCTGACACTCGAAGTTGCACTTCGGTTTGCATGGTATTTAGTTTTTAGTATTTTAAGTGTCCAAATAAACTATTCGCAATGTGTCCGTGCATAACAAAATAAGATTTTTTTACCAATTTTGACATTTTTGCCTTTTAAGACTTGATTCCATATTCGCCAAAGATAAATATCACAGCGCAATACGTTAAACAGAAGAAACCCGTCCCCAACAAACACCG
This sequence comes from Dorcus hopei, assembly GCA_033060865.1. Lineage (NCBI taxonomy): Eukaryota > Metazoa > Arthropoda > Insecta > Coleoptera > Lucanidae > Dorcus > Dorcus hopei. The sequence continues at coordinate 10,107,166 of CM065425.1, forward strand.
ACTGCATCTCATCACATGCTGGAACCTCCCACTCGTGTTAAAAAAAAGAATTAAAAGTCGAAAATGGGCATCGAATAGGAGAGCGTGATTAACGTCCTTGACGAAATGGTGATGACGTTTTAAGGCCGTGCTGCGACAAGCTGAACCGTCTTAGTACACCTCAACTTTTACAGCTGTTCTTAACAACGTCAGTTTTAGTTGTTATTGAAGATGGAATCAAGACAACAGGTAAAAAATTATCCGAAAAATCCTGACAGAAGATTAGGCCCAAAACGACTACTTACAAAAATGTGATAACAAAATATTTACCACACTATGAAAAAAAAAGGTAATTTCCAAAGATGTTACAGTTTAATTTCCATTAGGCGCCAACTTGGCGTTCCGTTCCGGTCGAAAGAGTTTCTGTGATTGGTCAGTTTGGATCATGTGATTTCCCTTTTGTGCCTGATATTCTGGTTATGGGCAAAATCGTTTCAGTTCTTTGCCAGACGCGTGAGAGTGCAGCCGACTTGTTGCTGGTTGGACGCCATTGTAGTTAAATTTACAATAAAACTTTATTAAACTACATTTATAATCAGATATTAATGGCTGCTTGATAAAAATACAGTCGCTACAGTTACTCCCCCTCTAGTGGCTACGATCTGTAGTCACGAAAAGCGAACCGGTGGTTTCACCTTGCGCCCTACACGAGTCATTGTTTCTGTGGTTTGGGTAGGATTTTCGTTGCTGCTGGGTGCTGGCGGCTGTACAGATGCTGGGGATCGAAACGTGTTTAGTTCCTTCGCCAAAAATGCCGGCTTGATCCTATCGATGGAAACGGTTAACTGCCTTCCATTGAAGGAAATGGTGATTGTCTTGCCGTCCCGTCTTGTAACCTTATGTGGTCCAGTATAAGGTTGCTGTAATGGTCGTCGCACTTCGTCGTCTCGTAAGAAGACATGCGTGCATGTTTCCAAGGCAGGATGCACGAAAACAGGCTCGTTACCATGACGAGTTGCTGGTGTTGCTCGAATCTCGCACATCTGTTGACACAGTTCTCCTGCGAATGTTGCAGCATTTGGTGGAACTACGCCATTGAAAGAAAATTCTCCAACTGATACGCAGTTGTGTACCATACGTGAGCTCTGCTGCTGAACATTGGAGATCTTCCTTGTAGCTGATGCCCAGACCTAAAAGAACCGTGGGCAAAAGATTTGTCCATTCTTTGTCTTCATGGCACATAATAGCTGCCTTAATTGTCCGATGACAGCGCTCGATGAGGCCATTCGCTTGCGGTCTGTATGCTGTGGTGCGACATCGCTTGATCCCTAAGAGGTTCGTAAGGGCAGTTGTGAGAGAGGCTTCAAATTGCCTTCCTTGGTCAGTGGTGAGACAATGTGGGCAACCAAAACGTGAAACAAAAGTAGTGTAAAAAGTTCTAGCTACGGTGTCAGCTGACATGTCTACTATTGGCTTTACCTCTGGCCACCTAGTGTAACAGTCTATCATCGTCAAACGATACCGATTACCCTGAGAGGGCGGTAATGAGCCAATAATATCTATGTGTACATGTTCAAACCTGCAATCAGTAATGTTAAAATTCTTTAGAGGACTTTGGGTATGACGCGAAATTTTTGATCTCTGGCATGGTAAACACTTGCGACACCATTCAGTGATGTCTCGGTTCATGGACGGCCAAACAAATTTTTGTTTGATAGCTCGGTTGGTTACTCGACCACTAGGATGTGATAATTGATGGAGGAGTAGGAAAATTCTTCGGCGTAGACTTTTCGGGACATAAGGACGAATGGTGCCAGTTGAGGTTTCACACACAATAGAGGTTGTAGAATTATTTGGATTGAACTTCCTGAGAATTAAAGAAGTATTCTTTGATTGCAGAAGTTCCTTCAATTCGGGATCGTTCTTCTGTTCCTTTGCTAATTCCTCCGGTTCTAAAGCTGTGGGGGTCGAAATCGCCTCAATTCTTGAGAAAGCATCAGCAACAATATTGCTTTCGCCTGGTACAAATACGAAGGTCGTAGTGAATTGCCCTATGAAGTCTAAGTAATGCAGTTGATGAGGTGTCGCTTTGTCCGTCTTCTGCAGGAAAGCGTATGTCAGTGGTTTATGATCCGTCCGTAGGATGAAATTCCTGCTTTCAACCATGTAGCGAAAGTACTTGATTGCTTCGTAAATAGCTAGCAGCTCTCGGTCATATGTGCTGTATTTAGTTTGAGCGGTGTTCAACTTTTTGGAGAAAAATCCTAACGGTTCCCAAATTCCGTTAACTTTCTGTTCCAACACTGCACCTACAGCTACCTCTGAAGCATCAGTCGTTAGAAGCAGTGACGCGTTGTTGTAGGGGTGGGCCAAAAGGGTTGAGTTTGCTAATTTTTCTTTACACCGGGCAAATGCTGCGTCTGCCTCTTGCGTCGGCGGTGTCCTCAGTTTTTCGATTTACTGGAGAAAGTGCATGGCGACAAGCACTTCTTTGCCTTCTCTTTGTACCTTTGATGATAGAAACAAACGCCGTTTCCTTCGCGTGCTTGACTCTTGCGTCTCGAGCGTGGAAGCTGCCAATTACGTTCTCGGTCATTCGCCAGTTTCTCTACCATTGCGGTTAAAGCAGCCAAAGAGTTGCTGTGTCATTTGCTGACGGTGCGGTTGTCTTGCTAACTGCTGCAATAGACATCGAACCAACGGCGCGTATTTCAGCCAGCTTATCTGCTTTACCTTCCATTTTTTCCAGGGTGACACCTTCGCTAGCAGATAAGACTAATTGCACATGTGGTGGCAGTCGTTGCAACCACAACGTTTTAAGCACCTCGCTATTAATGCGATTACCTACCAGTGCCTTCATCTTCCGCAACAACTGAGACGGTTTCTGATCTCCCAATTCCAATTCAGTTAGCAGCTTTTTAATTTGTCGTTCTTGGGAATCGGAATACGCAGCTATTAACTTCATTTTGATTATCTCGTATTTTTCTGTAGCCGGTGGGCTAGACACAACATCAGACACCTGCTGGAGTATACTGCAGTCTAACGCTGCCACTACAGTATAATATTTGGTGATATCCGACCGTACCTTGTATGCGTGAAATTGGGCATCTACTTGTGCGAATCAGAGTTTCGGATCTTGCTGCCAAAACGGTGGAAGCTTAATGTGTTTCACCTCATCTATCTCTGCGCTGCTGCTTAAGTCATAGTTCTGTTGCGTAATGGCTTGAGACGGTCCTTGCAATTCGGCTAGCTGTTGTTGTAGATTTTGAATCAAAAGCGCTTGTTCCGCTTCTTGCTGCATGCGTTCGCCAGGGGTCACCATTTGTAGTTAAATTTACAATAAAACTTTATTAAACTACATTTATAATCAGAAATTAATGTTATATTTTTTAATTGTCAATAATAACTAAACTTGTTTTTATTAACTGCTCCGGCTGCTTGATAAAAATACAGTCGCCACACCATTTTGCTGTTCCTTCAAGTGGTGTTTGCTTGTGTGGGAAACCGAGCGGAATGTTATTCCGTGATCTGGAACTAGGCACTCTACGTGTAACGAAAGCATCTTTTATTTGCTTTTCGAAGCCTGACGGATGCTAATTAGTCAAGTAATTTCTGCGATCAAAGTGTTGTACAATTCAAGTTGTAACGTTGTTTTCGTTCTTTTGTTATTTAGGCTTTTATTTGGGGCTCCTTCTTGTGCGTTTAGGGTAGTGGCACAAATACATTGCATTCTCATGTTTGGATTTTGGTTTTCTTTCATCCAGAATTCTAAGTATTTTTCTTTTAAGGACGTTAATAAGTGTCCTGTAATAAATTATCTTGTCTACTTGATTTCCTTATCGGCGCACCTTCTTTTATGATAGGGGTGTTACTTAAACAATCATTTGCGAAATTTGCTGTTTGCTCATAAGAACATAATAGGAGCTGGATAACTACACATATACAAAGTTCTGTTTTAGCGAGAGAATACGTTCTAGGTGAGAGAAACTACAATATACATTCTGCATGTCATTAGACATCAGCACAACTTGTCGTAAATTGTAGGGCACCTATTATTAGACAGGTTGAATTGAATTGCGACGGGGGATGTTTATCGAAGCAGAACAATCACCGGCGGTCGTATAATTAAATCTGCTTCTGCGTTCGATAAAATTGCGGGCACCTTTCCATTTCACAAAAACAAGAATAATTCTCCACTTATGACATCAAATTGTATGGAAAATAAACCCAGACTTTTATTTGGCACAGAACCAAACAAAAAAGGCAATCGACTGGGAGATAAACCAAAGCAGGATCCTGTTCATTAGGAGTTATCGCGCAGCAGAGGCATACCTTACGAGTATTCCGACGGCCCCCGGCGCTTTCGCGCGATTTATGTCCGGGGGAGAAGTAAAAGGAATCATCCCCGATGTTGGAGCATTTGTTCAATCCAAAAGTAAACACTATGTAAAAAATTGTAGACCGACTTAATACATGCAAAAAATAACCTAATTTAACTACTTGTTCGTTAGCTCTGCATTTGTAGGGAGTCACACTTATCAAAGTAAAAAATAAATATGTATATATATCAAAGAATAGATTGCTGGAATTGGAAGAAAATCCAACAGCCAGTGCGTGTGCAAGTTGAGTTTCTACTTTATCATCGCCCTGTTTGATTGAAACCATTTTTTAAGCAAAACGGACTTTATAATGGATTAAGAAAATCCATATGGGGAAAAAAGACTAGCGGAAACGTTCAAATTTACTAATTGTAAGCCCTTGTCATCACGCAATCAAATTAAAATTGACAATAGGGACACTCTGTATTTTAATTACGTGTTGCAAAACCATTCATTCACGTGTTAAGCAACTTTAATCCTTTCTCGTCGTATAAAATGGCATGTGAGGTACGCTTGCTGGAAAATGTATCCCATAGAAAACAGCAAGAGTAAAATATGGATGTTAGGAAACTGGAAAATCCTTTTAGCAGACGCGATGCGCTCTCCCTGTTAATTAAAAACTTGCTAAAAAGTTTCCTTGCATAGTTTTTTCTTTCGTCTGCTTCGGAACTCGCACTTAATCAAGCAAACGTATTTGTTTAAGAACTTGTAAATCAAAGGCTTTATTGTTACTTTCGCGCCAGACTATGTTAATCAAATTTAAAAAAAAAGAAAACTTTCTTGGGCGTTGAAAATTATCACAAAATTTTTAGTCGACGTTTCGTTGTATGCCGACGCACTCGGGGCGAGTAACAAATGAAGCTGTCAACATCCAGCGATTTTGCAACTGTCCGATCAATAAAATAATTTGTGACAAACTAGGTAATAACAATAAATTTATAAAATATCAAATTTTAAGTTCGTGTCTGTGTCAATTTATAACCTGTGAGCAAATAAAAATCAGATTAGAGCAGGCGGTGCAAAGAAAATGTATGTCTGTGATTGAATAAAAAGTCAATACATTTGACAGTTCATGAATGTATTACATTAATTAATTCAGTTAATCACAGACATACATTTTCTTTGCACCGCCTACCCTAATCTGATTTTTATTTGCTCACTTTTTACTAATTAAATAAATAGTTACCGAAGCCAATAAATTTATTTAAAAAAAAAAAATTTCGAACACCTTTTCAATTGCTCCGTGACGGACGTTTCGCTGTACGGTTCACTGCTTTCCCTTAACGGTCAAGACACCTTTTTTTAAATTAAATTCTAATAGTAGAAAATAAATAGGTACATACATTATAAGAATCTAGTACGCATTTAAATAATATTTACAATTTTCTGCAGACTTAAAATTATATATATTTTTTTAAATTTCTGTACACGCGGAATATTTTTTGTTTTCTTGCGCAGGAGCTTTACACAGAAAGCACTTTTGTCAAATATATTGAATACGTACATTTACGATTTTTATTAGTAGGCAGCATTAGCGGAATACTGTGACAATTTGGCCTTGAGAAAAATTTGTGGCCCACCATTCAAGGTCAACCCCCTTCTAGACTGATTGTTTCTTGTATCTGAAGAAGTGTCGACAACAACGTAAGGGTTACTACTTCGGCACATGCAACAATTCCACTACAAGGGAGACGATGACCTTGAACGATGGTCACTTCGAATGGACACGTGCTGCCCCTAATTTTTTCCAAGGTCAAAATATCACAGTATCCCGCTTGCTATATTAAGCACGGGTGTTTATGTCGTTCAATGTCATCCCCTTTAGTTCTTTCATCGGACAAAGGATCTGCTACCTGCCTGTGTAGATAAGTAGAAGTTTAACACCGGAGCGAAATTAATCCAGTGTCGCCGGCAGCTTCAGTGGGACGGGAATGGGTTCTTAGAACATAACGCGAGGGCCAATCCAAAATAGGCGCCACTTAATTTTTTTTCTTGAAAGGAATTTGCGTAAAAATTAAGAAAAACACGATACGTCCAAAGCATGAACACATGTTTATTAAACAAGTCACAAAAAAAATATAAGCACTTAAATTAAACAGTCAACGATAAATTAAATATTAATCGACAATTCCTAAATATTCGGATCCGAAATTGGTCTTACAAAGCTAAAGTTCACTTAAACTAACGCAGATGTACACTGGCCGAAGAGTTAAGTGTTGAACGTAATTCGTAAGATGATAATATTAATAATCCCTCCGAGACGAGGTTTACTTCGTAAGAATACGCAAAATTACGTGCACAATCGCGACAAAAGTGTAACCACCGAAAAATAATAAAATGTATAAATCCGATCTGATTATATGGCGTAAACGTCCGTCATGTCAAGGGGCTTCACCGAAGCGAGGCTGCAAGCGGCGTCGGTACTCCGCGGCGATCGGACTCTTCAAGGGGGAATTTACTGGCACGTGCACTGGCGCCGGTACTTCATTACAGGTGGTAAGGTGTTCCAATAAGTCGTACGGAAGGTAACCCAAAATAAACCAAAAGGTAAAAGCCTAAAGGGGGGGAACGAAACGAGTGTGAACGACAATATTGTGCAAAGCGATGGGAGAAACTTACCTAAGTCGGCTGCGACTTAAGCTGAACCCGAGTTGATAAACGCTCAACTCTCTCCTGCAGGCAAATCCTTCAAAGACGGACGGGGCCGTAAAAATCTATTCATACCCTCCTAGGGCAAATAGAACGGGAAACTTCTAGGTCAAGACGATGCGATTTGTCTGACGATAAAAACCACAATGACCGGTCCCAAAGCTTTGCAGAATCGACAAGGGTAGAGAACGGCATAAAATGAGATAAACGATGGTCTGTTTGAATTGTACCAATAACATAAAAATGTGACATCAGTGGAAACCAATCAAAATAAAGGGCAAGGGTCATGTCAGCAAACGCAGTAATTCCGGAGAAATGACAAAAGAAACCGACCATCCGTCATCGTCCGCGTCACAAAGTAGTACTCTTTAAATTGGACAAATAAACACCGCGTAAACGCAATTCCAACCCTAAGCAAGGATGTTATAATGAACTTGTTCGTCTGATCTGAAGCTTTTAACGAAAAGCATGTTAAAAAGAAAGTTTTGGGTAAATTAGACGAACAAGGAATTGTAAATTCCTACGCGTAATGTGAGAAACAAAACGTAGCGTGCTAAAAATAGACCGCGGCGTTGGAATGTCCTATACAGGGTGTGTTTCGGCACAAGCGGAAAATAAACTGTAACAGATCAACAAAGACGTCACCTCTGATAAAACTACGTCATTGGAAACACTTCTACATTTACAAGAACCAAAGGGTTGCTTCTTCAGAACATGAAATAATCTCACTGGAGGGTGTTGGCTTTGAAAAAAATTGCATATGGTACGTGCTATTCAAAGTGCCCTTCGTTCAGGGTCAACCCTCTTCTAGACGGGTTGTTTCTTTTGCTGAAAAGTTATCCTTCGGTTCTTGTATCTCAGGAAGCGTCGACAATGACGTAATTGTACGAAAGGTGGCTGCTGGGCTTAAGCAGCGGTGTATGTGTCCTTCGAGGTCATCCCCCCACTAAAGGGGGGAAGATGACTTTGAACAATGGTCACTTCAGATCGACACGTGCCAACCGCAATTTTTTTCAAGGTCAAAGTGTCAGCGTCGCTTGGTATATTAAGTAGGGACGGTTATGACGTCACTTATCACCTCTGATAAAACTACGTCATCGTCGCCACTTAATTTAACTTAAAGGCTTCCGCATCGTCCATGTTTGAATTGGCTTCCGGTTGGAGCCGCGTCACGTTGACTTCTTGTAGTAGAAGAAGTCAAAAGAACTTCCTCAAGGTTGCTGACTAACGAGAAGCAACAGCCCCGAGGAAGTTCTTCTGCAATAGAGAAAGAAACGTCGGCAGTAGAAGAAGTCAACGTGACGCGGTTCCAACCGGAAGCCAATTCAAACATCGACGACACTTCTCCACAGACAAGAACTAAAGGGTTACTTTTTCTACTAGAAGGGAGTTGACCTTGAACGATAGTTACTACGGATGGACACGTGCCGTCCGCAATTTTATTCAAGGCCACAGTGACACAAGTGACACAGTATTGTCACGAAGGTGGCCCTTAGGCGTCTCCTTATGTCACGCTAAGGCCTTCGGGGTTGATTGGGGTGCGTAGGTTTATCAGGAGGCAGAGCTTTAAGACAATGATTTAAAAAAAATTAATACCTCTTTGTTTGTCCGATAATTGGGGATGCAGTCCTGGGTCGTTCGCGGCGACTGGGGTTGTTGATTTGTCTAAGACGGGACAGCGTGCGTCGTTTTCTTAGCCGGGGGAAGACTGCAAAGCTCGAGGCCGGTCCGTGACTGGAGTGATTGGTCAAGGTCGGCCTCGGTGGCAACGTTCCTTGGCTGGAGTGGAGCACGACACGTCCTTGCTCAGCTAGGGGTGATTGGGTTGGAACAGCATGGCCAGGGCAGATTCCGGTGGCGTCTTCTCTTGGACAGCTGGCGAGGGAGATGGTCCTTGTTCTCTTAGGACGGGGTTCGGCAGTGGCAGATGATGTCGCTGCAGCTGCTGATGTTGGCGGCGGCGACGCTGATGTTGGCGTCGGCGACGCTGATGTTGGCGTCGGCGATGCTGATGTTGGGGGTCCCCTCGTTGAGTTGGCACTAGTGCCCACTGAGTCGGTCCTGTGGCTCGACTGCCTTCCCAATTTTGGCCCGCACTTTAAATACACGCTTTTTGCCTATTCGAGCGTTGCATTTTTTCGTCACCTGCCCTGTGTCTCTTTGCATCATTCGTATACGCGCGTGGCCCCGTTTGTAGCAAATCCGCTGATGTTTTATTATGAAATGTGAACCTTACGTTATATCGGTTACCTCCTTATTGTGTTTATATTTCGACACGGTCGCAATTTGCCCTCGACTACACAAGTTCGTGTTTAAATACTTTTTATATTTTTTATTCGCGGAAACAAAAGAAAAGAAAACCCATCGTGCTTTTTAGAAAATCCCCCTCGTGACAGTATCCCGCTTGCTATACATACATACGTATTAAACAGGGGTGTTTATGTCGTTCAATGTCCTTCCCTTTAGTTCTTTCATCTGACAAAGGGTTAACAATGATGCCACTACCACCTCTGATAAATGTACGTCATTGGCGACACTTCTACATTTACAAGAACTAAAGGGCAACTTCTTCAGCACATGAGGCAATCTCACCAGTAGGGTGTTGACTTTGAAAAAAATTGCAGATGGTACGTGCTATACGAAGTGCCATGTTTCCAGGTCAACCCCTTATAGGACGGGTTGTTTCTTTTGCTGAAAAAGTAATCCTTTGGTTCTTGTATCTGAGGGAGCGTCGATAATGACCTAATTGTACCAGAGGTGGTCGTTGGTCTTAAGCAGGAGTGCATGTGTCGTTCAAGTTTATCCCATTTAGTTTTTTTATCTGACAAAGTGTCGACAATGACGTCACTTACAACCTCTGATCAAATTACGTCATTGCCGACACTTCTTCACAGACAAGAACTAAAGGGTTACTTCTTCCACTAGAAGGGGGTTGACCTTGAACGATGGTCACTACGGATGGACACGTGCCGTCCGCAGTTTTTTTTCAAGGCCAAAGTGTCACAGTATCCCGCTTGCTGGCAAAGTGTCGACAACCACCTCTGATAAAATTACGTCATTGTCGGCACTTCTTCACAGACAAGAACTAAAGGGTTACTTCTTCCACTAGAAGGGGATTGACCTTGAACAATGGTCACTACGGATGGACACTTGCCGTCCGCAGTTTTTTTTTCAAGGCCAAAGTGTCACAGTATCCCGCTTGCTGGCAAAGTGTCGACAACCACCTCTGATAAAATTACGTCATTGTCGGCACTTCTTCACGGACAAGAACCAGCTTTAATTATGAATTTTATAAAGTCGGACACATTCGAAATATGAATGACTTTTATCTTAACAAATGTGTAACTACCGGAACAGCGGTGGTTAAGTTAGCAAATGATTTAACAAATGATTATCTCCTAACAAACCTTTATGTTACTGATTTTTGCTGTTATCCATTGGTTAACTTTGACAAATTGGTAACTATCCTTTATCTTACCGGGCATAAATGCGTTACCTCTATGCGAAGTATGTTGATGTAGTACCTTAACTTTAGGTAAAGGCACCCTGTCGCGCTTCGTAAGCGACCGGCGGAACAACGGAGGCGATTCGGAACCTAATGTAAGTAAGGTATATTGGCGGTTTTGTGAAAAACCGTCCAAACGTATAAACTTCTTCTCTTTAAAACTCCGAACTTCTTCATGATATAAATTTGTTTGTGCAGTTGTTTAAAATTTGTATTAATAAATTGTCGTTTTCCGTTTCATTCAACGAAATATCTTCTTATTTATTTACCTACACAGTCTAGGGATGTTTCGATACAGTAAAAAGTATCGATATTTCGTATCGATTCGGATCGTAACAATAGGATCGATCTGTTCACGTATCGCAGTGAATAGTATCGATATTGACAATATCGATCGCCAATCGATCCGCAATATTAAAAAAAAAAGAATCGATTTAAGAATCAACGTGTAACGTCCAACTGCAAGCGGCACAACTATTTCACGAAAGTTCTATCGGGATATAATAGGTCTGTTTTAAATTACGCCAAAAGATGCATCACTTTTCTCCTTCAGAGCAGCAGGAATGGCATTTATATTTTTGTACAGGCGTACATGGGACCCTTCTCGTACAAAGAGGAGACATGCGTATCATACTTGAGCACCGATGGATGCCGTGTATAATAGTCATGGTTTTCAGATAGCGTTTTGAAGCTGCTAACGTTTTTTCTCACATACATTGCTGCTTTATAAATATAAATACATGGAACTGTCAAAATTTTGTTAAGTTTAAAAAGCGGCTTACAAGAGTCATATGGTTTTAAGTCGAAAATAAGTCTTACTACACGTTCCTATAATAAAAGGATACGGTTAACATGAGAGGTCATTCCCCAATATAGAATACTGTACTGAAAATGTGGGAAAAATATACTGTAATATACCGGGTGTTCTTTTACTGTATGCAAATACTTAAACCTGTAACACATCATCATAAATGTCCTTAACAAAAGTTTTGCACGTTTCGAGACAATCGCAGTTGAAATTATTTTACTACTATTAAGTAATAATATAGAATTCTATGTAGTATTATAAAAATACACGTAAAATAATATTGAATTGTAATGTAAAAATAGTGTAAATTTTTATCAGTGTGTGTGTCGCTAATGATGGATGCCATTTTGAACAGTTATTATAAACATTCGTAAATTACTGTAGTGAACGTTTGAATCTGTTCTTCCACACAGATATTATTCGGTGAGTGAGTGCGCCTTTGCATATTAGTCACGCCTGCGATGTTTATTGCCTACGAGCAGCCAAACAGGTTCCGTAAGTTTTTAGTTGTTTCATGACCGTCGTATAACGGGGTGTCCTGCGTGAGCGAATACTAGCGGGCGGTGCGCTAGTTATAAATATATATTTTTATTAAATTAATTTTGGCCGGTGTTGGCGTTGTACCGTATGTTTCGTTTTGAACTAGAAACGCACGCGCACCGAGCTTATCTTCACAATAATAAAAGAATGTTTTCGTCTATTATTAGTGCATGGTTTTGACCAAAAGTTATTAAATAGTCAATAACTGTTTACTTCTGCAAACATAACACGTAAATTCGTATATCATTCGAATTCTACATGCTAAATGTATGACGTTTTATTAATATGGGAATTAACCCTCGCTTTTACTAGACTTAACATTTATTCCGTTAAATAAAAAATCAAAACAGACACATAAAAGCAACAGCACTTTACGATCACTTTGAAATTTCAAGTTTTTAATAAAACATATTAAACATTTTCATTTTAAGACAAAACATTTACATCGTTCAGTCAAATGTAAAAGTTTAACATTTTCTTAGTGTTACTTCAACAATTTCCAAGACGTTCAGTTAAGAATATTACCGTTGAAACAAGTACAAGTTGTTGACTTAATTATTTCAATTTTCTCAGTGTACTCTTTCGAATTGAATTCTTTTTTTTTAAGAGGTTTAATATTTAAAAGAAAATTTGAGTAATTCATCCTGGTTTTGTCTGAGAAGGAACTGTTTAAATTCCCTCGGGATATTATAATATAAGTGCGTTTGTTTGCAATTCCGAAACACAAGCCTTCCTGCCTTCAACAAACTTTACTGTTCTGAATGTATTTTGTTTGTTTGTGGCAAGCAGTAAAAAGATAATCCAGCAAATCGTTAACTTTCTTGCACCTAGAAAACATTCCGGATGATGCTCGAGTCTTCTCGCGTACGTCGCTTATAAAATACGAGCGAAATTGTGGCGCGGGAGTAACGAGCTTAAAGAGGGAGAATTTATCGCCGTCCCTTTTTGCAGAAAGTATATTGCGAAACCGAATCAATTTGCATCTAATGAATGCGTCGGTTGACTTTGCACATTCGGTGGCGTGGATTCATCATTTCATGTCTGTCCGGGCGTGCATGTTTTGATTGGAGGTGGAAAGTCATCATCAACGAATGATTGCGTTGCGAATCCCCCTGGCAATGATAAATTAACAAATCTGTCACAAGTAGTTCTGTTTTAGAGAAGCCCCAAGAGATAATGCCATAATGTAGTTATTAATTGTCACAAAATCTCCACATCTCTTCATTTGATTAATTAATTAATCTAGGCGAGCTCGTGTTAACGCAGACGAAATGAAAATGGGGGGATTTATCTGGGGCGCCTACGAAATAGAAATTGTTTCCTTAAGCCAAGTCCGAAGCAAGTTAGTCGCCCGTGGGAAAAGCTCGGCTTACCCGTGGCAGATAACAAATAGTGAAAGAGTTGTTTTGGTCTTGCGTATTTTTCAAGTCTGAAGTCGAGGTGATGCTGAATGGGGAGCAAATCCAGGATAGTAAATGAAACGTAAATCCACTGAATCCACTTGCCACATTTATATCCTCAAATAATAAAAGGCGTGCAAATAAAGCAGGCAATTATTAAACCATTTGGTTCCCGTGGAATCTTTCTTTATGAAAATTATTTGTTTATTAAGGCCCAGTTTTACAATCGTGGAATAAGGACGGAATAACTGTTCGCCGAATATCCTTTAATGTTCCGTCACACCTACGTCACGTTATTCTAAGAATAATGCTTATCTGACTATTGTAAAATCGGGCGTAAGTATCTTATGGAAACGGAAGACACAGAACAAAAAAACTGATACTACTAGTTTAATAATAATAATAATATTGTAACGATTTTAAGGGTTCTATTAGTTTTTATTCATTTTAAAACAAAACACGAAATAGTTAATAACTAATTTATTTACAAGCAAACTAATTTAACACTAACATTTAAAAATAATTTATTTACAGACTTATACGTAATTTATTTCAACAGCCGAGCGAAAGTTTATTACGCGGACTTTTGTGTCGAACTCTAACGCTGCATACTAATCGAACTGACTCCACCCTCCGGCCGTGTACATTTTATAAACTGGCTCTTTCTTCGGGAATCGCCTAGAACGCGCCGGAATGTCTATTCTAGTTTATTCCGCCGTCAGAATTCTCTGGCCCAAGGCGCGTCGACTAGACGGCGTTGACGCGAGAGACAGACGAACGCTGGCTGCTGTCGGCAAATCATTACAATATTTATTGCCTATTTGCTGCATAAAGGTAGGTTTAGTCAAAATAGTATATGTAAGTATACAAAGAATAGGTATGATACAATATGTCTTCAATAACTATCTTTGTCCTCTATGTATATGTATAAACCAGGAGCAGTAAGAAACTTATTTTTTATAAAAAGTGGTTCACAATGCGTATCTTGAGAGACGCGCCCTCTAAAATCCTTATTACTTTCTTTTGTAAGATTAAAACTTTATTCGTATGTGCAGAGTGGCCCCAAATTTCAATGGCATATGACATTTTGGAGTAAAATAAAGCATAATATGCCGTTACCGCGGTTGTCCTATCGGTTATAGACTGTATTCTTCTTATGGCATAAATTGATTTTGAAAGATTGGCTGATGTGATGTCAATGTGTTGTTGCCAAGTTAAGTGTGTGTGTGTATTTCAATACCGAGGAACTTTGTAGTCTTTATTTCTATTTGTCTGTGGGAGGTAAAAGTCATTTCAACCGTTTTCTCCATGTTTATAGCTAGTTTATTAGCAATGAACCAGTTTTCTACTAAATGCTTTAGTTGTATAGAGTTGGTCTTTTCATACCTTTCTGCTAGTGTTATATCGTCTGCGTATAATGTAGTATGACATGGTAAACGACTAGGTAAGTCGTTTATGAAAATTAGGAACAATAGTGGTCCCAGTATAGACACCTTCATCCATATTTACAACTTCGCTTTTTTCCGTTTTGAGTTCAACATATTGCTTTCGGTTTAATTTATGCGCAATGCCTCTGAATCCATAATATTCAAGTTTTTCTAAAAGCAACGCGTGTGAAATACAGTCAAAAGCCTTAGTTAAGTCGTAAAAAACAGTTTTTGTGATTTTATTATCTTCCATATTCTCCATGATAAAGTTTACGAGAGATTTTATAGCATCGCATGTACTTAATTAGATTTTGTCGAAAACCAAATTGCCTATTTGTAAAGTAATCATTATCTTCGAAGAAGGAGACTATTTGTTTTGCAATAATTTTTTCAAATACTTTTGAAAATGCTGGAAGTATTGCTGTTGGTCTGTAACTGTTGCAATTAGTGGAATCTCCTTTTTTAAGATAGGTATTGTCACGAAGGCCCTCCGTACGGGCGCCTTCACCATGTCACGCTAAGGGGCTCCACCATGTCGCGCTAAGGGCGGCTGCCATGTCATGCTAGGCCTCCACTATGTCGCGACGGTGCGTCCTTAGCCTTCGGGGTTGATTCGGGGTGCGTAGGTTTATCAGAGGGTAGAGCTTTAAGACAATGATTTAAAAAAATTAATTGGGGATGCGGTCCTGGGTCGTTCGCGGCGACTGGGGTTGTTGATTCGTCTAAGACGGAACAGCCGGCGACGTTTCCTTAGCCGGGGAAAACTGGCGAAGCTCGTGGCCGGTCCGTGACTGAAGTGGTTTGTCAAGGTCGGTCTCGGTGACAACGTTCCTTGGCTGGAGTGGAGCACGACACATCCTTGCTCAGCCTATGGGTGATTGGGTTGGAACAGCGTGTCCAGGGCAGGCTCCGGTGGCGTCTTCTCTTGGACAGCTGGCGAGGGAGATGGTCCTCGTTCTCTTAGGACGGTTCGGCAATGTTGTCGACGGCAGTTGCAGATGATGTGGCTGTAGCGACGCTGATGCTGGGGTGGCGACGACGGCGATGTTGGGGCGGCGGCGACAGCGATGTCGGGGGTCCCCTCGTTTGCTACCTATTGCCGGAATAATAGGAGCCGATAAAAGTTGGGGCCAGCTACAGTGGAAACGGCTGGGTTCGTTTAGGGTTGTTTCTAGAAAAACGGAGATTCCGATAGGGCGCCAGAAGGTGTTGCTTCCCAACTTACCTGATCCACCTTCAGACCATAGAATGAAATAAGAATTTCGGCAACGGTAACTAAACTCAAGGCACAAGCCCCCCCCCCCCCAAAAAAAAAGGAAATATATAAATCTGATGAGAAATATAATTACCGGGATAATTAATGCCCAAGAACATGACATTTAACATCAAAAGTAACAAAGTATGTCTTAGCCCGACTACGAAATGTGTTGGTTAATAATGAATTTAAAGTCGCTTGGGAAATTTCGTTAATCTTAATTATCAACAGTGCTATTTGATTTGAAATTTGTATACACCGGTATATAATTAGCGCATTGGGCCCCAATAGCTTCACAGTAAGATCCACAGTTATAAACAACTAACTACAAAATTAACAAATGTTTAAAAAAACAACAAAAGTTCAATGCGAACAAACGCACGTAAACTAGAGAATTAATAACACAAAACATAAACGCGTCTTTACTGCGTAAAGTCACAAGGGCACAAATGGGTTTCAAGGTTAGATCTCACCACATCCTCAAACGATGCTCGCCGGAATTCTGCCGTCAGTAGCTCCCGTCCGGAAACCGGAGTCGAAGCGCCAAACAAAGAAAAAAATACCAATCGGCAGCGGGTACCCCGTGGAGAACACTGACACCAATTGGGTCCTTTACGATTAGATCTACGGGAAGAGGATCCGTCTCCAAGCTTTCACCCTCTCAAAACCTTGCTTGCGGGAACCTCCAAGCAGGACCACGTCGTGTAAAGTTGGTGTCGACAGAACAAAATGGTCGGCCGGAAACGTAACACACGTGGCATGCGAGAGACGGCCGTGCCCCTCGCTCGGTAGCGGGGAAGATCGTAAAATTGCCCCTAAATGTGGCAGCAAACGAAACGATAGGATGTGTAGAAAAACAGAAAGAAAAACCTTAAAAGAAAAACAGGAGAAATAGCACCATGCCGGCACCCACAAAAAAACTTATAACATACCCGAATTGAAGCTCCAAATCCGCAAAACGAACGGCAAATAAATGCTCAATAGTCGATGTGCCTACAGAGGCGACGAGAAGTCGAAAAACAAATCAGACGAGACTCCAATAAAACGAAATATTTAAAATTCACTAGGACACAACAACTAGCTTCACTCGGGGTTTTCTACTGATCACGCAGACGCTAGTTACTTGAACCACAACCAATCACCGGTCTAGATAAGTCACCGTGACCTGCGCGCAAATATATTCGTTGACCAGAACGCAATAAAGGCAACCCTTGACGCGAGGTACAAACGCGGAAATTTTAAATGTAACACGTTGAGTTGGCGCTAGTGCCCACTGTGTCGGTCCGGTGGCTCGACTGCCTTCCCAATTTTGGCCCGCACTTTAAATACACGTTTTTTGCCTATTCGAGCGTTGCATTTTTTCGTCACCTGCTTTGTGTCCGTTTGCGTCATTCGTGTACGTTAGTGTACGCGCGTGGCCCCGTTTGTAACAAATTCCGCTGATGTGTTATTATGAAATGTCAACCTTTACGTTATATCGTTATAACGTATTATTGTGTTTACATTTCGACACGGTCGCAATTTGCCCTCGATTACACAAGTTCGTGTTTAAATACTTTTTATGTTTTTTATTCGCGGAACACAGAAAAAAAACCCTCGTGGTTTTTATAAAATCCCCTTCGTGACAGTATTATTTTAGAAATTTTGAGACATTCTGGATATATACCCGTACAGAACATAGAATTTATTACATCTGACAGCGGTTCAGCAATAATGTCTGAGAATTCCTTCATTAATTTGGTACTTATGTCGTAACAATCCAGCGTGTTTTCTGTTCTAATATTTCTTATTATGTGTTTTACTTCTTCCGTTGTAGTTGGTCGAAAAAACTTGCTTTTACTATTCACTTGAATATTATTTAAATAAGCACTAGAGGGTTTGTTTAAGTTCGACATTGCCAACGTTTTTACAGAGTTTTTAAAATGGTTATTTAACTGTTCACTGGATGGGTATATTCACTGGGGTAGGTTTATTTCTTTGAACTTCAGATTTAATAATGTCCCATATGGTTTTAATCAGGGCTTCGAACCGTAATTTTTTTGTTCCGGTTTTCGTTCCAGTTCAATAAAAAAATATATATCAGTTCGGCTCCGGTTTTCGTTCCGGCAAAAATAACGGTTTCTTCCGGTTTTCGGTTTTCGGTTCCGAATGATTAATTTTTAAATTTATTAATATTTTTATTTATATTAAAAATGTATTATCGCTCTAAATTCTCTTTCGTGTTAAGACGAGTACGACGGCACTATGAGACTCCGCAAATGAGAATATGTCAATGTGCGTGTCTGAGCATGTATCGAACCAAAATGAACCGATATTTTTTTTCGGTTCAACACCGGTTTTCGTTCCGACAAAAGTAACTGTTTTTTCGGACACTTTTATTGTAGAAATAATAGCGGCCTTAATACTAATAGGTGTTCTATAAGTGTTAACAGAAAAGAAAGATGAAGGAAGCAATTTTAAATTTAATTTATATTCAATCAAATAAAATTGCAACAGCTTTCAGAATAACAAGAACAGTACAGCATAATTTTGTAAGCATCCGGAGATGTTATAAGGAAAATTCACTTTTTCTAAGCCATAAAGTTCCCACGTATTAATTGAAACAAAGGAGACTGTACCTTAGAAAGTGTTTATATTCCAAACGAAACGGAACTCCCAAGTTGCAGTGATTTAGAAATGTGTCGGGTATAGAGTTACGCGGGAAAAAACTTCGCTCTGACGCCGGCAGAAACCGATGAACCAGCGAGTCAGTACTTTTCTTGCAGAAACAACAAATGATCACTTTCTTTTTACAACCCCTCCCCGTAGCGCCCTTACAATTTATTACTTATCCAGAATAGGCTGTGAAGCGTACTTAAAACGAAACGTCCCGTCTATTGTAATTACTAAAGCACGGATTTAGGTACGTTAGTCGGAATGCACCTAAATCCGTGCTTTAGTAATTAGAAATTTCGTGGTAATTTTTATCGGACAGAAAAGTGCTTCGATTAATAGCAACAATAATTACGAATTAATCTTTATTAAAAAATATTCACCAACATTTTCATTTACGTTGTTTTGTGACTTGAAATTTCGAAAATAATTGTATGCACCATTCGCAAGAAAATTCATTCGTCTTGGAGAAAGACAAGAAGGGTCGCTTAAAAGTGTGGAAGAAACAAAGGAAGTAATTTTAAAAAAATGAAAATGGAAAGGAAAACGTCACTGCTACCTACCTAACTATATCAAAATAGTCGACCTTGAATAGATTGCGAAAATTGGGGGAAACTCCTTTACGTTGGTGAACAACCTACCGGAAATTATGTCCAGCTCAGTGGAGATGGGAGTGGGCTACACAATAGGATCGTCGGTAGCTCGTTATCTAGCTGTCAATTAAGAAAGGGGCGCCACCTAGCGTTGTATTTATTCCAGGTATAAGTAATAAGTGTTACCGCTAGGACTACACACGTGAATGTAGCTTATGAGTAACCCTCAAGTTTGAAATTCTGCGTTTAAAAAAAATATTTTTATCAGTCACTCTGTATATATCGAAATTATCAATCACCCTACATATAACGAAATCTAAAAGAAAAGTATGACAATTCACGACGTTAAGTTTATTGATCGTTTCAAGTGAAAATTACGTAAATGTACGTTAATCACTTTAGATCGAAATAAAATTAAAATTCACACGTAACACGTAAACACTGGTTTACAAAGGTGATGTACAAGTTATAAGCACTTGTCAGTTTGATAGTAGGAGGCGGTTATTAATTTTCTTTATGCAAATTACGACATGTTCTTAAGGAGCCGTGGCTTGAAATATACAATTACAAAATTTCCAAGCCCTTAACTACTCATTATGCAGCGTAATTTATGATTAACCGAAGTAAGGAATGAAAAGTGTACGATACCGCTCGACGTTAAGTCCGATCGTCTGATGCCATAAATCACGACATTTACATCGAAGTATCGAGAGAGGGTTTTGATCCTACATGCACGTCCGAACTTTCGCGATGTTTGATGGTAGTAGAACTAGATGACTCTTTGTTTACTGCCTATCACCTGCTACAATTTGCCTTGCATAATGTGAATTTGCCTCGTATAACGTGAAACTGCTCCGTATGACGTGAAACTGCCTCGTACAACGTGAAACTGCCCCGTACAACGTGAAACTGCTCCATACAACGTGAAACTGCCCCGTACAACGTGAAACTACCCCGTACAACGTGAAAACTGCCCCGTACAAAGTGCCCTTGTTTAAAAATAAGGGCCTATTAAAACCTGTGACACGTCCGCTTGATTGTGTGACTGAAGTTGGAGTTCCTGACGTAAGTTTTATCTGCTACTTAAGCCTTGGCGATATTCCAATCAACTTTCTTGAGTGTATAAAATCCCTATTGACTGCTAGGTGGTCGAATTCGTCACGAATCACATAAATTAGCTTCTACAGCAAACGAAAGTGACCTACACTCAAGAATGTCAAGAACACCAAGATGGCGATTTTAATATTAATTTTTATTTTTGAATCAACAAACAAACAAACGCCAACACGTTTTCTTTTGTTCCAAAACAGAAATTAACCAATCTACACGCACGAGAAAGGAAACAAAAAGGTAGCCCATAGAGTATGAATTCAGAATAGAGCGATCAGTGAAGCCAAAACAGAACTTTAGAACATGAAAACAAAATTTTAATATTCCCTAAAATAAAATCGTTAAAGCGAAAACGAACCGTAACATCACATGTGAAAAACAGAAAGCTTTCGAAACGAGCGAAAAGCGAATACTTTCTCTGGGTGTGCTTCAACCCTATTAGCCAATCTTTTCTTTCATTTTAAGCGCATTAATTAACTTCGGTTTGCAGAATTAACCTTTTCTTCGAAGAGCCAGAACAGAGCAGACACCAGAAAGTTAATTTTATAAAAAAGAACAGAGAGGGCTTTCGAATGTGAAGGGGTGCTTCAACCCCATTAGTAAACTTTTCAGGCTAGACAATTTTCCGAGTGTATTAATTAATTTGATTACGAGGGTGACCTAATTAACATTCTATTATACTTTCTCTCGCGACAATAGCAAACTGTTTCAGAAAGTTGCTTAAACCCAGAGTTAATTTTTCTTCTGTTAATATAATTTTCTGGTTACTAATGAACATTATTAATTAATTTAGTTTTCGTGCCTCAAGCGTAACAATATGTATTTCTTTTTTTGGCGTCTCTTACGTAGATGTGATTTCAACGCCAGAGTAAGCAACAAACCTAATTTTTTTAAATTAAAATTTGCAACCTAAAACCGCCAAAAATGTTTCGGTATTAATATTATTCTGCATTTTCCTGGAAGCAAAGATGTTTTTCCTAATTTTCTTCAGCATCAAAGAATGCAACAAAAAAAAAAAACAGAACAAAGAAAGAACTGAATGTACTAAGGCCGCAGAAATATCTACCACTACAAAAATATCTAGGGCCGGTTTGACATAAGCTGATTAACTTTAACCGATGATTAACTTCCTGGATACTTGATTTAAAAACATAGCAACAATTGTTTTTAACGGTTGATTAAATTTAACGAAGCTTTATGAAATCGACCACTAATGCAGCGTTTCTTAAACCAATAAGAAGTAAATTTAATGAAACTCTGTCACGGCTCAAGCGTAATCAATGAACAGAAGAAATGGCGAATACCTGCTCTTGGCAGTGCTGACAGGATAAAAAAAAATACATTGGCCGATGTGATGTTAGTTGAGGTTTCAGTATCGCTCGGCTGTAAAGAAACGCCAATAAAGTTTTAGTATTATTGGCTGACACTCGTTTCATAAAGCGACGTTGTCGTAAACAGGAATCAAACAGAATATTCCTGAAACGACAATGACAGGCATCTTACAAAAGATTTCACGTTTTTATTTTTGATTGTCATGCAATGCTCTGCTATTTCTCTTGCTAAAAGAAATCCACTATACTAAAAAGTTGCGTACCCCTTAAAATTAGACAGAATATGCAACCCATTTCACTTCCGTGTTTTTAATTATAGTACATTACGAAAACACTAGGGCTCCGATGTATTCCTGAAACGACAATGCCAGACATCTTACAACAGGTTTTGACTTTTGATTTCCACGCAATATTGTGCAACGCTTTATCCTCTTGCTAAAAAAGAATTAAACAAAGGAAGCCTCTATACTTAAAAGTTGCATGACCCCTTAAAATTAGGCAAGGTAGGCAACCCATTCTACTTCCGTGCTTTTAATTGTTGTACATTAAGAAAATACTGGGGCTCCGGTATATTCCTGAAACGACAATGCCAGGGATCTTACGAAAGGATTCACGTTTTGACTTTTGATTTCCACGCAATATTGTGCAATGCTTTATCCTCTTGCCAAAAAAGAATTAAACAAAGGAATCCTTTATACTTAAAAGTTGCATGACCCCTTAAAATTAGGCCAAGTAGGCAACCCATTCTACTTCCATGTTTTTAATTAGAGTGCATCATGAAAACACGAAGTTATTTCCAATTTGATTGATGGGTTGCCTATTCTAAAAACATCTTCGGGGGGGCCACCCCGTGTACACGACAGTTTGATTTAATTCTTTCGTTGTGTTTAGAGTATTAATGCCGCCAGTCAAATACGTTTCATTACCAAATGGCGTGGGCCGCTCGCGCTCTAATGAGAAACGATTTTCGCTGTTAGCTGGGGAGGGGGGGCCCCAGACTTTAATAAATGCGCAGCGCGATTTAAAAAAAAGGGACGTGCGTGTTACATTTTTTTAATCGGACGATATTTTACCTCGGTTTTTCCGTGTGGTCAGGATAAGCGCCCGTCCGGATGGACAGTTTAATGCGCCCTTGAATTGAGGAATCTTCCAATCTAACAAAAAGGAATTCTCTCGCTCTCCTCCCCCCCCCCTCCCCCCCCCGCACCCCACAATTATTTTCGGATTCAAAATTTGTTTAGCTACATTTCATTTAATTAGGTACACGTGGATTGTTCAACATCAAAGCCTTGTTTAAGAAGGGTTGCTTGAGGAGTTTCGCCTAATTCGCTTATAAACGAGCGAGCAGCAAAGCGTTGTAACATTCAATGTCCGTTTCAGGTGGGGGGATTGTAAAACTGAAGCTCTTGGTCAAACCCTACATATTTGATGCATAGTAGGCGTACGCAAATTTTCGCTTTAGACTAACATCGTCGACGTGATTTTTGGGGAAGGAGTTGCTAGTCGCTGATTGTGTCCAGATTCGAATCGGGGGGGTTGTATACGTTTCATTTGTCGGACAAAGGTAACACTGCACCGAACCGAATCGATTAAAAGCATCCCTTGCTTTGTAATTGAAATTCTCTTGCATGCACAGGCAAGCAACACAGAGAATTGCTTGCGACCGATTCGTGTATCTAAGTAACGTGCGTTGACCGGCAACTGTTTCGCCCTGTGATGTCAACCGCAATTAATTCCACCCCTCGAAGTCGGCTCCCGGATATTCGATTGTCAAATTTGTGTTACGCTAACGCAAATGAGTTGAGGAGGCCCCCGCTGCGTGCTATTTCTGGCATTAACGGCGAAACATGTGGCGGAAGGGCAGATAATGAAGGAATGGAAAATGGGGCACTATTAAGAAAACTTGGACCCTTGAATATCCTCGGCTTTCACTTGAAACTTTATTCTCTAAAAAAAAAAAAAAAAAACCGAACGTAAAGCATCATAAATTTAAGCATATTCGGGGCTTAGATTAAGCTTGGGGCACCCTGTATATTATTATAAAATTTTATAGTTTACTCCTTTTGTTAACGAAAAAATCGTCCCTCAACGCAACTAATTTCTTTTTGCAACACGTGTGATGCGAATCCATACATGATTGATGATTGATGCGAGAAATTAATCAATCAATTAGTGTTCAGTTGGCTCCAAACACGCTTCCGCGCTCTCTCTCTCTCTATACCTATTTCCCCCGATATTATTTACGGTGTAATTACCGTTAAATGAGCAAATAGAGAAGGGCCGAGTTGTTTAACAAGCGCTGGCATCAGCAGGTGCTTTTGTTGACTGTAAGTAGAAGATATGAGCTTCCTTTCGAAGGGATAGTTGACTTAGGGGCGAGTTCGGGTCCGTCTCGTTAAAGGCACAGCAATTCCACACGTTCGTTTAATGCGGGGGTTTTATTTTAAATTTGGATGAAGAATCCAGGTCAACTCCGTTTCAATTTGTTTTACCCGGTGCGGTGTGCACAGTCGATTTATCTCAGAAACGCTATCATTACCCTCTCATCGCATAATTTACATCCCCCCCGGAGTTTTCGCGTATACCGCAAGTCATGAAAGAGTAAAGTGAGTAATATCCCCGGAGCAAGTCTAATTCCGGACTTAATAAAAGATTTACGCGGTGCCGGGTTGTTATGGCGGTGGTGGCGGCGCCGTGGGAGAGTTTCTTTTTTCAAATTTTTGTGTTTGATGTATGTTACTCGAAATTAGGGGTGCATGGAGATTCCTACGCGCGCATGGTCGGGGGAGCCGTTTTCCGGAGCCGGCACCAGACGTTTCAGTGCGCGCTGCGACCGGTCCGGTGAAAACTGAAAGTTGCGGTCCGGCTCTGGATTTCATTCACAAGTTGCGCGTTCCGCTTGTAACGAGGTGCACAAGTGTGATGCCAAAATTTAAACAGTGTCCTTCCCCCAAGTAAAACTCGAGAGGAAAAAGTTTCAGGCGCAAAGGTACGTAAAATAAAAATAAACACATTCTACTTGCGTTCTATTCGTAACATGCATCGCGCAGACAATTTTTTTTTTTTGTATTACGTGGACCGCCCGCCCGCAAAAAAAATTATCCGCTCAGTGAACAGTGAATAATGTCACGGTCCATTTACTAATAATGAATATGCATGTGATTATTACAAAACCGCCGATGGAGCGCGTAACTTCATTTATGTTACACGTTTAAAATTTAAAAGGGAATAATTCATGAGGCGAATTAATAAAAACAAATAAAATTCGCGATCGAAATTTAAAATTAAAATATCTACCTTCGCTTTAAAATGTGGAAAAAAAAAACTTGAATTGAAGGAAAATTGAAAAGTTCGGGCGCCCTTAATTTAGTCTCGAATAGAACGCAAGAGGAAACGAATCTCAAATTAAATTTAATTCAGAAGTAATAGTAGGCAAAAACGTATAAGGTTGAAACTTAATTAAAGACTTTCCTCTTCCCTTTCCTTAGTTTAATAACTTCGAAAAAATCGACTTTGAAAAAGTTTATATTAACTTGGGGGACGCACGAACTTTTTTTTAAATTTTATTCACAATCTTTACTTTTACCCCGCAGTTAATTTCATATACAAATATTTTTTTTTAATATGGAACGAATGAATGCTTTAGGAATTATTTGCGCGACATTTTTTGGAGGCGTTGTGCGGGGGATGAGGATTTCGTTACCGAAAGTACATACGTATTTCAACCCCCTCAAAAAAAAAAGGTCGTGCTTTGTGATATCCAAGTTTTTTTGTCTTGTTTAATGAGTGCTAATACGAATTTCGGTTGGCAAAGCGAATTATCCCGTGTAAATAGGTTGACGAATTAAAGAAAGCAAATTATTTATTTCGCTTTGTTTGAACGTTGTTGTTCACCTTTACTGCTTTTACCGTTCATTAATTACAACTGATGTCTTGTTGTATATATATAGCTCTGTTCCAACATCACTTTCTGACCGTTTCGAAACCGTCATAATCAGTTGCCCACCGAAATAACGATCGATTTTGACAACTTGATCAAGTGTAAAACTTTGATTAGTACATGGTTTCGAAACCGTCAAAGTGACCTTTTATAAACAACACTCTTCATTGCTTTGAGAAAGGTGAACACTCAATTGTGACCTAAGTAAGCCGTTTCCCACTCAATTTTATTTGATAAACGAAACATTATAATAATATCGATAATAATTTAGTATTAATTGATTTAAATCATACGTATCTGATAGAAAACAACAAGCCTACTTAAATGGTAGCTTATCTGACGAAGCAACGATAATTGTTGGTGGGTGACCCACAAGGCTCTATTTTGAGACCTCTGCTTTTTTTAATTTATTTCAATGATTTTTCCAACTGCCTACCGAGCCGAGTGTTTGGTCTTCATAGAAAGGCTATTAGAATACTGGGAAATTTGGATTTCAGAGACGAACGCAGACACAAACTTCGTGAATTTCTGATATCGACTTTTCCACCTATTTATATTTTGCAATGCCTTTGGTTGACCCATTGTCACCTCAATACTCTTGTACTTTGTAGCGCGCCCCAGTAATTACTGCTATTAGTTAATACTTACAAGTAAACAGAAAAATAATTTACGTAAATAAATAATAAATATGGGTCAACGGAATTCCAACTGAGATTTATGACCGAGAACGGTCGGCCTGTCCTTTACCTGCGTGGCGCTCGCCTCTAACAGTTCCAACCCCCAGATGTTATTACTGGGTGAGTGACCCTAGGAATGCCCTGCGCTGAAGCTACTTTCGATATTATATGATCGAATGTAGAGGACCTACGTTGTGGTTTCCCTGATTCTTTGTTTGGTGCGATAGTACAATTAGCTTTAGCAAGGAAATAGGCAAGTTGATAATAAAACGCAACAATTAAAATTTAAGTAATTATTTATTGTAATAATTAATTTGATCGGGCACAAAACTCCGTCTCTCCTCTTCTGTCGAATCAGAGAAATTGAGCGTAAAAAAACCGGATGGTTTGAAATCAAATACAATTAATCAAAAAATTTACGATTTTCAGAAATACAGTGTGACTTTCGTAGTAGTTTTCGACTTCGGGTATCGGCGCGATCTAAATTCCTCCGATTCACACCGTTGGTGGTAAAATGTTACACAGATGTTTGTTGGAAAGCTCTGCTCCTGACTTAGATCAATAATTAATTGAGTTTCAAGGTTTCGAGTCTTAGTACAGCGTCTGTAACTCTGCTGGTATTCAAAGACTTGTTCGATTTAATAAACCAACGCACAAAGTGTCTCTGTGGGACGACAGTGTACTTAATTAATAGAATTAATTAATGACTTAATCAGATGTTTTGGGGCGAAGTATATGATTCCTGCCGCCTTCAGCGATCAATCTGCAGGTAAATCAAAAGCAATCACCCGTTTTTCACGGACTCCTTTTGGAGGTGATGGTGTACCCTATCTCTAATTAACCTAAGTAATTAAGGTCGATGGGTAGGGGACTTCCCAGCTACTTCCGATCGCCTTGAGAGAGTGGCCCTTGGCACCTTTTTTCAAATCTCTCTCTTCGTCGTTTTTCCGTCGGCTAAACCTATCTAACTAAATTATTGCGCAAGGTCCCTTCGACTGTTTTTTTGGTGCTACACTATGGGTGTTTTTGACCTTTCAGTCTCGAGGCAATCGCTTATCATTTACCAACAAACCTCCCAGCCAAGACAACAGTTAAACCCTCCCACATATACAGGTTGTGACAACCTTGGTCAAGAAAATGTCAGGAATGTATTACTGATTGTTTGGTTTATAATTTGCTTGAGAGAATTCCCCTTAGAGTGGTGGTTTCTAACGTACACTGTATGGAAAGTCCCAAGTAGATGTAGGGAATGACAAATTGTCGCTGATTAACTAAATTATCGAACTCGGCTGACCAATCAAAGCTTTTAAACATGAAAGTCACTACTGCGTTTTAACACTCGCAGTAAAGTAAATAAGAATAGTTTGATTTAAAGTTCTCTAAATGTAATGATAATAATGAATCTTACTGACTCTTTCGACAACGAATTAATGCAATTTAAATTATTCTCGCTCTATTTATGCCACTAAAGATGTGATGGAGAAATACAAATAAATGCAAATTACCAATAATCCGTGAACCACTCCCGCACTAATTACACTCCTTGTTTAATCACCCGCGACGCGCGCGACGCCCGTGTGTTATTTTAATTGCTCTTTGTCACTGAACTTAATCGTGCCGGTATAAATGATTTAACAAGCAACCGAGTTATATAAGGATACAAATTTGAATAAGGACTACAAGCGCCTAAGAAAACTGCAGAACTAAAAAGATTCAATTCGACCGTTTTAGTCTAAGCGTAAATGTTATCTGCCTTCCTCCGCGTCTTTTTACTTAACACGAAAACAATTAAGCCCCGCTCTCGGACTTGCAGCGAAAATTCAAAATCACCTCAGCCAATCCTGTTCGTGGTATTTTTGGTTCACATGCTGCCATTGCAGATGTTAGAAAAATTAAGAGCACTCTACTACTCCATGGGGGTGTTTTGTTCATGTCTCACAAACATCCATAAATTTTACTTATTCAAGTGTGGAAATTGACGTTTTTAAAAGGTCTGTTTTCGGACTGAGACAAGACAGACTGCAATTAAGCCTAAACTCACAACGTAACGTGATATCCCCGCGCAACCGGCTCGCACGTTTTGCAGTTTTGACAAAGCAATCTATACATAAGAGTTTAGAAAAACAATTTGAAATATCAAGATAGGTTGGTTTATGACTCTACCACTGCGAACGTCGTCAGTTTTCAAACACGAAACGGACAGCGAGACATGTTTCCAATTGCCTGCAATCTGGTCTTTGTGATCCTGGACGAGTACTTAAAATTTAGAAAACATTCAAACCCATGTGGCGATGATCTATTTATTGTGCTCCTGGGTGGGCAGAAACATACAGCCCGTCGGCCCCGGTGGCGCCTCCGGTCAACAAATCAATGCTGCAAGTCCGAGAAACGAACATGTGTTTCATGAAATCAGACATGCAACAACCGCGTTTTATTTTTAAAACAAATTATCGAAACATTTCATCTTCATGGAGATTTCCATCCGCACAATACTAGACACAACAAAATATACATATTGCTGCGTTATTGGTTGTTGTTAAATTCGATTTTTTTTCACTTCATAACGTACATATTTGTATATAAACATAAAACTTTAAAGATTCAGGGCGTAAAAATGACTTGAAATTCTTTATTATATTAACAGTTTCTAGAATGTAACAATAGTGACTTTTGGTACTTTTTAAAAGAATTTAATATAAACTAATTTCTGCAATGGTAATTTGTTTAAATACGTATATTAATCAGTTCAAAATGATTGAATTATTTATTGTTATTTTTAAAAGCAAATTTAAATATCTATAAACAATTTGATTAATAGTCAATCTTACGGATTTATATATTCATCAACTAATGTTTATTTACACTTCACTTCGCATTATTAAAATGAACCGCGGTAGTTTCACGTAACATTTCAAATAACTTTTCAATAAAATCTGGTGTGCCTCAAGGGAGCGTCATCGGACCTTCACTATATTTATTATTCACGGCAGATTGACACAAATACCACCACTGGGACTTTCGCAGATGACACCGTCATCCTTGCATCTCACCAAAATTCAGAAATGGCCACGAGTACACTGTACAAAATACAACCATGGCTCCATAGATGAAAAATCAAGATCAATGAAACTAAATCAGTTCAAGTGAATACAGTGTGACTTTCGTAGTAGTTCTCAACTTCGGGTATCGGCGCGATCTAAATTCCTCCGATTCACACCGTTGGTGGTAAAATGTTACACAGATGTTTGTTGGAAAGCTCTGCTCCTTACTTCTATCAATAATTAATTGAGTTTCAAGGTTTCGAGTCTTAGTACAGCGTCTGTAACTCTGCTGGTATTCAAAGACTTCAAGATCAATGAAACTAAATCAGTTCAAGTGAATTTTACACTTAGAAGAGAGCACAGTGTCCACAAGTAAAGTTAAATAATCTAAATCTACCTTGGTCTTCTATCTTGGCATTCACTTGGAAAGTCAACTCACTTGGAAAGACCACATAGTCAAAAAACGCAAGCAAATTGACCTGAAAATGAAGGATTTATATTGGTTGTGTGGAAGAAAATCCAAGCTCTCCTTGGAAAACAAAATCCTTCTCTACAAGTCCATAATTAAACCTATTTGGGTCTATGGAATCGAGCTTCGGGGATGTACAAGTAAATCAAATATATTGATAGTCCAGAGAAGTCAGTCAAAAATACTGCGAACAATAGTAAACGCACCTTGGTATGTAAGCAATCACACACTATACATACATACAGACCTGAATATACCATTGGTCAAAGATGTTATCAAAGAAAAGAGCATCCAGCATCGCAATACCACCCAAACAACACTCTTGATCCACTGGTAGAACCTCTACTCAATAGAAGATTCAGAAGGCACTGGCCAGCCGACCTAAAAGGGGACCTCTCATTGGAGAACTGCCTCATTACGGCAACAAAGAGCACCATAGCTCTTAAACCAGCACATTGACTCATAGGATTGTAAATTCTGATTGTCAATAAAATAAATAAATAAATACACATAACATTTCGTGTGACCTCGTACATTCAAACCGGGTATCTCGAGTAACTCTCCAAATTCAAGCTCAGTCCTGTTTATAGTCTCGTTAAAAAAAAATTCTCTTATTCGTCGTAACGCGAGTTAAATTTCTATATAAAAAACAAATTCCTGATAATCGCGCTTGATCTTAAATGAATCGCTATGTAATTCTGATTGCAGCTATGAAACAAATGTAACCGTACATGTTACATAATCGGTTATGTTGGACTTGCTCCTGGTCTGAGAAGTCCGGCTTGGAGATGCCTCCACCGAAGTGCAAATTCTCGACGATGTTGTAACATCCGAACTGCTTTTAGACTGATGTGTGTGTCGGTCTAATGATGGCGATTGCATCTTTTGATCGTTGCCCTCGGTTTGTTTTTCTTAACAAAAATTTGTGTTTCAGTAATAGCGCAACATTTGAGTCGAAATACGTTGGGATCATAATTTTTTTTGACACACAAATTTAACTGATGTATGATAAATCACGAACTAAATTACAATTAATAGATCATAATACATAATAAATACAAAAATATTGTTACTACAATTTTCTAAGTTCCAAAACTAAAATGACATAGCAATATGTCTTCAATTTTTCAGGGTAAGCAAATCGAAAAACAGACCAAACGACATACATGTATTAAATTCTATAATCAATTACCAATAATAGTCAGTCAGTGGTCTTACAAAACATCTAAAATGAAATCAATGTCGCTTTTAGAAGATAACGCATTCTATTCTACACACCCATGTCCTTTGGTCAAGGTATTGTCACTCTATTACTTCTCATTTAGTTATTTGTGTTGTACTTATTTACATATCTGACTTTTGTAAAACACTTGATCCTATTATTGCAACAATAAAAATACAATACGATTTTCCTTTTCAAACTACTTTAAGAAAAAGAACGACCCTTTCATCTACTTATACAGGGGCGTCAGAAATGCTTTCAACCCACGTGATCATGCCGTATAGGTAATACATTGTACCTTGTTGGTAACAACGCTGTGCCACAGAATACTAATCTAAACAGGAGCATCACTTGAAAAGGAGATTAATAATTAGAAAGAGTAAGAAGTGCATTACCAGTTTAAATGTCTTTCGTGTCCACTCGGCAACACTCGCGCGTTTCCTTCGACGCGTTGCTTGAAAGCGTAACGCGAGAGAGAAAAAAGAATGCGTTACCCTCGAGTTAACACAGGATGGAAAAATTTGTTTATGAAGAAGCATGGCGGAGTAAAATTTCGTAAAACGAGAACTACCTAAGTGCGAGTAAGTCCTAGTAAGAGTCGAGAGAAAATTTTAATAATAATTATAACTGAATAACATTTACAGTAAAAATGTCTGAAATGAGCGATAAACGTGTGGCAGAGAAAAGGAAATGGGGTACCGCTTGTGCTTATGAAGGTTGCGAGTACAAATTTTATTTGAAAAAGATGGAATATGTTTTATTAGATGCATGAAAATATGTCTGTTTCTGCAGCGTTCTGGACTAGTTTGAAACTGTTAAATATATTCGCCCGTCGAATTAATTACCGCTTTTAAGAGCTGCGTTAAATGTGAAACTTTGTTCGGCGCATGGTTTCGGATCAGTCAGGGACTGCTGCAGAAACAGATCTAATGATTTTCTGAGTGCGCACCAATGCCACAAGTGGAACTCGTTTTAAAATTAATAGCGCAGATTATATGTATAATCCCATTTCCACCTCATCTCTAAATATTTTCAAAGCATGCACGCCTCTCTACTGCACTACTGATTTAAATGGCCAAGGTCATCGGCAGGTTGTGCGGAAGATCAAAGGTGCCGCCTCGAGCGATGCTTCTGTATAGATTAGTATTCTGTGGCTGTGCTTTAAATCATTGGAATCACGAAAGTCAATGACAAATGCACGTCCATTTGAAACAGCGACCAGTGTTGCCACTTCTAAGAAAATAAAACCTAATCTAAATAGGTCACGTGAATCTGAAGTCGTTGTATAAATCTATGTTGTTAAAACTGCTGTAAAATCTGTGATCAAATTGAACAACATTCTGATCGATTTTGAAATTTAAAGTTTAAACTTTAAACAATTTGTCTTTTAATTTTTTTTCTTTAACGAGTTCCGTTTGCTGTTCAATCTAAAATCAAACCTACACAATTACACATATTTAAAATAAAAATAGAAATAAAGAAGTTCCCCGGGAACAAGATTAAAAGAAGAAAAATATGGAAGAGAACAGAAGAACAGAAGAAGAGAAAAAGAAGTTTAGGCAGCAAGTAAAATGACCATCATTAACAAAAAGATTCTAGGCAAAAAGAGTAATTTGGAATGAATCAAAAAATAGTAAAATAATATAAAACCTGCAGAGAATAATGAAATTCATTCAAATAAAGTGCAAGGACACAACAAAGCAACGCACCTACTAGATTTCAGAATTGGAAGAACAGCTAAAGGAACAAAGACCTAAAACGGAATGACAATAAAGGAGAAAAGACTAGAGGAATTAAATTATAAAAAAAGCAGAAATTAGAAAAGAAAAAATCGAGAGCACAGCAAAGATGGGCTGAAGATCTTAAGCAACACAAATAAATAAATGTAAACATAAACGAACAGATAAAGAAATGGATTGTCTCTTCCTCCAGTTCCTTCCGGATTAAAGAAACGTAAAAGAATTAGTTACTTCAGAATGGAGAAGAAACAGTATAGTTTGTGGAACTGAAATAAATATACCTACATAGTATAAAAGACACACATACAAAGTCTGCATTACTACCACTAATTAATACACACACTAAATTAAACAACGGTCAATCGTGGCTTTTAATTTATTATAAATTATTAATTTACAGGAAATTATGTGGTAATGTTACTGTAATTTATTATGAATATTTAAGGCCCGGTTTCATAAACTGCATTTGCCCTGGTAACAATGTTAATCGGGCCCAATTGATGTAATTGCATTAAACAATAAATTTTATTTCAACTGAACTTGTATCTTTGATGTGACTAAACGCTATACCTACATCATTAACAATAAATTTGCGTAATTTTCCCAAGGAGAAACAAAGAAAATACAAGAAACTAGCCTCATGAAAACAAATCAAGAAGATAACAACAGTTTAATAATAACAGTTCATTTAGTAATTTAGTAATAAGTAATAATAATAACAGTTGTTATGTTAAAGTGAAAGCATAATTTAAGTACTAAATTAATTTTATTTCAAGTATTTATTTATAGTTTAGTTTTAGTCGCGACATCTACCGGCCGATTTTTGACCTAAAATTCGACTTGCAACGAATTTCTACGTTTACTACTTTTACTACTAATAGGTTAATATTGTAAATAATCTTAAAACCTCCCATTATTTATTTATTGCTTATTGACATAGCACGCTAAATTTCCAGGCACATGTCTCTATTTGTATAAAAAGCGAATAATGAAATTTTGAGGTTATGTTCAATTAAGAAAAAAAAGCGCCGCATTGTTTGTTTTAAATTAAACAAGAAACTTTAGTTACTTACTGCGTTAAGCTTTTTCCAATCATCTCAAGCTCGAAAATCGTTTAAATTTCCGAGCAAATTCGATGCAGTTTAATTACTTACGTCTTACGTGACGCCAACTGCTGAACACGAAATCCCTACTTATAAAAAAAAAGTGCAGGAAGATTGGAATTTCGCTCGGTTCAATTCATAACTCGACAAAACCGACTGCAACTACATAGTTTGACAACTCTCAGTACATTTTGAGCACTTTCCTCTGTGTATGTTTAGAAAGCGAATAATCAAATTTTGAGGTTATGTTCACATAAGAAAAAAAGAAGCGCCGCGTTGTTTGTTTCGTTAAAATAACCAAGAAAATTTAATTACTTACTGCGTTAAGCTTTTCCCAATCAACTCAAACTCAAAGGAATCGTTTAAATTGCCCAGCAAATTCGTTGCAATTCAGTGCCAACCGCTGAACGAGAAATCCCCGTGGAAAAAGTGCCGGAGGATTCGAACTGCGCTCGGTTCGATTCATTGCTCGGACGACCTACGGAGGTCGCGTCGCTGATTGGCCGACCCACATCAGTTCCGAGAATTGATGCGCGTTGTCAATGAGTTATAGTATTTCGGCGCTGTGACGTCAGAACGGAATCCCCTTTTGTAGTAAAATAACTAAAGAGGCGAATTTGAGCGATTTTGACGGATTTGGGGGGTTGAAATGTTGCACACGCATTACAAGAAAATACAAAAGTACTTTGACGATGGAAGAATATTTTTTTCTGCCAAGTTTAATGAGTGAGGGCCCCAAAAAATACGATTAATTTACTTAATTCTTCATTTTTTTTTAATTATGTTAAGCGTAAAATTTAGAAAATTATCAGATTGTGGAACATTGTAGAATTTTTGAAAAGAAAAGCGGCAAATAATTTTGAGGCGACTTTTCCTAAAAGTGTTTGCAAACCTGAGATTACCAAATGATTTCAACTTGAACAGTTGTTTTTAATTTCTACCAGTCCTGCACTTATTTAAACAATTTCTTGCTGAAGAATTTTATTTATACAATGTTCAATTGATTTTAATTACATATTTTTTAAAATTTGTTTGTGAAAACAGTTTTCAAACTTAATTAAATTTTTCCAAAAAAGGGTTTTTCCAATTAATAAATAAAAATGTAAATATAGGAAAAAAAGTAAATAATAAAATATATGTAACGGTAAATTCTAAATAAAAAAATGTAAAATTCACAACGAAAACTGAAAGTAAAAAGTAGAAAATTTTAAACTGCTAAATGAAACAAATGACCATCGATCAAGGGAAGCATAAAAAACAGAGAAAAATTCTTCTTTTGTAACGAAAACTGCGCGTTTCTTCAACACCGCAAAAATTATAGGTACTACTAATAAAATCAATAAAAACAACTACCAGAAAATGTTAATGTTAATGTTAATGTTGTTTATTTATACTGATTAAGTACTCAAGGGGGTGCGGCAATTGTTTTCAAAACAAAATCGATTGTTGCATGAGTAATTTCAAATAACAAACACAAGGTCGGATTCTCGGGGTTTGAAGCGGTAATTTGGGGTTCGGGGGCGCCGCGTCGTCCCGGCTCGAGTGACTTTGGGCCACACAAACACACGCATAAACAAATCATCGTAACATGTAGCTTGGTGCTTTCTAAATTTTTAGTACATGTCAGATGGCGACATTCGAAGCACTATAGTCGCACAGACGTCATAAAACAAATCTATTTGACGTTTTAAATTGGTTTCTTAGATTTTGAACACATTTTGTCGCGTTGAAATTGCAGATAAATGTTCCATGTGCCATGTTCCATCAAATTACATGGCAAGTGAAACCTTCGCTGTAGTCTGGGTCCTTTCAGTCAGGCAACAGTTACTTTAAAAATGTCAGCTGTTACACTTGAATAGTTAAATTTATGGGGGCTTCATTTGCGACAGACAAACACCGAGTATTCCTGATAAGTTAATGGGGTGCCTCTTGATACATTTTTGGGCATCTGGAATAGGCGTGAGTGTGAACTAAATGCTACGACTATGATTGGTCGAAGTGATTTCAGAATTTCGCTGCAAAATCCGAGGGGTTTTTTTAATTGTTTTCTTGAAAGTACGGGACGCGAAGAAACGGGCAGATAGCATTGACGCTTTATCGAGAACGGTTGAGTTCATTTTTAATTTGGCTTAAGCGCTTGTAGCCTTTATTCATTTTATAGTTAAATCATTTATGTCGGTACGGCTTAAATACACTGTGTTAAGAAGGGCAATTAAAAACAAACACGTGCGCCGCGACGCGAGTGACTAAAAGCAGAGCGAGCAGTGTGCGGATGTGACACGGATTATACGGCTTTAGGTAATTGACATTTATTTGTATCCTTCAGCGCACGTTTGGTGGTAACAATTGCTTAGGGATAATTTGATTTGCATTAATTAGTGACTAAAGAGTCAGTCAAGTTCATATTGACATTGCATTTAGATAATTTTAACCAAACTATTTTATTTACATTTTCAACGAGTATTAAAACTCACAAGTGACATTCATCTTAGAAAAATTTGTTGGTCATTGTTTATTTAATTATTAGGACAATTCTGTAATTTAATCAACCAACAGCAATTAACTATTCCCCCCATCTACCTGGGAATTCAATACAGCGTACTTTTAGATATCATTCTACCCTTGGGGATTTTCTCCGGCAAGTTGGGAACACACTAACGGTTGTTTATCAATTTGTACAGGCGTAAGGGAATTATATCTGCCGCTGGAACCAAGTACGCCAGCACAAAATAAACAAAGAAATCAAGGCCAATTAATTATCACTACGAATTTCGTGAAACCACGAGGCCGAACAGTTTGAACTGCATAGTCATAGCCATTTTCTTAGTAAAGTTTCTCTTTCACCCTGTATGTGTGTGAACCGAATTGGGGTCTTTGCCGAGAGATTTGCCGGTTAATTAGAAGCTATTGCCTAGAGATTGCAAGGCCAAAAACACCCATAGTGAAGTGCCAAAAAAAGCAGTCAAAACTGATTTCTTATGCTATAAATTAATTAGATAGGTTAGACGGCGAAAGAGCGACCAATAGAGGAACCTGAAAACCAGGCAAGCGGGTACAGAATACCATCCTCGAAGCAAGGCGAAAGTAGTCGAGAAGCTCCTACTATTTCGATTTTCTCCATAGTAAAATGCCATAGATCATTTTAGAATAGAATATGGCGTAGTATGCGGTTACAGCAGCCCTTGTATTCGCAACTTGAGTTATCCTTCTAATGGCGTACCTAGATACTTCGCGCTAATTCCTTACCAAGATTTTCGACGTGTTGTCTCCAGGTAAGACGCGAGTCCAGATGTACTCCGAGATATTTTATTGATTTTAAATTCGGGTGCTCTATTCTTCTGGAGGAAGTGAACAGAACCATTTCTGTCTTTTCATCCTTAAGAATTTTGCAATTTTGGTATTAAGGCCATAACAGTCTTCGGTATTTTTGGACTTTATCCCTGAAATGATTGATTCCACTTGTATTGGTGTTGTCGGCAAAAAATAAGCGGTTTCTGTTATTTTATCCACGATGGGTACTGAACGAAGTGTAGACTTGGGAAATTTTGAAGCAATTGAAGTAGCTGCAGTCGTGAAGAATTAATTGAACAGTTAGACTGTTGTGTTGGTATTTTTTGTTGTTATTTTGTTTATCGGTTTCCTTATTTATCACATTCCACATAGCTTTTTGTTTGTTCTGTGCATTATTTATATACAAACAAATACTTTTTTTCTTGTAGTGTTCCATTGCAGATATATAAAATTTCTTATAATTCTCATAAATCCGGAAATATTCTTCATCACCTGTTACCTTAAACTTCATACATAAAAGTTAGAATTTCTTTTATTTGTCACACTTACATGCATTGAGTATTAATTGGTTTATTTTTTCCTATTTTACTGAGTGGAAAAGAATCATTAAAATGGGATAATAGAATGTTTACAAATTTGTCAAACATTTCGTTTGCACTATCTGTGGATAATATTTCATGCCATCGTTCCTCTGATAATGAGTTTACGAAGCGCTGCTTGTTTTGATGTGAACATTTTCTTATGTTGTCATTGTGTGTTGTGTTTTGTAAATTCAGTTTAACGTCTAGGATATGGGGCTTCGTGGTCTGAAATTCCTGGCCTTAAGTTGAAGGCTTAATAATTAATTACATTCGTAAACATATTGTCTATGCATGTGTGCATATTGTCTGCTTTCAATCAAATGTATCAAATACGTTTAATAACTTTTTTTCTTGAAGGATTATTACATTCTATGTTCGTATTAAAATCTCCTGCCACAATGATATTAACAGTAGCGTCGAAGTTTGTAAGTACATGTGTTAAAAATAACTATTTAACACAGAAACACACGAAATTTGAGCAAGTACAAAAAAAATACAAAAAAAATGAAATCGAAATAAAAAAAAGTAAAATTGTCAACGAAATGTGAAAATAAAGAAAACGAAAATTCCGAAGTGTCAAAGGATACAAACTACGATCGTTCAATAGAAGCAACCACAAGGAAATTTAAAAACAAAAGAAGAACAAGAGGTAAAAAATGTATTTTTGTGTAAAGGAAACTTCGTCTTTCTTCAGCAAATTATAACAAAATAAGTTCCAAAAAAAGAAATCAAAATCAGTAAAAAAAAGTGTTTAATCGGATGAAAAAAATTAATAAATAAGAAAAACAAAGAAATTAAAAAATGTAAAATTCCGGATCGATCAAGAGAATAGCTATACAAAAATATAAACGCAAAAGTAAAAGGAGAATAAAGATATATTCGCAACACAGGAACTTAATACAAAAAAGAAGAGAAAATTTCAAGACTGTCGGGAAAAAAATATACGACGATCGTTCGAGGGAAATAGCTGCCAGAGAATCTAAAATCAAAAGAAAAATAAAAAAGAAAGAAAAATTGTTTTTTTGTAGCGGAAACTATGTATATGTTTCTTCAACACCACAAAAATTGTAGTGGTAATAAAATAAATGTTTGTAAAATTAAGAAAATTAGGGTCAATTATCAGAAGAAACAAACGACCATCGGTAGCAACTACATTTGTGAGAATTGAACGTAAAATGAAGAAAAACGAAAGAAGAAAAATGTTAAAAAATAGAAGAATGTAAAATCAGAATAGAAAGAAACTCGCACCGCAAATTTGAAATTAAAAATAGAGAATTCGAAACAGTCAGAAAAACAAATCACAATCAGTTAAGGAAAACAAATGCAAGAGAATCCAAAAACAAAAGAATAATAAGAAACGGCGGAGAGAGATAAATTTTATACAACGAACCTGCGTTGCTGAAAAATGGTTGTACTCCTACCTATCTGGTAGAAGACAAAAAGTAGTTTTGAAAAGTGATGGGATCGCTTATAATTCAAATTTTTTACCAGTCTCCCAAGGTATACCTCAGGGAAGAAATCCTTGGTCCATTATTATTTCTATTATTCGTTAATGTTGTGGATGCAAGTTGCTACATTCAAATCTCGCGCTAA
Organism: Dorcus hopei; assembly: GCA_033060865.1. Classification (NCBI taxonomy): domain Eukaryota; kingdom Metazoa; phylum Arthropoda; class Insecta; order Coleoptera; family Lucanidae; genus Dorcus; species Dorcus hopei. The sequence goes on from CM065425.1 coordinate 10,146,450, forward strand.
AACATCGTGGCGATATAACATCCTTCAACGGCATTTTAACACAGTTGGCGATCCTGACCCTTTCCCTTATTTACATCGCTATGGAGGAAACCTGCGTGCGGTGATCGCAGAACTTTCATAGGCTATGAAGGCACCATGTGAGTCTCCGGTCGCCTGTCATTGATTATAGTCGGTAATCCCCGCGCGTCGAAGCGACCTTCTCGATCATCAATCTCGTCGCGTCCTTTCTTGTTCGGAGCATTGTGCCGGTGTGACGTGTTTTTCATGTGTGTTAAATTTAACGGATTTCTTGCTCGTTTGGAGAAGTAAATCAATTGCGGCTTTGCTGGAATATCAATTGACACCGCCGAACAGCGATTGGAGACAGTTTAATCTCCTTACCGAGCCTGAGGCCCCTGTTCTCTCAGGTAAAATACGATATGACGACGCATGCCGACCAATAGGCTAACGAAAAATCATTTCTTCTATTTAGGCTTTTCTATTTGGGCGCAGGCTATTAGACCAGACCTTTTGGCCTAGTTCTCCGGAGGCGCTCCTGCCCATAGTCGTATCGAGACCCGATCGAGAAAACCTGTTCAGCCATCTTGACGATCTGAGCGGGTCCAGTTCAGACCAGTTTGTCGACGCTTCCTGCGGTTGATAGATTGCGTTACAATTCCCCACTGGCCTCTGCGCTTCGGTTGGCACCGCCGACTTTGACGTACGTCTGGACTCGCAGTTTCAAGGTTAGGTTTTCACTTTAATCTGACATTTTACGGACCGATCGGTCGTTAAATTTTACTCCTAGCTCGTGAGAAATAAACCGCGAGTACGAATTCCGAAGTACGAATTGCGCTGCGCTTACGGTAGTTAATTTAAACCTAAAGTAAGCGGCCAACTGTAATTGTTTCTTAACAGTGTCTAAATGTGTAATAAATTGTGTTCACTTTAACTACGATTTTAATTTCTACTTTCACGCACACCAGTGGATAAGATTCTGATTATTTGTGTTTTATTTTCTGCACGATCTGGTCGATTGGAGACGTCGGCCGATCGAATTACGTTTAGTTGATCAATTGTCTTCTGGCGCCCTTTATAAGTTTACCACCTTGAGTTAACCCGCCCCTTTCTTCACTGTTGCTAGCTGGGGCTCAGCCGATCATAGAAACGGCAGAAGCTTGTCATCTTGAATCGTGGTAAGTAGAGGCAAGTGAATTTAAATTTAAACTTTGGTGACAAAGTATACACACGAATCACATCACTTTGTATGTTGATGACACCTCTTGTATTGTCTCGGCTCGTAATATCGATGACCTGAGTTCAGCTGCAGCCAAATGTGTAGCAGATATGGAATCCTACTGCAAGGAGAATAATTTATCCCTCAACGGGCAAAAAACTGAGCTAGTGCTTTTTTCGACTGCCAATGCGGATCTAATGTCTGTATGCATATAATCTTAAGGTAGACTTAAGGAAAAAGTGATACTTCATATCAAATTGTGCGTCGCATAGTTACATTGTTCAGAGTAAAGATTTTAGTTTGGCTTAAGTCTAAGATTTGTCTGTGCATACGGGCATGAGTGATAAGTGGCTAGTAAGGTCAAAGGATGGAAGCTTGAGACAAACTGACGCGATTAAGTTTTTAGGTATCTCAATAGATAAAAAAAACTTAACTGGTATAACCACCTCTTTGACATTCAGAAAAGGCCCGCGCAATACTGTTTTATTCTATGGCAGTTGAGGACCTCGGTTAACAAGGAAACATTACTCTCCTTTTACTATGCATATGTCAACTCGACATTAAGCTGTGGCATCGTATGCTGGGGAAACTCATCTAAAATTAATGAAGTGTTGATTATACAAAAACGTATTATTAGGACTATAATGTACAAGCATCAGGGCTTTTCCTGCAAGAACCTTTTCGAAGAACTTCCTTTTCTTACCGTTACTTCACTGTACGAGTATATCCTATCAGCAGTTACTTACCTAAGAAAGAACTCATCAAAATTTGCTGCTCCTGATATGATTTGAGACCATTACAAGTACAAGTACCTCAATATAGGTTATCACTTTCAGCCAAAAATTGCCCTGTTATGCCAATTAAACTGTACCGAGTGATTTTTATAATTTTTTATCAACTCTTGCCATGAGATCTGGATGGCATGTCTTAGCTTAAGTGAAAAGTCCGTCATTGCACTCCCTTTTGCTGTTTTACAGTAAAGCTACGACATGCCGTCCAAATTCCATGGCAAGAGTTGATAAAAAATTTAAAAAATCACTCGATACAATCACCTACCCATGGAAATCGGGGATAGCCGACCTTTTCTTCCTTCAAATTTGAAGTGCGCCAATATTTGTTGCAAAACACTTGCTACTCGATTCAAGAATACTTTACATTTAGTTAATAACTATCTTTATATTTACATAATAACCTTCTTGTTTGTCGATTGCAGTTTGGTTGATTATTTATTGGTGATATTGTATTCTGTTATTGTGATTGTGATAATAATCTTGTAATGTCTGTAACGTTGTAATGTTGTTAATTTTGTTGAAATTGTCATTAGTGATTTAAAATGTTAAAGTTACCGACTGTGATCTCTATTTTATCTTACAATTAGTTTAGTAACTAATATTGTAACCGACGAATGTTATTGACTGTGATTTCAATGTTATCCACGGTGACTTAAGCCAATACACTGTAATATCTAAAACTCTGAAGGATCCAAATAAATATGATTATTATTATTAAATAAAAAAAAAGGAAAATTGGCAACGAAATGTGAAAATAAAGAAAACGAGGGTGCTTATTGTGAACGCACCACAATTCTGATTACTTGTTGTCAATTAAATTTTATTTTCTTATTGTCTTTTTTCGTTTGTTGCAACAGATCACATTCTAATTGTCTTTTCTCGCATGTTAGATCACATTCTTGTGTTGCCCCATCGTCCTGTTCTGTTGTTGAACTCTAAACCTCGAAAGCAAGGTTAGGTATGGCAGGTTCGAACGTCAAATTAACAACTGTCATTTTGATGATGGTTCATAAATAAATTTTCATGACCAACTTCGACGACACATTAAAAAAAAAACACCCTTTATAAAAGTAAAAGAAGAATAAAACCGAAGCAGAAAAAAATATTGCCAATATAGGAACTTGATACAAAAAAGAAAACCGTAGGAAAGAAAAAAAACGACGATCGTGGAAATAAACAAGTAAACAATGTGGCGTAATGTACACGATTTCTTTTGATACTAAGTAGCGACATCCTGTGATCGCTTTTGGACCTAACATTGATACTGATAAAATGAAGTAAAAGTCTTTAATAAGGGCGATTAAAAAATTCTACTTCATGTAACAATGATAATAATAATAATAATTAATCTTATTTTAAAGCGTTTGTTAACGAGTCAGATACAAACGGCCTGAAAGTGTCAAACACAAAACAAAATCTAAAAGAAGGGAAAACGAAATATAAAATGAGAACAAAAAAATAAAAAAGAGAAAAAATATGTAACTTATGTTAAGTTGCTATTGCCATGCGTCACGAAATAATTAATTAAAAAATCTAAAAGCAGCAAAAATATTTAACTCGGCAGCATAGAGTTGTATTTATTAGTTGTTTAATATTCTTTGTTACATAACAACTCAGGATGGATCAAACCCGTCAAAATTGAGTTAAAAAGGGTTTTACACCGCCAATAATATACGCTTGGATTTCTGTCAACAATTAAGCCCGCTTACGCCTCGAGTTATCAACCCCTGAACGGGGGTTCAAAGTTTCCGGTAAACTCTTCAGAATTCCTTGAACTTCTCGCCGATGAATGGAACACACATAAAATATGCACGAACGTCTGCGAAGTGCGCCCAAAATAAAGAACGTTGACTTCTCTCCTCGATCGAACTTCACGTTCTTCATTCGTTCACGCCGTGAAAGGAAATTTGAAGCGACAAATCCCTAGAACAATTCACGAGCAATTTATTAACGCCGGATTAACTTCGAAAATAGGCAAAATCGAATCTCTTTGTAAACTTTGCAGGCACGCTCGATTTAATTTGAAACGTTTTCCCTGTTTTGTGATTTATTTGTTTACCGTCGAGGATCTATGCGATTTTAATCTCTTCAAAAAAAAAAAAAAATACAGTTAGGAAAGAAAATTCCAGATTAATTTAGATGTAATTTTTTTATGCCTTACGATTTAATTTATAATCAGACAGCTTCGCTCACGTGTTCGCCTTAAAACATCTTAATCAGGACTGCCTAGTTCGGGTAAATAAATCATTTCCGCCCTTAAATAATAAGCGAACGAGGCCCCGGGGGCCAGTTTGCGTACTAAACTCCACTTGCCGAGCGGTCTCCCGCAAAAGAAGAACTCGAACCCGAGCGATGGCCGATGTAAATAAATAATTTGTGGTTCGCCGGAAAACTCAGACGAATATTTTAAAGCCGAGCTGATATATTATTTACAAGGGCTGGCTGCGATATTACCCGGAATCTGCAGGGCGCTGCTGCAGTTCCGGGATGATGATTCCGGGCGACTTTTCATAAAAGGAATTCGAATCGTACAGTGAATGATTAGATTTCAGTTGGATGGTGGCAGAAAGAGAAAATTGCACTTTTATAAAGGAGACGTCGAAGATTTACTCACAGAAAAAAAACTTATATGTTCTAGGGTGTTCCATAAATAAGGCACCGGGGCTAACACAATGATACGTATACGAGTAGAGTCCGGGAATGTAAATGAAAGTGGTCCGCTTCAATAAATTTTTCGAAGAAATTACGAACGGAATAAAAGCTTGCTTATAAATTCTATGCGTCTTAGGCACGCAGATGAGATTCAAAGCGAAGGTAATTCGATTTTAAAACGATAATAAAACTAACTTGCTCAACATAATGACACATGTTGCTGGGGTCTTTGGAGTCCGATTGTAAAACGATAATAAAACTGACTTGCTCAACGTGATGACACATATTACTGAGGTCTTTGGACTCGATTGTTATTATTGTTATTACTTACCGCAATGTGTACAGCAAGTATTCGAAATTCCCTCCGTTGCGCAGATCAGGGAAGGCGCCTGTGCTTAGCAAAATCCAAGAAAAATATAGTTAATATAAACAAATTACTTAAGACGTTGAACCCTCAAAGGAATCGCTAGCATGAGTCACGGAACGATTAATCATCCACAAATAACATAAGCTCCCCCGTTGGAGCTTTTTAATTGAACCCTATAAATACTTTGTAATTTCATCTGTAAAACATTAAAATGTTCTTCTTGTCAGGAGGAAGTTTCCTCCTCTTATAGCTTAGCGTAGTGTAAACCATGTAAGTTCTCGTCTTTTACTTTTATTAAATGTATTATTTAATCTGACTACGTCCCTTATTTTTGTTACGTGAATTATATGGTAACAGTACAATGGCCGTTACAAAGTAATCGGGTTTAATGGTAACGTCTTTCAAATTCTCTTCTGTTTCCCATCGAATACACGAATACAATTCGGTTTAGCGTACAACAGTTTTAAAGTCAGCAGCGATTTTATTTCCATCCAGGCTCTTTCCTAAATTACATCGACGGATCTGTCTCTGTAGAGAGAGCCATGTCGCATCCCAACCGATATTAATCCCTTGTTATCGTTCACATCCATCTTCCATCAACGCGTCAGCCAATGACTGGTCCCCCCCTTTATAAAATTCGCAGAAGAAAATAAAATAAAATATCGGAATCTTCAAGTATGTCGTAATGAAAAATTCTTTCCTTGTTATAAGGATATTATGATCACGTCTGGCTTCTTGATTTGCCCACGCGAATACTACTACTACGATTTTCATAAAATTCCCCTAGACAAATACGTACGTTGTCGCTATGAGAATAGTATTATGTCTTCAGCGAGAACGGAGATTTATCGAGGTAAGGAATTCTACGACGTCTGAATGCGTGATAAGGGCGCGCGGATCGCGGGTGCATTCATCCTTCAGGATTTACGAAAACGTAATGGGGGGCCTCTTTGAATACACAAGCAGTTGCATCTTCTTAAAATTTTAAGGCCATAAAATCCCACGCCGACTTCTCGTTCCACGTTAGTCTTGAATTATCAAAAATGCACGAGCTTGCCCGTTAACGGCAATGCCACTTGAATATTTACAAGGGGTTGGTTTGAATTACGTAAATATTTGAACGCATTAGGCGAGCAGCTTGAGTCCTTTACAGTTTATGATGGAATCGGTTGCCATTAAAACAAACAAGAGGGTATCATAACTTAAAATCATTAAAAATAGAAAGCCTCCGGTTGGAACCGCGTCACGTTGACTTCTTCTACTGCCGACGTTTCGTTCTCCATTGCAGAAGAACTTCCTCAGGGCTGCTGCTGCTGCTGGTGTTGCTGACCCACTACCCCCACCGATCACTATAAATACCACGACAACAGACACACCCACTCAGTCTCAACGACCCACGAGAAGCAGCAGCAACACCACCAGCACCAGCAGCCCTGAGGAAATTCTTCTGCAATGGAGAACGAAACGTCGGCAGTAGAAGAAGTCAACGTGACGCGGTTCCAACCGGAAGCCAATTCAAACGTGGACGACGACCGCGGTAGCCTTCAAGTTAAAATAGAAAGCCTGTTGTGATGTGACATACAACAAAATGCAATAGTAATGATGTTTAACAAAACGGAAAGAGGAGTTAATGACACGAGAATTAACGAGATGGCGACACTACAACGAAATAAAAATTAAATACCCAAAGAATTAGGACGGGAAAATGAAATGAATTAAAGTTAAGAACGAGCGACTTAGAAAAATTGAAGAAAATGCAGAGCCAAAAGAGGCAAATGGAAAAGTTTGAACGATAGCAGAAAAAATGAAGCAAAACACGAGACACACGAAGAAAGAAATGAATACATGAATACCAGAATTCACGCGACGCTCTTAAAGACGACAAAGGGATTAAGAAAGAAGAAGAAGAAGAGGTCTTCTCTAAACCGTAGACTCCAGTACTAAAATTGAGGACCATCCGCTTCAATGTGAATGAAGAAAGTTATTGGTCCCGCCTTCGCATGAACTGGTGGTTGGCAGTTAAAAAAATCACGTCGGATTTTATATTTATCGCAATGTCTTCAAAATTGATTGGTCTTCAAAGCGAAGATTCAAAAAGTAAAAAATTAAAATGAAAAGTTTTCTTAGAACGTCAAGAGAATGCATAACTTCCAAAATGCTAAAAGTGAGAGACATAGTAAGGAAGATAATAAACAAGAGCAAGAATAATTACATAGGATGGACCCAATAACGCATGTAAGCATTTGATCCAAAGAAGAACAAAGGGAAGGCCAAGGACTATAGGGCGACCAAGAATGACAAAAGGTCGCAAAAGGCTGTGCAGAAAAATGAAGCAAACGGTTAAGGAAAAAAAAATTAATAAGAAAGTGAATTACCAGGTCACATTCTATGCCCTAAGGAGAGATGTAAAGAAGGAGAAGCAACTCTTGGACCCAATTACACAGGACCCACCCACGGATATTACCATTTAATCCAAACAAGAATAGAAGGAAGGCCAAGGACAAAAGAGAGCAAAAGGCCGTGCAAAATATGACACAAATGGTTAAAGAGAAGAAAATCAATAAAAATGTGAATTACCAGGTCCCATTCGATACCCTAAGGAGAGATGGAGTGGTGAAGAAGGAGAAGTAAAGAGAAGGACCCAATTATACAGGATGGACCCAATCACGCATATCACCATTTGATTCAAACAAGAACAGAAGGCAGGCCAAAGACGATAGGGCCTTAAAGAATAACAGAAGATAGCAAAGGGCTGTGCAAAAAATGAAGCCAAAAGTTAAAGACAAAAAACAAATAAAAATGTGAATTACCAGGTCTCATTCGATGCCCCAAGGAGAGATGGATTGGCGATGAAGGAGCCCAATTAGACAAGATGGACCCACTTACGCATGTAACCATTTGATCCAAACAAAAACAGGAGGAAGGCCAAGGACGACAGGACCACAAGGAATGTGCAAAAAATGAAGTAAACGGTGAAAGAGAAGAAAATTACCAGGTCCCATCAGATATCCAAAGAAGCGATGGACTGGCGAAGAAGGAGACACACAACACTTACGATTATGACATAAAAGAAAATATAATTAATTTTTAAAAAATCTCGCAGAAACACAGTGGATCTTAAAAGAAGGAAAAATCGTAGAAGAATGAAAGAGAAGAAGAAAGACAAAAATTGACGGAAGAATTAAATAGGGATAAGTGAATCGGGGAAATGATAAACAGGAATGAAAATAACTGGCATGGACGACGACGGACTCAGCTAAAACGGACACCATCGCCCAAAAAAGTACAGAAACCAGGAGAAAAGAGATAGACCAAGGAGGACAGAGTCACAAGCATTTACCAAGAGATCACAGAAGGTGAAAGGCCTCCAGAACCCCACCGGCTCCCCAAGGAAGAGAAGAAGGATTAGCGAAAAAGATCTGTGATGATTATTTATTAATCTAGTTATCTCCCACAAACAAAGACAATTAAAATACAATGGATTTCAAAAAAGGGAAAACCGGAAAAGAAATGAAGCTATATTGAGAGGCAGGAAGAAATGCTGTAGTTGATAAACATCTAATAGGAGGCATAGAGCGGATAAACCTGGAAGAAAAAAATTATTATTCCCACAGAATACAATACATGTATTATGGGGGCGTCAAAAGAAAGACAATAACACAATATAGGTAGTATAAAAGAGCATAAAGTTTGCTCCTATCGCTCATGCGCATGATTGTCTGTTGTCACATTAGAAAGTCACTCATAAAAGTCACCTCTCTAGTGTCATGGCAGTGAATTTCATCACGAGGCAGGACTAACCTTTAAACTAAAATTGCATTCTGAGAATTTCAGCTGCATGTTGCATTATCAAACAGTCGCCGGGTTGCCTCATCAAAGAAACCTCATAGCTAAAAGCAAACGATCCAGGAAAATCACGATGCCTCATAGAGCAAGTGCATAATCGGAATTTCCGGTTTAAAATCATATAAAAGGACTAGGTTTCACGATCATATCATGGAGTGACAGGACATACTTGCTAATCGCTATCTCTGTTTATTATACAACGAAGAGACAACAGAATGCTTCGGCCTTATCCTGTGCCCACTCTATTCGTTTGCACCGGCCGCCACTAGTCTTATACATCACTGCCAGAGTCCGAAGGCGAAATTAACATTTATAGAATGTCTTAGTACATGAACAAACTTAAAAATATCCGCCCGTCTCTCTGTATCTAGTACCATGGTTTGGGTGAGACAGCATTAATTCAATTGCGAATTTGTCATGTTATTAGAAACTAACAACTGCTTTATTTGATTTACGAAATGCTATTTTTTCCCGTTATAAAATTATTTTGAATTGGCTTTGCATTGTGTCGTACAATATCGGGCTAAAATATCATTCCATATTGTGACGATTCCGGCTCGAGCCCGTCTCATGCGTCATCGGCGACGCGCCTTATACTAAAAACTTCGGGCATTTCAAGATTACACTAGCGGTGGAATCAACCCGAGACATTCTGTCGCGTACTAGAATGCTCGCGAAAAACAACCCCGGCTTATAAAAGCACGCGACCGGGAGTGCGGAGGAATTCAGCGTTGGACAGTTCGGCATTAAAGTTCGTGTTACACTTTCGCTCGGTAGGTATAAGTTAGTAAATAAATTAGTGTTAATTAATTTGCTTTTAAATAAATTAGTTTATTAACTATTACGTGTTTTGTTTTAAAATAAAAATTAATCGAACACTTAAAACCGTTACAATATAAAAGGGGCATTGAGAGTAATATCTGGCTAAAACCAGGTACGTACAAACAAAGAAATTGCTACTTGGGTCCTTTATAGTTAGATTAAAATTTTGGTAAAAAGGTGAGGGGGAGAAGAAGTGGAAAGTGTTGATTATCGTGGTGTTAATTAAGACTTAGAGTTTGGGCGTAATAATAGAATTTTTCTCTCACTCTCGTCGTGACGTCTAGAGGAGCATAGTGTCTCGACGAGGCCTTGTGAAATTGATAAAGTTAAAAGTAAAGGATAACTCATTCCCTTTCTCTTATCATTTTTAACCATCCGTCCCTCTTAATACGTATAATGACGAAAGAGTCAATATTTTTAGGGGTGAAGTGTACACGGAATTTGTTTTCAAAACAAAATCGATTGTTGCATGTTTTATTTCAAATAACGAACACGTATTCGAAAACTGCACGCTGTAAGAATGCGACCCGGGGCAATTAAGCCGACGCCTGTCCTTCTTAAGGGGCTGACTTACCACCCAAGAAATTCTAAAATCGCAGGCGCCATGCAGATGCAATATAGATGCACGGACATCATAAAACAAATTTATTTGACGTTTTAGATTGGTTTTCTTAGATTTTTATATACATTTTGTCGCGTTAAAATTGTAGATACTTGTTCCATGTGGTTAAAGATTTCAAATTACATTGCAAGTTGAAACCTTCGCTGGAGTCTGGCCTCTTTCAGTCAGGCAGCAGATACTTTAAAAATGTCAGCTTTACACTTGAATAGTTAAATTGGGTGCTTCATTTGCGCGACAGACAAACAGCGAATATTCCTGATAAGCTAATGGGGTGTCTCTTGATACATTCTGGTCATTTGGAATAGGCGTTAGTAGGAACTAAATGCTACGACTATGTTTGGTCGAAGTTATTTCAAAATTTAGCTGTTTAGTCCGAGGGGTGTGTTTTTAATTTTTTCCTTGAAAGTACGGGAAGCGAAAAAACAGGCAGATGGCATTGACGCTTACCCGAGAACGATTCAATTCAATTCTAATTTGGTTTAGCTATTTTTCCTTAAGCGCTCGTAATCTTTGTTCATTTTATAGTTAAATCATTATTTCGGTACGGTTTAAATACAGTGTGTTAAGAAGGGCAATTAAACCAAACCCGTGCACGTCGCAACGCGAGTGATTAAATCAGAGTGAGCAGTGCGCGGGTGTGACACGGATTAACCGACATTTATTTATATTCTTTCATCGCACCTTTGGTGGTAACAATTGCGTAGGGATAATTTGATTTGCATTAATTCATTAATTAACTCCATTAATTAAGTACACTGTAGTCCCACTGTGACACATTGTGCGTTGGTCTATTAAACAGAAGAAGTCTTAAAGTACGATCAGAAGTGACGAACACTAGTACCAACACTCTAGTTGAAATTCAATTAATTGTTAATCTAATTAAGGAGCAGAGCTCTCCAACAAATGTCGGTGTAGACGTTAAACCACCAACGGTGTGAATCGAAAGAAAGTAGATCGCGCCGGTATTCGAAAGTGAAATCTGTTAAGCGAGTTATACTGTACTTTCTGAAAATCGCAATTTTTGTTCCTTTGTATTTAATTTCAACGCAAGGTTTTTCCGCTCATTATCCCAGATCCCGTAGTGACTGGTACAAGAAGTTTTTACTTTTTTTTTGCAATAAATAATTAATTCAATCTAATCCGCCCCTTTGTTCATTCAATTGATTACTGTATGCACCAAGAAGAACCGCGTTATCAAAATGTACGACGATCACGAGCCCTAATCAAAAGTGTTATTAATTACAGCGGATTCTCCGAAGGGTCGTTCAGCTGTAAACAGAATTTAGGCCAGTAAAACTAACCGCTTCCCTTTTGAAGCCGGCCGGCAATAAATCTTACGTAGCAGACGTAGCGTAGACTAAGGCGGCATGTTCCACTGTAGTCATAACATCGAGTGACCGTCTGGAGCATCTAGGTAGCTGACCGTTCCGTACTGTCGGTCCGGTTATTTAAATTGACAATAAATTTTAAGTTGTGTTTGTTTGTACATTTTTATTGCTTATTTACTTGTACGTAAAAGTAAATAAACAAGGGCTTTAACGGGCGCGTTACAGGGGTTTAAATAGTACCTTGCAGGATGTTGTAGCTGGGACCCAAACATGGGTCCAATGGAAAGTAAAGGACTCAGAGAAGCACAAAACGACAAACCAAAGAGCATAGGACAAAAGAAACTGGCAAGAGACTAGAAAAAGAAACTAGATGAATGATGGTTGAAAGAGAAAAAGAAATGGCAAAAATAAATAGGAACGTGAAATACCAGGACCCATCCGAGACTTTAAGGAAAACGCATTAGCGAAGAAAAGGAAGCACCGTGGTTATAGTGACAAAGAAGAAGAAAAGTTAGAACAGTTACCTTCCAGAAGATTGCAGAGCAAAAAAATTGGGCCTAAAAAAACTGGCAAAGAGCTAGAAAAAAAAAAACTAGATAAATGTTGATTGAAAGAGAAAAAGAAATGGCAAAAATAAATAGGAACGCTTCAGGAAAAATGGGCGCTTTCAGGAAAAATGGATTAGGGAAGAAAAGGAAGAACCAATGGACGGTGTCACAAAGAAGAAGAAAAAGTAGAACAATTACCTTCCAGAAGAGAACAGGGCAAAGAAAATTGGGCCAAAAGAAAGTGGCAAAGAACTAGGAAAAAAAAACTAGATGAATGGACTAGCGAAAAAGAAGAAGGAGGACCATGCTTATTGTGACAAAGAAGAAGAACTATCTTTACATAAATAAGAACCAATAGAACTGTACATTTTTTTTTAATTTCTAGAAAAATACTATCAAAAAAATTAACGAAGAAGAAGTGCAACGAAACGAGAAAAAGACTAGATTAGATGAACGTTTTTCGGAAACGATTCAATAGAACTCTTTCCTTTCTTGTTTTTTTTTTTATTTAGATGGATAACTAAAACGTTATATTACGGAAAGGAAAAGGCAAACAAAGAAAAAAGAAATTTATTAATTAATTATCCACGAAATTTCGCTTTTATGCACCGATGGTAATTACTTGTCTAACAGCTGCACTTACTGACAAATTATCTTGTGCAAGTAACTCACCCCGTTACGCCAGTCGCTTATAGTTAATTTAATCAACACGGCGGCAATTAATTTTGCCCCGTTTGAGATAAGCGCCATTTATAACCGCCGCCGAAGGATAAGTCGATTTTCAGGAGCGTTCACATGTCGCCCCTGTTTTTTTGCGGGACAGAACCGAAATAGAACAATGCGACATCTGCTTGCGATTAACGCCGACTGGGCCTCGCGTTTTTTAAGAAGGGTTACGAGGGTCAAACTCGTGAAGGGCCTAGTAATCAAATTATGGCCTCGAACCCTCAATGTAAAACCAATTGCCAATACAATTTTAGTCTAGGTATATAATCTTCAAGTAGAATTTCGTACAAAAAAAATTAAATAAACGCGCTCCTGAGTTTGAATATACAATCAATAGAACACCATGACGTTCTATTCAGAGATATAATTGAGTATGTTAGACAATACAACTCATTCAAATCCCGATCAATCCCTTTCAAATTTACGAAATATTTTCGTTCGCTTTGATGTTCTCGTATTGATGAAAAATAATAAAGCGTTTGAAATTTATTTATCGCGTGAGCCCCAGGAAACAATTTCTTAAAACTCGTTCGATATTCAAATGACGTGAAACTTTAATAATACGATCACACAGAGAGGAGGAGGAGGAGGAAGAAGCTCTTCCCGATAAGTTATTGATTTATCATGCACATGTCTGTTCCGCGTTTTATGACAATGATTGCGAGCGATGTAAGCGATAAGTGGTTTGCGCCGGGGCAAATACGAGCAAAATGTTTGCAGAGATGGATGAGACAAATAAATCTTCCAGGACGAGTTCCTCGTTGTCGCAGAATCTTGTAATTACATAAATACGAACACGATCAAACACGTACACACTCGTCAAAACTTGTTTGCCCCCGAAACCAAATTCAACAGCGACGACGATATATCACTTCCTAAACACGTCGAATCCGAACGTTGTGTAAACTTAATGAATCGAGAAATTGAAGTCGTGTGCAAATCATTTTTTTTTGTGAAGTAAGCGCCCATTTCAGACTCTCTGCTTTTGGATGACGTGATAGTTTCGTGAACGAACTTGAAGCAGCAATTGCGATTACGAAGGATGTAGAGCAAGGATAAAGCAGCACGACAAATAAAATTCGTTCAAGTTGGTAGAATCTAGCACACTTCGCTCTGATTCAACACGTTTAAACGTTTAATCTTCAGCGATGTGTTAAAAAATCCGACGTCGTCTAATATTTTTCGTTCCATTCGATGTGGCGATGAAATCAAATGGCCCGAAAACCGGTACAAAAGCCACCGATATCGCGCAGAATATGTGGCCCCATAACGTCTGGTTTTACGGCGTGCGGATTACGCGAAAGGAAGCGGCGAACGATAAGTTAATGACGGGTCGTGGAGGGTTTACCTAAATAAAAATTTTACATCCCATAAAGAATCATACTCATAGCGGCGAACGGGAGGGTTTGCGAAACGAACGAAAGCGCCCCCCCTTAATCACTCCGAGCAAATCTTTCCCAATGAAATTTTCAAGTTAATAAAACGCAATTGGGGGGAGCATTAAATTTAAATAAATACGTTGTCACGGTGCGGTAGAACAAATTTTAGTAAATTAAGACTTGATTTCATGATTACGATTAATTAGAAAGTGATTCGTTCGTTTTCCTTTCGTTCAATGTTTTCTGAATAGATCCTGTATCAAACGATAAAGGGAGAAGAAAGAAAATATGGCGCTTCCGCATTTTATCCTTCAATGTTAGATACGGTTCCGTTATAAAAACCAAATGCTTTAAATTAGAATCGAATTATATTCGAATGATAAGATCTGGCTTAAGGGGTTGTAAAAAGAAGATCTTGTCAAATTATAAAGGGGGGAGTTCAAATGATAGAAATTCTCCAAACCGACAACAATTACTTTTTACTAAAACTAATAAATAAAGGTGCCAGGGTGAACAAGGTACCCAGCTGATCCATAATAACCCTGGCAATGTTCTCATTCGCAACAACCAGGAGATTTTATCTCTTACTCACTTGTACGCTGAAGGTATACGCACAAAACACAACAGCTAAATTAACAAATACTTTAATTAAAAGAAAATGCACAGTGAAATTTTACGAATGAAATTACATTGATTAATTAAACGCAAGATTAGTCGAAATTCGCTCTTTGGTAAAATGCAACGCGACGAAGCAGTAACATAAAATTGAAACGCTACAAACTCGTTTCATTTAAAATGTGTTCAGAAGGTTGAAGATCGCTTGTCAGTTTCCGGTGTGCTTAACTGGAGCGAAACTGTTGCAGCGCCTTGTTTTGGCCGGTCCTCGTAACTGTTTCCAAGGGCTGATTCATTAATCAAAGGCGAAAATGCTATTTCACATAAGAGAATACCAAATCGTAGAGGAAGATATACACGAAGAGTACACGAACAGCGTGTCCGTTAATAAAAGCCTGAATTAAAGAAGAAAATGGCGTCAGCCGTTTGCTTAGAATTTACCTGGGTTTTAATGAAAAGCCAAGCTTGGGTGGGGTAAAAGAAACCTTCCCTAAACGTTGGCGATGCATCTTGTGAAGTTCCGACTAAGTTTTTCTGAAGTTTCCCAGCAAGAATCTCGATAATTCACACACGCGATTTACTCACCAGCACAATTAGGCGAGAAGTAACGCCGTGCAACAAAACGAGACGGGTTGACGCGGGGTATTCGCAAATGAGGTCATGCCCATATAAGGAGTCGACGGATGGGTCGATTCTGGCGATCAATAATTTCGAGCTTGCGCCGTAGTGCTTGGGAAGTCAGGGTTGCCACAACGAACGTTAAATTCGCCGAAATTACCAACTTATTTCGTGCGAAATTTTGGAACGTAACGATATATTAAAAATAAAATGGCATGTAACAGCTAAAGATTTACAAAAAAAAACATCAACAGTGAATGATACAATGAAATTATATCAAATAAAATGTTTTAGGCAAGAACGTAAAATAGATGTTAATTACTACTGGTACAAATAGAAAATGATACCAAACAGCAATTACAGACAATGAACAAAATAAGGTACACTATAAATAAATGACATAAATTCTATAACGATGAACATTATCAATGTAACCAAAGATTAATTTGAAGAGAGGTCGGAATGTTCTACACACGGTTAATGCATTTTGTTAATAAATTGATGTTAGGCTTACCTACGTCTAATTCAAAAATTTGTTATACCTACGATAAAAAAACAAAGGCAATACATTTGCCAGAAAGAAGAAGGAAGCTCCTGCGTCGGTTGTATATGCTTCTTAATCAAAATCAATCAATATTGGACGCCCTTGCCATCTATTTAATGGATTAGGTCTTCACAACACCATAACGATACCGATACTTACGTACGCAGCAGAGAACTGGACCTGGTTGAAAAAACATGAAAGCAAAATAAACGCGATGGAAATGAAGCACTTCAAGAAGATCAGAGGAATATCAAAATGGGACAAAATTAGAAATAAAATCGTTGGAGAAGGCATAAAACAAAAACCAATCCTAGAAAAAATTCAAGAAAAAAGTTAAACTGATACGGGCATGTCACAAGAATGAACAACGATAGACTAACAAAATGGATAAATCGAACAAAAAAGGAAGAGGCAGACCAAGAAAGAAATGGTTAGACCAGATAGAGGATCTTGGAAGAATAAAAGTTAAAACAAAGGAAGAGATGAGAATCCTAGCAAAAGAAGAATAAAAGGTAAAAGAAAGGAAGAGATGAGAATCCTAGCAAAGGAATAGAAAGGCCTGGAAGACATGGATAAACGAAGACCGGAACGCACAATCCGACGCCTGAAGGGGCAAAAGGAATCGAGAAAGAAGGTCTTCAGATTAGGTTCCGACTCCATTACTTACCATTTTTTGTTTGGTCTTCTTGCGCAAATTCTGTTCGTAGGTTTATATTTAAGAATCGTTTTTAGTGTTCTTCCTTTCAATGTCGTATACTATGACTATGCTTTCCCGATCTTACTCCCGGTTCTGGTCTTGCCTATTGGACATCTAAGTATCTTCTGAGGAAGTATCAAATATAAAAAAACGATCTCAAAATACCCAGGGAGACACAGTTGCTTATCCTACCGCATTTCTAAGCAAAACGTGGGGAACATCGTCACCAGCTTCAAATAAAATATGGTTTTGACCAAGATGCTTAACACTTGCCCGAAATGATCTCCAGAATACCTTACCAACACGAGGAATTGAGGAATTTATTGATATACTGGGTGTTATTGTTATTTTAAACTGACGATAGTACTCTTTAAATAAATGCTATATACCTAAACTTCCTTTATACAAAAGTTACAGGTTTCAGAGATACACAATTCATTGTTTTTGTTTGAGAGCCACAATGAATCGTAAGAAAAAGTTCCACGGCCCTTATTTACTGACCAAATCGGTATCTAACCTATGGGTCCTATATCCCAGGAAAATGCGTTTTTTCGAGATCTAATTTTCTGAAAATTATGAAATTTGTAAGCACTTTTTTCGGAATTTTTTACAGTACCTGGGGGGGTTCGGATCGAATTGAGCTGCACATCATTGTATGGCAGAAAATGACGAGGAACGCGATGCCGCCGCGCGGTTGAGGATCTGACCATCCTGAGCGCCGCTACAGCACCGGACTCCCGGAAAAGGGTGGGGCGACAATAAATTGTGTATCTCTGAAACCAGTAACTTTTATATAAAGGAAGTTTAGGTATTTAGCATCTATTTAAAGAGTACTATCGTCAGTTAAAATATCTGTACAACTTTCAATAACACACTGTATATAACTAAGGCCCAGTTTTAATTTGAGCTAAAGCTTAAACCCGTGACAGTTCTTAAAGTTTGGCTCAGGGTTAAACTGGAATTGTATAACTAGGCCTAAGTTGATTAGTACTTAAACACGAGAATTTTTTGGAAAAGAATCTACCGGCCTATCAGGAACGTATTGGGCTGCAAGGTCAATAAAGAAAAGATTTTACTAAAATTCAACTCTAACCAGACTTTAATGAGCAAGATGTTCAATACTTCCTCAAATGAACTCTAAGGATACTGATCCTTTAAATACAAGTGATTTCGTCAAGAGTTTGCTGGGGAAAGTACTAAGTTGAAGACTTGCACTAAATCACAAAGATTTTTTTTGGAAAAGAATTTATGTAAGTTATCAATCACCCTCTCAGGAAGATTGAAATAATTGTTTAAGCGACAACGACGACGACGACGCGACGCCAGTGAGCCTAACCAAGAAATGATTTTATCAAAATTATCTCTCAAATAACTCTTGATGATGAAGGTGCTCCATGCTTGCCTGAAAGAGACGTTCCCTTCCAACCTAATCATTAAAAGTTGGAAAAAGTATTAAACAGAAAATTTGTACCAAAATATAAGAATCTGATGACCACGATGTTGCGTAATGCTTTCCAGAGAAACTTGTCCTTCGAAAATTAAACATTTCTTTAAGACTTCGTTGATATGAGTTCCAAGTCGAAGATTCCACGAAAATACCAGAAAATATGCAGAAAGAAGAAACATGCAAGTTTCAAATTGATCTGCAATTGAAAGGACTTTGCCCAATCTTTGTCTTTCGATATTTAAAAAGGCGTCGGTCATCTGAAATTAATGAGAAATTCCTGCGAAGAATAAAGTAAATGATAAAGGATCATATAAGAACCTTGCGGTATATTTAATGGATACCAGCAAGTACAAGAAGTATCTTCAGTTATTGCTACAACAATCTGACTAAGGAAACGAAGACTTGTAAGAACTATACCATCGATCGCAATGGAAGACGACAGAGGTTAACTTAAAAAGAAGAAAATGGACAAGCGAAAAGGGCTTGACCGAAAAACGGATGACCATATTGCTGTGTTATTTCCTCCCTTAGGATTTAATAAATTTAAAAAGAAAAGGATACACACGATGAATTTGTTTTATTTTGTTAAATGATTTTTCTTTCGGCTTTTGGTGCCACATTTCTATCATGTTTATATAACAGGGTCCTTTAGAGTTCTAAAAATTAAACTTTCATTAAGATTTTTCTTGTACTTATATTTTTAATTTGTTAAATGCAGAGTATACATAACCTGGAAGACGATCATTTGAGTCTCGACTCACCAAGTACTACCAATTGGTTAAAGGGCAAGTTCCGACAGCTCTTCGGGGATGACTCGGACACCGAGGCCATGCCTGATTTCGTCACCACACCCGAGAGGCCTGTTTTGTCGATGCCTGAGGTCCAGAGCACTTCGGTCAGGGAGGTTGGGTTGCCGGAGTTTCAAACGCCTGCCCCGCTGCAGATGGAGGCTGCTGAGTTCGAGGAAGCCGTCAAAAAGCTTCCTCGTGAGTTCCTCAAGGACCGACGAGGGAACAAGCGCCGATATCTGCTCCGCCTTCCTGATGGGGGCAAAGTGAAGATACTCAAGGTGGAGGCACTTCGATTGGGACTGGTGGCATGGCCTACAAGGAGCTGAATTAGTTGGTAGTGCTTTGGATTGTATAGAGTTATGATTTTTTTAGTTAATTGTGTTGAATTGTTGATTTTAATTTCCAATTTTGAGGTTATGTTTTCTTTTGAGTTAGTTTTTGTGGTCCAATTTTAGTATATAAGTGGGGAAATTTTACCTGTAATTTAAGTCTTCCTTGGGCAGTGATAGTGGTAACATCTTCTAGAATGGTAAAAGCTTTAAAATTTATTAATATTATTATCACAAAATCTTCTAAGCGGACACTAAATCGCTTCGTCAGAAGTGAAAATTTTACGTTTCGCGAAGTCAGTTCGACTGCTTCGTCGAAACGTAAAGTGTATTGTTGCGCGATTTAGTGTCCGCTTAGAAGATTTTGTGATACAAATTTCATCGGACAAGAACCAACTGTAAATATTAATATTATTATTGTTGATTTTTGGTCATTTACACTTGTAGTTAACGTGTCGTATACAGGACAGACGAATTGTCATTTCTGATACGTCAAAGATTCGTTCTGAGGAAACACAACACGGAATAATTACGTGCTGGTTGTCTCATACGAGGTTAATGCCTGACACAAACACAACATCTTTGTTTTATTCGGCACATGATAATTCAACAAACCATTGTATACATGCCACATAGTCAATTTACACAACGACACAACAACGCTTCATTGCATTCAATAATTTCTAGAATTCTGGGGGACTCGAATGAGGGTTATTACCTTAACGGTCTCTGAGGATAACATCCCTGTTTGTTCTTGATGAATGCGGGATTGAGTTTATCAATTTCAATTCGTTGGGACAAAGCAAATTGTAATTTTATGTACGTGTCGCAACCCATGATTATTTTTGGTTATGTTTGTATTTTACTTTGACGTTTGCCATACAATATTGCCAATACCACAATTAAATAAATTTGTTATTAAAAAAATATTTTTTTACTTACCCATTTCACCACGTTGCTCATAAACTTGCACAACAACAATTCAATAAATGCCCTTCACAGTTTCATTGCTATTTTAAAATTACTTCATTACCTAGGAACCCCGAGCAGTGTTGTAACGTGTCTAATAATTAAAACAATAGGCCCTGAGATTTCATTTATGTCAAAAAGGTATATGTATGCTCAATTACACAGCAATATGTATGGTGGAAGACTTGAGTCTCCCGAATTGTTATATTGTTACGTTACGAAAACGTGGCAATCAAGCATTGTCTACCGCGTTTCGAGCTCGCTTGGCAATCCCGCGCTTTCCTTGATCTCCGCGAATCTCATTTGTTGAAAGCACCGCGTGATCATAGCCTTGAAATCTATTGGATACTGCTTGTGGCATAAGTGCATCTTCGGCATTCCTTCCGCCGCACTTTCGCGCTCGATTTCATTTCTCGTCGGAACTTGGTGCCGTGCTGATGTGTTTTACCTCTTATAAACTATCGAAGCCCTTGCTTAAAGGATTAAGAAGTACTTGCCGGAATTTCCCTAGTGCACCACCGATCGAGTTTTGGGGTATTTTAGACCCATACCAAGCTTGAGAAACTACGAATCTCAGGTAAAAATTGTGCCAATTGTCTGACGCCATTTTGGATGCCAACGACCTTTTCTTTCTTTTATAATCAGGCTTCTAGTACCAGCTTTAGTGCTTCTAATGTTATACTGAGCTCCCGCTTATAGTTTTACGTGCTGTTTTGGGTTTGAGCACCGTCTACCGTTTCAATTGTTACGTTTGAAATTCCGTTACGAAAACGTGGCAATCAAGCATCGTCTACCGCGTTTCGAGTTCGCTTGGCAACCCCACGCTTTCCTTGATCTCCGCGAATCTCATTTGTTGAAGGCACCGCGTGATCATAGCCTTGAAATCTATTGGATACTGCTTATGGCATACGTGCATCTTCGGCAAACCTTCCGCCTCACTTTCGCGCTCGATTTCATTTCTCGTCGGAACTTGGTGCCGTGCTGATGTGTTTTACCTCTTATAAACTATCGAAGCCCTTGCTTAAAGGATTAAGAAGTGCTTGCCGGAATTTCCCTAGTGCACCACCGATCGAGTTTTGGGGTATTTTAGCCCCATACCAAGCTTGAGAAACTACGAATCTCAGGTAAAAATTGTGCCAATTGTCTGACGCCATTTTGGATGCTAACGACCTTTTCTTTCTTTTATAATCAGGCTTCTAGTACCAGCTTTAGTACTTCTAATGTTACACTGAGCTCCCGCTTATATTTTTACGTGCTGTTTTGGGTTTGAGCACCGTCTACCGTTTCAATTGTTACGTTTGAAATTCCGTTACGAAAACGTGGCAATCAAGCATCGTCTACCGCGTTTCTAGCTCGCTTGGCAACCCCGCGCTTTCCTTGATCTCCGCGAATCTCATTTGTTGAATGCACCGGGTGATCATAGCCTTGAAATCTATTAGATATTGTGGCATACATGCATCTTCGGCATCCCTCCGCCGCACTTTCGCGCTCGATTTCATTTCTCGTCGGAACTTGGTGCCGTGCTGATGTGTTTAGCGCCTAGAAACTATCGAAGCCCTTGCTTAAAGGATTAAAAAGTGCTTGCCTGAATTTTCCTAGTGCACCATCGATCGAGTTTTGGGGTATTTTAGCCCCATACCAAGCTTGAGAAACTACGGATCTCAGGTAAAAATTGTGCGAATTGTCTGACGCCATTTTGGATGCTAACGACCTTTTCTTTCTTTTATAATCAGGCTTCTAGTACCAGCTTTAGTTTTACTTCTAATGTTACGCTGAGCTCCCGCTTATAGTTTTACGTGCTGTTTTGGGTTTGACTCAAGCCGAGTCGCCCCCGAGCGTATTTTCTCTATGGCTATTCCAATTCTACGGGAAACGTGGTCCCGCCATATTTAATCCAGTCTAGTTCACCGGCGTTGGACGCAATCAGCAGGTGACTGACGTTACCGACTGTTCTTTGACAGTAAAGTCGTGAGTTTATTTATTTGATTTATTTTAATTTAGTGTCGTTGAACAAATTTTGCATGCCTTTTCGAGAGCGAATTTCGGCTGACTGCAGACATCTCATATTTCCTAGAATAAGTAGGCTGATAAGTTTGGGCTTTTCGTAATTTATTTACACACGTGCTTACCCTTGTGTAACTTGTATCCCGCATTTATTCGAGAGATTGATTGATTGAAGCTTAAATTTGTTAATTTTAAATGCGTGTTTACGTTACCCTTCCTTCATGTACCAGTGAGTCGAGAGTAGCCTCGAGTTGTAATTTTGGCCTTCTGCACGAGCAAACCTGTACGGGGACACCGACGAGGTCTTTGTCTATCAGCTAGGTACCGTCCGTCCTGGCGCCCTTAATAGTATAACATCGTATTAGACCCACCCCTTTCTCACTGTTGCTAGCCGAGGGGAAAGCTGGTGAAAGATACAGCGCAGATTTATCACCTGGTCAAGGTAAGGTTGAGGCTGTCAAGTTTAAAGTAAATTTGGTGACAGGATGACAAGAAACAAAGGCAATACATTTGCCAAAAAGAAGTAGGAAGCTCCTGCATGGATTAATCAAAATCAATAAATATCGGACGCCCATGCCATCTATTTAATGGATTAGGTTTTCAGATTAGATTCCTACTCCGGTACTTACCATCCTTTATTTGGTTCTATTACGTAACTTCTGTTCGTAGGTTTATATTTAAGAGTCGTTTTTAATGTTCTTTCAATACCGTATACTATGACTATGCCTTCCCGACCTGACTCTCGGTTCTTGTCTTGCCTATTGGATATCTTGGACACTTGAATTTAAAAAAATACGTCAACAACTTCGCTTGCGATCGACTAGAAATTCATAAAAAAATTTCTGTCCCCCCTGAAACTTCTAATCGAGGAGTAGCTTCCAGTTTATTTCTTTTTTCGTACAACGCAAACAAGTTACTCAATCCTCGCTTCCAATAATTGCTGGCTAAACAAGAAAGGTACGTTTTTGCTGAATTACCGGTTTCTTATGGCGTCAGCCTGTGATAAAAACGAAATGTTTTCCGAGTAATGCTATGCCTGAGGCTGAGTATCACACGTCTTAGTCACGTTTTGAATCTTATCTTAACAATATAAGATTTCCGCTTCATTTTTGAAATGCATATAAAAATTTTGGTAAGTTACAGTCTCCTGCGTTTCAATTCCTTACGTGGGAACTTAATTTTTATGGTTTTAGAAAAAATCACAGAATCATCGAAGTGCATTGTCCATTTGATGTTTAAAAAAAAGAGAACCCCCCCGTCCCAGTTTGATTAGTTTGCGGAAGTAAATTAGTCTTGAACGCGTGTAAAAACGAAGATAATTAGTTTAATGAAATTTTAATTAAATTGTTGACGTCTGAAACTTTTGATGGCAGGCGATCCGGGTGCAGTTTGATTCCTTAACTTAAACCAATTCCGACATTTTCATCAAGGATTTTTCTTAATCTTAATTCATCGCCACACATTCGCGAGCAATCGTGAAATTCATTTCAGTGTTTGATCTGATTTTATGGGACACAATGCCAAGGATTTTTCCTTCTCGAATCCAATTAAATCTGGTCGTGACACGCAAATAAATTAATAATTTGTTCGGCTTTGCCTAAATCCTCGCGTAAATACATATAATTTAAATTAGTGGATACGCCTAAGCTTACGGTCCTAATCCCTTTAACGTCAGGTAATACGAATAAATGTGGGCCAGCTGTATTCGTCGTCTCTTACTAATTTAATTTTAACTTCCGCCTCGTAGTACCTAGGTATAATAAGACTTTCTATTTCCTGGTGCATCTAAAGTAAAGATTAAATTGGAAGTAGCCAGCTCTAAAGTTCATATGTTGTTGAAATTGAAAAGATTATGAGCGCAGCACTGTTTCCGTCGGGAGGAAGGTTATTCGTTCTTTTTATGATTAGGCGATTTGATTTTCCGTCTCTCTTTCCCCTTTCCTCAAGAATTTTACTTTGCGTTAATAATGCGTTAATTGGAGTTTGAAATGGGAGATGTCTTAAAGGGCTGAATAAATACATCCTCGTTAAATTAATTGCACCTGCTTTTACTTTCGCGTTCGCTCATTAAAGACGATTTTTTTTTGCTGGAAATAAATGAAAGGATTGCAGGATCACGTCTTCTTTAGAAACATAAAATGTCTCTGTAAGTAGAGAGGTTGTACCGCATCTTCCAAACCTGAGAAAATTTGAATGAAGACCGACGAATTACGAAGAGATTCGAAAATCGAAGAATTCATAGCAACTGGCCAAAAACATAACTCAAATTGCGGATACACGAAGAGTACGATCAAAAAACAATAAATAAATAAATAAAAGATCGACGTTTCTAGAGCGAAGAAACCAAAGAAAACTCGAATGAAAAAGGACGAACAGAAAAGGCAGATTGTACGAAAATTGATCACGAAACAAAAAAGAGAAACCAATAATAATTGGACAAATATGAACTGAAAACAAAACATGGACGCACGAAGAATGCTGTGAAAAATAATAAAAGGAAATCAAACCGCAAACAGAAAACAAAAAAGGACTGAAGAGTTAATTTAATTAATGCGACAAAAAAATATTGAAACACGAAGAAGCAAACGGAAGCTTGATTCGATTTTCGGCGCGAGGCTGTTCAAAATCGAATCAAGCTTTCATTTGCTTCTTCGTGTTTCAATACTTTTTCGTCGATCTTCTTTTGTTTTCAGCTTCCTTTCTCTTACAAATAGATGAAATACAAAAAAAAAACAAATACACAAACTTTCAAAAGTTTCTCGCCGCAAATTTCCGATTTTTCATCCATCTCAACGATGAAATACAAGGAAACAAATGAAAGCTTAATTTGACTTGACTTGAAAAGCTTTGCGCTGAAAATGGTCGACTTTCATTTTTGTTCTCAGCTTCTTTTTGTTACAAATAGAAACAACAAAATAATGAACAAATTGATTGAATTTTCTAAAGATTCTCGCCGGAAATTTCCAATTTTGCATCAATTTTCTCTTTTTTGCTTACAAAAACGAATAAAAAAAATAATGAAATGTGTAAACAAATAAATAAAAGCGCGAGTTGATTCTCAAAAGCTTTGTGCCGGAAATCGTCGATTTTTCATTTCTACTTTGCTTACAAACAGAAATAAAAGAAATAATAAAATACTGAGAAACAAATGTACGCAGATACTTTTCTTCTTACAAGAAGAAACGAAGAAAAAATGAAATATAGAAAAGAACAAATGAGACCTTGGTTTGATTGTCAAGAGCTTCGCGCGTCAATTTTTCGTATAAATTATTGTAAAACGGCTTCTGATCGCGACTGCGAACTTAAGGAAAAGTTGAAAGATCTAGCAGGATAGCAGTCAAAAGGGGGCAATTAAAAGTTTACCCTTGTTTGATTGCCAAGCTTTCGGAAAGTATTTATTTCCTTCATCAGGTTACTACTTAAAAAATTATTCCTGGCTTGTTCACATGTGCAACTTTAGCTCTCATAACCTCACTTAGATGTAAGTAGAATTTTAAAATCATCATTTTCAATTGTGTAACACTTTCATATTAACATTATAGCTGCCCTGATGAAGGAAATAAATACTTTCCGAAAGCTTGGCAATCAAACAAGAGTAAACTTTTAATTTCCCCCTTTTGACTGCTATCCTGCTAGATCTTTCAACTTTAAATTATTGTTATTCAAAATAAATTTGGAAGAATTTACTGATGAAGAGGAGAACGTTTTACAAATGTATGAAATCTGTTTACACAAAAGAAAGAAACAGAATTACCGAGTCAGAGAAATTCATTTTGAAAAATGGTCTGAAAATGAGTTTTTAGACAGATTTAGATTAAGTAAAGATGTTGCAAGATTTATAATTGTGAAGTTTTCTCCACCTACTAACAGGTCAATGTACGTATTGTCGCGTCAAAAAATCATAATAAATGATAATATTTTTACGAATTAAGAAATACGGGACTAAACTACGTGTCTTTTAATTAATTTTATTTTAAGTAACTTATTTTAAACTATAAATTACTCTAAGTCTTTTAATTAAACTTTTAAACTGTAACTTTAATTAATACTTAATACTTCTAATTCTAAACTTATCTTTACTTATTTTAACTTCACTTATTTAACATACTTGGGGAGGGTCTGACCCGAGCGGTCAGTTAGAGTCACTCGCTTGGCTTTGTTTTTTCGCGCACTTGACTTCACTGTCACAGCAAAAATGTTATAAGAAATACTCCTCAATTAAATTACTGACTTACCGGATGACAAGTGGCGTTGTCTCTAAACAACGGTTCTCCCAAGCTAGTTCAATGGAGAAAGGGGTCAGTATTTATTAAGGGCGCCAGAGAATATATAATATACCCCCGATTGTAAGAACTCCACCTTCGAGACCCCCTCCCTAGGTCCCAATGTGTTCGCCTCAGTTAGAACAATAATTTCAGGAGATTTAAATTCACTTGTACGCTCAGGGCAGGGATCGCCACAAAGAAAACATTCACTGTGGTACAGAATTTATTGTAACACACTATGTAAACAAGGCAAAAAGTATATAAACTATTACTCGGTAAATTAGCCGACAACAAACACAAAAGGTTAACACGTGCCGATAATCAGATCTGATTTTACAAACCGAAAATATTGTTCATCAAGCGAATTCGTTAATTTAACGACTATACTCTAAAATTCTACGTTAATAGACTAACATTGGCCCTAATCGGTTCAGCCAAATAAATAAATAAATAAATGAACTGATTTATACGTCACGTCGGGGCATGATGTTCGCTGGTTCCGCTGTATTCAAGTAGTTGACCTTGACTTCCCAGGCCGGCGTCGTTTACCACGCTCCTAACCTGCGTCAACTGGTCGCCACCCCTGAGCAACGTCTTGCCAAAACCCAATGGGCCTTAAAATGGGTTGTTGACGTCAGCTCTCGAACCAGCCACCCGA